>BLBF01000059.1:2850609-2861959 GCA_015471245.1 Laticauda colubrina | reverse complement strand
ATCTATCTATCTATCTATCTATCTATCTATCTATCTATCTATCTATCCATCCATCCATCCATCCATCCATCATCTATCTACCTACCATATGTCTATCTGTCTGTCTGTGTGTCAATCTATCTACCATATGTCTGTCTACCTATCGATCTGTCTGTCTATCTATAAGTCTATTAAATTTATATGCCACCCATCTCCCCAATAAGGCAACTTTGGGCATGCGATTCTTGAAGGTAAATGAGTGTGATCAAGGTAGAATAAAGAGGAAATATGACTTCCTATCATTTGGAAATCATTTCTTCTTGATGATACCTCACATTTGTCTTTGCCTTTTTTTTCTTTTTGTCACCCCATCACACTGCTGACTGGAGTTGAGTTGGCAATCCGCAATGGTTGTCTTCCAAAACTTTTTCGCAAGTGCAATTACCCAGACCAGGGATCTTTCTTTCTGTGACTGCCTGCCTGAATTGTAAGGGGAGAATTTGGCATTTGTTTCTCTTAAATTTCATTCTGTTATGTTCAGGGCATTTGTCTAAGCCGGCAAGATGGC
Organism: Laticauda colubrina; assembly: GCA_015471245.1. NCBI lineage: Eukaryota > Metazoa > Chordata > Lepidosauria > Squamata > Elapidae > Laticauda > Laticauda colubrina. The sequence continues at coordinate 2,861,412 of BLBF01000059.1, read as the reverse complement.
TTTGCATTCAGTCTCTGCTTTCTACAGGCTTGGCTGTCCCTCCCTCCCCTTCACCTCCACCCCCTCTGAGCAAAAGAGAGAGGAAAAACTGAGAATTTTATTTTGATCTCCTGCTGCCCTCCAGGGAGAAAATATTTTTCACTCTCTAGCCAAGATCTATAGCCACCTCTTGTGGCACCCCAGCGCATCTTCCAATTAAATAAATTAACACCCAGGCCATTTGCATGGAATAAATATAGCAACTGTCAGCCTACCAAGCTGTTTGTCACCCTGTTCAACACATTTATTCTATCCAGCCATATTTGTCTTTTTGATGCTAGCATTCTATTCCCGGGAATGCGCCTTGTCAAACTCGTTGCAAACCTCTCCCTCCCCCTTACCCCCAAACCCCACCCCTCCCTTCTTACATGTTCATTTGGCAGCTTCTCTTGTTCCATTCATGAAAAAGATTCTAATGATGGCATAATGAAATTATTATGGTAGTTGCTCACGCAGTCAGGCAGATGTTCAGCTGTGGATAGGGCATAGCCTTGGTAAGACCACACTTGGAATACTGCACCCAGATCTGGTTGCCATATTATAAAAAAAAAAAATATTGAGATTCTGGAGGGAAAGTGCAGAGAAGAGCAACCAGGATGATGAGGAGACTGGAGGCTGAAACATACGATGAACGGTTTCAGGAACTGGGCCTGGCTAGTCTAGGGAAGAGAAGGACCAGGGGAGACAAGATGGCAGTCTTCCAATATTTGAGGGGCTGCCACAGGGAGGAGGGGGTCAACCCAGTGGTAGGATTCAATATTTTTTTAACTAATGGTTCTGTGGGTGTGGTTTGGTGGTGTGGCAGGGGAAGGAAGGATACTGCAAAGTCCTCCTTCCCTTCCCTCCCCACCCCACTAACCTGCTTTCCAGCTCTGTTCTCCTGTGCAGGGCAACCAAAGGGGACCCAGCCGATCAGCTGGGACTCAATGGGAGGCAGGGAATAGATGGGGTTGGTGGGGCCACTCAGAGGTGGGATTGGCCGGTTCTCCAAACTACTCAAAATTTCCACTACCAGTTCTCCAGAAATGGTCAGAACCGGATGAATACCACCTCTGGGTCAACCTATAAACAGAGGTTTCTATAAAACAGAGGCATAAAATCAAAATCACTTGAAGCATTAGTAGTGCTTTATAAAGCCTTGGTAAGACCACACCAAGTAATCCTGCATCCAGTTTTGGTCACCACCTTACAAAAAAGATGTTGAGACTAAAATATATAAAAAATTGGTTGCAGGGTTTGGGTTTGGCCAGCCTAGAGAAAACAAGGATGAAGGGGGGACATGATAGCAGTATTCCAATACTTGAGAGGCTTCCACAAAGAAAGGGTCAATTTATTTTCCAAAACATTAGAAAGCAGAACAAGAAAAACAATGGTTGGAAAGTAATCCAGGAGAAAAGCAACCTGGAAATGAGGAGAAACTTCCCAACGGTGAGGACAATTAACCAATGGAACAGAAGTTGCCTTCAGATGTGTGGGGGCTTTTTCACTGGTGGTTTTTAAGAAGATATTGGACAGTTTGTACGAAATGGTACACTATCTCCTGCTTAAGCAGCGGGCTGGAGTAGAAGACCTCCAAGGTCCCTTCCAGCCAGAAGTGGTATTCAGCGGGTTCTGACAAGTTCTGGAGAACCGGTAGTGGAAATTTTGAGCAGTTTGGAGAACCGGCCAATCCCACCTCCGACTGGTCCCGCCAACCCCATCTCTTCTCTGCCTCCCATCGAGTCCCAGCTGATCCGCTGGGTCTCCATTGGTTGCCCTGCACAGGAGAACGGAGCTGGAAAGCAGGTTAGCGGGGTGGGGAGGGAAGGGGGATTTTGCAGTATCCTTCCCCCGCCATGCCCACCAAGCCACGCCCACAAAACTGGTAATAATAAAAAAAATGAATCCTTTTTCCAGCTCTGTTATTCTGCGACTGTCTTATTATTCCTGCTCCCGTAATAATGCCAAACGGAGCAGAGGCCAGCAAGAAAGATTCTGTCTTCCTTTTATATGCACAAGAACACTTTGCCCAAAGATAAACCTCCAGCAGCGAAGAAGCCTGGTTGTTTTTTTGGGTTTTTTTTTTTTTTTGGGTTATCAACCCGTCTGAATCCAGCAGTGATGGATGGCTGCAGCCTTGGCACATCGTTCTGCCCAGTGCCCAGAGCAGACGGGGCTGCTGTTCCAGAACTCCATCGATAGCGAAACACCAGAAATTTCTGGGGAGGAGGAAGGGGAAAAAAAGTGGTGGTAGTGGGGATGATGCTAATTGGAAAGAATCAATCTCAGCTAGGCTGTTCGAGCACATTAACTGTCATTTATCTCGGATTGTTCCTTTCATTTAAGAATGAAAAGGCAAGGAAGCAGAACATGTTAGCCTGGTGATGGTGAGATTAGGGTGGGTGTTTTTTAAATTTCTTTTTTTTTTTTTTCAGCCCTGCAGCATTCAATGACACCAAAAGTGACTTTCTTCTCCCCCCCCCCCCAAAAAAAAAAAAAAATTCCTTCTTTTCTCTTTAGATGGAGGGTTCAAGGACCTCACCATTGGGGCCTGGTCATCCTTCGGAACTCAACCCGACCTCTTCCCAAAACTTTCATTTGCAGCTTTTTGTTCACGGCAGAAAGAGTCACCAAAAATAAATGACTCTATTGTTCGGGAAACAAAACAACAACAAAAAGTCCTTCGACCTCCATCTCTCTGCCTTGTCTCACTTAGCCTGCTGTGAAGTCTGCAGTCCATGTTTAGGGTCCACCTGTTAAACCCTCCCCTCGGTCAGGTTAGTGAGGCTGACAGACCTCTCTTAAGCCAAGTTTTAACTTAACAACTCTATAAGCCAATACATCTTTTGTTTGCATGCAGGAAAATAGCAGAAATGCAGAGACGGGGACTTCTTCTTCTAGTAAAGAAGCTACTGTAGGAAAGGAGAAAGTTTGTAGCTCAGGGTTGAAATGAGGAATCCTTGATGCCAATTTTCCTGATTCGTGGGAGGTGATGTCCCTCCAACACGAGACAAGGAGCTTTTGAATTAATTTATTCATATACATTCCAGCTTTAGTGTTCTTACAAATAACTCAAGGAGGTGGACATATCTGATGCACCATCTTCCTCCTCCTATTTTTGCCATCACAATGACCTTGTGAGGTGGGCTGGGCTGAGAGAGAAATTGGCCCAAAGTCACCCAGCCAGATTTCATGCTTAAAGTGGAACTAGAACTCACTGTCTCTCAGTGATTGGTCCAAAGTCACCAGCTGGGTATTATGGCTAAGATAGGACTAGAACTCACTGTCACCTGGTGATCAGTCCAAAGACACCACCTGGTTTCTATGGCTAAAGCATGACTAGAACTCCCTGTCCCCTGGTCCCTAAACTCGTACTTTAACAACAAGACCAAACTGGCTCCATAATCCTCAGCATCCAGGTCACTGACCTCCTTTATTTTCCAGGATTACATTCACACAACACACTCAACCTACTTAGTATGAATTAGCTCTTCTCTAGGTGTTCACAAGACATTGGATGACAAGCTATGCAGAAGGGCTGGGTGGGCTTACGAAGTAAGGGAAACTTCTCAGTACCTTCACCATTGACCACCAAGCTGTGGACATGGACATTGGATTTTGAACTGGTCCAAGTCATCATACTTGATGACCCTGGCAATTTCTCCCCATTTATTCATTTCAAAATGGTCTCATTCTATCAATGCATTTATTCCAGGGTAAATCCTTGGATTTGCACACTTGGACTTCTGTAACCAACTCTTCCTCCTCCTTAAGAATCCAGGAATGGCTTCATTTGGAGAAAGCTCAGACTCCATTTCAGATCCAAAGCCCCCCTCCTTCTATTCAGAGGTCCTGGGGGGACTGGCCACCTGAAGCAATGCCCCCCCCACAACCCCTGAAGAAAATGTCCTCGGCATGACCCTTCTCTTCTGAGGAACTCCCTTGGTTCCTCTTCTTTGTTCTTGGCCCAACATCTCCCAGATTCTTTTTTCATCCAAGAGGGAAGTTCTCCTCTCGGCTTCCTTGGGCTTTCCTTGATGTGCCTTGGGCTGCCTCTTAATCATAAATCTAGCCAAATTTAACTTCTTTGCTGCTGATCCTACTGACATTAATGGCCCATTAACTGATGAGACATAAAATTGAAAGTGTAAATCTTGCACTAGCAAGGGGAATTAGAACGCAGGTTTGAGGATGCTGGTCATGAAATCTCAAATAGGGGCTGATTAACATCTCCTCCCCGGCTCTCCTGCCCACCTGCTCCCAGACCCTGGGAAAGGAGGTCCATGGGGCACAGCACAGATGGTGTCACTAGCCAACCCACCTTCCCCTTCCGAGAGCAGGAAGGCGCTGCTAATCTCCTTTGCCTTTTTATTGATAGCCAGGCTTGGCTCGCCATTCATTTCAAAGTCATCCCCAGACAGGATGCAGTAAAATAAATAAACAGCCCAAAGTACCAGAAGTGGGGGTGGAAAGACCCCAAACAGAATTGCATAGAGTCAAAGCAGCTTGTTTTTATGGGTGGGAGGGAGATGGGGGAAGGGAGGAAGATGGGAGGGAGGGAGAAAGGAAGGAAGGAAAGAAGGAAGGAAGATGGGAGGGAGGGAGAAGGGAAGGAAGGAAGATGGGAGGGAGGAAGGAAAGAGCTTTCTGCTCAGCAAGGAGAAAGAGAAAAGCAAAAACAATTCAGGCAGCCTTTCCTAAATTATACTCCTTAGACAGGAAGGATCTTGAAACATTTTCACCCTGCAACCCAGTGATAGAATCTTGGATGTTCTCTTGCCCAAGTGTTTCACAGTTTCACAATTTCGTTTTCCCACAAAGCCTTGAAGTTCCTCGACAGGCTGCACAGTGTCTGCCTTCTTTACTTCACTAGAGATTTTTGCATAAGTGGACAAAAAGGCTGCAGTGATGTCATTTTGATGTATGCTCTCCTCTCAACCATTGGCATAGGAGGCCCCTGTCTGACATGGCCATTTTCATAAGGCCATGTGAGCAAATTGGGGGGGGGGGGGGAATTAGTGGTGAAATACAGGCTGGCTGCCCAGCACCCAATTTTTTGAACTGTAAGGGATCGATCCTGTGACGATCGTAAGGACCAATCGTAACTTGCTTTTTTCGATGCTGCTGTAACTTTGAACAGTTGTTGAACGAATAGTTGTAAGTCAAGGACTAGCTCAGTGGCTGCATTCCAGAAGCCATTTGTTTTTGCAAGTGTTGAATTGCAGCTCCCTTCCCAGCCAGCTAGGGACGCAGTGGCTCAGTGGCTAAGACGCTGAGCTTGTCGGTCAGAAAGGTCGGCAGTTCGGCGGTTCGAATCCCTACCACCGTGTAACGGAGTGAGCTCCCGTTACTCATCCCAGCTTCTGCCAACCTAGCAGTTCGAAAGCATGTAAAAATGCAAGTTAGAAAAACAGGGACCACCTTTGATGGGCAGGGAACAGCGTCCCTGTGTGTGCGCCTTCAAAGGCGTTTTAGTCCTGCCGGCCACGTGACCACGGAGACGTCTTCGGACAGCGCTGGCTCTTCTTCAGCTTTGTAACGGAGATGGGCACCGCCCCCCTAGAGCTGGAAATGACTAGCACGTACCTACGTGCGAGGGCCCCCTAGAGCTGGAAATGACTAGCACGTACCTACGTGCGAGGGGAACCTTGACCTTGACCTTGACCTTGACCTCCCAGCCACCTGGGAATCAACAGAAGCCTGGGGATGCTTGCAAACTGTGATGCGGCTGGATTTCTGGGAGCGAGTGTGAATCCTGCCAAACTAGGAGGTGCAACACGATTCTTTCTGTGGGGTTTCTGTAGGATTCGGGTTTTTTCATGACCGTTTGGCCCTCTGTAGTTTTCAGCAAGGCAACAGTGCCCTCTGCTGGTGAAACGTAGGGACACGGTTTTGAGGAGTCCTGGGGGGGCTTTCTGAGCTGAGGTGTTTTCTTGTAGACGTTTCATGACCCGAACGAGGGAACTGATGTTAGCGCTAGGGTGGGAAGCTCCCCTTCTTCCTAGAAGAATGAAATATTTTGGAGAAATATTAAGAGGCAGAATATTATATTTCCCTAAAAGAGGAATGGTCTTGAAGATGCTCTTCAAGACAGAAAGCAGACTCGGGTCTTTCTTAATAGCCCCCAGCAGATATTTTGTGCCCATGAAGGAAGATTGAGCCAGCCTATTCACCACAACAGAAGAACTTCACCTCCAAGGATGGGATTAAAATTGACATTCTCCTCCTCCCAAATTCTAAGAACAGGACACGGGCCTTTTAGGACATAATAGGATTAACCCACCACTGTTTAGCAAAAGACACAAAAGCCCCTTCATTGCACTTTCCCCAGCACAGTTCAAACTTCAAAGTCACTGATATCTATAAAGATCCATTCAGCTGTCCCAGGACCACATGCTGTTGGTTCTGTTCATCATTAAACTTTCTTTCCAATCAGCCTCCAAGTTGTTTCCACCGTCTTTCTCCCAGCTTGGAACTGAACCAGGTGGATTTTCCTTTCAACACCCGTTGGGTAATGAAACGTCTGCAAGAGAACAAGTAAGCTCAGAGAGCCCCAAGGATCCTTCATTTCAACCCGGGTCTTCTTTATCAGAACATCGCTTTCTTATAAGTTTTCCAAAGCTGTTCCCTACCCCACCCCAAGTCCGTGCATCCTGAACTCCAATCTGGCACATTTCCTTGCTCCCTTGTACACAACAGCACCCTGAACATGTACAGAGAAATCGAACAGGAGCTCCAGAGCAAAATTAACAAAGAAAAAAATATTAATTTGGCTTGACACAATTCAGATATGGATTTTTGTTAAAGGCACTTGGAAAAATCATCTTTAAAAAACAGTTAAAATCCATGGAATATTACAAAGTTTTCTTCTTCGCTGAACGGGTCAAGATACAACTCAAGTTGCCCTAACTTAAAAGCGTTGCATGGATTATTACATAATTTACCAAAACCATGATAAAAACATTCCAATATATTAAAAGACAGCATACTTGGTCTCTCTGAATATAAAGAGACATATGGTCTCCAAAAGTGCTAATTCATTATTCATGCTAACAAGGATAAATGTCAAAACATTAAAAAAAAAACACATACACAACATTCTGTTGCTGCTGAGTTACATTCATTCAAATTCTGTTTCTTAGCAGATCACAAAACGTTGAAAATGTTCACTTGAGTAAATAGTTTTAACCCTAGGAAAGTTATTTAGAAAGGACATTTTGTCTCAGATGTATTGGCATGTGTTAGTATTGCTTTTAAAAATATATATATCCCAGGGTTGGTGATCGTATCCTTACACAGAAAAACATGGACGTACAATATGTTCTGAAAGGAAGACTTTAAAAAAATTGGCTTAAAATGCCTCTGATATCTGTCCAATTTTATTAGGAACTGAAATATTACAATAAAAACTCAAACAAATATTTTAAGAACAAACATGGCTTCCTTCGGTCAATTTGACTGAGATCTGATACACTGAAATCACTGTTAGGGGGTGAGAAAAAAATCCAACTATGGTGTCAGTGGAAATTTTGCACCTGAACATGTCAGAGTCCCTCAATATCTTTTGACCTTCAACCACAAGGGATGTGTAACAGTCAGAAAACGCTATCAAAAGCCCTTTGTGATGTCTTCTTTGGGGCTGAAGATCTCCTGAACTTCTGAAGATCTTCTGCAAAAGTTCTTTGGAAGAATTCTGGCAGCTGGGCTGAAACTGTGCCAGGGCTGGTGAACTTCATGTTTCTTCACTTGAAGCTTCACTCTTCCTTGCTTTTTGTTTCTTTAGGATTTGCCCTGACTTTCTCGCTCACTCCAGGCAAGTGTGATTGTTGACACTGCCCTTGCCAGCGGCTGACAGAGCTGGCAGCAGAGTTGAACAGTAGCAAGGAGGTTGAGGCTGGCTGCCTGGGCCAGTCTTGAAGGCTGAGGGAAGGTTCGCATGAGGGCCCTGCATCAGGAGCAGAGATGGAGCCAGGACAGGCTGGGAAATCATCAGCTGCCTTCAGATTCTGACAGCAGTGAGGTGGGGAAGTTTCTGGAATCGGTTCTCCACCCGTGCATGTGCAGGGCTACCAGAAGACAAGAACAACTGAGAAAGCAGGGTCGACTCGGGAGTAGCCCCTCCCATAGGACATAAAAGAGGAGTGAACAGGGATGTGAGCTTTTGCAGGAAGCAATTAATTCGTCTTGTCGATTCAAGCTCTAAAAAGTTCTTTTTGACTCTGTGGTCAAGTTTGGCCTTGCTCTGCGTTTGGCCATTTGTTCTCTGGCAGCATTCCAAGTGTGATAAGGTGGGTGTTTATGAACATTCCCCTGAAAGACTGTTTGTGAATAAATGTAATTCCACAGCCTTGGAAATGAAAGAGGTTTTGCTGGCCCTTGAGATTGTGTCTTATGCTTTCTAAGGAGGCCTAGGCCAGCACAGCCCTGGGCTGAGCCCATACAGCTGATGTCTCAATGAGCCGACACAATCCAGAAGTGAAGGATAGCAGGCTACCAAGTTTTCAAGACTCCGAAGAACCTCCTAGCACCTGAAAGATCTCATCTGCTTTCTTGGATGATGGTCTGCAATATCTTTCAAGTATCTCCCACCTCTTGACATTTTTGCAAAGGGGGCTTGGAGGGCATTTCTAACACGCTTCCAAGGAGATGCTAGGCTTCTCTGAAACTCCCGAGATGCTTGGAAAAATCACTGAGCACATGACCTGCTCCTAACTAGCTTTCCACAAGCAAAGGCTACGAGGAAAACAGGATTCACTTCATGGCTACGATTCCCTTAACAGCTGCAGTAACCACCATGGCAAAAAAAGATCATAAAATTGGCTGTGACTCCCTGAATTCCTCTTTTGCTTAGCCATGACAATTCTGGCCCCAGTTGTGGTCATAAGTCAAGGATTTCCTGCATTCAGTTCTATTTGCAAAATGCCTCAGCCATTCCTTCTCTTAACAATGCTGGGCAGCTTCTAAAATTGCTATCAATGCCATCTCAATTATGCTAAAAAAAATGACTAAAAGGAGAAAAAAACCATAAAACGCAATCATTGTGTATGTAACAAGAAAATCCCGATACAAAATTCAGTTCTAATTGGAAATCCTTCTGAGGCTATGATTTATTCCATGGGTTTCTGCCAGACCCCAAGTTTAGATTTTCTACATATGTGAAGTCAATATCTCACTTTTACGGATAATTAGATTTTCAGTGCTGATTTAATTCATTATAGTTCATAATTTCAGTTAGTGATTTATACTGTGATAATCAGGTTTCTCTAGTTTAAAGCTTAATAGGGGGTTTTGGGAAGGTTTTTGTTTTTTTTTTCTCATAAAGTTAGACAATTTATAATTGAACATAATTAATGCTCTATGGGAAAATTGCAGTGTTTATGACATTTGTGGTCTCCTTTTATTATTTACCTTTCACTATTTACATCCCATTATTTAATTCTTTTTTTTTTAACATGTCTATTATTTCTTCTTTGTTAGATTCACTTTGTTAAATTATTATTATTATTCATCGCACAGTCAGCCAGATGTTCAGACTGGGTCTGGCACTTTTATCTACCTATCAAGTCCTTATCAAGGACATCATCATGATGATGATGATGATGATGAGTATTATTATATTATGATGACAATTGTCCCCACACAGCCAAATGTTTAGAGTACAATTTGGATTTTTATCCACCTATGGAGTCCTTCCCATGGATCTCGGGTAGCCAGATGTTCTTGTTTGAGGGTGTTAGAAGTCTCCTTGCAGGATGTAAGCTGCTCCAATCAAAGCTGCCTTTCGCAATTGACCAATTTTGTCAACACCCACTGTGTTCAAGTGATGCTCTCGATACCGAGCCGTTGGTTTAACATCTTCCACTTTACAAATCACTGCTTTTTTTTAATTACTCGAAGGAAGCCCCCTCTCCAGGTTTAAAATATTATTTATTCTTAACATGAAAAAGAGGCAGGATAGAATATTTCCCCTAAAGGAGAAGAGGAGAAAAAAAATCTTAAGGAAGGTAGAAAGCAGCCCCAGTCTTCCTGCCGTTGGAAAAACAGCCTCAAGCGGAAGCTTGAAGAGGACGGTCTTTTTGGAAGAGAGATTTCGTATCCATTTGGAAAGACTGGGCCGATCTGTTCATAAGCGAAGAGACTCCAAATGAGCAACTCAACTAGGCAAGCCAAAGCTGACAAGATCAGCTCAGACAAACACCTAGGATCTGCATTTTCTCTTTTGCCTGGGGAGCCAGGACTCCTACATGACAACATGGGAATCTGACAACAGCCTTATTAAAGGACACATTCTGACACAGGAACAAGTGTTTCAATCACAAAGCCCCCCACAAGAATGTATAAAAGCCCACATATCTCAACCCCATTTTGTCAGCCACCCCAGAAACAGGCTGCTGTCCCTGGACCTCCTAGCTACCAAATAAACAGAGACCTCCTTTCCAAAATGCAGCCTGCCTCCATTTTTTTCCCCCCCAGCGTCTTTCTCCTGGCTTGGAACCAGACCAGGTTTTTCTTCCAACATACCAATGCAAAACAAGTCATAAAATTGGGTTGGTTATATGACAGATGCAATTTATGACTCTCAGGACTATGATCGAAGACACCAGGACAGTTGCAAGTGGAGGATGACCTGTCCTGTTCCATCTCGCTTCCTATTTCAGAATGAGAGAGAGAGATGGGGCTGCATTCCCCTAAAGTGGCCACTAGGTGGCAGATGTGTCCTGCAAATGACCTCACCTCTCAACCCGCTCCTTCTCTCTCTCCTTCTCTCTCTCCTTCTCTCTCCTT
>BLBF01000059.1:2839297-2850209 GCA_015471245.1 Laticauda colubrina | reverse complement strand
AGAAGAAGAAGAAGAAGAAGAAGAAGAAGAAGAAGAAGAAGAAGAAGAAGAAGAAGAAGAAGAAGAAGAAGAAGAAGAAGAAGAAGAAGAAGAAGAAGAAGAAGAAGAAGAAGACATTCTTTGTGTCGCTTACAGAAACTGCCTCTCCGTTAACCCTTATTACATTCTTGGCAGGACTGGACTTCCTGTCTCAGGAACTTCTCTGGAGTTTCTTTTCCCTCCTTTTCTGGTACTTTTCTTATGTGGAGGGACCATTCAAAGTTACAATGGCACTGAAAAGTGACTTATGACCATTTTTCACACTTACGACTGCTGCAGCATCCCCACAGTCATGAGAGGCCAGGCGAGGAGATGCTTGCCTCGATGTGAGTGATATTGAGTTGGCCACCTAGCCAGTCACATGACCACCAGGCCACACCCACCACCTAAGCCACACCCACAGAACTGGTTGTTAAAAAATTTGAATCCCACCCCTGACCTGATACCATTTCAGACACAAATGGTTGTCCAGTCTCTTCTTAAAAACCTCCATGTGGGGAAAAAAAACACAGATTACAGGAACCAGGAGCACCACTCAGGTGACCAGTGGTGGGATTCAAACTTTTTTACTACCAGTTCTGTGGGCGTGGCTTGGTAGGCGTGGCAGGGGAAGGGTATTGTAACATCTCCAGTCAGAGGTGGGATTTGCTGGTTCTCTGCTACTGGTTCTCCAGAAATGGTCAGAACCTGTTGAATCCCACCTCTGCTGAGGACACAGACAAACCTCTCAGTGGCCTCAATGACCCTCTAAAAGGATGCAAATGACCATTTATTTATATTTGTGATCATCCAGGGTGAGATACAAAAGCAACAAAGTCACAAAAACAGATGAAGCCCCTTTAATTCCTTCAACTTGGCCTCCAAGGTCCAATTATCATTGACTGGAGAGAAAACTGCCCCCACGAACAGTTGTGCAAAAGGAAGAACTTCCATTCAAACTCAAAATACATATAAAACAACACAAACCACACTGAAGCAATTAATGAGACAAGGCAGGAAAAGGGCTTGAAGACGTCCACAGATATCGAAATACGCACACTGGGAAGGATGCCAAAACTCAGATAAGAACTGAAAGACTAGAATTATTTCACGCTTTGCTTCCAGCACTGGGCCATGTGCAGTTTGTCCTTTAAAACAGTCCTCACAGCTGCAGCCCATGAAGGGGATCAGGACCCTTTCTTCCCCCGTAGACCATGCCATTCACGTTTCTGCCTTATCCGCTCCTTCATGCATGTCCTAGGATGCAGAGGGCTGGGTCTTCCTCTGAATGGGCCTGGGTCTTCCTCTGAATGCCCAGCTGGCCCGTGCCCTTCCCCAGTTTCCTCCACAATCTCTGGAGCCACAGTCCCACTCCCTGTCGGCTGTTCCTCCTCTCCCTTGGAATCAAATTCTAACAGGGGCATGACAATATTCCTTGCAAGACAACTAGTCATTTGCATCCTTTTAGAGGGTCATTGAGGCCCCTTGGAGGTTTATCTGTGTCCTCAGAGTCACCTAAGTGGTGCTCCTGATTCCTGGAGTCTGCAATTTTTTTCCTCTGGAAATCCATTCCGACTCCCACACCATTCAAAGGGTGTCCATCCCAAATTGTATAGATAACTAAAGGTCTGTAGAGATTCTCAGTCATGCAGGTCTTGGTTGTCCCAAAGGTGCTTTTTTCAGGAGGCAACTGGACTTTGTTTTTTTTTTCTTTTGAAGATGTTTCACTTCTCATCCCAGAAGCTTCCGACAGGATGGTGAGGAAGGGAAGGATGGAACTATCCAATCAGAGCTGAAGAAGCTTCTGGGATGAGAAGCAAAACATCTTCAAAAACAAAACAAAACAAGAAAGTCCAGTTGCCGCATGAAAAAAAAAGCACTTTTGGGATGTCAGATAACAGATAATCAGAGTTGGAAGGGACCTTGTAGGTCATCTAGTCCAACCCTCTGCCCAAGCAGGAGACCCTACATCATTTCGGATAGATGGCAGTCCTGTCTCTTCTTGAAAGTCTCAAGTGATGGGACGACCATGACCTGGAAGACTGGGAATCTCAGACCCTTAGTTAGCAAGCCATGGCTTCCCGTAAGCCCAATAATCCCTTCCCCAATTCTCTTTGCAAAGTCTCCAATCTTTCTGTCACAAGATGGGGCCGGAAGTCCCCCTCCTCAACCCCAGCCGTGGGCCAGGCTGGGCAGGGTTAGGCAGGAATCCTGCCGCTTGCCAAGTCAGCCCTGGTTGGCAAGAAGCCCGGAGCCGCTCCTCGGGGGGCTGCTAGTGCAGGTGTGAAAATGCCCAGTCAGAGATGGCGTTTCCTCCTTCTCCCCCCGTCCCGAAACCAGGAGAAAAACGGGTCTCTGTCCCTGACCCTCATCTGTTTCCACCCCCATCCCACCCCAAACGCCCTGAGAAGGAGCCCTGCAGGCAACTCCCAGGCCCTCAGACTCGCATCGGCTCCCAAAGCTCCAAGTCGCCCTTGCAAAGCTGTCCGAGACGCCCCCCCCCCACACACACACACACCCACACCCGAAAAAAACCCCTACCACTCTGCTTTGGCGCACGCGCAGAACCCCCCACCCCGAGCTGCTGCATGCTCTCCGCCCGGGTACCGCAGAGGCGGGGAGGGTGGTGAGAAAGGGCGGGGTCTACTGGGAAGCCCGCCCCTCCGCAGAGCCGCCTAGTGCATCCGACCCAGCCTGCGCCAGAAGGGAAGAGCGGCTCTTGGCTGCAGGTAACGGGGCTCGCGAGGCAGCGGGACGGGGAAGGGGAGCCTCGGGGTGCAACAGGCAGCCTCGGTTTCTCCGCTCCTCTTCCTCCGGCTGGGAATAAAAGCAGAGGATCGGGCGCAATGAAGGGAAGGGGAGCAGACGGGCGCGGGCGTCCTTCCCGCAGCGGAGCGCGTAACTGGCCAGCAAGCGCGCATTCCCCAGCCCCAACCCCGGCGCCCCCCGGGAGTGGCCGGACGGGATGGAGAGACTCCAGGCTCCATCATCCCCAAGCGACTTAGGGACGAGGGGAGAGTGGCAGCCACCAAAAGGAAGGGGGGAGCGTCCGGAAAGCCAGTCGGGGCAAAGGACGCTGGAGAAAGGGCGAGGAAAGGCGCAAAGAGTTGGGCAGGGCGAAGCAGGCTGGCCAGGTTCTCTTCTGTCTCCGCTCGAGGGGCTTTGGCAGCCACCCTTCCCCCAGCCCCGTAGGTCCCGCCGTCGGGAGGGTCCCTCCTTCAGTCCCCCCGACACGCGAGTGGGAAAGCGTCGGAAAGCAAGGGAGGGGCCGGGACACAAACAGGAGCTGTCCAAAGTGATGGAGACCCAAGAGGCGAGGGGGACCTTTCCAGACGGCGGGCGCTCAGGCGGGGAGGGAGGCTGCGGGAGTCCCTGGCAGGGGTGGGGAGAAGCGGCGGGAGTGTCGGGCCCAAGCGAGGCGAGGGGCTGCAGGGCGGATCCCGGGCGGATCCGGCGGCGGGAGGTCACTTTGCGCCAAACCAGATAGTTTGCCGCAGCGCTCGGGCGCTGGGCTGCCTTTCGCCGGGCCGGACGGCGCAAAACGCGCATGTGCTCCGCCCGGGAATGCCGCAGGATCCGCCGTGTTGCGCTGCACCACCGGGGCTTTGACCAACAGACCGTGCAGCGTCCCCTTGAAAGCCGGCCTAGATGGGCACAAGACGGGGGGGATAGAGCGCTCCCCATCGGGAGGAGGAGAAAGGCGAGCCTGGGTCTGCAGGAGAAGCTCCCTCCCCAAGGCCGCCCGTCCGTCCCGCCTCCCTCTGAAAGGGCGGGCGTGAGAGGGGCGCGCCCTGCGCCCCCTTCCCTACCCGAGCCAGACCTCGGGATCCCAGCCTCAGCCTCTGCTGCTGAGAAGGACCAGCCCCCGAAACGGGATGCAGCTGCACAGCATCAAAAGCTTGGCTTTTTCACTGGCCTTCACCACAAATTAAAGGGGGTGGGGGGGGGGGGGGGGGGTTTCCAGGCTTTTTTCCTCCTGGGAAAGATTTCTGGACAAGCCGAGATTCTCTTTTGCCAGATTTCCAACTCTATTTCCACCCCTGCTTTCCCCTTCCCGCTTCTCCCCTTTCCTAAATAACTGGATTTTCTAAGATCTGCAGTTTGTTTCCAGTCTTCTCCTTCTGGGCAGCTTCTTCCTGCCCCTGGGGAAATTGCCCACTCAGATCGGCAAAGGAGCAAATGGGCGCATGGTCTCCCCTCCCCAGCTCCCCAATTCCTAGAATTCATTTCTGGGGATCTTTTTTTTTTTTTTTTGGAGCCGCAGGAGATCATAAAACTCTTCTGCCACTTCCAAGTCGGGCTTGTGAGTCATCTTTCTTTTCTCTCCCACGGGTGACTGGATGACTGGCTGGCTAGCTGGCACGATGCCCAGCCGAGCACTGATTTAAACAAAAAAAAAACCCTGCAGAAAGAAAATTTTTAGAAGCCTGAGATAAGAGGAGGGGAGTCGTTTGCTGGCATTTTAAGAAAACACACACACACACACACACACACACACACAATCTGTTTTGGGCAAGGGGGCATGGCCAGCATTGCCAATTGATTTTGCGCTGCTGCCTCCTTAACTATATGCTGCTTCTGTTCCTAGATTTTGCTCCACAGACGCTGCCGTGTGCCAAGTGACTCCCCCACTTGGGAAAATGATGAGATCAACGGTCAGCCTGGCTCTCCTTATGGCAGGTAAAAAGAAAAAACAAAGTTGCCAATTGCACAGGGGCAGATCAGACAGCGCTCCAGAGGGTTAAGGTCATGGCCCAGAGGATCCTGGGTTGCCCTCTCCCCTCTTTGGAAGAGCTTTAGAGCTCCCGCTGCCTTAAGAAAGTTCAAAACATTCTCAAAGATCCATCTCATCCTGGGAACCCCCCCTTTTTTTTTTTTTTTAACTATTACCATCTGCCAGAAGGTGCAGGATAATAATAAAAACAAGGACAAACAGGCTGAAAAACAGCTTCTATCCCAGGGTAGTAGCTCTGTTGAGTTCTCCTGTATAGGGCAATATTAATGCAATACCAGGGGTTTTCAATTCAATGCATAGAAGGTGAAGGATGTGTGTTTGTGTTTATTTTCATACTCATAATGAATGCTGAAGATGGTGTTTAATTTTGTTGTATGAGGTGCAATGACAATAAACTAAATTAAGAGATACTGCCAGGTGCTGCCACCTCGTGGCCCCAGGCAGCAACTGTCTGGTCCGAACGCATCCAATTCCCGAAAATGACCTTTTCCTAAAGCTGCGCTGGTTCGCTTCTCTCTCCGTTTTTGAACACCTAGTGCAGGTAGTCCTCGACTTATGACCACAATGGAGCCCAATATTTCTTCCATCGTGAAGCAAGGGAGCTTTTAAGTGAGTTTCGCCCTCGATTTCCTGCCTTCCTTGCACCCAACGTGAAGTGAATCAGTGCAACTGTTGAGTTAGTAAGTGAAGGAAGTGAAGGAAGTTTGAAACTTCAAGCAGTCACTAAAAGAACTGCTGTAAATCGAGGACCATCTGTGTGGAGCTTCAGCAGGGGTTGTGTTAAAGAGACCTGTCTGTTTGCATTTTGCACCCATCCTGAAAGTTATGTATCTCAGAGTTGGCTAGCTGTCAGGATTCTGACAGTCACCCCCATTTAAATCATGAGTCTCGAGCCAAACTTCCAAAACTTCAAAAGGATTTATTGGGAGTTAACACTGCCTGGGTGTAGCCGAATCTAAGACATGTAATTCATTGTCACCCTTGACCCTGGTTTTTCCCCCACTCCTCTGGGTGTATCCTAATTCATATTCTCCAATGGGACACCTCCCTAGCCCAGAGTCATCAATCATGCTCTCCAGTTAGATCTTTGCGCGGCAGAAATTTCGGTCACCTAGTTACTATCTTTGAAAACATTTATGGAATGCACTTTGCAAGCTGCCATGCTGCCCCCCCTCCCTTTCTGTTGGCAACTCTAAAAAAGACCATAGAAATATTTTATGAGTTGGCAGAAAGTATATAAAGAAAATACTCTGAGCACTTTTTTTCTTCTTGACAAAAATCTCTCCAAATAATAAAGATTTCATCCATGAAGGTTTATGTGTTAAATTTGGGTGTTGGGGGGGGGGCGCTTTTTCTAAATGGCTTTCGGGAAAAATAAAAAGACAGGGCAATCTCCTTCCACCCATTTGAAAGGTCTGGATTTCAACTCCCAGAATTCATACGCTGGCTGGGGAATTCTGGGAGTTGAAGTCCAGACCTCATCAAATTGCCAAGGTTGAGAAGCATTATATGAACTCAGCCTCTTTCTCTGTGTGGTCTAACATACTTTTCTTTTTTTACTGGTGCAACCTTTATATATATTTAGTGCCCTACATATGGATTCCTGCTAGCAGTTGAGCCTTATAGAGAGCTGACCTTAAAAAAAAACTTCTAAGCCTCTGGATTTTCTATTTGCATGGAAATTAAGATAGTTGGGAAATCTGTCCTCGGTCAGGGAAGGGTTCCTGATTTGCACGTGATTTGGCTCTTTGAAACAGAGACAGATGTACTATGCCCTCTTTTTAGGTGATATGAGGTATGCACGAAGGTGTACAGATGTCCTTTTTCCCTCTAAGAGTAATGAAGAAATCACTTTTAATTTGTTAAACTCTTTCATTTACCATTGGGATGAGTAGGTAATTATTTTTAATGGGGGTTGTGGATTGTTTTAACGTATGACCTCATTTAACCAAGATTGCCTCTTATTTCTTTTAATTCTTAAAAGTAACACATAGATCAATATCTATGGGTCCATGTTGTTCCCTGACCTTGGTTGTTTTCTTTCAGCTGTATCATGACCCAACTAGATAACTCCTTCATTGATGATGCCGTTACCTAGTTGGGTCATGAAACATCTGCAAGAAAACCACCAAGCTCAGAGAGCACCAAGGACCCCACAGTTCAACCCTGAGCTATAAATATTCTCTTTTTTTGGTACTTCGATGCTACCCAGATGTTGGTTCATCCTTAGTTAAAGTTGTTTGGGGCCTTGAATCTAGTTAAAGGATTGATTAACCAGTGGTTGCATTCAATACTGCAGTCATCCTACCACTAGCTCAGCCCAAGGTGAAGATAATCATCCCTGACTAGTTTAATGAAAAGAAAGACTAGGGGTGACATGATAGCAGTCTTGCAATACTTGAGGGGCTGCCCCAGAGAGGAGGGGGTCAACTTATTCTCCAAAGCACCTGAAAGCAGGACAAGAAGCAACAGATGGAAACTAATCAAGGAGAGAAGCAACCTAGAACTCAGGAGGAATTTCCTGACAGTGAGAACAATTAATCAATGGAACAACTTGCCTCCAGAAGGTGTGGATGCTCCAACACTGGAAGTTTTTAAGAAGATATTGGACAACTATTTGTCTGAAATGGTTGAGGGTCTCCTGCTTGAGCATGGGGTTGGACTAGAAGACCTCCCAGGTCCCTTCCAACTCTTCTGTTACTCTCTTATTTCCTTCCTTAGTGCTCCAAGTCAGCCATGGCCAACGGATCAAAAGACTAACCGCTTGCTTGACCGATCAAACCCTGCGGATAGACTGTGCTTATGAACGGAAAACCACCAACCCTCTGTCCTACGAATTCTACCTGTCCAAGGGGTTTACCGATAAAACAGTTGTGGCCAGCAACTTGAACGTAGCAAGCGCTCCCTACAAGCCTCGCACCAACGTCAATGTCACCAACAACTTCGTGTGCCTGTATCTCTCTGGCTTCAGCACCAGCGATGAGGGAGTCTACACTTGCATGTTGAAGATCACCAATGATTACGAAGACATGCAGTCCAAGAACATCTCTGTGGTCAAAGGTGAGAGCAGAGGTCAGACGGGAAAGACCAGGTCTATATGTGAAGGTCCAATGAAACTGATTGATTGCTAAATAGTTCATGCAGAGGGATCTTCTCAGGATTCCAATTCCACCCCCATTTAAATCATGAGTCTCCAGCCAAACTTAAAAAAAAAATTATTGGCAGTTAACATGCCGGCACTGCCTGGGTGTAGCCAAGTCTGAGGCACATAATTTATTGTCACCCTTGACCCTGGTTTTTCCCCATCATCTGAGTGTACCACAAATCATATTCTCCAATTGGACACATCCATAGCCAAGAGTGATCAATCATGCTCTCCAGTTAGAACTTTGTGCAGCAGAAACTTCAGTCACCTAGTTACTATCTTTGAAAACTTTTATGGAATGCAGTTTCAGTTTTGCAAGCTGCTGCACTCCTCCCCCCTCCCTTTCTGGTGGCAACTCTAAAAAGACCATGGAAATATTTTATGAGTTGACCCTAACCTGCTTGAAGTTAGACAAGGGTCAACCAAGTTCAAGAGAGGTTGAGCTTCATTCGCTTGTGATTATGTGGAGATTCAAGGCTGATCTCTCTTTTCACTCTGCCCCCAAGTTCTGCCACCTCTTCTCTTACAGTGGAAGGAAGAGAACCCCAAGCATGTAAGGATAGGCTCTATCCTTCTAGGGGACAGAAGGTGGGTGGAAGTTACAGGATAGTTGAGTCAGATGGTCGGAGAAACATCTGGCAGAAAGAGCAATTGGACACCTGGACAGGTAACCCAAGAAGAAATGAGCTCTTCCTGGTTGGGTGATCTAGGTAGAAGAAGCAATTACCAAGGAGAAAACCACAATCCCAATATGGACAGAGCAAGCTATATAAACACGGAGCAAACCCTACACTTATTGCACAAATAATGTTACCTGTAGATAGTCCTCAAACGGAGGAGCCAGGAATTAAGTCATGGCAGTCATTAAGAAGATCCTCATGTCTCTGAGAGGGATGCGGTGGCTCAGGGGCTAAGATGCTGAGCTTGTTGACCAGAAAGGTTGGCAGTTTGGCAGTTCAAATCCCTAGCGCCGCATAATGGAGTGAGCTCCCGTTACTTGTCTCAGCATCTGCCAACCTAGCAGTTCAAAACCATGTGAAAAATGCAAGTAGAAAAATAGGGACCACCTTTGGTGGGAAGGGAACAGCGTTCCATGAGCCTTCACAGGCGTTTAGTCCTGCTGGCCACATGACCACGGAGGCGTCTTCGGACAGTGCTGGCTCTTCGTCTTTGTGACGGAGATGAGCACTGCCCCTTAGAGCCAGAAGTGAGTAGCACATATGTGCAAGGGGAACCTTGACTTTCACATCTATCTGAATTGATTATTTAGACATTTTTTGCAGCTGTCATATAAAACGGCTTTCCTCAGAAACTGTGAATGCTCCATCCCAAGAAGTTTTCAAGAAGAGCCCAGACCACCCTTTGTTTGGAAGGGTGGAAGGGTCTCCTGCTTGAGCAAAGGTGGAGGGGGGGGGGTTGGACTAGAAGACCTCCAAGACCCCTTTCCAACTCTCTGACTCTCTTCTGTCCCTTTCCCTTTGACAGCCCACTTGGCGAGATGCGCCGGGATCAGCGTCTTCATCCAGAACACCTCCTGGCTTCTCTTGCTGCTCCTGTCCCTCCCCTTGCTGCAAGCTGTGGATTTTGTGTCACTTTGAAGGGGGAAGAGATCCAGCGAGTGGGGAGAGGGGCACCAGGAGGTGGGGTGGGGTCGGGGGGGGGGTGTGAAAGGAAGGAAGGAAAGAAGAAAAGAAAGAAAATTGAAGAACAGCCTGTCACACAACAAGCTTAAACCCATCCGGGGAACGTGGGCCTCTTCCTGGTGGTTTTGGAAAGAGGAAATCGGTGTGGACCATGGATTTGAACTGGAAGGCAGAAGGGTTTTCTCTTAATCTTCTCTTTCTCTGTCTCTTGTCTCTCTCTCTCTCTCTCTCTCTCTCTCTCTCTCTCTCCCACCCACCCCCTCTCTATTTAGCAACATAGCTGCTGGGAGTGACTGATTTGCGCTTAGACCCAATCTTATCATGCCGTAATGTGCAAGCAACGCATTGCAGGGGGTGGGAAAGGGGAGCATGACTACATAGCCCATCGCTTTGCCTTTCCTTTTTTTCCCTCCCTCCTTCCCTCTGCTTTCACCATCCCACTTTCTCATTTGATCCTCTTCAACCTCCTCCCTCAAAAGCAGAGCGATGGCCACCGTTGTTGTTGTTGTTTTGCTTTTCCACTTTTCCTCTTCTGGGTCTTTTTTTTTTCTCTCGGGTCTTCCAAGAAGGGCTGGGCAGGAGACGCAAAAGTAAAACGCGGATTCCAAGGAGGTTTGGGGTGCTATAGCTTCCATTTCTTCTTTTCATTTGGGGGCAAAAGGATCTGTGGGGTAAGGGGAGGATGGGAAGAAGATTCCACTTATGGGGCCCAAGGGGTTTCTTGGCAGGTGGGTTGCCCAGCTGAACAATAGCAAGAATTGGAGAACTTTGTCTCGGGCCATGTCAAAGAAGGAAGCGGGGATCACTCCTTTTCTTAAATTATATTTCAAATGCATGCAACGTTTTCCAAACAGGTAAAAATTGTGCTGCTGAGCTTGGCAGTAAGCTGTACAATTCAGTTTCAGGTGGTTATGCAGGGGCCGGAAATTGGGGGCTCCTGGTTTCTTGTATCAGCTGAGCAGGTTTGATAAAAGTCATCATCATCATCATCATCATCATCATCATCATCATCATCATCATTATTACTATTATTTAATGATTGTTCTGCTGCTGGAGGGCAACCAAGCACATTTGCAGCCAAAGAGGCTTGCAAATGGACTGCAGGAGCAGGGGCTTGTGGGTTGAAGCAACCCCTGGCACCTGTAACTTGGGGTGGGTACCATTTGCTAGAAAGGGTGGGGCTTTGGGGGTTCCCAAATCTGTTGATTTGAGTCAGGACAGTTCTGTGGAGCAGGGAAGGGTCCTGGTTTGGAGGAAGGAGAGTCCATGGCCCAGCTGGATGGCAGAAACCTCCTATTGGCAAGGAGGTTGAGAAAGAAAAAGAAAAGAAAGAAAGAAAGAAAGAAAGAAAGAAAGAAAGAAAGAAAGAAA
>BLBF01000059.1:2827514-2839287 GCA_015471245.1 Laticauda colubrina | reverse complement strand
AAGAAAGAAAGAAAGAAAGAAAGAAAGAAAGAAAGAAAGAAAGAAAGTTCTCCCATTTTAGTTCACCCGGCTTAGTCTGGCCTTTTGAGAATCTTTGGACAACCATTTGTATAGTATAGGGTTTCCTGCTTGAGCAGGGGGTTGGACTAGAGGACCTCCAAGGTCCCTTCCAACTCGGTTATTCTGTTATTCTTTTCGTGTGACCAAAAGGATCACGTGGCTCGCAGAGGACTTCAAAAGGAGTCACCTCTCCCTCGCTCTCTCAAGAAAACCAGTGCCTTCTGAGATTTATTTCTGTTTATTTATTGGAGTTCTGCAGCCAGATGCTGGCGAGGCAGGAAATGGTAGCTAATGACTCTCTGACCAAGCGTAATTTCAGCCATTTCCCTTCTGCTTGCATTTTCGGTCACCAAGGTGGGGGAGGCTGAAGAGATTGGCTGCTCTCCAAGAATTTGCAAGAGGATTGTGTAAGTCAAGAATGCAAGGTCAAAAAACAGCCCATTCCTGTAAAAAGTGGGGTACCTTGTACATCCTCAGATACTCACTCTTGAATCCCACAATTATAACAAAAGGTAGTGGTTTATTTAGCTGCAATAAGGTAACCCATCATGTGTTTATGCAACATTTATGGAGACACCCATTTCAAGAAAAGCATCTAGACAAATAAACTAAGAGTGCCAAAATACCAAGAAGATTGGGGCCTTTAAGTTACAAATTTAATGCCAGAAATAAAAATGAAATCTATTAGACAACATATGCATCATAGGAGACTGTTGTTAAGTCTATGATAATAAGATTAACTTCTGAAGAAGAATTTGGGGAGCCAACACTATGTCAGAGGGCTGAAAAAAATGAGGTTAAAGAGTCAAAACTAATTGGGTTTAAAATCAAAGCATTTAGGGAAATATAAGGTGATCCGTTTCTTTGCATGTGGAAAAATAACTTTAAAAACCCAGAAATATGCTTACCAAACATTCCTAATCTGCTGACCCTATTTTGCTAAGATGTCTGATTGCATAGTCGCTTCAGAGTTTAATTTGGAATGTATTTAAATGGCTGTAGGTTAAAGTAATTTTTAGCTTTGAGGATCTGGAAAGGTGGAATGTAGAAGTGATGGGTGAGGTTAAAATGTTCTCCATAAATTCTGGGCTTGTAGATTGGAGTTTCTTCCCTTAAAACACCCAGCCTGTCTTTATTTACATTTCTCTTGTATGATGCTGGGTTTTCTGCATTTGTTTTTCTCGTTCCTTCAAAATAGTGAAGCCGGAAGAGTTACTGTAGGAGAAGATTTCTGAAGGTTTATGAAAAAGCACCAGGGCATTGCATTGGAGGAGAGAGGAACAAAACAATCAGATATTTGAAGTTGGGGGCTTTATACTTTTAAAACAGGAAATGAGTGGCAATTTTAGCAACCAGTCTGAGGATAAAAATGGAGGCGTAATATTTAAAATTTTGAAACACCTTCTGTTGCAGGCTTCCCAGAACAAAATATCATAATGTTAAGGCCAAACCTTTACACAGCGGAGATAATTTTAAAAAAAAAAAATCAGTATTTGGGGAGTCCCTCTCAATGGAGGATAAAAATAATTCACTTTAAGACAATGTACGATTTTTTTTGAAATAAAAGGAAGGAAGGAGGGAAGGAAGGAAGGGGAAGGGAGGGAGTGGGGAGAGAAAGAAAGAAAGATGGAAGGAGGGAGGGAGGGAGGGAAGGAAGGAAGGAAGGTAGAAGGAGGGAAGAAAAGGAGACAGACAAACAGGAAGGAAGAAAGGTAAGAAAGGAAAGAAAGAAAGAAAGAAAGAAAGAAAGAAAGAAAGAAAGAAAGAAAGAAAGAAAGAAAGAAAGAAAGAGAAAGAAAGAAAGAAAAAAAGAAAGAATCCTTGTTTCCATTATTTTCGTTTGCTGGCTTAACCTGGCCTTTTGGAAAGAGCTATTTATGGCCGGAAGGAAAGTTTGTGCACCTATGAACAATCATTTGTCCAGGCCATTTAAATACATTCCAAATTAAAGCAAGATAACAACATTAAATCAGAAGGAAATATCCATTGCACGTTTTATTCCCAGCCCTTAAAGGACTCCTGATTGTTTGGCGAGCTTAACTTGACAGGCAGAGCTTAAGTTGAATGGATCGGATCGACTGGCATCCAGGTGGGCAGCAGATCCAAGAGGCCAGAATGGAAGGTTTTGCGGATTTTATTTTGATTTGTCATAGCTGCCCATCTCAAACCAGTGACTTTGGGCGGTTTTTGGATTGCCTTGCCCTTCCCCACCCCTCCCTTCTCCAGCCAGCTTTTGCTTTTCCATCTAAGCCAACTGCTTTTGCTTCCTTCCACCTTCAGGATTTTATTGCTCAGGTAACGCCAATCCCTGGTTTGCTCTCTTGGCTCTTGATTTTTCTGGGCAAATTCAGCAGCTCCCTATTGGGGATGCCGCCCCTCTTTTCCCCGGGGGGGGGGGGTCCAGGCTGCCCATCCCTCCTGCTTCATCCTTGTCTCCTCCCGTGAACATTTGTAGAGTGTTTTTCCCACCGCTTCTTGTCAAAGACAACCACGGGGCAAAAAAAAGCACCCCAATCCGCACAAATAAAATCTTTAGATTGTAGAATTTCTTTTGCTTGTGTCCTTTTTTTTTCTTTTTATTTTCTTGGAGGGGTCATTTATTTGGATGTTGCGGACTGCAGCTAATTTTTATTTTATTTTTTTAAAAAGCACAATGAGCTGCTTCACCAGTTAAAGAATTTTGTTTACATTATTCTCTGGTTGCCCGGAGCCTCTCAGATTTGCTACCAATAAAAAACATTGGAGATTGGTTCTGAAGACCTCCTTCTTCCTTCCTCTCTATTTTTTCCTTCTCTGTGCTGTCTTCAGACAGAAGCCCAAACAAAAGAAATGGAAGGGACCTTGGAGGTCAGCTAGTCCAACCCCCTACCCAAGGAGGAGGCCCTACATCATTTCTGACAGATGACAGTCCAATCTCTTCTTGAAAGCCTCCAGGGATGAAGCTCCCACATCTTCCGAAGGCAACTTCTGTTCCATCGGTTGATTGTTCTATTTTCAGAAAATCTCTCATTATTTCCAGGTTGAATGTCTCCTGGATCAGTTTCCATCCATTATTCCTTGTCTGGTCCCTCACACTGAGAATATATCTGCTGAACAAAACTCCGCATTGGTGATAGGAAGGACATCCGGCCATGGAAAACACTGCTAGCTCCATTCAGTGCCCAGAATGAAGATGATGATTCCTTGTCTGACCCCCTGCTCTCTGTGGCGGCCCCTCAAATATTGGAAGACTGCTCCCCTGTCTCCCTTACCCTTCCCTTCACTATAGTAGCCAGGCCCAGTTCCTGCAACCGTTCTTATGTTTCAGCCTCCAGTCCAGTAATCTTCATTACAATGTAATTTGCAGCCAATTATTTGAGGGAAAAAGACTCCAGATTTGTTGATGTCTTGGTAGAGCTAACAGGAAACACAGCCTTACTGCAAATATTCCATGTCTTGACTTCTGCCGTCTCACCCACTGACAGCCAACCCCAGTGCACATATAAAGAGTAGAAACAGCGTCTCGCACTACACACACAACACACAACAAGCAAGCATCAAGGCACAAGAGCAGCCCCCAGAGTCCTAGCATCCAGGAAAGGAACTTCTGAAGGCTCCAGGTTGCATGGCTCTGAGTTTGATTGCCTCCTTTGAGACGTTTCGTGCCTCTACTCGGTGGTGTCATCAGAGCACCTGTATTCTTCCAAACATGCCAGGTTTGATTTTGCTTTTTTCGTCTGGGAAACTTTCAAAACTCTTGATTCTGAGCGTCCTTCGGGGGGGGGGGGGTTCCTCCGGACGACCCCAGCCTCAAAACCTCTCTGAGGACCCTTCCTTCCCCAATCCGGAAGGGAAACTGCAGCCCTCCCACCGTGGGTCCAGCCAGCAGCCGCGCCCCATCCCCCTCGCTCCGCCGGCAGCGTCCAGGAACCGCGCTTAACTCCTTTCCCACGGCCGGCTCCTTTCGGGCCGGGGCTGCAGACCAAGATGGAAAGAGGAGGGAGGGGGCGATGACCAGGACAGGGACTCCCAGATCTGTCAGGTGACACCGGTGAGCCCACTGGGCGCGTGCAGAGCGCGCGGGACCCTTCCCCCGAGGGCTCCATTCCGGCTTTGTCGGCCGCCCGCGGACCGGCGCTGCGTCACCCGTGGCCGGATTGTGACATCAGGCGGCGGCGGCGGGCTCGGGGCTCCATGGAGCCGGCCGCGTTCGGCTCGTCCCCCCCCCGGAGACGGCCAGGTGAGTGCGGGCCGCGCCCCCTTCCCCGCCCCGGAGCCTGCCAGCGGGGCGCTCTCCTTCGCCCCGGGCAGGGGCGCCCGGGCCGCGGAGGTTCCGCAGGGAGGTAGCTGCGCGGGGGTCGCGGGTGCCCGAGGGAGGGGGAGGGACCCCGGAGGCTGGTGGTGTCTGGCTCACGCCCCCTCCCCAAACTATCGGGGGGGCCGCCCCGCCCTCGAGCGGCGTGGGAGCCCCGCGCGCATCGCCTCGGGTGGGTTCGGTCTCGTGGCGCAAGGCCGGCGCGGAGCGGGTGGGTCGGCGGGGAAGTCCAGAAGGGTGGGAGTGGGCAGCCCTGGCCCGCCGCCCAGCAGATGGGAGTTGTAGTCCTGGCATTCCTGGCCGGGAAACCTGGACGTGGAGAGGGTGGATGAGGGCTGCTGGAAACGACGAGGTTGAGGATGGAACCGATGATGAAGATGAAGACGGAGAGGATTGTTTGGCCAAGTTCTTGGGAAGCTGTCAAGGGAAACTTGGTTGGGTCAAAGAGAAGCTTGGATTCTAGAAGGGGGCCCCCCGTCTTCCTGGAATCCCTTTGAGGTAGGGGGAGGAGATGGACTCCGGTGTATCTAGAAGAGGCCAAGATGGGGAACCAAAGTTATCGAAGAGTCTTTCAGATACCCAGCGTTTTGGCAGTGCCTTCTGCACCTGCTCAGGAGCCCTGTGCTCCCATGTGCCAGGCTTCTTATTATTAAGAAGGATTATTTCCTTCTTATGGGGATGGGAGCAAACTTTGTGTTCATGTCCTGTTTTACATAAGGAGGGACTGCTGCATCAGAAGGAGGTGGGGTAGGAGGCAACTGGAATGGATGATCTCACTTTGCCCCAAGCCTCTGCTGTCATTCTGGGGGTGAGTCACCCCCACCCTGAGGATTGTGGCCTGGAGCAGAGGAGGCCCCAAGGTAGAGGTCATCCCAGCCGGTCAGCCCTGAGTGACACACAGTTCTGTGGTCTTGTGTTTGGCGCACATTGAGAGAGCTGTCCCGGGAAATATTTGCGGGGGAAGGTAGGAGTGGGATTTTGCACCCCTTCGGGAAATGCACATGGGATTAAAAACTCAGGAGCAACACTGCATGGGCTGTCTCCCCTCCCCCTTCCAGGTACTCAGCTGAAAGTTTTAAAGTGACCAGCATATTTTTTTAAAGCAGAGGTCTCCAAACTTTTAAGACTTGCAGAATTCCGGGAGTTGAAGTCCACGAGTCTTAAAGTTGCCAAGTTTGGGGACTCCTGGTTTAAAGTATCTAGGGTTCATCAGTTGTAGTGAGCGAAACAGAAGAAAATTAAATTGAAATGAATTATATCCCCCCCCCTTTTTTTTATTTGTTTGTTTGTTTCATGTTTTTCCAGCCAGTTTTTAAATTCCCTGGTTCAGGTTAGCTAAAACTGGTTATCTCTTCTGAACTGGGGATACCAGAAAAAGGCCAAACCAAACTTAAATAGGCACACCTATTTAAACTTGGTTGTCCCATCTGAACTGGAGACATCACAACTAGCAATATCCCTTAGACTTATATACCACTTCACAGTCCTTTACAGCCTCTCGCAGAGTCAGCCTCCTTCCCCCAACAATCTGAGTCCTCATTTTACCCACCTCAGAAGGACGGAAGGCTGAGTCAACTTTGAGCCAGTCAGGATTGAACTCCTGGCAGAGGGCAGAGTCAGCCTGCAATACTGCATTGGAACCACAGTGCCAACATGGCCTTTGGTGTTCTTTTTTTTAACACCAAGGCTATACCTGGTTCTGAAAGGCTACACCTGGGTCCCCTTCTAGGACTGGGAACACTACAAATTAAGCCAATCTTCCTTTTAAAATAAAAATAAAAATCCCTGGTTCCCTTACCTGCTGAAAAGAAGCAAAGAAAGGGACAGAATTTGCAATCAGCAGCAGTTCTGGGCTGATTTTCACTTCTTTAGTCCTGCTGGGGTTCAGGACAGGCAGTGTTGCTTCCTTCTCCTATTTTTTTAAAATGACCTTGCAAAGCCTGGCTGCTTCTTGAGTGCCCATTTTCACAAATGGCAAACTGAGGCCAAGAGATCTTATCCCAATGGTTAAACACAGGTTAATCCAGGCGGTGCGTCCTGGCTTGCCTCGTTTCCTCATTCTCTCTGTGTGAACGCAGCGTTGGGAGATGGCAGAGATAATTGCCATCGCGATTTCACGTTGCTCCTTTTCTAGCACACACCAGAGGAAATAAAAGTTTACAATGGATTTGGGGGAGGCAGGTGCCACGTACTGTGGATGCCACCCAGGGGTGGGCTTCAAAAATTTTAGCAAAGGGTATTTATTATCTTCTCGGTGGCTAGGTGGGTGTGGTCATGGTGCGCATGGCTTACTTGGCCTCCTGCACCATGGTGGGAGGGTCATTTTTGCCCTTCCTGGACTCCTGAGGCTTTCCTTGAGGGCAGAAACAGCCCCCCCAGACTCCTGAGGCTCTCTGGAAGCAGGGAACGGATCCATTTCCAGCCTTTCCGAACTTCTAGGAGGCCTGTTTTTACGCTCCCTGAGCCTCCTGTACTTATCTGCATCCAAAATGGGCCACGTGGGGACTCCTCGGAGGGGCAGGGAGGGGTGGGCAGGGCCAGCCAGGAGTGGGATTTGGGGGTTCTCTGAACTGCACAGGAACTTAGCTAGGGGCTCTCCTGACCCCCTGCCAACCCCAGCAGCCCTCCCCTGAATCCCATCTTTCTTTTTTTTTTTTAACCTCCAAGTTCCGAGTCTTTAAGGGTTAAGGTCAGTAGTGGGATTCTACTAGTTCGTACCTATTCGCTGGAACTGGTTGTTAACATTCTAAGCAGTTTGGAGAACCGGTTGTGAGAAGAAATTACTGGTCTAATCCTGTAAGGAAGGCAGGAAGGAAACATTCTGGGGTTGCTTACAGAAACTGCCTCTCTGTTAACCCTTATTACATTCTGGCCAGGACTAGACTTCCTGTTTCAGGAATTTCTCTGGAGTTTTTTCCCCCTCCATTGCTGGTACTTTGCTTGTGTGGAGGGACTGTTCAATGTTACAATGGCACTTTTTCACACTTGCGAATGCTGCAGCATCCCCACAGTCATGAGAGGCCAGGCGAGGAGATGCGTGCCTCGATGTGAGTGATGTTGAGTTGGCTACACCCAGCCAGTCAGATGACTGCCAAGCTACACCCACCACCTAAGCCATGCCCACAGAACCGGTTATTAAAATTTTGAATCCCACCCCTGGTTAAGGCCGTGTTTCTCAACCCACACACCTGGAAGCTGCATGGGCGTCAACTCCCAGAATTCCCCAACCTGGCTTGGGAATTCTGGGAGTTGATGTCCATACAGCTTCCCAGCTGCCTAGGCTGAAAACCACTGCATTATTAGAAGAATGCTGGGGCCTGCTTTAACTTCCTATCTGAAGTACTCCTACCTATACACCCCTTTCTTTTCCCTTCCAGATCTCCAATTTCTTCCCCTTCCCCACTCTCCATTGGGACAGGGGATCCACCCTGCTGAATATGCTTGGAGCAGGATCCTTCTTTCCTGCCCCTTTAAATCCCCCAATGCTGGAATGCGTGCATTGCCCAGCGAGGTCAGATAAAAGCTCTATATTTATCCAGCAAGTAACCCGAGCCGACGGATCTCTCAGGCCGAGGCTAAGACACACCCAGGTCCCTTCCCATCTACTTCATTCTCCGCCTGGGAGGGTCTGCTTTGCGGATTCCCCTGCCCACCCCATTGCCGCCACCACTCCGTCCTCCTCCAACAGGACCGGCCCTGCTGCCTTTTAATCAATTTCTCTTCTTTCTCGCCCCTTCTCCTATTTCTCTCTTCCCGACTCCCCTCTCTTTCTCTCTCTGCAGAAAAAGCAGCTTGCCAAGGCTGACCTGAGCCTCCCCCTCCCACCCATCCCAGGCTTCAATTTCATGCCACGGCTCTGTGGGCCTGTCGTTCTACACACAGGTGGGTGCACACTGAAGTGGTGCGCAGGAAAAGGGGGCGTGTTTGACGACTAGCAGGGTGTGGGAAAGCTGGAGGGTCTCAAAATGCAAACGTTTCCATTGGTCTGATCATCAATTATCAGACCCAAATGGGCAATGGATCCAAGACTTGGCTACTTCCACTTGGAGTTTCAACTACAAGACTGAGAGATTTGGGGCTGTGGGGTCCTCGGTGCTCTCTCAGCCTGGTTGTCTTCTTGCAAGACGTTTCATGACCCAACTTGGTAACATCATTGGTGCTAGAAAGGAATGGGGTTTGCTCCCTTTGATTGCCCCAGCAGTGTTGGTGGGGACCTGTGGTTTTTTCCTCCCTTAGGAGTTCATTGATTAGGGTTTTTTGCTTGGTTATTTGTTTGTTGTTAATCCCTGTTTATCTGAGTTTTCATTTCTATGAAGTGTTTGGTGTTCCCAGAACTTGGCTGTTTTCTTGCAGACGTTGCATTACCCAATTAGGTAATATCATCAGCAGGAGAAGGGAGTGGTGCGTGCTCTCTGTTTACATACAGCTGGCTTGTCCTTTCACTCTTGGTGGGAGTGTTGGTTTCTTCTTGCTAGTTCCTTAATTAGGCAGTTGTTTACTGTTTGATTGTTTGTCTGAGTTGGCAGTTCCTTAATTGTGATGTTGTTGGTCTAGAGGTCTTGGTGTTAGGCTCCTTATCTTTGTGTTTGTTGCTGGTGAGGAGGTTTTGTGGTCTTTTGGTTTTCTTTTGGCCTTTTGATTGTCTCTTTTCATTGGTATGTAGATGTTGTTTATCTCTATGAGCCTGTTGATGGCAGCTTTGCCTGAGGGTGAAGCTTCCAGGAATTCTCTAACATTGTAGATTTAGCTTGTCTAAGCGGCTCAGAGTTTCCAATGGAAACTGCGGTAAACACTGTCCATGTGTTGTACAATTAAGGAGTTTTCATCATGTCTTCTGACTGCTAATTGGTTCATACAGATGAGCTCTGCTGTTCTTCTTTGAGACTTTGGGTGCCCCAATCATGGACTGAACCTTGATTAATTTAACCCTTGTTTGAAGAGAAGAGCAAGAGTGTTAGAAACAACTTTTCTGGACCATTCAAGATCTCCCAAATAGGACCCACAAAGATTTTGGCTGCCCTCAGAATATATTGGACTACCACTCCCATCATTCCCAGTCAGCCTTCCTCACGGATATGCTGACTGAGGGTGATGAACTTGCAATCAACATCCCTGAAGGATGTGTGCAGAGTGTGAAGGACGACAAGTGACTGTGTGAATCTTGAGCACAGTTCAGTGTAGACCTGGGTAGATATATTTCAATCAATTAATCAGGATAGAACTGGAGAGGGAAGTTGGAGATCTTCTAGTCCAACCCCTTGCTCAAGCAGGAGTTTCTATACTATTTCATATAGGTGGCTGTTCAGCCTCCAGTGATGAAGCACCTACAACTTCTGGTGGCAGGCTGTTCCCCGAGTTCATTGTCCTCACTATTAGGAAGTTTCTCCTTAATTTCAGTTGGCTTCTCTCCTTGGTTAGTTTCCATCCATAGTTTCTTGTCCTGCTCTCGGATGTTTTGGAGAATAAGTTGACCCCCTCTTCTTTGTGGCAACCCCTCAAATACATGCTATCATGTCCCCCTTAGACCTTCTTTTGTCTAGACCAGCCAAACTCCATTCCTGCAACCATTCTTCAATATATTTTACTCTCCAGGCCTTTAATCATCATCTTACTTGCTCTTCTCTGCACTTTTTCCAAAGTCTCAACATCTTTTTTGCAATGTGGGATATTTGGGGTATATATTTGGGAACAGATCAGTGGCTGGAGAGATGGGAGTAAAAATTGGCCAATTGAGAATTTGGCAGAGCAGAAGGAGATGAGGATTGTTCTGTGTGCCCCCAATCCCTCCTTTCCCCATAGCCAAGGTCCTTCCTTTGAGTAACCTCCAATTGTTACCTAGCGCAGCGTGCAAACAGAAGATTTCCAGTCAATTCTATTGACTCAGCTCCCTTCCTCCTGTCTTCCTTCTCCCACTCCTACCCCAAACTGAGTAGGATCATTTTGCTTAGGTAGCATTTTTTCTCAAAAAGTGAGGCCCAGGTGTGGGGATCGGAGAACTGTTTTTTTCCCCTCAAATCCTGGTGAGCTACCAGGGAAGGGGAGGGGAAGAGAATTGTCAAATTCGCTTCTGAGAATAGGCAGGGAGAGAGATGTTGTGGAGTTTGCAGGAAGCTGAGCAATTAGCAAAGCCAGCCTGGAGCCTTTGTTTTTGAAGCTCCTTGGAAATGGAGAAAGGAGGAAGAGGCAGCCTTGGACAAAATATTTACCAGCTGGAGAATTGCAAAACTTGGGCTTCAAATTCAAGATTTCTTCGTGGCTTCTGGAGAAAATATATTCTGCTTGGGAGATGCCACGAATGAGCTGAATTGTGATGAAGGTCAGTGTCTGGATGTTTACTGGCCTGGCCTGGATCTCCTGGGTGAGACAACTTCCCCCAGCCACAAATGAGAAGTGCCTGAAGAGTAACAAGGCATCACAAACTTCCCATCTTTGCACCGTGCGCTAAACAAAATCACTCTGAGTTCTCTCCGTGGGACAAGCAGAACTTGGTCGGTTTGGAGTTTGCTCAAAATTGACTGCATGGTCCGAGCCCAGCCTCTTGGTTTAGTTTAGGGCTCATTGTGTTTTGTTGTGTTGTGTTGTGTTGTGTTGTGCCAAACCGCTCACATGAGCTGATTCAGTAACCAGGATGATGATATCTTGGGTGAACACAACTAAAGAATAGGCCAAACGTATCCTTGGCAAATCAATTAGCAACCAAGGAGCGAAATCCAGGTGATTTGAGGTTACTATGGACTTTGTAAACCAAATAAACACACACTCTTTTTTTTGTAGCTCTGGTTTAGTTTTTTCTCTGTGTGGAAAGAGGTTGGTGTTACGAATAAGGTTGATGCTCTTAATCCTCATCACAAGTGTTAGACAGCCCATTTTCCTGCAGTCCGGTTGTTAGAGTCTGATGGATGTGTGTCAGACTTCTGCAAAAAAATTGTTTTCTTGTTGAGACAAGTTTCCCCGATAGAGCTGACAGAGAGAACATAAAATAAGGGATGTGTTTGAGGAAGGGTGCCCAAAAGCAGAGGAAACGAAGGTTAATAGATTCAAAGAGGCTACATATTTGGAGGCAGGAAAAAAAACAAAATTCAATTTGCACAATTCCCAGTAAAAAAAAAAAAAAAAGATTGTATAATACATAAGACTCAAAATTCCATGGAACAGGAGTCTCCGTTTCCAGTTACAAGTCTGGGGCAGGAATTTGTTAGACTGAAGGCTGAAATATTTTCATGTGGGAATTCCAGCATCTCAAGTGAGTCAAAAAAGGAAGAAAATAAAATGCAAGATAGCCTGGTATGTCAAGATATGTAAATGTATTAAATGTATCTCATTTCTTTCCTTCCTTCCTTTCCCATCTTAATGTACCTGCTTTTCTCTTCTCTTCTCTTCTCTTCTCTTCTCTTCTCTTCTCTTCTCTTCTCTTCTCTT
>BLBF01000059.1:2804176-2816369 GCA_015471245.1 Laticauda colubrina | reverse complement strand
GAAGAAGAAGAAGAAGAAGAAGAAGAAGAAGAAGAAGAAGAAGAAGAGAAAAACTCAGCTGAAGAAGAAGAAGTCGTCATCCACTACTTCTAGTTGATTGCCAAGAAAACTGCCCAGCTTGAGCCCTTGAGCTCTCACGAGTCAACCTTGCCTGGAGAGGAATTTTGATTTTTCTGATCACATTGAAGGATTGAGTTTTCAAGAAAATAGAAAAACACCAGTGAAGGGCAGGATGGAAAATCCCCTCTGGGCTGCAGCGAGAAGGATCCCTCCAACCCAGGAGAGGTCACACTCACTCAGCCCAACCTACTTGGTAGGATTGTTCTGTGGGGGGAAATAGGAAGAGACAGGGCTGCATAGACTGCTTTGAGTTTCAAGAAAATAGAAAAAGCCCAGACAGGTCAGAGTGGAAAGATGCCTCAGGGCTTCAAGAGGACACATTCACCCAACCCATCAGAAGCAGGAAGGTCATCAGGGGCACCCTGGATTTTCAGGTTCACCCAATAGCCTTGTGAAAAAGGACCAACAGGGGTCTTGTGCCCTTACTACAGGCTTGTTTGAAAAATAAACAACCCAGCCAGCTTCTGAGATTCTTGAAGAGCTCAGATCCAGCAGAGGCAGGCTTGCAAGAAGGAGCGTGTTGCTTTCCAAAGGCCGCTAGACGCCAGCCTTTGTGCATCATTTATTGTGTGCAGGAGAACATCACAACCCTGGGGTTGGAAAGTTACCGGAGGCTCTGAAGCTGGACCCCCAGGTACCCCAGGCGATCAGGTGCCACTGCTGTGGTGACGGGCTCCCACGAGACCTGCCCAGCCTCTCTTACGCACACATGTGGCAGCAAAGGCTCATGTGAGAAGGTGAGCTGCTCGGGAGGCATCCAGAGCAGGTGAGCTGGAGAAAGCTTTTATCCAGGTGTCAAAAGGTGTGTTTGAAAGAGGACTCCTCCTCCTTGGAGAACAGGCTGTTCCCAGATTTTCCATGCAAGAATTAACATCTTCTTTCCCCGGCTGGGATTGCTGAAGCTTTAAAAAGAGTTGACGGGCAGGTAGGAATTCAGGTGGTTTTTCCTCTCCTGGTTTTCATTGGGGTTACAGAAAGAGTAAAAGGACAGAGAAGCTGGAGGAGAAAAGGTGTGGTCCCAGCACACCTGGCGGTCTGGTTGGGAAAGGATGGTGTAAGATCCAGCTTTTTTAAAAGCACAGAATCTGACATGTGAAGAATGCTTACAGGAGTTGGATATGTCTAGTCTATTTATTTATTTGTTTTGTCAAGTGATAATAAGATTACAGGTGTAAGTATAGACATAGTTATGAATACATGAACTGGATACATATAAGAAAAATAAAAAGAAACAATAGGACAGGGACGGTGGGCACATTGGTGCGCTTATGCAGGCCCCCTACAGACCTCTTAGGAAGGGGGTGACGTCAATAGTAGACAGTCTGAGGTTAAAGTTTTTGGGGTTTGGGGAAGAAACCACACAGTCAGGTAAAGTATTCCAGACATTGACCCCTCTGTGGCTGAAGTCGTATTTCCTGCAACCAAGTTTGGTGCGGTTTACCTTGAGTTTGTATCCATTGTGTGCCTGTGTATTGTTGTGGTTGAAGCTGAAGTATTCATTGACAGGTAGGACATTGCAATGTATGATTTTATATACTATACTGAGATCAGACCGAAGGTGGCGTAATGCTAGGTTTTCTAGGTCT
Source organism: Laticauda colubrina (assembly GCA_015471245.1). Classification (NCBI taxonomy): domain Eukaryota; kingdom Metazoa; phylum Chordata; class Lepidosauria; order Squamata; family Elapidae; genus Laticauda; species Laticauda colubrina. Next base: position 2,814,663 of record BLBF01000059.1, on the reverse strand, counting down.
AGAATTTCGAGTCTGGTGGCATAATGTCTTCTGCAATGAGTAGAGGAGTGGCGAATGAGTGAATTCTGGAATGGAGAATTCTAATGAAAATTTAATGAAAAGAAGGATGAGGGATGACATGATAGCAGGGTTCCAATATCTAAGAGGCTGCCCCAAAGAAAAGGGAGTCTATTCTCCAAAGCATCTAAGGGCAGGACAAGAAACAATGGGTGGAAACTCATCAAGGAGAGAAGCAACCTAGAACTCAGGAGAAATTTCCTGACAGTGAGAACAATTAATCAATGGAACAACTTGCCTCCAGAAGGTGTGGATGCTCCAACACTAGAAGTTTTTAAGAAGATATTGGACAACCATTTGTCTAAAGTGGTCAAGGGTTTCCTGCCTAAGCAGGGGGTTGGACTGGAAGACCTCCAAGGTCCCTTCCAACTCTGTTATTCCATTCTTTTCTAAAAGGACTAGGGGAGACATGATAACAGTCTTCCAATATTTGATGGGGTCCTACAAAGACAAAGGGAGGGTCAAACTATTCCCAAAGCACCAAAAGGCAAGATGAAAAACAGCAGATGGAAACTAACCAAGGAGACAACCAACTGAGAACTAAGGAGAAATTTCCTGTCAATGAGAACAATTCATCAGTGGGACAACTCGCCTCCAGAAGTTGTTTATGTTCCAAAACTCGAGGTTTTGAAGAAGAGATTGGACAACCATTTGTCTGGAATAGGGTCTCTTGCCTGAGCAGGGGGTTGGACTAGAAGATCTTCTTGGTCCCTTACAACTCTATTATTCTATGGTCTATGAGAATTTGCTTATTAGTCTTTATTGGACCTTGGTAGCTAAATGAACTTCTAATCCAGGTCAGATACCTCCAACTTTTGGAGATAACAGTACCTACACCAGAAGGATTTACTGTCCAGGATAATATTCCAGAGACATGGCTGTATATGGAAACTGGACTCACAGCTAGCCCATCTCTTAAGACGGATCCAGTAAGATGCCTTAGGGTCAATGAATGTCTCCCTGCACATTGCTAGATGCGCATGTTTTACTCTCGCTTCTGAAGTTCTATGCCTGAGCCAGAGGACCAGAAAAGGATCTAGAATTGCATCATATAATGTCCCATTTGTTTTGTGTCCTCCTCCCCAAGGTAGATGGGTATGTTTCCTTTTCATGACCATCCCAGGATAACACTCAAGCTTTCTTTCAACTTTTCATATTTAGTTCACCATTGTATCCTCAGAGTTGTAGGTTGTGTCTGGTGAAGCACCAAACAATATCTTAAGGGAGGAGGAGGAGGAGGAGGAGGAGGAGGAGGAGGAGGAGGAGGAGGAGGAGGAGGAGGAGGAGGAGGAGGAGGAGGAGTTGATGATGTTGCTGTAACTGGAGACACCAGAATAGAAGAGAAACAACTGCACCCACTGTCGAATAGAATTGAAGGCTGAATTGTTTCTCTTTGGGATCATTGAGGGAAAATACCCCAAAAAGATTAAATACTTGATTATACATATTATCACAGCAGCAAGAAAGACTAGCACAAGCTTGGAAAATGGCTACCATACCAATAGATTGTTTGATAATCTGTAAAAATTTTGAGTGTGCAGAAATGGACAAAGTCACTATAGAATTAAAAACAAGGAAGACTCAGAATATTATTCAGTTTGGGATAACTGGTATCAATGGATAGATAGTAGGAATGTGAAAGGTTAGAAATAAGACATAAAGCTTTTCTTTATTTTCTTTATAGACATATTTGTATTTTAATATTTTAATCTTAATAAAGGTTTTTTAATTTTTTTTAAAGAGAAAGAACTGGAGAAAAATCACAAAGAGCTGCAAATAAAAATGGAACAACTGTGGCAAAAAAAAAAAGTTTTATAGTTATAGGAGCCATGAGTAAAGTCCCAAAACATCTGGACCATCCCTTGAATGCCATTGGCATTGACAAAATCACCATCAGTCAACTGCAAAAGGCAGCTTTAGTTGAAACAGCTTACATCCTGCACCAAGGCCATTGAAAAACAACATCTGTCTATCCCAGCTCCTTGGAAAGGACTCAGTAGGTAGACAAAAATGCCAAAATCTAGTCTTAACATCTGGCTGTGTGACCTATCATAATACCCCCCAAAAAATCTTCGAGGATATTTAGAAAACCTGTGTATTGACAAAATTTTCTTCCATCAACAGCAAAAGGCCCCACTCTTGGATCCTCACGTATCCGATATGTGACAATATCCTAGGTCCTTAAGGAAGAACCTAAGAAGATGCGTATGAAGGTCAACCCCAGTTAAACCACCGGCAGCTGTGGCTTCACATGGTTGTGTGTCCAATGATTTTTAAAACATGTCTTGGCTGCTTTGACCCGCTTTAGTTGAACTTGTGCGAACCCAGCACCGATGTACATTATTCTAGCATTCTTAGCTACCCGTCTCTTTGCAAGATGCCATTGTTTTGCCAGCAGGAGGCAGGAGCGGCCTTCATGTCTCCTCCCCACGCTCCCGATTCCGATTCTTCCAAAAGCTGGCTAAAAGAGTTGAACTTCCCTCAACTCTTCCGATGTGGGACTACAACTCTCATCGTGGGAGAATGATGGGAGCACAGGGCATCTGGAGGGAGGAGACAGAATATCTCTGTGAGGACAGGGGGGCTGAGAGGGGGCACTCGTAGAATCGGCGGTGTGAAGGGCTCCAGCTGAATTAAAACCATGTTTTTTATGGGAACGGGAAGAAATTTGCCCTCGTGATACTAAGGAAGAGATTCAGGAGATGGGTCCATTATCTGTTTTCGAAAAGGCTTGTGTGTTCCAGAAATGAGAAGCTGAAGGAAAAGGCACCTATCTGGTCTAGATTTAATTTGCTGAAAGGTTGAGTTAACTTGATATCAATGCCAATAATTATTATATGGATCTTTCTCTCTTTCTCTCTCTCTGCCGCCTTTTTTGTCGCACTTAATTTAATAATTGTATCAATGATTACATTAAATCAGTGGAACAACTTGCCTCCAGAAGTTGTGGATGCTCCAACACTGGAAGTTTTTAAGAAGAGATGATTGGACAGCCATATGTCTGAAATGCTAGAGGGTTTCCTGCCTGAGTAAGGGGCTGGACTAGAAGACCTCCAAGATCCCTTTCTAAATCTATTATTCTGCTATTCTATCTTTCTCTTTCTTTCTTCCTTCCTTCCTTCCCTCCCTCCCTTCTCCACCACTGGAGAGTTTTAAGAAGAGATGATTGGACAGCCATAGGAATAGGGTTTCCTGTCTAAGTAGGGGGTTAGACTAGAAGACCTCCAAGGTCCGTTCCAACTCTGTTTTTCTATTATCCAGCTTTTTTCCTCCCTATTTAACCACTATCTTATTTTCTACTCTGTCAGTGGTGTTTTTATGTTTTGATAATAATGATGATCATGATATAGCAGTAATAGTAATAACCCTAGTAATAGCTATCTTGGCTCAAATGGGAGACCATCTAAGTAGAATGGACTTGGAAGCCAGGTCACCACCCTGGATGATCACTTCCTGCCATATATGATTGTGGCCTCCAAGAAAATTATCTGGACACATCTGTGGGTGGTTTTCTTGGCAATCACCTGGAAGTGTTTGGGACCACCTCTTTCCATCTAAAGACTTGAAATCAAGGGTGGGATTCAAATTTTTAACAACTGGTTATGTGGGTGTGGCTTAGGGTGGTGGGCATGGCTTAGTGGCCATGTGACTTGATGAACATGGCTTGGTGGTCATGTTATTGGCTGGGCGTGGCCAACTCAACATCAGTCACATTGAGGCACGCATCTCCTCGCCTGGCCTCTCATGACTGTGGGGATGCTGCAACAGTCGTAAGTGTGAAAAATGGTCATAAGTCACTTTTTTCAGTGCCACTGTAACTTTGAATGGTCCCTCCACACAAGCAAAGTACCAGCAAAGGAGAGACAGAAAGTCTAGTCCTGGCCAGAATGTAATAAGGGTTAATGGAGAGGCAGTTTCTGTAAGCAACCCCAGAATGTTTCCTTCCTGCCTTCCTTACAGGATTAGGCCAGTAATTTCTTCTAACAACCGGTTCTCCAAACTGCTTAGAATGTTAACAACCGGTTCCAGCGAATAGGTGTGAACCAGTAGAATCCCACCCCTGCTTGAAATCCAGGTCCTGGAACCAAGTCATGCCTGCTTGAAGTTGAGCCCAACTTCTAGCAACTTTTGTAGACAGATTCACAATCTTCTTGCCATCTTCTGGGTATGATACAGTGGTGGGCTGGCTCAACTTGGGCAAAGATGGGGGGTTGACCTCCCAATCCAGTCAGCAGTCATGGTCCCCCCATACCAAATGCTTCTCCCAAGAACTGACCAGAGTCAACCCTTCTTGGCTTCTTGGATCATGCCTGCTGGCTAGTAGATGTTCCCAGTTGACTTTGTGGATTCAATCAATGACATGCCATGAAGAATCCATTGGCCAACCATTGTTGGAAGGCCATTGGAGGGGGTCAAGGACCCCCTTTGTGCCAGCCCCTCCAGCTAATTGGTTCCTGCTTTTGCTCTCTTTCAGTCAATGCCACCCGCATCTCCCCCAGCGCCCCCTCCCTCAGGATGTCCCAGCTCTCTTCCACCTTGAAGCGCTATGTGGATTCTCCCCGCTACTCGGACACCTTGCCTTGCAGCAAAGCCTCCACCAGCTATGCCACCTATTCCTCCTACTCGTCGAAACTCTCCTCCTCTTACTCAGACAAAGAGAAGCTCAACTACAAGCCCACCACTCCTTCCAGCTACTTGACTTCTACCCACCTGCGGACGTCGGGGGCCACCGCCTCCTCTTCCTTGAACTTCGATGGGGGAGGGAGGCTGCTCCAGCGCCCGGACTCGGGCACCAGGCTGAGCCCTGGGTATAGCCGGGTCCCCGTGAGGCCCTCTGGAGGGCTGAGTGGAGGTGCCACCTACTCCTTTGCGAACGGGCCCTCGACCAGCTATGGCTCCACCCCGCTGGGACGCAAGAAGTCCAGCAGCCATTCCGACTTGGCACGGGATCTCTCTTCCATGCACCTGTCCTCAGACCCCTACCCTTCCACCTCCACCCGCAGCCCCTTCATTGCCCGTCCCCGACAAGAGCTCTGCAGCATCCAAGGATTTTACCAGCCCAGCAGACACTCGGATTACGTCCAGGATTACTTGGAGTCCTACAGCCGGAAAGGGGGGCGCTCCCCAGGCTCTGGCATGCACGGCTCCACGCCGGAGGTCATCACCCCATCCCTGCGCCCCACTAGCCGTTCCTCCGTTCAGCAGTGGGAGTGGACTGACAGCCAGACAGACCTCCTCAGCAAGGAGAATCCGGTAAGAGTCGCCACAATTTGAATTTGGTTGCGGGGTGGAAGGGGGCTGTGCATTTTCTTTTTATTTTCTTTTGTTTTATATGTGTGTGTGTGTGTGTGTGTGTGTGCGTGTTTTTATATATGTCTATATGTGTGTGTGTGTGTATTTGTTTTTTTAAGCTTTCGCGGGTACTTACATGTGTGCTGTTCAGCTTCCTTCGGGTATTATCCCACGTCATTGTAGTTGTGCTTTTAAAGTTGGAGCAACGTTTCGGCAGAATCTCATCTGCTATCATCAGGCTTCTGTATGGAGTTTGTACACACATACATACATACATACATACATACATACATACATATATATTTGTTTTCTTATATATATATATACATATATGTGTGTGTCTATGTGCTACACACACACACACACACAAAATCTATTCCATTTCAACCGTGCATTGATTAGGTACATATTTCAAATTACTTAATCATTCTTAATATTATTCTTATTCGACTTAACAACATAACAACAATTGCGTTCCCATATATACATAGTACAAATGAAATCCAATATACCTTTTCCATTAATTTCTCTAATTACTTCTAGTCCCTTTTAGTTTATTCTATGTTCTATCCATTGGTAAAACAAATCCCATGCCATATAATATTCAGATTCTTCTTCTTTTCTTAATTTCTAGTGTCATTCTATTCACTTCTGCACATCCAAATACTTTTTCAATTATTTTCCCCTCTATTAGTATCTTATAATTCTTCCAATTTTGGGCAAGGGGTTCTGCATTTTCATGGAACTAGGAAAATGCGGGGTGGGGGGTGTTTAAGCCTTCATTTGATGCAACCAGCACTGAAAGGTGAATGAACAAAAATCAACATGAAAGAGAGAGATTTCTTGAAGTAGCGATATAGAGGCCAGACATTATCTTAAAACCAGCCTTCACACAACCTATGACCTCTCTTGTCCAGCCCAGTTTGGCCTCTGTTTGCTAAATTGTTAAATCTGTTAGCAGGTAATTTTTATTAAGGGTGTGTGTGTGGAGGGAGTGTTGATTGACAGTTCATCCACCATTTGGCTTCCCGCTCCTGGCTGCACAGAAGTCTCCTCTGCAACCTCAGCAGTTGTGCAACTCGAAAAATCCAAATATTCTCAGCCCCATTTCATTTTCCAGTCACCTTGCCCTCGTACCCTCCCATTTTTCCATCCCTTCCAAACACACCTGGGTTGTTTTTTTCCAACCCACCCTTGGCATGCTCCGGGCATGCAATGCCCTCATCTCCTCAGGAACACAGCCAGGTGGAATGGCCGTGGTACCTGGGTCAGCGAGGGCATGGCCCAGTGGCCTAATTGTACTGTGTCCAGGTGAGGTCAGGCGTGATTAAACGTTGGGTTAATGGCCATCAATGCCATCACCCTCCTGAACAGCCCGGGGCTCTCAGTGTTCTTGAGTTAAGGGAAACTGAATGTTGCAGGATCCAATCTGGGTCGGTCACCGGAACCAGAGGTTTTGGTCTCCCGAAACTTTTGGACTTGTGCTGGTGCTCCTCTTCAGGAATTTCTTTCTAGCTCGGCAACCTGAGGGTCACTTGGCAAAAGATGGGGACAACAGCCACTGCTGAAATGTCTGTCCATGCCAGCCTGAGGAAAGGGTAAAGAGGAAACATATGCGCTGGGCCTTTGGGCGGGATGCCGAGCCTCAAGGTGGCCCGTCCTCAGCCTTTCCCAGCTGCAGCTCCACCCTGTGGCTTTTTTTTGGGGGGGGGAAGGCGGTCACACCTGGAGAAGGAACAACTGGAAAGCAGGGAGAAAGAGAGACCCAGAGCGAGGTGTCCAGTGTGTTCACCCTCCATGGTGATCGCCCACAGGGCCCCCAGCCGCCTCTCAAAGTCTCTTAGGACTATTGATATAACAAGCTGGTGCGCGTGCATACGCAGGCGTGTGTGTTTGTGCGATTCTCTGCATGTTCCCGAGTGAGTATTAAGTGATTATATCAGTTACATAAAAAAATGAGGACTTGTGCCAAGGACTGAGAAGCAGGGAAACAGAAAAACGGACAGGCTGACTCTTTCGCTGTTGGTGAAACAAGCAAGTTCCTGGGAGCAGGGAGGGGGCACCCTGAAGGAAGGGGCTGGTTGCATTTCCCTGTGCTGCCCCCCCCCCCAGCATGGATGTGTGTATGTTGGGGTGGTCTCCATCCCCCCCTTTTTGAAGCCCCCATCTGCACCGCTGTTTGTCCCGCCTTGATTATCCTTCTTGCACTTCCCAATTCCTGCATCGTGGAGAGGCAGTATGGATTAAGGTGCTGGACTAGAATTCCTAGAAGCTGGGAGTTCTAGTCCCACCTTAGTCATGAAAGCTGACCAGTTAACTTTGTTTATTCATTTATATTCCCTTTTATCCTCTCCTTTGGGCCAATCACCGGGAGATTGGAAGTTCTAGTCCTGTTTTAGGCATGAACTCCAGCTGGGTGACTTTCGGCCAATCACCGGGTGATTGGGAGTTCTAGTCCTGTTTTAGGCACGAAATCTAGCTGGGTGACTTTGGGCCAATCACCGAGAGATTGGGAGTTCTAGTCCTGTTTTAGGCACGAAAGCCAGCTGGGTGACTTTGGGCTAATCACCAGGAGCTGGCGAGTTCTAGTCCTGCCTCAGGCACAAAAGTTAGCTGGGTGATGACTTTGGGCCAATCATCAGGAGATGATGACTTCAAGTCCTGCCTTAGGTGTGAAGTCCTGCCTTAGGACTTTGGGCCAATCACTAGGAGATGGTGAGTTCTAGTTCTGCCTTTGGGCATGAAAGTCACTGGGGTGATTTTGGGCCAGTCCCTCTCTCAAACCCCCAACCCATCTCACAGAGTTCTTGAAAGGGGAAGGAATGCTAAATGCGTTCCCCACTTTGTGTGTTACTTATAAAATAATAAAGGTGGGATTAAAAAATAAAACTAAAAATGGTGCAAAGGAAATATTGTTCCCTTCAAGCTCCAAGCATGCTCTCCTTCACCATGAGTGTCTAGCAAAATTCCCACCCAACCCCAAAGGACAATGTGGGAAAAGATCAGCATGGAGGCAGGGTGGTGCAGTGGTTAGAATGCAGTACTGCAGGCTACTTCTACTGACTGCCAGCTGACTGCAATTTGGCAGTTTGAATCTCACCAGGCTCAAAGTTGACTCAGCCTTCCGTCCTTCCCAGGTGGGTCAAAGGAGGACCCAGATTGTTGGGGGCAAGAGGCTGATTCTGTAAACTGCTTAGAGAGGGCTGGAAAGCACTGTGAAGTGGTATACAAGTCTAACGGCTATTAATAAGTGGGAAGGAAGGAAGGAAGGAAGGAAGGAAGGAAGGAAGGAAGGAAGGAAGGAAGGAAGGAAGGAAGGAAGGAAGGAAGGAAGGAAGAACCATGGTGGCACAGTGGTTAGAACGCAGTACTGCAGGCTAAATCACTGCTTACTCAGTTCCATCCTGACCAGTTTAAGATTGACTCAGCCTTCCGTCCTTCCGAGGTGGGTCAAAGGAGGACCCAGATTGTTGGGGGCAAGAGGCTGACTCTGTAAATTGCTTAGAGAGGGCTGGAAAGTACTATGAAGTGGTATATAAGACTAAGTGCTAATGCTATAGACCATTAGCCTAGCCTCCGCTGCATTTGTCACCCTAACTAACTTTTATCTATTCCTAATTTGCAAAGTCAGGGAGCCTCCACCTCTATTAATAGTTAAGGAATAACTCCTCTGAGTGCAGTGAATCTGAATTAGCATCTCGTAAGGATTACTGAGGGAAGGATTTGTAAGAAGGGACAAAGTTCAAACGAGTCCAATGTTCTTCTTTCAAACTTGCTCAATTTGCAGAACTTATTTGTTCAAAAAAAAAAAAAAAAGATAATTCCTGGAAGTCTTGATTAAGACCCAAAGCTGTGATGATGTGAGCATCTGAGGGATTGCCTTTGATCTTAGTTTTCCCACGGGAGCCCACCAGGTTCTCCCAGAAATCTTCAGTTTGAGGGAACAGGGTTGGATATGCATAAACCTCATCTTACAACCATAATTAAGCCCAGAATTATAGCCCGAAGTCATTGCGGTCGTTAAATGGATGTCGCCGATTTTTTTGATCTTTTTTGAAGTGGCCGTTAAGCAAACCCCACAGTCATTAAGCGAACGCATTTTCACCAATGGTGTTTTCTGTCGTCCCGTCCCGTCCCCCCGAAAAAAAACTAGGAAAAAACAACCATGGCAATAAAAGTTTGTAAAATGGGACAAAACTCATTTAACAAATGTCTCATTTAGCAACATGTATTCATAACTCATGGTTGAAATGAGGGGCCCTCAGTGCTCTCTGAGCTTGGTTGTTTTCTTACAGACGTTTTATGACCCAGCTCGGTATCATCAGTGCTAAAGGGGACTGGGGGGAGGGATGTAGGGAGGAAGAGGAAGAAGGAGGAGGAAGGAGGAGGGGGGAGGAGGAGGGGAAGGAAGAATAGGAGGAGGAAGAATAGGAGGAAGGAGGAGGGGGAGGAAGAATAGGAGGAGGAAGAAGGGAAGGAGGAGGAAGAATAGGAGGGGGAGGAGGAGGGAGGGGGAGGAAGAATAGGAGAAGGAAGAAGGAGGAGGGGGAGGAAGAATAGGAGGAGGAAGAGGGGAGGAGGAACAGGGAGGAGGAAGAATAGGAGGAGGGAGGGGGAGGGGAAGAGGAAGAATAGGAACAAGAAGGAGAAGGAAGAAGAAGAGGAGGAGGAGGAGGAGGAAGTAGTAATAATATTAGAAGTTGGAGGACTGTGGAGACTTTGGTGTTCTCTGAACTTGGTCGTTTTCTTGCAGATGTCTCATGACCCAAATTATAGTCGCTAGCCCTGATGAGGTCACCTACTTTGGGTCATGAAAGATCTGCAAGAAAACAACCAAGTTCGGACAGCACCAAGGACCCCTCGTAGAAAAGTCTGTTGGATCACACCAAGCCACCATCCTGTTTCTAGCAGCAGGTTAATTGGAGCCAGCAGCTGCCCAGGGGTGTCCCTGGGGGGTGGGGGGGTGGGGGTTGCCTTCCCAGCAGCCCAGGCTCCGATTTTTTAATCCTGCCTCTTCTCCTCCTGCCTTTCCATCGGAAAAACGGAGCTTCTCCTTTCTCCTTCCCGCAAGAACAGCCTCCCCCCCCCAAAAATAATAATAATAATAATAATAATAATAATAATAATAATAATAATAA
>BLBF01000059.1:2763278-2786009 GCA_015471245.1 Laticauda colubrina | reverse complement strand
GAGATTCTGCCGAAACGTTGCTACAACTTTAAAAGCACAACTACAATGACGTGGGATAATACCCGAAGGAAGCTGAACAGCATGTGTGTGTGTGTGTGTACACATACACACACACACACACACACACACACACATATTTGTACATGTATATACATATACATATAAAACCTCAGAAAACAAATATACATACATGTGTGTGTGTGTGTGTATACATACATACAGAGATACCAAGAGAGAGACAGAGAGACAAATGATAAAGATGATGGATGATAGAGAAAGAGAGACAGAGACAGAGACAGAGACACAGAGAGAAACAGAGACAGGTGATAAAGATGATCGATGAGAGAGACGGAGATACAGAAATAGAGACAGACAGATAGACAATAAAGATGGACAGACAGATGAAAAGATGCGCATGAGATATTTATATTTTAAATGCACTGATTCCAGAGGTAGTTTGACTTAGACGTGCTATTTTTCGGCAAATCGGCTGAAGCAGTTCCCTGGTCATTTGTTGAAATGTTTTCTGCATTTAAAATTTTTTTTTGATGAGGACTAGAAGCATGAAAGTAACAGAGCTATGGGGCTAAGCATGAGTGGAGCATGGGAACTACTTAGAAAAAGTAGTTCAGGGGCTCTTGGAGGGGGGGTGGTCTTTAGGGCCCTCGGCTCGTGTTTCTCAACCTTGGCTGCTTTCAGAGATCTGGACTTGAAGTCCCAGAATTCCCCAGCCAGCGTGGTCACCTTTTAAAGGAGAAGGATTTCATGGGTAGGGTTGGCCGTTCGAATCCTCCAGTCCTGAGGAGTTCCACAGCCAGCATTTGATCAGGCTGGAGACTTGCAAATGGCTTGTGGGAAAAACAAAAGGTGGCACGGCCCTTTCTGAGTAGGACTGGGAGCTTCTCCCCTCTGCGAATCCCAGCTGGGTGGGAATCCCACTCCTTTGCCTTCTGTTCTCCCTGCCTCCTTTTCTGGGAAACATTCCCCCACCCCCACCCCCACCCCCACCCGGCAAATTTTGCCTGGAGTTGTGTATGATTGTCTGAAGGTTGCCTTTTCCACAAAGTGTATCTTCTTCTTTCTCCGCAGAATTCGAAAACGGTACAAGGTCTGACTGGTCTCCGAAACCTCGGTAACACCGTAAGTCCTTCCTTTCTTCCCCCCTCCTTCGCTCCAACCTTCCTTTCGTCTTCCCTCCCTCCCTTTATCGCCCTCTCTTCCTTTTTTCCTTCCTTCCCTCTTTCCTCTCTCCCTCCATCCGTTCATCCCTCTTCCTTCCTTCCCTCCCCCCTCCCTTCATCACTTTTCCTTTTTTCCTTCCTTCCTTCTTTCCTCCCTCCCTCCCTTCCTTCCCTCCCCCCTCCCTCCCTTCATCACTTTTCCTTTTTTCCTTCCTTTCTTCCTTCCTTCCTTCCCTCCCCCCTCCCTCCCTTCATCACTTTTCCTTTTTTCCTTCCTTCCTTCTTTCCCTCACTTCATCACTTTTCCTTCTTTCCTTCCTTCTTTCCTTCCTTCTATACTTCTTTCCTATCTTCCTGCCTTATTTCCTCTCTCCCTTCCTCTGTTCATCACTCTTCCTTCCTTCCTTCCTTCCCTTCCCTTCCTTCCTTCCTTCCCTTCCCTTCCTTCCTTCCTTCATGACACCTTGTGGAAAACCCTAGTGAGATCTTAGCCATGATAGACCAACATGGTTCTCCTTCTACAATACTTGCTGGGGTCCATTCCTTGCAGGGGGCTGCCTCTCACCTTGCCTCAGCGTCCCCTGAGCTCCCCCCCCCCCAGGGTGGCTTGTTCAGCTGTGCCCAGAATTGCAGCTCAGCCCTCCAACCTGGGCCAGTTGGTTCTGGTTGAGGAAGCCAAGATGCCTCCACTTGCTCTTTTATCTCACTTCCGCTTCTCGGATGACTGCGGGGAGCTTTGTTCTCACTTGCGCAGAGGGAAGCCCCCAAAGAGTTGTGTAACTCTTTCGGAAAATAGTGTCACCCTGCCACACCCAGACGTGAGAACTCGAAGACAAAGAAGAAGACACAAACACACTTTTTTTCTGCTCCCTGAACCCTCCCTTAAGGGCGACATCAGAAGGGTCAGCCTAATTTTCTGTCATTTTGAGCGAGGAAGATTTGCTCTGAATTGTCCTGCTCATCGTAGGTTCCATAACAGGCAAAAACAGGGCAGCCAAGAGAGATTAGCCATGTATGGTTTGTGGCCGGGAAAAAAAAAAAAATTCCCTTTCCTCCTTTTCCTTTCCTTTCTTCCGTCTGTCTCTCCTTCCTTCTTGTTGGGGTGGAGATGGGAGGGGAGAGGAAGGTGGAGAGAAAAGGGAAGGGGAGAGAAGGAAGAAAGAAAAGAGGGAGGAAAGGAAAGGAAGAAGAGAGGGAGTAAAGGAAGAAAAGAGAAAGGAAAAGAAAGAAGGAGGAAAGGAAAAGGAGTGGAGAAAGGGAAGAAGGAGAGACAGATGGAACTAAGGAAAAGAAAAAGAAGGAAAGGAAATTCTTCCTTCCTGACATGGCTATTCTCGCTTTCCCTCGCTCTTCACCCAACGCTACTACGTGTCTCTCCTGACCACCGGAAGCTCCTTGGGGGTGAGAGTGAAGACAGCTTCTAAAACAAGAGATGGGCATCAGACCTGGTGGGGGAATTGAGCACTGAAGTTCACCCTCCCACGCACACAAACTCTCTCTCTCTCTCTCTCTCTCTCTCTCTCTCTCTCTCTCTCTCTCTCACACACACACACACACACACACACACACACATTTCCAGAGTTAGCATTGGCTGCGGAGGTGGGTTCCCCTTTGGTGCCCAGGGGAGGGAGGGAGTTCCTTCTGGGGGAAACATCTGCTGGGACCTCCTCCCAACCACAACAAGAGAGAAAGGAACTAGCCTCTCACTTCCTTCTTGCTACTATCCCCCACAAATAATCCTCTCCCCACGCAATGATTGATGGAGGAGGAGGAGGAGGAGGAGGAGGAGGAGGAGGAGGAGGAGGAGGAGAGCTGGTACTAGTCGTACTAGCAGTCGTTGCCTACTCAACCTGCTCCCCAAAGGAAGGGATGTGGATTGGATGATGAAAGCAGACACTTGCAGGGAAGGTTTGAGGGCTCCATAAACTCAATTTATGCCCTTAATTATGCCTCTTAAAAAGCATTGCTTTAGGGAGTTGACGGATAAAGCGCCATTCATCCCCAGCCACTGGTGGGCATCTCTGCCCAGGCGTGACAAACCAGTGTCTGCGTGTGATTGTGTGCTGCCCGTGTGCGTCGTAGCATGAGTCAGTCACAGATGCAATGGAACACTGTGGGTTGAGCAGTGGGGAAAAAGTAACACACACCCCAAAAAAAACCTTTGGGTTTCTTAAATGTTTTTTCACCATAGCAACAGCTCACGGCGTTTTTATATTTTTAAAGCTTCTTTTTTAAAAAAAATAATAAAATAAATGTAGGTGAGGGCATGGAGGGCAGGATAAGCAGTAATGGGTGAAACTTTATCAAAGAGAGATCCAACCTCAAATTAAGGGGAAATCCTGTTCATTCCACAATTAAGCAGTGGAAGAGCTTTGTCTCCAGAGGTGGCAGGTGCTCCAATTCCTGGAGATTTTCAAGAAGAGACTGGATAGCCGTTTGTCCAGAATGATATGAGGGTCCCCCTCCTTGAGCAGGGGTTGGACTAGAAGACCTCCAAGGTCCCTTCCAATGCTATGTTTCTATGTTCCAATATCTGCTTTCTCGAGTGTGATGACCCGGGGCGTGACACAAAAATAACTTAGTCACAAAAGTAGAATAAATTCCCTTTAATGCCTCCAACTTGGCCCCCAATGTTCAATTATCCTTGGCTGGAGATCAAACTCTTCCGAAAACAGTCTACGAAGGGAAGAAATGCAGTCCAAACCCAAAGGAAAGATAATTAGAAATAAAAAAATCCAACACAAACCACACTGAAGTAATTAACACAGCAGGCCAGGATGATAAATTGCAGACTTTCAAAGGATAAAGCAGCACCCACAGTTGGGAGGATGCCAAAACCCAGACAGGCCTCGACCAAGAAAATGCACACTTTGCTTCCAGCAAGGCGCTGTGTGCAAACGCTCCACTTATATCCTGTTCTCCCAGTTGCGACTAATTAAAGGGATCAGGGCCTTTTTCTCTCCCGTAAGCCATGTTGCTCCCTTCTCCATTCCTCCCTGCATGCCTTAGGATGAAGAGGGGGTGGCTCTGGGTCTTCCTCTGAATGCCCAGCTGGACTGTGCCCTTCCCCCATTTCTTCCACAGCCACTGGAGCCACACTCCCACTCCCCGTCAGCTGCTCAATCTCCCCCTCAGAGTCAGACTCCAACAAGGAAATGACACTGAGGAGGAAATCAAACGGGTATCTAAATTTTCTTTTCTTTTTTGTAACAGGGTCCCTCCTGGCACAGAATTTAATGAAGTTCATAGTCAGTGATCCCTGTGGAGTGATATGATGGCCTAGGGGTGGAGCTTTCGCCTCACAATCAGGAGGTTGTGCGTTCAATCCTAGGTAGAGGCAGATATTTCTCTCTCTGGGCACAGTGAGAATATCTCTGCTGAACAAAACTCTGCATTGGCAACAGGAAGGGCAACTGGCCATGAAAACACTCTGATTTATGGGGTCTTTAAAAGAAGATGTATAGTCAGGGACTCTTTTAGTTTGCCAGGTATTTAAAAGACACACCTTGCAGAGCAGATAATTTTCCAAAACTGCTGCTCTCCAGATAGTTGACACTGCTTAGCTGGAAGGCCTAATTCTTTTTCTGAAAAACAGTTCCTGGAGCCAAGTTCATCCAAGAGGGGTGAAACATTCTTGCTCAGAGGAGAAAGCTGGACAGTTGTCACCTGGAGAAAGGATGGGGTAGAATAGCTCATGGCCTGGTGTCCTGGCCTTCATTGTCTCTCTCTCTCTCTTTCCTGCCTCTTGCAGTGTTTTATGAACTCCATCCTGCAGTGCCTGAGCAACACCAAAGAGCTGCGAGATTACTGCCTGCAGAGCCAATACGTCCGCGATCTCAACAACAACAGTCGCATGCAGATGTCTCTTATGACAGGTGAAGGCGGCGAGATTTTGCTCAGGCACAACAAGGAAACAGTTTGCAAGCAGATATGGGCCTTCCTCTCCCAAAACCTTTTAATGGGAGGGGGCTAGGAAGGAGGGGGAGAAAGCTGAAGCAGGGGACCTTCAGAGGGAAGGAAAGGAGGAGGAGGAAGGAGAAAGAAGAAGAAGAGGAAGGAGAGGAGGAGGAGGAGAAAGAAGGAGGAGGAGGACAACTGTGGGGTCCTTGGTGCTCTGTGAGTCTGGCTGTTTTCTTCAAGATGTTCCATGACCCAACTAGTAACATCATCAGTGTTAAAAGCAAGTGGGATTGGAGGAGAAGAGGAGGAAGATCCCTTGAATCAATAAAGGAGAATATTTGTAGCTCGGAGTTGAAATGAGGGCTTCTTGGTGCTCTCTGAGCTGGTTAGTTTCCTTGCAAACATTTCAGGACCCAACTAGGGAACATCATCAGTGTTAGCAGGGAGTGTGGTTTGTGGAGAGGAGGAGGATCCTCTGAATCAATAAAGGAAGAATACTAATAGCTCAGGGGTCCTTGGTGCTCTCTTGAGCTTGGTGGTTTTCTTGCAGATGTTTCATGACCCAACTAGGCAACATCATCAGTAGTAGAAGGGAGAGGGGTTGCTCTCATTCAGGCTTCTTCTAGCATGGATGATGTTACCTAGTTTGGATAATGAAACACCTGCAAGAAAACCATCAAGCTCAGAGAGCACTAAGGACCCTTCAATCCCTTGAATTCTTCCTCTTTCTTCCTCAGTTCCCTGCTCTATTTGGTAGTTGTTAGCATCACAGACGCTGGCCATTAGGGTCTCCTGTAACATGGATCATAGCTAGGAAGTAAGCCAGAGCTCATGTCTCCCCACAGGGACTCGTGTTGGGTCTAGAAGGGATGGAACAAGGTCTCGTTCTTGGTGGCCACCTTGGGTTCTTCTGTGCTTGTGTGTTCACGGCCACCTTGCTTCCTCCCCTCTCTCCAGAGTTCGCCAAGCTCATCCAGGCATTGTGGACCTCGTCTCCCAATGAATCCGTGAGCCCTTCCGAATTCAAGATGCAGATCCAACGATACGCTCCCCGCTTTGTGGGATACAAGTAAGAGGGAGATCTAGGACCTTCTCCTCCACTTTTCGCAAGTGGCCATTCTCCCCTTGCTTCTTCTCTTTCTTCAATCTTAGCTAGTGCTTTTAGCATTTGCTAGCTCTGGATTCCTTCATAGCAACCTGTTGTCCTGTAGATCTCTTGCGGACTACAACTCCCATTCCTTGGCATTCAGCATGCCGATAGAGTGTGGAGGATGCTCAAGTCCATAATTTCTATCAAATTCAAAGATGGCCACCTCTGCCTTCCTGTGTCCTGTCTTTTCAAATCTGATGAAGAGAGAGAGTGAGTTTGGTCCTCTCCTCTCTTCTCCTTCTTTCAATCTCTCCCCCTCTCCTCTTTTTCCCCTTCCCTTTTTCCTTTCTCCCCTCCCCTCTTCTCTCCTTCTTTCAATCTCTCCCTCTCTCTTTTTCCCCTTCCCCCTTTTCCATTCCCTCTCCTCTGCTCCCTCTCCTTCCATCTCCTCTCTAACCCTTCACCTTCCCTTCCTTCTCCTCCCCTCCTTTTCCCTCCTCTCCTTTTGCCAATAATCTGTCCTAACCACCCGGAATCACTTTGACCTATAAATTTAATACATAAAAATAAATAAATTAACTTCCTTGAATATCTGCAGAAGGATAGGAGGAGAGAAAGAGAGTTGGTTTCTTCTTCTCCCAGTCTCCTTTGGTGGGGCCTGACTGGTACCATCCTCCTGCCGGGCTTAGATTGACACCTGTCCTTCCTCTTTCGCAGCCAGCAGGATGCCCAGGAGTTCCTGCGCTTCCTTCTCGATGGGCTCCACAGTGAAGTGAACCGGGTGTTGGTCCGTCCCAAAGGCAACAATGACAACCTGGACCATCTACCGTGAGTCCCAGCAGAATCAAAGCACTAGGATAGGGGTTGGGGGGGAGGGGCTGGAGACCACCGGACGCCGATGCCCTTGGTCTGGTCTGGACTGAACAAGTTTTTCTTTAAGAAGGTCCATCTATGGGACTGGGTCCCCAAAGAAACATCAGGGTGATCCACTTAGATGGAGAGCCAGTTGGGGTTCAACCATTACAGCAATACTCCTTAGACTTCTATACCGCTTCACAATGCTTCACAATGCAATCCTCTCGAAGTGCTTTATAGAGTCAGCCTATTGCCCCACAGCGATCTGGGTCCTCATTTTACCCACCTTAAAAGGCTGGAAGGCTGAGTCAACCTTGACCTGGTCAGGTTTGAACTCATGGCTGTGGGCAGAGTTAACCTGCAATACTGCATTCTAATCACAAGGAAGGAAGGAGGGAAGGAGAGAGGGAAGGAATGAACCAACCAAAAGAGGGAGGGAGGGAGGGAGGAAGAGAAAGAAAGAAGGAAGAGAGGGAGGGAGGAAGAGAAGGAAAAAAAGGAAGGAAGGAAGGGAAGGAAAGAAAGGCAGAAAAAGGAATAGGTGTCAACCTGAAGCTGACCTGAGGAGTGAGAGAAGGAAACAGCAATAGCCCTTAGACTTATATACCGCTTCACAGTGCTTTCCAGCCCTCCCTAAGTGGTTTACAGCCTCTTTGCCCCCAACCATCTGGGTCCTCATTTTACCTACTTTCGAAGGATGGAAAGCTGAGTCGGTTGTTAAGTGTGGAAAAAGGGTCATCGGTCACTTTTTCAGTGCATTGTAACTTTGAAAAGTGACTAAATGAATGGTTGTAAGTGTAAGACTACCTGTATGCCTTTCATCTTTCCCTCAGCTCATTTTGATCCTCAAGACAAGCTAGCTTGGAAGGTGTAGCTGAAGAAGAGCGGGGCCCTTGCAAATGTGATAGCCAAGGGGAGGATTATAAAGCCCATGGGCTCCTGTAGCCAGCCTCCACCCATCCCGGAGCCTTTGGCATAATCATCTGATTCCATAAAAGTCCACGGAAATTCTCTATCCTTCAGGTCATGGTTGTCCCAAAGGTGCTTTTTTCAAGAGGCAACTGGACTTCCTTGTTTTTCTTTTGAAGACATTTCTCTTCTCACCCAAGAAGCTTCTTCAGCTCTGACTAGATGGTGGGGGGACGGAAGGATTTATATTCCTTGCAGACAGCTGGTCATTTGCATCCTTTTACAGGGTCATTGAGGCCACTTTGAGGTTTTTCTGTGTCCTCAGGGTCACCTGAGTGGTGCTCCCAGTTCCTGTAGTCTGCAGTTTTTACCGCTTGGAAATCCATTCCTATTCTCACACCATTCAAAGGGGGTTCATCCCAAATTGTACAGCTAAAAGTCTGTAGAGATTGTCAGTCCTCCAGCTCATGGTTGTCCCAAAGGTGCTTTTTCAAGAGGCAACTGGACTTTCTGGATTTTCTTTGAAGATGTTTCGCTTCTCATCCAAGAAGCTTCTTCAGCTCTTATTCTTTCTTTGAGAAGTTGGAACTGTGCTTTCTCCAGGATGTTTTTCTGCCCTCTGTCCCTTCTCTGCTGAGGACAGACTCGGGTTGTTGCCGGATGAAGTGTGTTGTCTGCATCTTGAATTCAAGGGCAAATGGTTCCTGTAGAAAGTCCAGTTGCCTCTTGAAAAAGCACCTCTGGCATCTGATTCCAGGGTTGCTGATCTCTGCTGGGAAAGCCTCTTCACCTTCTTCTCTCTTGTGTATCTCTTGCAGGGATGACGAGAAGGGAAGGCAAATGTGGATGAAATACCTTGCAAGAGAAGACAGTCGGATTGGGGGTGAGTATCTGGTGGGGCGGTCGAGAAAGAGTTTGGGGGTTGGTGGATGTGAGGCAGGGGGTTTCAACCTTGCCGACTTTAAGATGGGTGGACTTCAGTTCCAGGAATTCCCTCCTCAACATGCTTTCAGAGGAATGGACTTCTCCTTCCAGAATTCCCTGCAATTCTTAAAATCTTGACTTCTTAAAGTTGCCAGAAAAAAACCCTGATTTAAGTTGTACCAATGGTTTGGCTAACTTTTTGGACCAAGATACCCATTTGATGCAGGGAGGCGCTGGCTCAGTGGCTTAGACGCTGAGCTTGTCGATCAGAAAGGTCGGCAGTTCGAATCCCTAGCGCTGCATAATGGAGTGAGCTCCCGTTATTTGTCCCAGCTTCTGCCAGCCTAGCAGTTCAAAAGCCTGTAAAAAATGCAAGTAGAAAAATAGGGACCACCTTTGGTGGGAAGGGAACAGTGTTCCGTGCGCCTTCGAAGGTGTTTAGTCATGCTGGCCACATGACCACAGAGATGTCTTCAGACAGTGCTGGCTCTTTGGCTTTGGAACGGAGATGAGCACCGCCCCCCTAGAGCCAGAAATGATGAGGATGTTTGTATGGGTCAGGAGAACCTTTATCTTTTCCTTATTCATTTGAATTTTGGAGAACATGCCTGGAGCAATGTAAGTGAAGCAAGGGACAAAAGCCATTTCTAGCTATAGGGTTTCCCCATCAGTTTCTCTGCCTCCTCTTCACCCATTCTGGGAGTTTTCTGTCACCTCAGTTGGTGGTCAGATAGGAAGAAGGACAACTTGGTGACATCTTTAAGACAAAATGCATTAGGGGTGATTCGCAAAATTATCAGGAGTCTCACCTACCCTTAGATCAACCTTGGCCGTTTTTAAGACCAGCATGGGCTGCCAGCACAATTCTGCGAATCAAAATCAAACCACATATATGTGGTTTGCATGTGTGTGTATGTGTGTGTGTGTGTGTGTGTGTGTATATAATTTATACATTTTTCTTTAAAATACATAAAAACACAATATCTACATGAACAGTGTGTTGTCTGGGCTCAATTAATTTTAAAAAATAATAGCAATAATAACACTTAATATTCATTAATAATAATCACATAATGATAATGATATTTGTTTATCCATATTGATAAACCTTCATTATATACTTGATCATTCTCTTAAACTTTTGAGTTTCTAACTTCTGTTTCTATTATCTAACCATTGATAAAACAAATCCTGTATTAAAAATATTGTTTCTTCCTTCTCCTTTAGTTTGAGTGTTAATCTATCCAGCTCTGTACATTCTAATGTTTTTTATTACACTTTCATCTATTGGGATATCTTTATTTTTTCACTTGTGCAAAAACAATTCTTGCTGCTGTTAACACATGTAAAATTAAATGTGTATTCCCTTTATTGTATTTTTCTAGTAAAGTTCACATGCCTTAAAGTGGCCATGGTTGAGAAATGTTGGCTTACATTGCCATAGTAGTCAACAGTCTCTATTTGCTTGCCTGATTGTGGATTTCAAAGTTGGTGAAATCTTCAGAAAAAACCCTGATGGGGTTGAGCCTAATCAACATTGCTGCCTCTTTAAAAACTGGTTTAAAGAATTGTTCCCTTTTTGTTCAAGGCTGCCACTTTCTTTTGGTTTCATTTCCTTTTAAAATTTGTACCCTGTCAGGTCTGATTTTGATGTTCTCGGATCAAAGCCAGGAAGAGCAACTGTTCATTGAATTTGTTCACTGAATTGTTGATATTTATAGAACTCTGACTGTTAACATTGTTAACAGGACTTTTTCATTGTCATTTTGTCTAAACTTCCTTGGATATTTCAAAGGAACTTTTCTGTTACAAAAATGTGGGTTTCCCCCCCCCCCAGTAATGTTCAACCTACATTTTTTTCTCTTTTTACTGTATGAATCCACTTGATGCTGGACCCCCATTTGACAAACCTTTCAGAAACTATTTTGACCTTTTGGATGACCAAACTTTGTTCATTCTGTGCTAGTTTACCTAGTAATTTAAGGCCACACAAGAAGCTGTGTTGAATTTGTGGCTGCAATTCACGTGTTTGCTTCCCAGCAACTAAACTGGAAACCCCACTGGGTTGGAAATCAGCAGCCACAAAGATCAAGGAGCATTTCATGATCTCTGAAATTCCTCAGTTGATTTTGGAAAAGCATAAAACCGATTTCCACCATGCTCAGCTCTAGACACAGGGAAGAGAAGCTTCAGAAAGCCTTGAAAAGTATGGAGTTGAGATCCAACGTCAGTAAGACTTTGAAGCTTCTTTCTAAAACTTACATTTAAAAAATGCCCTTCTACTGTCACTGCTGCATAGCATACCTATCTACGTAACTAGATCATAGGTAACTCCTACGCAGAGAAGCATCACTGAACATCCTTAGCCTGAGCTTGCACAACAAATGAGGTCAAAAGCAAGTTGGCTTGTTTGTGACTAAGGCTATTGAGGTAACCCAGCCATGAGATCAGATCCTCTATTCTCATTCTTGGATGACGTGAAACATCCCTTCAAGCTTTCAGGCAGGAGAAAGTCCATCTTTTGTTTGATGGTGATCCAGTTTGATCTCCACCTTCATATTCTCCACCTTCTCTTTCTGTAGATCTCTTTGTTGGGCAACTGAAGAGCTCCTTGACCTGCAGTTCTTGCGGCTACTGTTCCACTGCTTTTGATCCTTTCTGGGACCTGTCTCTGCCCATTGCCAAGGTAACCTTCTGTGCCCTGGGACTCCCACTGGCTTCCCATGGACCCCAGATCTGCAGCTTCCCAGATCGCCTCTTCTTGCATTGGTGACCTAACATCTTGAACCTTGGTCACTCTCTCTCTCTCTTTCTCTTCTCTTTCTGCAGAAAAGCTACAGTGAGGTGAATTTGATTGACTGCATGCGACTCTTCACCAAGGAAGATGTTCTAGATGGTGATGAAAAACCTGTAAGTCCAGATGACTAGGGAGGTGCAAAAAAACTCATCAGTCAGGTTTCTGTATGCAGTTCACGTCTCTTATTCCAAATGTTTTTAAGCCCTAGATATCAAAATCAACCACCAGGTGGATTTTTACACAAATTTCTGGTTTGGAGTTTTGCACAAAATGAAGTTGCTGGTGATTTTAAGAATTATAGAGTTGGAGATCTTCAAGTCCAACTTTGGAGGTGATTTCTTTAGATTGGGAAAAGCTTGTTGCAAAAGCTAGGTCTAAGGTTCTAGATTAATGGGTTGGGAAATGTCAGACGTATCTTCTTTTAACTATTGCTTCATCTGGTTGTTGTGTCAGCCTCTGGCTCATGTGAAGCATAACAGAACTGAACAGAATAACAGAGTTGGAAGGGACCTTGGAGGTCTTCTAGGCCAACCCCCTGCACAAGCAGGAGATTCTACACCATTCTGGATAAAGGGTTGCCCAATCCCTTCTTAAAAACCTCCAGTGATGAGGCACCCACAACTTTTGAAAGCAAATTGTTCACTGCCAGGAAATTTCTCTTAGTTGTTGGTTGCTTTTCTACTTGATGAGTTTCCATCCATTGTTTATTGTCTTACCTTTGGTACTTTGGAAAAGGGGTTGGACCCCCTCATCTTTATGGCAGCTCCTCAAATATTGGAAGATTGCTATAATATCACTCCTAAGTGATGATCCCAAGCTTAGAATTTCCAACTTGTGGAGGAGCTGATCCCATAATGGGAGGGCTGCCTTTAATGTTTCCATCAACCTGCCCAAGTCAGTTTTTTCCTCTAAAAATAAGGGGTTTTCTACCCTGTGAAATCAAAGCCAGGCCCCGCTGGTTCGCCACTGACTGCCCTTGTGTTTACCCCAGCCATTTCAGCTCATCACTGAACCATGGTGGTGCAATGGTTAGAGGGCAGTACTATAGGCTACTTCTGCTGACTGTCACCAGGCTCAAGGTTGACTCAGCTTCCCGTCCTTCCGAGGTGGTTAAAATGAGGACCCAGATTGCTGGGGGCAAGTGGCTGACTCTGTAAACTGCTTAGAGAGGGCTGTAAAAGCACTATGAAGCAGTAGATAAGTCTAAATCAGTGATGGGATTCAGCCATTTCACACCGGTTTGGGAGAACCGGTTGTTAACTTTCTGAGCAGTTTGGCGAACTGGTTGTTGGAAAAAATCATTAGGGCTGAGAACCGGTTGTTAAATTATTTGAATCCCACCACTGGTCTAAATGCTATTGCTATCTTGCTATCTCCAATCCTTGTTACTCTTTTCCCCCAGCTGGAGGTACATTGTTCCATGCCTGCCTTTCCTAACAATGTTCATGCATTAGGCAGCCTCCCCACATCTCTGGTGCTCCTCCCCTAAACCTGGGTTGCTCTTTGTCCCTGCAGACGTGCTGCCATTGCAAAGCGAGGACGAAATGCATGAAGAAATTCAGCATCCAACGTTTCCCCAAGATCCTGGTTTTGCGTATCCTTTCTTTTTTGTTCCCAGAGGATTTGCCCTCAGCTATTTATTTATGGAATTTATTTGCCATCCATCTTGTATCCAGCCATTGTGGGAGGCTCCATAGCAAGGAAATCTCACATGTGGATGCATGGAGACTTGACAAGTGTCTATCAGGATCCGTAAGGTGCAGACAATTTTACTGGGCCCAGAATCCAGGCTACGGAGGACGTAGCTTGAACAGTCTGTTCTTTCAAGATCCTAGTCCTTTTGGTTTGAGGATTCACAGACTTTTTTCAGTGCAGTAGAACATAAACACACACACAAATTACAGCCTTAACCTTTTTGCTTTACATTTCTTGCAATTAAGGTGTTCGGCTACAAAGCAGGAGATCATGAGTTCAAGTCCTGCCTTAGCCACAAAAGCTCACTAGGTGACTTCAAGCCACTCCTCTCTCTCAGCCTAATCTGCCTCACAGGGTTGTTGTTGTGGTGGTGGGGAAAACAGAAGGATGAAGGTGTGTTGGATATGTTTGCTGCCTGGAGCTATTTGTAAAAATAATAAAAGTGGGATATAAAATAAATAAAGGGGTGGTGCAGTGGCCTAGAGGTGGGCTCTCACCTCACAATCAGAAGGCTGTGAATTCGATCCTAGGTAGAGGCAGATATTTCTCCGGGCACAATGAGAATATATCTGCTGAACAAAACTCCATATTGGCAACAGGAAGGGCATCCGGCCATTAAAACACTCTGCTAGCTCCATTCAGTTGCCCAGACTCCAGCCCACAAGAGAATATGGGGTCATTAATAGATGATGATAATAAAGTAAACAAACATTCTTCACTTGTAGAATTTTTCCTTAATTCCTCAACCAGACCTGAAACGTTTCTCGGAAGCCAGGATGCGATCCAGCAAACTCACCACTTTTGTCAATTTCCCGCTTAAGGATCTGGATCTACGGGAATTTGCCTCTCAGAGTTGCAGTGAGTATCTCCTGAGGAATTTGGAAGAACCAGGCCGGGGGGGTGTGTCATCTAGGCCAGCAACCCCCAACCTTTTGGGTGTCAGGGACCAGTTTCATGGAGGGAGATTTTTCTACAGACCTGGGTGTGTGTGTAAATAATAGAATGGAATGGAATGGAATGGGATATAGGATAGAACATAGAATAGGATATAGAATAGAATAGAACAGAACAGAATAGAATAGAATAGAATAGCTGGAAGGGTCCTTGGAGGTCTTCTAGTCCAGCCCCCCTGCTCAAGCAGGAGAATCTATACCATCTCAGACAAGTGACTGTCCAATCTCTTCTTAAAAACCTCCAGTGATAGAGCACCCACAATTTCTGGAGGCAACCTCTGTTCCACTGGTTTGGCTTCCACGGTGTAGTGTCACACACTGCCTGCATCCCACACTTGTGTGGATGGGGCTTCGCTTGCTTGCACAGCCTGGTTTCTGGATGTCCACAGCCCAGAGCATCAGGACCCCTGATCTAGCAGGGTCACCAATTGAGGATAAACCTATCAACCTTCTTCCCTACAAGTCCAGTCGAACAAAGATACACAAACACAGCCTGGTTGTTTGATTCTACCCGGAATTCCACCTGGAATTATAAAGGAAACATGAAGCAGAATTCACTTCCCTGACCTGTTCAGAAGGTCTCAATTTTGGAAAACATTTGAAAATGAGATCTCCCGCAGAACTGGGTCTGGTCTGAGAGAGCCATTTATTTATTTACTTGTATTTCACATGGCTGAACCAGCCAACTCCCTCCAAGAAGGACTCTTAAAGCATAAAACAGTACGTGGACGATACGTGCTCCATGATTGAAATCTGGTTTTCAGAATCGTGGCTTCCAGCTTGGGAAAAAAAATGCTGGAGTTTTCCTCCTCCAACTGTTCACGTTTTAGGGGAAAGCAATAAAGAAGTTGAGTGAGTGGTTTTGAGGAAGGCTTACAAAATTTGCCAGGGAGCAGGAATGTCCCACCTTGGTACCCTCTCCAGAACGGCTGTTGTGAAATGAGCGGCTGCGTTAATAATATAAAATAATCATGAAATAAAAATAAAAACTGAGCTATGCTTGGGGGTTTCTCCCTCTGAATTTCCTTGGGAGCCAAGATTGTGATAAAAGATTCATCAGATTTTTGTATTTCATTCTTTTTTCTTTTTTTTTGCAAAAGTCAGACCTTCAACAAACATCAAGCCAAGGCAAACCCTGCTAGCAATATTTGGGGAGAAAAAGAAGGGCCATTGCACACTTCTAATCGAGGCTACTTCCTGCTTTTGCACACTCAGAAGTCAAAGAAAGTCTCCCCTGACAGCAATTTGACCTCTTCTATTTTCAGATCATGCAATTTACAATCTCTATGCCATCTCCAACCACAGTGGGACCACAATGGGTGGCCATTACACGGCCTACTGCAAGAGTCCGCTCTCTGGAGAATGGCACACCTTCAACGATTCACGGTAAGCCGGTGCCCGGCCTCTACTTTCACCCTCCCAACTCTTTCTCTGAGCCAGAGAGGTCATCAAAGGGGACAAAACTTAACTCAGACAACGGTTTCGCTTAGCAACAAAAATTTGGAACTCAATTCTGGTTGCAAGATGACGATTGCCTCGGTTTGCCTGTTGTCATTTAGCCTGGAAAACCAAATTCTCCCTTTCCAAAGTTTGCCTCTTTGGTTGGTCCTCTCATCAAACTCTCTTACTAATCTAGTATAAAAGAAAAAAAAATAATTGGTATAACATTCTACTAGTCCTCAGTTTATGATTGGTTGCTTCACGGACATTTGTAATTACAACAAACCCAGAAGGGTGTTTACAGCCTATAATGTACTTTTGGTCATCATAAAATGTGCCCCGCACACACACACTCGTGGTCTTGTGACAACTAGGTGTGTCTTTGCGACCAGCCGCAGCATCCTGCAATCACATGATCAGGATTGGTGACTTTTCCTTTTTGCTGATTTCCAGCAAAAAAAAACACCCATTCACACCTACAGTCGAAGCATTCGCTTAGCAACTTGTGATTTCACTTAACGACTACCCAAAAAATTATCCTTGAATCAGATCTGGTCACATTGGTGTCTCGACTGAGGACTGTAATGATGCACAACCAGAAAATCGGTTCTGATTCTGGGCATAAAACAAGGACTGCCAGCACTCCCCATTTTTACCTCTCAGGGCTTGAGTGTGTGGGTCAGAACCAGCCAGAAGTCAAAGTAGGCATCCCTTGTTGTCAGTTTTCCTCACATCCATTCTTCATTTACACTGCACCCCTCTCTTAATGCCGGTTTCACTTTCTGTCCTTCCTGCAGCGTCACACCGATCTCCCTGGGCCACCTCCGCAGCAGCGACGCCTATCTCCTCTTCTACGAGCTGGCCAGCCCGTCTTCCCGAATGTAGCTTCCAGATCACGCTCCCCTCCCCTGCCCGCCACACACATCCCCATGGAAAGGAATCCTCGTAATATCCTGGAAGAAGGACGCGAGCCAAGCACCAGCTCAGAAATGCATCGGGAATGGGGTGGGAGGGCGCGTGGAGACCCAGGACAATGGTGACTTGAGGGATTTTTTTTCTAAACTGGGTTTCCCCCCCGTTTTTTCCTAAAAAACAAGCAAAAGCAAAAAAAGAGAGAGAGAGAGAGAGAGAGAGAGAGAGAAAGAGAGGGAGGGAGGAAGAAAATGCTTTTAATAAAGCGTTAACTAAAGTTGCCGGTCTTTACCGGGATGCCTTACTCCCACGCATGGGACTGAAGACGGAGAAAACGAGGGAGAAAACACCATCCTTGGTGAGCAGGTTCCACGCCAACTGCATCGCTCCGGAAAAAAATGTTCTCAGGGGTGGTTTCTATGTTTTCCTTCTCTCCCTTTTCCTTCCTCCCTTCTCCCCTTGTCCTCCCACACTCCTTTCCACAATGTGGTGTGCAATAAGTCACAAACAGCTTCTGCTCTTTTGGGGGAGGGTACCAACTGTCCATCCCCCTGTGATCCCTTGGGGGGGGGGGAGAGGATATTGGAGATGAGCCACAGAGGTGTTTTCTCTCTGATGCCAGTTGGATGCCACTTTGACCACAGAGTTGCAGAACTAGATAAAGTTTTCTGGAATATGATTTTGCCTCTTAGATCAAGGCAAAGCTTGTTTGTTTTTTTTGCACAGTTCTCACACAATCCTCCTTTGGGGAGGGGTATGAGGGATTTCTCTACAGGAACCGTGGACTTTGAGTCCTGTCTATTCGCATGGGGTGGGGGCTGTTGTTGGTTTCCTTTTTTTTTTTTTTTTAAACAAACTGGAAGCATCCTTGGATGGATTTTTACGGACTTTGTCGCAAAAGCAGAGACTCGCTGGATCCAATTCTACCCATTTTCTTGTCACTACTGTGCCTTAAAAACATCCAGATGAAAGACACGGTGCGTTTTCAGCCGATCCAAGTGCCCTTCGGAAAGGGACACGGCGCAACCAGCAAAAATATGACACACACACCTATCCTTCAGCTTTCCTCTCCTGCTGTCCCAACTTTTCCTCACCACATCCCTCATTTGTCCTGGGATGGAGGCCATTCAGGAATGCTTCGGACAATTTTCATTGCCTTTCTGGAAAGAGGATTGCTTTGATTCAGTTTTCATTTTGGTTCTCACTGCATGTATGTCGCAGAGTCGCCAAAATGCACCTCATTGGAGTGGGGTTTTTTTGAACCAGTTTGGGAGCTATCAGTAAACTTGTCCCTCCTCTTATTTATTCTCCATCCCCATCATGCAGGGTCAACCTTTCAGCCCAACTCCAAAGCAGACACTACTTGAAGGGCTGAGAGTTAGTTAGCACCTTGATGGTTTTGCAACCAGGCAACATTTGCTGGGTAGAAAAACCCCTCCCGTTTTATTTCTCCCCCTCTTCATCCCCTACCCCTTGCAAAGCTCTGAAAAAGCACCAAGCCCACTTTAACCCAGTTTTGAATCAAGCAGAGCATTGAGGTTGGTTTTAGTGGGCATCTTGGTTTGCAGCCTAATGGATGCCCCTTGATCCCCTCTGCCATTCTCACATCTTGTTTTCCTACAACCATCCCCCAAAAGTGCCCCCTCCGTGCATATTTCACTCCATTTCAACCGGGCCGATGCTCAGGACACTGTGGGGAAAGCAGAAGGGGTAACCCAGATGTCAAGGGTCTGGCTAGCAAAGCCTTTTTCAGTGTTACTATTTTGCTTGGTTTGGGACGGGGTATTTTTTTCGTTTTGTTTGTGTTTGGGAGGCTTTTTTGTTTATCAGTTTGGACTGAACAGCTTGTTTACTGTGTAAGCAAGGCTGGTGGATGGACCGTGGTCACTCAGGAAGGAGGCTTGTACAGAAATAAAATTGTAACTTGATGAACAATCCACTGCGTTTGTGCATACAAGTGACTGTGAAATGGCAAGAAATTTTTGATGGGAGGGGTGGGTTGTGTGGTAAGAACCCCCCAGCCCCTGATGAGCTGTGGGGCTTGACTCTTGCTGGATTTGCGACAATCTGGGCAGTGTACCCAATGTATTTTCTCTGAAGGAGAAAGGCTAGTGGACCTCAAGATTCCTTCTACATTTGGGCACAAGGGTTGTAGGTGGTACTTCTGCAGGAAGAGCTGAAGGACGTTGCTGCCTATTCACAGGCATGAGGGGTTACAGGATGGCGGGCTCACTTTGCTCAAATATGTATGAAATTAAATGTTTTATTTGACCAAGTACAATTAGACACACAAGGCATTTGTCTCCGGTACAGAAGCTCTCAGTGTACATGCAAAAGAGCAGAGTAATAACATAATCAATGGTACCAATAAGAGAAAGTAGAAGAACAAATGAGAAGGATAACAGTAATACAGCCATACTAAATATCCTAGACATAAGTCTACTGTGGGAATTAGGTGTTCAGCAGAGTGATGGCAGGAGGGAAAAGGCTCTGGTTGTTTTGGCATGCAGTGCCCTCTGGCGCATCCCAAGGGGATGAGTTGAAACAATTTATGTCCAGGATGTGAAGGATTTGCAGACATTTTCTCAACCTTCCTTCTGACCTGCGCAATGTAAAGGTCCTCAGTGGAAAGCAGGCTGGTTGCATTTGTTTTTTCTGTAGTCTGAACTATCCGTTGGAGTCTCTACCTGTTTGGTTGCAGTGTCAAACCAGACAGTTATAGAAGTACAAGTGATAGGCTCAATCATTCCTCCATAAAAGTGTATCAGCAGCTCCTAGGCAGTCTGAGTGTGAAGGGAGCTACTTAAAAGCCAAATCAGGGGAGCAAAAGTTCCCAACCCCTGGACAGGGTGGCAGAAGAGATGAGCCAGGATTTTTTGGTGCTCTGGGATATGGGGAGGCGGTGGGTTGGTGCTCCAAAAGACATCTTCCATTTTTGGTGGGGAAAAAAGCATAATGGTATACAGGTAGCTCCTGACTTACAACCAGTGGTGGGATGCTGCCGGTTTAACAACCGGTTTGGTGAACGTGCACCTAAGGCGCTTGCGCTGAAAATGGAGCATTTAGAAGCTCAGCTGCTTTCCTTCCAAGTCAACAATGGTAAGTAGAAGAGTGAGGGTGGGGAAATTAGCTGTGCCGCACGATTGAGATGAGCTACGGAGCAGGAAATAAAGGACAGGATTGGGCAGGGGCAGGTGGGCAGGGCCAGCTGATTGTGAGAACAACCAGTTTGTATGAACCAGTCTGAACCGGCAGCATCCCCCCACTGCTTCCAACCATTTGTATAAGTGAATGTTTGAAGTTACAACGGCACTGAAAAAGATGGCTTTTCTCACACTTAGGATGGTTGCAGCATCCTCACGGTCACATGCTCAGAATTTGGAGGCTTGGCAAAAGGTTCCTCTTCATGACGGGTCGCTGCGTCCTGGAGTCATGTGATCCCCTTTTACAACCTTCTGACATGCCAAGCCAACGAGGAAGCCAGATTGTCTGAACAACTGTGTTCCTAACTTAACAACTGCCATGATTCACTTAATAAAAATGGCAAGGAAGGTCATAAAATGGAGCAGAACTCACTTAACGGTCTCTCTCTTAGAAATTTTGGGCTCACTTTTGGTTGTAAGTCCAGGCCTCCCTCTAAGCCTGTTTGTTGCTGCGCGGTGGTGTATTATCTCTGGGGAATGTGACTTTACTCTTCTTTCTTTTTAAACTTTTGTTAATTTTTTACTATTACATTTATTTAGTGCTTAATAAACATCATGTTGTCTGGGTTATTTTGTTTGCTTAACAATACAAATTATATTCATAATCTTTACCGCTTTGTTCCAGCCATTGATAAAAAAACTCCATGTTATTTCTTCATTTTTCCAATGCTGAGCAAATACAATCCTCACTGCTATTAATACGTGCAATATTAAATATATACTTTGTTTATCAAATTTTCTGGTATGACACCTAATAGGAAAAGTTCAGGTTGAAAATTGACCTGTTTTCCTAACATCTTTCCTAACCGTATGCGTATTTTTGCCCCCCATTTTTTTAACTTTAACACAAGTCCACTACGGATGGTAATATGTGCCCGATTTTTTATTACATTTCCCAACATTTACTAGACATATTTTTGAACATTTTGGCTAATCTAGTGGGTGTTAGGTACCATCTACAAAACATTTTATCTAAGCTTTATTTATATGAAGTTGCCATTGTTGACTACTCTTCTTTTTCTTTTGTTAATTTACATTTTATTGATCAAACACTGAAAAGAGATTTTAAAATATTCTCAGTTTAGAAAGCAAACAAGTGAATCCCCTAAATATGAAGTATTTTTAACTACAAATAACTTACTTGATGGTTTAGAAAGAATTACTCAACAGTTTAGAAAGAATTCAAAATACAACTCTTTTTGCTTCTAAAATATACTGTAATAAATCTATAATAGAAGAAACTTTAGTACCAGTATCATTTTCTTTGACAACAATTTCATTCTTTGACAGTAACAAAGGAAAAACAGTCACATGCTTATCTTGCATCCCTACATTTCTTCAACCAAAGGAACGTGTTTTCTTTTGTCCATTACTAATGTTGTGTGATACATAATACGTATGATGTATCAGATACATACATCAGGATCCAATATATGCATAGGAGATAAATCCATATACTGCACGAGTCAAAAAGAAAACTGTGAAAATATTTACAGACCCCTCGCATCCCGGACATAAACTACTTCAATTCCAACCCTTAAAACGACGCTATAGAGCCCTGCACACCAGAACAACTAGACACAAGGACAGTTTTTTCCCCAAAAGCCATCACTCCGCTAAACAAATAATTCCCTCAACCCTGTTCAACGATTACAAACTCTGCACTACTATTACTATTCATCTTCTCATCACTCCTTATCACCCATCCCCTCCCACTTGTGATTGTATGACTGTAACTTTGTCACTTGTATCTTTATGATTTATATGGACTTTCTGCTAGTATGATTTGATGGCTTATTGTACCCTGTGACTACTAAGTATTGTACCTGATGATTCTTGACTCTTGACTATCTTTTCTTTTATGTGCACTGAGAGCATTTGCACCAAGACAAATTCCTTGTGTGTCCAATCACAGATGGCCAATAAAGAAGTCTATTCTATTCCATTAAGGGCTACTCAAAGCTGAAGTGACATCCAATTGTCTTTGTCCCCTGCAGCTTGGCTCGTTTATACGAGCTTTTGAGTGTTTTTCTCCTTTTCTGGAAACTTACCTGATCCTTCCCAGTGGGGCACCCTGGCCGAGTTAATTGCCTCTCCAGCTCACCAAAGGTGGAGTAAGATTATGAAGGCCAATACAGCCAAGGGCACGGATTAATGATTGAAAAACAGACCCGGGTGCCCATTAGGAGCCGGTTTTCCTTCCCGAACAAGTGAGCAGGCAAACAAGGAACTCTTTGTCCCTTTCTTTGGAACAAGACCAGAAAGGTTTCGCAATGGCTCAACGGGCAACGGCTTGGAATGTGGGCGTCTTAGCAACGTGCCCAGTCCTGCGGAAAAGGCTGCACTGCCAATGGCACTTTTGACGCAACGCTAATAAGGAAGCGCGGTTTGGGCAACCAAGGAGAGACAGGGACTCCTCGGCTTACGACCAAAATTGGTGACTGAATCTCTGTGGCCAAGCAAGAATGTTAAGCAAGTCCCACCCAATGTTGGGAGCTTTTTCGCCAGGGTAGTTAAGCGGAATCCCTGCCGTTGCTGTGAATCACACAGGCGGTTGAAGGAAATCTGGCATCTCCCGTTGGTTTTGTTTGTTGTTGGAAGCTGGCTGGGAGGGTCGGAAACAGTGATCCCGTAAACCCACCCCCACCCCCTGGGATGTTGTAACTGGTCATAAACAGATGGCCATTGTCAAGGGCCTGAATTGTGATCATGTGACAGGCAGTCCTCGACTTACAACAGTTCATTTAGTGACCTTTCAAAATTACAACGGCTCTGAAAATTGTGAAAAAACTTTTTCACAATTCTATTCCATTCCATTCCTTCATTCTTCTCTTCTCTTCTCTTCTCTTCTCTTCTCTTCTCTTCTCTTCTC
>BLBF01000059.1:2696977-2750690 GCA_015471245.1 Laticauda colubrina | reverse complement strand
GGATGGATGGATGGATGGATGGATGGATGGATGGATGGATGGATGGAAGAACGGGTGGGTGGGTGAGTGGGTGGAGGGAGGGAGGGATTTAATGTTGGAAAAATAATGGTGCAAATTTTTGATACAGGCATTGCCTAATTGCAAAAGCACGAAAAGTCATCTTCAATTCTCAGCAGGCTTTTTGAACACTATTGTGTTACTTCTTCTGCCTTCACCCCACCATCCCTGCAGTGATACAAAGCCTTCTTTATAAATTGTGTAGCTGCACAACACAATAAAATAATAGAAATCATTAACAAGGAAATGACCTAAACTGGTGTCTTCTCTGGTATTCTCTTGAAGACGTGTTGCACTTCCTTCTGTTCCTTTTTTTTTAAAGCATTGTGTAAACGGACATCCTGTGTCTTCCACTGTATTAACCTAAGTGTTGGCAAGAAAATCATAGCAACTGTGTTAAAGGTGCAGGCCACCTGGGCAGGTGATCTAATCAGACAAAATGCTCATCCTTCTGTAAACTGTTGCCTGGAATCCAGCTTTGAAAGATACAAACATTAACTTTCACGTATGACCACTTCATTTACAGGCTAAACAGTTAATAAATCACTGCTTCAAGCAGCCAGCTTCTGCAGGAGCTCAGCTGAGATTGAGGAGATGGCAGTTTGGTGTCAATGAATCCCTGACTTCAAATTGATGAATCTAAGTGGAAGACAAACACTTGTCAAAGGTTTTCTGGCCATGCTGGGGTCAACAGGTTGTGCTAAGACTGAACTTTGTGCCTGAGCTATTTGCAGTGCATTTTTCCAGATGCTCTGATTTTTTATTTTCAACTGAAGAATTGAGGTGATTATTTTCAAGCAAGGCATGAGAATAACCTGGATTTCTTCTGGGAATCTCTGGCTTCAAAGAGAAAGGCCATGGGTGCTAGACATCTTCTTCACTATTTTAAGCAATGCTACTGAAACCTTGGCAGCATGGAGATGGATGGACTTCAACTCCAAGTAGACATTTTCTCCATCTTAAGCAGTATTTCTCAACCTTGGTGGTTTGAAGATGGGTGGACTTCAACTCTAAGTAGACATATTGACCAACTTAAGCAGTGTTTCTCAACTTTAACACCTTAAAGATGGGTGGACTTTTCTGGGAGTTGAAGTCCATCCATCTTCAAGATTTGAAGGTTGAGAAACACTGATCTTGAAAGTCCAAGGAATTATTTTCTCTAAATTCTTCTCTCTTTTCCCCGCCCATCATCCCATGCAAGAAACATGTGGACCTCTAGAATTTGTCTGCGGAAATGGCGAGTGTGTGGCCCAGGAGTTTGTGTGTGACAGCTGGAGAAACTGTCCAGATGGAAGTGATGAAGTCAACTGTACCAGCATTTCTTCCACCTCAGTGGGTGAGTAATGTCCCCTTACATGGACCAAGCTGCCTTCATTGGTGTTTGCAGAATTATGCATCACACCATCCACAGTTCAGGCCTCATCTCTGATCTCAAGCCAACTTCCTTGGAGAGTCAACTACAGTCTCTCTCCCATCCAGCCTCCCATCCTCCTTTTTTCATTGGTTGGTCCAATGATGTTGAGCAAAACCTAAAAACCAACCTGAGGCACCAACAGGAAACCAGACATGTGAACTCTGGAGAACAACCTGGCTCCATTTTTCACATTTTTTTGTTTTCAATGCAGGTAGTCCTCTTCCCCACGAAAGCAAAGGACAACTCAACTCTTTACAATTGTATTCTGGTCAGTCTATGAGATATTGTCTTCTCTCACCCCACTAGCAGAGGCCTCCTGTGAACCCATAAAGATAGAAATGTGCCAAGGTCTCAGCTACAATTCCACCTCTTTCCCCAACATCTGGCTGATGATCCCCCATCAGCAGAGTGCCAAGGAGCTGCTTCAAGACTACATGGTGAGGCTGGCAGGAGGACAAAGAGGTGGGGAAAAAGTGGGATTAGTTCTTGGGAAGAGACTCGCCATCTCCAGAATGGGTATTGCAGGAGAGCAAATCTCAAACTTTCAAACTATCAGCACATGGATGGTTCAGGGTTAATTTCCCACTGCATAATTAGATACCAAGAACTGGGCGGGATTTCCATGTTTTGCTAACAATACATGGATGAGAATGATTTCTACACAGCAGCTTTACAGATGGTCCTTGATTTGCGACCACAGTTGGGAGCAGAATTTCCATTGCTAAACCAGGGCGGTTGTTAGTGAGTCATGTCCAATTTGACAACCTTCTTTTTTTTTTTTGCCACGGAAGCAAATCATTACAGTTGTTAAATCATATGGTCATTAAGTGAATCTGGTTCCCTCATTGAATTTGCTTGTCAGAAGGCAGCTGGGCAGATCACAAGTGGTGATCATGTGATCCCAGGATGCTTCAACCAGGGGTGGAATTCAAATTTCTTAGTAACCAGTTCTCAGGGCATGGCCTAATTTGTGGGTGTGGCTTGGTGGCACGTGACTGGCTGGGCATCGCTTGTATGTATTTGTAAATACTTATGTAAATATTGATTTTTTTATTTAAAAAGAGCAACTTTTACCCAAAATCAGGCAAAGCAGGCAGGCAGATTGAGAAGCTCACAGAATCACAGATTCATTCAGAGATCTACCATTCTGCAATCTGCTACCTGAATCTGCACTGAAAAATAGAAGCTTCAGTCCTAAGGAAGGTTCAGCTCTGTCTTTAGATGAGCTAGAAAGCAAGAAATCCAACAATTTCCTGCTTTCTACCTAAGCTAAAGTCACAGCTGATAGTCAGAACAGCTGATGGTGGGGGGGGAGAAAAAATAGCTACTTACCAAAAATTAGGCAAAGGCAGGCAATAGGATGGCATGCATGCCAGGTAAGGAGTGAGTGGGCAGGGAGGGATCAGCCAGTGAATTGTGCAGTAGTATTTGTCCCTCAAAATGGCAGTCCAGTTGGTGACATGGGTAAAGCTCAGACTTGCAACAAAGGAATTTCTAAATTCCCAGCCCCTGACTTAGCCCAGCCCCCTCTTTTTCAGGTGTTGCGGGACCTCAGATGCTACCCTTACCTGCGTTTGCTGATCTGCAGCCTCTTCGTCCCCAAGTGCATCCCGGAAGGGGGCACCTTGCAGCCCTGTCGCTCCGTGTGTCTGGGGGCGGAAGAGCATTGCCGAAAGCCCCTGGCCCGCTTGGACATCCTCTGGCCCTTGAACTGTAGCATCCTGCCTGACTCCACCAACCCTCTGGAGTGCTTCCTGCCTTGAGGGCCCCCACCCACCCAGTGCCCGGATCAGAAGGAGGGAGGGAGGACCAGTTGGAGGCAGCCAGGAGAAGTCCCAGTCCAGAAGATCCTTTGATCTGTTGATCTTGCAGCAAGCTGTTATCAGTTGCGGTCGAAAATATATGCAGGGAGTAATCGCCCTTAAAGACCCGTTTATTGACTCTCCTTCTGGACTCCACTTCTGTCTCTATCAAATTATAGATTGCAAACAGATCAAGGATCTCTCTGTCCTTGAATCCTAGATCATGACGTTGGAAGAGATCTCAAAAGGCTTCCAACCGAACTTCCACTAAGTCACCTATGACAGGTCACCATCCAACTTCTGAAGATCTGAGACCATGTAGAACCCAACACTTCATGAGCCAGCCTTTTCCACTAAATGAGGGTTGTACAATTAGAAAGTCACTCTCAGTCTCAACTCCTGCTGATTCTGCAGGCACATCTCTGATGTTTTGTTGGCAAAATCAAGAATCTTCTAGAAGGGTTTTTCATTTTCCCAGCCTTGCTCGAAGCATGATGTCCAACGACGGGCTGAGTTTGACCATGCTTAGCACTTTCCAAGATTAGCCCAGAGCAGCCACAGCCTCCCTCTGAAGAGGCTTCCACATCGATTAAGCTTTATAAACCCATTTAAAAATAATAATAATAAAATAATTATAACATCACAGGAACTGCATCATCTTCTGGCATCATGAAATCAATCCTTAGCGGAACCCTCTAAAAACCAGTTTTTAATAAAAAATCCATCAATTAGTCATATAGTTTTTTGAAAACTGTTCATAGCTTCTTGAGTAAACACGGAAACAATTCACCATTTGCTCCTGCAAAAGGCAGGGGGGAGAGAAAGAAACAGAGATAGAGACAGAGGGAGGGAGGGAGGGAGGGAGGGAGGGAGGGAGGGAGGGAGGGAGAGAGAGAGAGAGAGAGAGAGAGAGAGAGAGAGAGAGAGAGAGAGAGAGAGAGAGAGAGAGAGAGAGAGTGTTCCTGCAACCATTCTTCATATGTTTTAATCTCTAGGCCTTTGATCATCCTAGTTGCTCTTCTTTGCACTTTTTCCAAAGTCTCAACATCAAATCAAAAACATTTCCGCATTTTCTTTTACAAAAGCCAGATCTGTACTGCCTCTGGAGAATCGAACCCAAAGGAAGCACATTTTCTCCCTTTTGCACTTTTTTTTTTTTCATGTCAAGG
Organism: Laticauda colubrina; assembly: GCA_015471245.1. Lineage (NCBI taxonomy): Eukaryota > Metazoa > Chordata > Lepidosauria > Squamata > Elapidae > Laticauda > Laticauda colubrina. The sequence continues at coordinate 2,746,248 of BLBF01000059.1, read as the reverse complement.
GAGGGATCAGGAAAGCAGGACATCTGTCTCCTTCCTGGTCAATGGGTGAGTGGGTTCCTGCTTGAACTGTCTTACCCCATCTGGTATGTCTCCTCTGACCTCGGTAGAAGGACACACTCATCTAGGAAACACACACAGACACACACTCCACAGCAGGGAGGAATTTCATGGAGACAGCTGGCAAAGAGTAGCGTCTGCAATGGTTAGGGGGTGACCTCATCCAGATGTGGCTATCACAGCTGGGAAAACACCCAGCAGTTCTCCTGATTGCCACATGCAGCCTATAAAAAAACTGCAACCAACTGGTCCTGGCTGCCAATAGTAGAACACGCATGCATGGTGTATAGTGGTACACACAGGACACAGAGTGTCCTATGTATCAGCAGGCAAGGGGGGATGGATTTTATTTCATGGCTTAAGGGGAGGAAAACTCCAGACGACATTCAGGCAAGGACAAATGAATGACTTCCAGGTATACTGAGAAAGGATGGGAGCACTATCCAAGCACACATTATGCGCTAACCAAACTATGAAGCCTGGACAGATTCAGGGTTTGTGAACTTCCAATTGCTTGGAGGGTGGGGGAGAAAACCCCCTGGGAACAGGAAGGGGGAGGGCTGACAGGGTCTTTTGCCTTCTGCAACATTTCCTGTCAATTCCACCCTTTCAGCTCCTCCACAGCTGAACATCAGATATTGATTATTGGCAGTCAGAGGGGGGAGTATGGAAAAATAAGGGCAGCTGTGCTGCAGGAGCATCTTATAATGCAGGTATGTCTGCACATAAAGGTAAAGGTTCCCCTTGCACATACGTGCTAGTCGTTCCTGACTCTAGGGGACGGTGCTCATTTCCATTACAAAGCCGAAGAGCCAGCACTGTCCAAAGATGTCTCCGTGGTCATGTAACCGGCATGACTAAATGCCAAAAGTGCACGGAACTCTGTTCCCTTCCAACCAAAGTGGTCCCTATTTTTCTACTTGCACTTTTACATGCTTTCAAATTGCTAGGTTGGCAGAAGCTGGGACAAGTAATGAGGGCTCACTCCGTTACATGGTGCTAGGGATTGGGACCACCGAACTGCTGACCTTTCTGATCAACAAGCTCAGCGTCATGCATGTACACAGGAGCAAAAAAACCCTCTTTACGCAATCTACATTCAGAAATTTCCAAGGCTTCATATTTCTGTGCTTCCGTTCTGCGGGAAGCTGTTCAGTGCTCTTCGGTTGACTCCCTGCTTGTAGACAGAAATCTGTGTGTCTACCCCACCCTGCTTGAACTTACAGCCAGGAATCCTTTCCCGTTAATTTTCAATGCACGTCGAGAAATTTCTTATGTTCACTCTATAAGCAAAAGGCCCTCTTCCCATGCTCGGTGGTTGTGTCCCCACAGCTGATGCCTAGACATGCAGACACCGTTCTCTATAAACCCTGGCAAACATTCAGCTGTCTGGGCACGACATAACAGGGTTGCACTGTTTGTGGCTGAGCTTGTGGTGAAAATCCTGCTGTGATTGTAACATGTTCTATGACTGGAGCAACACACAAAACTTTTGAGGTGGTTGGTTTAGGGCACTGCATGGATTAGGAAACTTTGCCACTGTGTTTTCCGAACAAGAGGCACAATGTTAGGTAATGCCTGCCTTTTGTGGCATCTCTCCAGGGGTAACAGCCCACCACAAACAGGACAAAGTGAGTTATTCACTTAAAAGTAGTCCTCGAGTTACAATTGCAAGAATTTCCATGGCTGTGTTGCTGAGCGAGTCACGTTTGATTTTACAATCTTTTTCTCGAGGTTGTTCAGTGAACCTCTGCAATTGTTCACTGAACCTTCCAGATGTTAAGCAAATCCACCTTCACCCATTGACTTGGTTTGTCAGAAGTTGGCTGGGAAGGTCACAAATGGTGATCACGTGACCCCAGGATGCTGCAGCCATAGGCTGGCTGGGGAATTCTGGGAGTTGATGTTCAGGCACCTTAAAAGTTGCCGAGTTGAAAAATACCGAAAGCTCTTTTCCAACTCAAAAGAAAACTAGAAATGTGATGCTTACAACAATCACATTTTGATCAGGGTGATGAGCCATTGAGCTATTTAGCAGCAGAACAGTACGCTACGGCTGGGGAATTCTGGGAATTGAAGTCCACGGGTCTTAAAGTGTTCAGAAACACAGATCTTTATGGAGGTTTTCCCTTTGTCCGTGACTTTTTCCATATCCTTGAAAAAAAAAAACCCTTCCTCCTTTCTCTTCTCCTCCTGACCTATCCCAGGGACATCCGGATGGGATGTCCTATCCACACATCCCCACCCCTGCCTAGTGTCCCAGCTGTGCTGCTCAAACACAAGTCCGTTCCTTCCCTTGCAATGTAGTTTTTGGCAGTCTCTCATTTCCTTTGCAATTTTGGGAGGAGAGACCAAGACAGAGAGAGGAGGGAACCAAGGGGGGGGGGGGGAGGCCGGCCGGCGGAGCTCCCTAAAAGCCCTCAAAAGCAGCCAGCTGGCCCGTCGGAAAGTCTGTTCCTCCCGGGGAGAAAACAAGGAGAGATAAAACCCCAAAGGGAAACCAGGTAAGGGAGGAATCTGCCCCCCAATATCTGCCTATGTGCAAAGAAGATCCCCAAAACTGCTGGGGCTGGGGATCCCTTTTCCTCCCCATCCTGCCTCTTGGGGTACTGGGGGCCTCTTTTCCAGCTTGGGGTTTTCTGGAGGTCTGGACTGCAGAGCCTATCATTCCCAGCCAAGCTGGCTAGGAAAGACTGGGAGCCTAGGTCAGCGCAAGGCTGGTTTGGAATCTGCTGAGGCTGTATTGCTTCAGATAGGCAGGGGGCACAACCTTGTTTACACACATACACATACACACAGTTTGCTGATTGAACATTGGAAGTCCTTGATGGGATGTCTGGCTGGCCAAAACGCAACCCGGTGGGGGATTAAACAAGGAAAGTAAATACAGGAGAAAAGGGGCTTCTGGTATTTATTTTGCCCTTAAGCATGAAAGGGTGGGGGCTGTTGGGAGACAAATTACCCCCCCCCAGGACCCACTGGTGTCTCCCCCCCAACCCAAAATATTAGAGATTCATATCTTACCCATTTCTGACATTCCTTTCATCGGTTCCTTAACCCGAAGAACTTAAGGGCACCTGTTTGATTTTCGTCCCATTTTCTTAGCATCCTCACCTCCCTGCAAGGTAGGATCTCGGGTGAGAGAGAGTGAATTAGACAGCCCAAGGATGATTTGAAGGAAAATCAGTTTCCTTTCCTTTCTCTTTTTGGTTTTTCTGGTTTTTCTTTGAAGACATTTTGCTTCTCATCCAAGAAGCTTCTTCAGCTTTTTCTTTTTTTTTTCTTTCTTTTTCCTCCTTTCTTCATATCTATCTATCTATCTATCTATCTATCGATCTATCTATCTATCTATCTAATCTATCTCTTATTTGATTTGATTTGATTTATATGCAGCCCATCTCGGTATCCGGTGCCTTCCTCAGTTGCTATCAGGAAAAAGAACTGCTTCTTTCTTCCCAGGCAGCTCTTTGCTTCTTGTGCCTTGCAAAGCAAACTCAGCACAGGAAATGCAGACACATCCAAGCCCCCGGAGGATGCCAGAGCTTGCAGTGTTGGAGGAGGGGGGTTGTTGAATCAAATATGCCAGGGATCGATCCTGGTTGGCTGAAAGGCGTTTTTGGAAAGGGGTTGGGGTTTGGGTGTTGGGGAATCCTCATCCATTTCCTCTTGCTCTCTCATAGTCAAACTTTTTGTAAATTTCAGTGTTTGGGTTCATTTATGCCTGAAGAGCCTCGGGTGGAAATCTGGCCTGTTAGGAAAGTATTTAAACTCCAATCTGGAGGAGGAGGGGATGTTCTCTTAAAGGCAAAGGCACTCCTGTGCCCTGCTGCAGTTTGGCAAAAGGGAATGGTTGTTTTTTCCACTGATGGGATAAACTCCCCCCACCCTCACACACACAAACACACTCTTTCTCTTACTCACTTTCACAATCTCACAGTCTCACAAACACACAAACATGACCCCTGGGTGCTAAACAATGCCTGTCTCTCTTCCTCTTCTAATTTCCAATTGCAGCAGCCAGGGCTAATCCTAAAATTAGGTTGCAAAAATGATTGGATGACACACACACCCCGGGGTTGATCTAGATCAGTGGTTGCCTACTGGTGTGCCACGGCCCACTGGTGGGCCATGAAAAATTTTTGGTGGGCGGCAGAGAAATCTCACCCCCAGAGCACTCCCCCCAAAGCAATTAATCCAGGTGGCGCAGAAACACAAGGCTGCGCCACCCACATGGCCTGCAGGAACCCTCCCCACTCACTCAATCCTTACCCAGCAAATTTGATTGCTAAATTTCTATTTTTCCTTTTTCTGACCGTCAGTTGTTCTGCTCTGCCTGGATATTTAGATTAGCTAGGAAGCAGGAAATGGTTGGATTTCTTGCTTTCTAGCTAGTCTTTAGATCTTCGGCTCTGCTTTCCTTAGGACTGAAGGTTTGCTTGCAAGCAAATTCAGTGCAGACTCACGGCAAGCAAATTTGAGAGACTGAGCTAGCCGATGGCAGATAGATAGATCACTGAATGATTCTGTGAGCAACTCAATCTGCCTGCCTGCTTTGCCTGATTTTGGGCAAAAGTTGCTCTTTTTTTAATAAAAAATCAATATTTATATAAATATTCATAATATTTACATACAAGCCATGCCCAGCCAGTCACATTGCCACCAAGCCACACCCACAAATTAGGCCACACCCACAGAACCAGTTAGTGGTCCCTGGGATTTAAAATTATGAGTTTGGTGGTCCCTGAGGGCCAAAAGGTTGGCGACCCCTGATAAAGAGTGACCTTTCAGATCTCCAACTTTTATAATTCCCCAATTCTTCAGGCCTCAGGAACATGGAGCAGATGCACTTCCTTTTTCTTTTCTTCCTCGCCCTGGCCAAGGAGGCAGCACTGTTGGAAGACAACAAGATCCCCAGCTTGTGCGCGGGGCAGCCTGGTCTCCCCGGGACTCCCGGAACTCACGGCCACCAAGGTTTGCCCGGCAGGGATGGTCGTGATGGACGAGATGGGCCTGCAGGCCTTCAGGGAGAGAAGGGCGAAGTTGGCCATCCAGGTAAGAAAAGGGATGGAATAATCAGTTGACTTTTCTGCTGGGATCAAATCATTTCAGGATTCTGGGGCAGAATAACTTTCTCCAAATCTCAGAATGCCCAATATTGGGGATCCCCAATTTAAGGGGGGAGGGGGAAATGAGTGAGAAAAATGCTATTCATCAGCCCAAATTTTCCTGAGTTGTGCTCAGGAAACAAGAATGTAATGACAGGTTTCCCAATACATGAAAGAGGTTTCAAAGGAACCTGGGACATGCATCAAATTTACTATATTTGTAGACCCAGAAAAAAAGAAGACTTTAAGCATCTCCCAGGCAAAGGAAGGAAAAACAAACATGGGAAGAAATGAAAGGACAAATGCAAATCATTAGAGGAAAATCAATAGTAGCACGTAGATGCAGTAATTGCATTGGCAAACACCATTAGGTGGCAAGGTGTCTGTATGGGGACATCAAAGCAGCAGGATGGGGAGGTGAATACACACCTGAAGACCTCATTTTTTATAAAGAGGTGGGAGTTCAGGTATGCAGTCATGAGCATCGTCCCTGACCCTCATGATGAACCTCATTTTGATGTTACAGACTCAGTTTAAATATGTGCTGTAATTGTTATTCAACCTTCATAGTCTTTCCTTCCTTCCTTCCTTCCTTCCTCATTCCCATCTCCTTCCTTCCGTCTCTATGCTCTTTCTTCCTTCCTCTCATTCCCATTTCCTTCCTTTCTTGCTCTCATTCCCATCTTCCTTCCTTCATCTCTAAACTCTCCTTCCTTCCCTTCCTTCCTTCCTCTTTCCCATCTCCTTCCTTCTGTCTCTATGCTCTCCTTTTTTCCTTCCTCTCATTCCCATCTTCTTCCTTCCTTCCTCCATGTTTAACCCTCCATTCTTGCTCTCACCCAACTCTGCTTTTACTTTTTCTCCCTGAAGGACTGACAGGCCCCCGAGGGGATCCAGGCACCCCCGGCAGCAACGGGCTCCCGGGGGAGAAGGGGGCCCAGGGGGAGTGTGCAGTGGCACCCCGTTCGGCCTTCAGTGCAAAGCGCTCTGAGTCCCGCAGCCCACCACTGCCCGACGAGCCCATCATCTTCGACATTGTCCTGATTAACGAGCAAGGCCACTATGACAGCAACACTGGCAAGTTCATGTGTGAAATCCCAGGGTTATACTACTTCACCGTGCACGCCACCGTCTATCGGATGAGCCTCCAGTTCGACATCATGAAGAACGGCAAGTCGGTTGCCTCCTTCTTCCAGTTTTATGGCAACTGGCCCAAGCCGACCTCTCTGTCCGGAGGCAGCCTGGTACGGCTGGAACCTGAGGACGAAGTCTGGGTGCAGGTGGCAGTGGGCGAGTACACCGGGTTCTACTCCAGCGTGAAAACAGACAGCATCTTCACCGGGTTCCTCGTCTATTCCTACTGGCAGAACTCCCCCGTCTTTGCCTGAGAGGCAGACCAGGAAAAGCCGGCATCCTAAAGTCTCACATCCTGGGCCTGGTTTATGTCAAAAGCCCCAAGTCCCTTTCTGACCCGGGGGTGCAATACCCTTTAGCTGACCCTATTAAAACTAGGAAATTAGGAGGGGACAGGTCTCTGTTAATTCTGGGTGGCCCAGAGCACCGCAGAGAAACCAATACTTTTCTCCAGCATCACCCTAATGCAGGTAGTCCTCGACTTACAACCAAAACATCCACTGCTAAGCAAAGCAGTTGTTAAGTGGCTCACACTCTATTTTACAGCCATTTGTGTCGCTGTGGTTTAGCAAATCACTGAAGGCCTAAATGATTCTTGAAAATTGGGCTTCCCCCGTTTGACTTTGCCAGAAACGGGCTAGGAAGGTGGCAAATGCTGGTCGTATGTCGTTGGGAAGCTGCAACCGTTACAAATACACACCAGTTCTCAAGAGCCTGAATTTTGATCCCAAAATTCTGTGATAGAATGAGGACTGGTTTTAAGTCACTTTCTTCAGCGCTGTTGTGACAGCTGCTAAGCAAATGGTCATAGGTGCGAGACGTCTCTTCTAAAGGAAAGGAGCTCCATTCCACCTCTTTCTTCCCTGAAATCAGAAGTCCTACAAGGGGTGGACTTGAGGCTTTCAGCCAATTCTTCAGCTCTCTCTCCATGAAAAGAGGAGATTTCCAATCCCTCTTTGGCCAGGAGGCCCCTTCCTGATTTCAGAGGTTTTTATGGGGAGGAATGCAGGAACCGAAACCTCATGACAATTATGGAAATTATGGTGACCGAACATAGCTGTGCCATCTGAAACCCAAAGGTACAGATGGCCCTCTCCCAAAAAAAATTTGGGTTGTGGCTCTCCCAAAACGTGACCTTGAGAAAAAAAATTATAGATGTGAAATTGATGATGATGATGATGATGATGATGATGATGATGATGATGATGATGATATTCATTCAGTTATATCCAACTCTTGGGTAATTCGATGGGCCAAGATTTTCAACTCCACATCTTCTGATCTTGCATTAAGTATATTGAATTATACTGTGTTTCCATTTAATTGAAAACATCCATGTCAAATGAAAAAGCAAGCCAGGAGGTTCTTTTCATCTTGGCTCCACACATTTTGGAATGCCGTCTCCAGAATGTGATCCAAAGAATTTGACTGCTGGCCTTGAACAAGGCGCAACCTTGCTTTAAAGCAAAGCTGCATTCACAAGACACTTAACCAAGCCGTCACAGCACACAAGCCTTGGTTGGGTTCTGCCTGCCTGTGCCTCTCAAGTCTATACTAGGCCAACTCAAGCTGGCTTGTCCACAGTTCCATGTTTTGTACTGTCCCAGAAATGGATTAATTCCATGCTCACATAAGTCACGGGGGGAGGAGTGGTCCTGTTCCCACATTTTTCTCTCAGTGCGGTCCAGATGTGACTATTCTCCCCTTCTCCCAGAGGTGGTATTCAGCCAGTTCTGACAGGTTCTGGAGAACCTGTAGTGGAAATTTTGAGTAGTTCAGAGAACCGGCCAATCCCACCTCTGACTGGCTCCGCCTGCATCTATTCTCCACCTCCGGAGTCCCAGCTGATTGGCTGGGTCTCGTTTGGTTGCCCTGCCAGGAGAACAGAGCTGGAAAGCAGGTTAGTGAGGTGGGGAGGGAAGGGGGATTTTGCAGTATCCTTCCCCTGCCATGCCTACCAAGCCATGGCCACCAAGCCACACCCACAGAACCGGTTGTGAAAAAAAATTGAATACCACCACTGCCTCCTCCCCTCCAAGCTGAAATAAGGGAAACTTATTTCAACTCTCCCCAAAGAGACAAAGGATAGCAAGTTCCTGCAGTCAGTTTTGGTATGCAGAAGATGAACTGGCCATCTTTATCTTGGGTTGGCTTGCATCTTCTGACTGCTACAGATAATTAAGTTAAAGTTTGCTTCAACCTCCCTTCTCCAGCATAAATGCTGGCTGGGGAATTCTGGGAATTGAAGTCCACTTGTTTTAAAGTTGTCAAGATTGAGAAACACTGCAGTGACCATCAAACTGACTAGCCATCCCATAAGCATCCAATGCAAGCCAATACGGTATGAAATCATAGGATTCGTGATGGCATCATCCTAACATTATGCAATCTGTAACTTCATGTCCCTTGTCCTCTCCTGCGAAAACCCAGCAGCAGTCCACACAGAGGGTCCATCTAGCAGTGTTCAAGCTGCAAGAGACATTTGAAGAAAATGTGGTGTATTTTAGCCAAATCCGAAGAAATTGGTCAGAAGGGGAGAGGGCCTTTTTTGCGGTAATGGAGCATAGAAGGTTCTGTCCACTAGAGGGCACCGTGAGCTCAGAGTTGCATTTGATAGCCAAGTTTAATTCTGCAGTTAACCTGGTTTGTAAGTTTTGTACCCATTTCTTTTCCTACAAAGAGATTTCGCCTGTTTGGTTACATTTTCTCGGTGCAATAAATGTTTCTGTGCATATCTTTCTTTCCCCTATCATTCTCCACTGATTCCACCTCTGAAATTTCTTAAAAGACAACGTCAATAATTTGGAGTATTTTTAATTGTCTGAACAAAGCAACAGCAACTAGGTGCAAATCTTTTGGCAGCTGGAGGGTGTAAGCCATTCAATGCATTGGGTGATGTAGCAAAACAAGTTGCTTTAAATCAAGAATGGGGATACAGAAAAAACTCATGTAAAATCGAAACCATCAGGTCAGTAGCTCTCTTTGAACCATTTGCAAAGCTTGGGTGGTGGTCGCGTTGTCTAATCTCAGTTACTTGTTCACACGAGTGTGTTTTATATGCTGTGCAAAATCGGCCCCTTGGGCTGCCTTGTGCTTCAAGACTTTGTACAAGTGCAGAAAGCGAGTGATTCAATCTCCGTCTGAAGGGTGTGTTGGAAAAACAGCCTCATCAAACTCTCCAGCATCCTCCAGCATGGCTGACGGTTCAGCAGTTTTTGGCATGAAAATGAATTATTTCTGGCTGATGAAATGTTCCGGCTCTCTGGCCATGCATGGAATAGAGCAAGTGAACTCTGAGGGCGGGGCTTGAAGCAGACTGGGGTGGTGCCAAGGATGGCATCCAATGGAATGAAACCTAGAATACTGCGTCCAGTTTTGCTCACCACACTATTAAAAAGATGTTGAAACTCTGGAAAGAGTGCAGAGAAGAACAACCAGAATGATTAGGGGACTGGAGGTTAAAACACAGGATGAACGGTTGCAGGAACTGGGAACTGGCTAGTCTAGTGAAGAGAAAGACCAGGGGAGACATGAGAGCAGTCTTCCAATATTTGAGGAGGGGCTGCCACAGAGAGGAGGATGGGGGGGTCAAGCTATTTTCCAAAGCACCCGAAGACCAGGCAAGGAATAATGGATGGAAACTGATCAAGGAGATATTCAACCTAGAAATAAGGAGACATTTTCTGACAGTGAGAACAATCAACAAGTGGAACAGAAGTGGCCTTCAGGAGTTGTGTGAGCTTCATTGCTTGAGACTTTCAAAAAGAGACTGGACTGCTATTTGTCAGAAATGGTGTAGGGTCTCCTGCTTGGGTGGGGGGGGTTTGGACTAGATGACCTACAGGGTCCCTTCCAACTCTGTTAATCTGTAATCTGAATTGTTTAACTCCAGAGATTGGAGCCCCAGAGGTTCAGGAAGAGTCCAAGTGATTGACTGCAGCTGTTTCTGCTTGGGATACTAAATTTTCACATCACTAGAAATCCTAAAGGGTGGTAGGGATTTAACCGGCTGCAAAGAACCTTTCTAAAAGGCTAAATAGAAGTCTAGAGCAGTATTTCTCATGTGGGATTTCAACTCCCAGAATTCCCAAAATATTGGGTTGGAGGCATAGAGCTCAATAGCATTGCTTGTTCTTCAGAGGGTTTTTTCCCATAGAAAACTATACTGGAGACAATGCCTACTCAGATTTTGCCATGAAACTCCAAGATCATCCTTCTTTTCCTGTCTGGATTAAGAGATTTCCAGTGTGAAAACTTCAGTCACGGCAGGGGGAGAAAGGTCCTTTATTTTTAGCATGCGTTTTGCATTCTTACCCAAAATAGATCTCCTCCAGGCCATTTTCCTAAATCCTTCTGGAGCCTTCCCAGATGTTTGCAGAAGTTTCCCAGTGTTGGCTCGAGGGACAAAGTCTTCGAATTTGAGGGCCACATCTGGCAATTTCCAGGGAGCTGGGAGGGAAACCTCGCCACTCCCACAAATGTCTGATATCAAGTTAGTGTGTCATATGGCCAAGCCAAGCCAAGCCATCCCATTTATTTTCAAGGCAGATTTCTGCAAATCCCAGTGGTGGCTTCATTGGTTCTTGGGTTTTGGCTCTGGGACACCTCCAGGATGCTGACTGAGAAGACCCACCTAAAACACCGTTCAAGAAACTGGGAAGTGGGGGCATTCTGGGTCCATCTGGGTCTATCAGAGTATGTCTAGTCTAATGAAAAGAAGGTCTAAGAATGACTTGACAGCAGTATTCCAATATTTGAAGGACTGTCGAAAATAAGATGGGGTCAACCTATTTTCCAAAGCATCCGGACGTAAGACAAGAAGCAATGGGTGGAAAATAATCAAGGAGAGATCCAACCTAGAAATAAGGAGAAATTTCCTGATAGTGAGAACAATTAATCAGTGCAATTAATCAGGAAGTTGTGGATGCTCCAACACTGGAAGTTTTTAAAGAAGAAACTGGACAGCCCTTTGTCTGGAATGGTAGAGGGTCTCCTGCTTGAGCAGAGAGGTGGACTGGAAGACCTCTAAGGTCCCAAACTCTGTTTGTGTTCTATGTTTTGGTTCAGCAGGAATGATCTCATCAAATAAAAGCACCCCATGGGTTCAATGCTGACGAAGGGCCTCTATCCCAAATGACGTGGGAGTTGCATAGCTCTGAGCCAGGAGCTTTTTCAGCATTGTAACAAAGAAAGGCTATGTTTTCTGTCCTGGAGCCTTTGCAGAGCCCATCTCACATCTCACTATATCCCCACCCACAATAACCACCCCATTTAATTCTCAACCACATCTTCCCCCCTCCATTCCAAACATCCTCTCCTTGTCTGTCCATATCAAGAATGGAAGCAACCAGAATCTAAAACCTGTAACAAATTGGACCATACTGAAAACCCTGCCGGTCACAATCACTAACCCTTCAGTTGCAGAACTGCTTGAAATACAGATTAGGCAAAATCAAATTGATATGAACAATTCTGTTTGGGGCCAGGAAAATCTGACTTATTCTCCAATTGTTGGAGGGTTTGAAATTTTTGTGTCCAAAGAAAAAAGGTCTCCAATTCCATCACCTGAAAAAGTTCAATCCACACATGAAGTCTTCTGGTTTGATGCAGACTTTGGGGGGGGGGGGAATCTACCTCTTTGCTGCTAGCTTTGTGGCTCAGCTGCTTTCTCCTAGCTGAGGAAAGCCTCATTAATTTATTCCCTTGTTTTGAGCTTAGAGGTATTCCTCCCCCCTCATTTAGAGATTAGAGGGGAAGAAGATGCCCCAAAGCAGGGAGGGATTCAGCTTGGCATCTGCTGCCTTGAATTGCTAACAGACCAATGGTACTGAAAGTACTTCCTTCTTCATTAAAGTAGCCACCTGCTCATCTGTGCCATCCTCCCTTGACAGCCGGGTCTCCAATTTTGCCAAACAAAGAGAGGAGGTTTGAGGTGGACGGAAAAGAATGACTTAGGGGAATAAATTAGGTGGGTGGACGCTGCACAGGGGAGACAAATGGAGCAAGACGCCTGACTCAGCTCTCTATTAAAGGGTTTTTTTTTTTTCTTGAAACAAAACAACAGGCATGAAATTCAACCTTTGGCACAGAACTTTGGGCAAAATTTGTGATTCTCCATCTCTGCCAACAGGGATGGTCTGCAGGAATAGGGGCAATCAAAACATCAAGATGGCCACAATCATATGATTTGAGCCCTCTTCCTTTTACGTGACATTAAAATTGAGGCCACGTTAGTTCCTGGATAGAAAGGAAGCCAACTGACTGTCTCTTCTGAAAGCCTCCTTGGAAGTTCTCAAGAACTTTTTGAGAGCTATGGCTACAAGATGGTGGAAGGTGGATTTGATACCTTTATTATTACTCCCATGGTGTTACCTAGTTTTTATAGTACTGTCAAGGCAGGGCAAGGCTTCATTACCTTTTGTTTAACACTAATAATTCTGCAAGATAGCATGGGCTGAGAAATCAAAGTTGGAGAAAAGTCCCACCAAATCCCTCAGGGAGCTCCAATATCTGAGCGAGGATTTCCACCTGGATCTCTCTCATCCCATTCCCACAAGGGAACTCCTCTCTGTTGGGAGGCCCAGCTGCACATCTTCTTCCGTTCCAGGAGAAAAATATGTATCTGGGGCAACTTTGAAGAGTCTCAACTTTTCCTGTGGAAAACCAGCAAGGGAAAACTGTTGCTAATTTACTCTGTTCATAACATGTACAAAAGTTGAGTAGCTCATTTGTGGCTTTTCCAGGTCTGCAGAAACCATTCACGGTGGATCTGCAAGAGAAGACTGCATGAGAAACTGGAAGAGGTCAAGTTCTCACTTGCCTTCCTGTCCCAGAATTTGCAGAAAACCCATTTTTATCCTTCAAGGTATGTTCCATCACTGAGGATAATTAGCTATTTCATGGCTGCTTTGTGCTCTGGAATCAAAAGTTCAGAACTTTTTCCAAAAAAGGATTTACATGTCAGCATCTATCGGTATTTTCTGTCTCTTGTTTCTTGTAGAGGAACCAAGCAATGAGTAAACATTGATTTAACAATAGAGTTTCTGGAAGAGAAAAATATTTAATTTTCTCTGCAGAATATTAGCAACAACTTGAAACAAAAGGGCAGCTGGTGAACATTCAGGTATTAAGTGACTTCATCTGTCATTTCTGCATAATAGCAACCAATGATTCACAAGCATCAGCAGAACAATGTTACTTCAGTCAACAGCATGGGCATAAAGTTTTCCCCATCTTCTTCTCACTAGTTCTCCCCTTTTTTTCGTCTCTCAAGTGAGACAGGAACTACTTATATCCAAGAAAATAGAAACATTTTAATCCTTCCTCGCTCTTGAATGCTCAATCTCAACATCAGTGAGATGTTGGCTGACATGTCTTCTTCTGTGGTCCTCTTCTGTGGAAGGCATTCTTTCTCTTCCCAAATCTTAGGCATGGAGAGGGCATCAGTCCAGCAATGTGCCGCATATCCAATGCCCATAGAAATGGGAAAGCTTTCTTGCCCTGGGCAGGCCACTAACATGATTTTGGCTACACTCTGTGGATACCCTGCTCTGTTATGGCAAGACAGGATCATGAAACAGAAGGTCCAAAAAGAGCATCCTCAACTAAGCTGTTCCCAAAGATTAGCCAAACAGGTGACAGTTTTGACCATCTCATCTATTTGCAGATGGCCTAAGCGCCCACGTTGGTTATACACCATCGGAAGTGCTGCATAGAAACAACCTCATGGATTGTGGCAAATGCAAACTTGGCTCACAACTAAGTGCCCAGCTCTGCTTTATGGCTGCTGGAAATATATTCAGAAAGAGAAATATAGCAGGAAAACCTGGAATCCCAGCAGTGATTGTCACCTGTTTGCAAGACACCGTCTAGGATAAACAGGCACACAAGGCAAAAAGGCAATGATGTTTCATGCTGCTTAATGTTCTTGATTCAGTGCCAAATCAGATATGTTTTGAGGATTGCTTTAAAATCTCATTCCCATAAGTTTGAAAGGGTTATTTTTTTTTAAAAAAAGTCAATTCCACTGGGACTAGAACTTATTCTACCCTCCATTATAAATAGACACAGATATAGAATGAGGAAGAGGACAGTTTATGCAGAGGAAAAAAAAGTATTTGATATTTGAACTCATATCCCCCCCACTTGTATTTTTTTTCCAAAAAGGGGCTTTCAGCTGGATGAGAAAAAAAAGGAGGAATGTTTAGAGAAGGGCTGCAGTGGAGGAAAACGACCTTACGCTGCCCAGCACAAAGACAGTTTCCTCCTCCAGAATTCCCTTGCTCTGGCCGGGTCACTCATGGGAATTTATGTAGATCTTGGATTGCTGATGCAGTGGTGGAAGAACTGCATGTATGAACCAACTGGTGTTTGGAGGAGGGAGGCTGCAGTGATACTGATGTCCATGGTACGAAATTGGGACCAAAATATTTTGCTGCTCAAAGTAAAGGACAAAATAGTTCCCTCCCTGCAGGGAGAGAGAGACACGCAAGCACATTGGAACCTAATTCTTCAACCCTTGATTGGTGGTTCACTGATATCATTCTGTCTGACACATCATACTAAGTCTCACGTAGCCAGTGAATATCCAATGCAGCAGGGTATACTGGTAGTCTTCAACTTATAACCATAAGGGAGCCTAGGACTTCCACTGTCACTCACAAGGCTGATTGAGGCAGTCACATGACCAGAAGCAATTTCACTTTTTTTGCAGCCGTTAAGGGAGTTATTATATTCCTATGGGTGGTTTTTTTTGTTTTTGTTTTTGTTTTTGTCAGAAAACACTTGAAAAGGCCGGAAATTGGCAAAAAATGTTATAAATCAATCATGGGACTGTAGAATGTTGCAATCAGTCATAAAGGTGAGCCCGTTGCTAAGTGTTTGCTGAACTGTAGTCATGTGACACCCCAGCAGTGTACAAGTGGGCATCAGAACTTTGGAATCAGGTCATAAGTGGCTTTTGGAGACTCTGTCATAACACTGAATGGTCATAAATTAAGGCCTATTTGTAACTTTATGGAATGGAAGAATGAAGGCATGGACCCATCAATTGTGGTTTATGCAATGAATGTGGTACAACAAGTGACTACAGCAGAGTGACAAATGTATTTGGGAAATGCTGGGTTTCTTGGTTTAATGGCCATGATTTAAGGAAACCAACTGACTGATATTTCAGAGGCCAAGCGGCCGTAAGAGGCAAGAAGGAACAACCCTGTACCATCCAAAGCTTTCTTCAGTTGAGGGGGAGCATTATATTGCTTGAGTAGCCCCAACAGGGAGGCTTAAGTAACAGTAAAAGAATTAGAAAGCACCTTGGAGGTCTTCTAGTCCAGCCCCTTGCTCAAGCAGAACCTACACTGTTCCAGATAAAATGGTTGTCCAGTCTCTTCTTAAAAACCTCCAGTGTTGGAGCACCCACAAGTTCTGGAAGAAAGTAGCTACCCTGGTTATTTGTGTCAGGAAATTTCTCCTTAGTCCTAGGTTGGTTCTCTCCTTGGTTAGTTTCCATCTGTGCCCCAAGACAGCCTTTATCTCTTGCCAAGGGTACTGAACAGACCGTGTTTTCTCTGGCAGAAAGCGAGTGATTCCGTTGAAGATAAGCTGCATATGTTCTGTTGTGGTCTTGTAATCATCCTCAGGAAATTTCCACAGAGCAGTTCAGGAGGTCATTAGCCAACTACATGGCTTTTTATATGGAATATCAGCGAGGGCACAGAGGCAAGTTTCGAAAGGACACGCTGTTCTAATTCACAAACTGTAAATCAGGGTTATCTCGGATGTGTGTTGATTACCTCAACAGACTGCTATGTCTCAAAAGTTCTTCTGATGCCCGGTTCAGATTCTTTCATTTAAGATGAAATCGGTCAGATATGTGCATCTATTTTTTTTGCTTGTCATGTTTCATTTTGATGGCTGAAGGTGGGGTTTCTCACAGAAAGTAAAGATGCTTAGAAAACAGCAAAGAGGGGGCAAAAGCAGGAAAATTCCCTTCACTTTTTCCCAAAGTTGATATCATCAGATTAGAGGGAGGGAACTGGGAAATACAACCCACTTCAGCAAAAGACTTAAAGCTTCCTCTTCAAGTTTTCTCAATTCAGGCTGGTGATTTTAAGACCTTGCTGAAGGATAAGCTCTATTATAATTGAGGATACCGAGATTGCAACTCTTCTATCATAAATGTTTTCACCGGTTGAGGTGTGTTTTTTTTTTTTAGTAAGTTCACCAGCATTTTTTTCCGCTTATCTTTGAATCCCAATCAGATTTGTCTAGTGGAGAATTCCAGTGACTCACTTGACTTTGTTCTTGCCATCTTGGGCAAATTTTGCAGAGACTTGCACTGGCCACCCCAACCCTCATGATCTGGTCTGGCTGGATTTCAGCTGTGCTTCAAAAGGGATTTCCCCTTCTAGAAGCAATTGTTGGAATTTAACTCAGAGCTGCACTCAAGATAACAATAGCAATAGCACTTAGACTTTAATGTACTTCACAGTCCTCTCTGAGCAGTTTACAGAGTCAGCCTCTTGCCCCCAACAATCTGGGTCCTCATTTTACCGATCTCGGAAGCCTGAGGCAACCTTCAGCCTGGTGAGATTCAAACTGCCAAATTGCAGGCAGCTGGCAACAGCAGAAGTAGCCTGCAGTACTGCACCCTGACCTCTGTGCCATCATGGCTCAAACAGATACAGAAAAAGGACCCTCCCTTGCAGTTAACAGATTAGGGATTAAATCCAGGAATGGGGAGGACCAACCTCAAAGCTTCATTCAGATGCTGGAACCTTCTGAAGGAAAGGATACTGACGTTACAACCCCCAATAGCTACAGAAAATGAATTTCCTTCGATATGATCAAATTACCAAATAATTCAATTAAAGCTGCCTTTTATGTACTTTTGATTTGCCTTCTCTAGCTGTGTTTGATAAGCCATGATTCATGGCATATTATAGGAATCCAGTAGTTGGGATTTCCTCAACAAATCAGAAGCTCCCAAGTGATTTGCCCAAGACTGATCTTTCAACCTAGCTGGGATTCCCACGCATTTCCCAAGCCACGTTCTTTCTGCAACCTGTTGGCCCGGAAAGCATAAAGATCTTTCCACGTTTAGAAATTAAAAAGGACCCAGAATGTGTTGTCTCTTGAAAAAAAGAATAGGAAAGAAAAAGAATAGTAGAATATATTTTCTGGAAAAAAGCTTTTTTTTTTTTTAATTGGTCAAGTTGTTTACATAATGCGAAGTTCACCCAAGCAACCAAATGGTCCCTCCAGAGAGGCAGTCGGATTGTGAGAACACAACAACGCACAGGAAGGGGGTCAGAATGCGTAGCAGATTGGACAAGGCACAGATTTGAAGGAAGCAGCAGCCTCTTTACAAGCAGAGCAGGCACTTCTGCTGTTAAAACTACACTTATCTTTTCCTCTCTCCAACTTTCCCTCTACGGTCGGCACCATGGAATTACCTGCACATGATAAACATTCACAGGCTGAATAAAACCAAAAGGACATTCTTCAGAGATGGTGGAACAGGCAAGGAAGAACATATTTTATTCTAACTTTTCTGAAATCCTCAAGTACAGATCAGGATGCGCAAAGCCTTATCAAACATAAAAAAAAAAAAGAGAGAGAGAGAACACTCTTCCGAGTTTGCAGGTAAAAAGGACTGGATTAAACAACAAGGTACATCTCCCAACCCTGAACACTGGTAAATTCAGGAGTATTACTCTCCCAGGCCTAGTAACCTTTAGAGAAGATGAACCTAAAACTTTGGGCTGTCCCAGGTGGGGCACTAGAAGCCTTTAAAGGAGAGGTCTCCAAACTTGACAATTCTAAAGATTTGTGGACTTAAAACTCCTAGACCAGCATGGCCAGCTGGGGAATTCTGGGAATTGAAGTCCATAGGTCTTAAAGTTCCCAAGTCTGGAGACTCCTGCTTTAAACCATCACCTCTATTCCTGGATGGTGAAAGTCTGTTAGAGTCCCTGTCTTTAATTTATAAGAAGCATTTACAAAAAGCATGAGTGTTATAAAAAGAGGAGTCCCTCCTTGCATCTGGAAGCTGTACAGCCTATTTTATTTATGATGTTAAACCCAGTTCTATCTCTGGATCCAGCCTGCTGCTATTCACATTGGATTTTTCTTCCCTGACCTGAACAGCTCCTCCTTTGCATGCACACAAGCAGAGGCCTTCAGCACTGCCAGCATTAAGGCACTCAGTTTAGCAATTGGTCAATTCCCTCATTTTACCCCTCCAACTCCTGAGAATCCCGCAGCTTTTCCCAAAATCAAAGGAACTCAGTTCTCTGCTACAGTTAAGCACTGTTTTGCCAATTTAATTCTAAGGTTTAAAATCAGATTAGAAAAAAACAACAACTTTACTTTCAAGTAAAACAAAATTAAAAACCAGCATAAATGATGGCTGGGGTTTTAATGTCTCCCTGGCTGCGCATGCAGTAAAAAATAAAACTAGTTGCATCCATGAATAAAAATAGCTCCTCCTTTTGTTTTGAAGGAAGAAAACAAATGGTTCAGGTAGGTGAAAAATGTAGCCAAGATTGGTCAAAGGACAGCAGAGGCCTTGGCTGTGATCCTTATACACATGTAGCCAGGGAAACACAGACAGGAGCAAATTCTACTTTATACAATGTTCCTCTTGCAAACTGATGATAAATCTTCTCAACAGAGAGATTTCTTCCTTGAATTTGGATGGCACACATACAAAACCTGCTGTTGGGAATATTTACAGATAACTTCGGCATCCCAGTCTAGCAGGATAGGAACTCTGGTTGTTTTTGTTTTTTAATGCTGGAAAAATCTGCTTTGTGCAAAGGCAGGTTTAGTGCCCTGAAGGCTTTGGACTTGAATTGCACAATCTCCAAAGATACCTCAAGCAACATCTCAAAAGCAGAGCTTCTCAAATGCATTACTCAAGACAGACACTGAGCCCTGCCCTCCCAGCCTGTGTTAGAGGCACCCGACTTTTCCACAGGATGCCTCAGCCTTCCCGGCAAACCTTCCTGGAAAAGATACACTTCTTAAAATCAACAGGGTTGGATTCCATGCATATGTGCCACATTCTCAAACCCCCACCTCTGCAAAGGCTGCTTTAGTTTGGCCTGCTTGCATAGCTGGGATCCAGCCATTGTGCGCTGCGGTTTCAACCAGGTTCCATTTAGAGAAGGAACAGCTATCAATAATTCAGCCATTCCAAAAAAAACAAAAAACAGAACAAATATCTTCCGGATTTTAGCCTGAAGATTTTTTTTCCAATTAAAATATTTTTTAAAAAAACTGATTCTACTTGGTGGGTGCACTTATCTCCCAACAATTAGCATGCTCAGGGCTGGCCTTAAAAACAATCCTGTGGATATTTAATCACTGCCTCTCAAAACAACAATCACTCTTCACCCAAAAGTCAAGCAAATCACTGTAATCCCAACTGCCTTCTTTACTTAGGATTACCATTGCAGGATCTACAAAAGAGGCACCCAACCTTGGTAGCTTGAAGACCTGTGGACATACACTTCCAGAATTCCCCAGTCAACAGGGTTGGACACCCCTGATTGACAATGTCTCCTTAGAAGCCCCAGCAACTCTGCTTTCCAGAATTAAATTATGACATCAAGAACGTACTTTGTGTTCTAAAACCAGTTCAGATTAGGAATCGTAAAAAACCTTTTCACTGGCCAAACCCATCAATTTCACTTTTTCCTTCCACTGCTGCTTATAAGAGCCATTTGCTAGCTAGCAAACTCTAGTTGGTGCTATTAGGTTCCCAAAATTATCCTCCAAAGAGGGAAGGGAAGTAGTTGTGCAACAGAGCCGGAATGTACTATTTTGCATAGATAACCTGTGGAAATTGCATGCTGATAGGTAGAATACGATCTTCCTTAAGTGTAATAAACTAATCTACGAAGCATCTACCTGCTCTCACAGCTATACAGTGTCCAGCTTATATTCTCAGCATCTTAAGAGTCTTGGAATTAATATTTGGACTCATGGTATAAAACTGGACATCGAGATGGTCAGTAAGAACTATAATCTAAGACATTAATTGTGCTTTGTGAAACTTTACAATGTATGGCTGTGATAAATGCACACAAGGTTAACATCCCCTTCGGTGGGTAGCACCAAACTCTTGCAGATCAAGGTTTGGAAGTATAAACTTCTCTAAAAGCAGAACTTAATAATAAGTGTGTTACATGAGTCAGGCAATGTTCTACAGAGATCAATAAAACTATCCAGAGGTGAAGTTACAATGAACTTTAAAAAATAAAGAGTGGCAGGAGACATTCTGACTCCAATAATAGAGGCAGAATTATCTTATATTTTCAGTCCTGTTTATCAGCTATGTCCCCTATAGACATCTTTGTTCCAAACACCAACTGATAGAAAACCCAACATATCAGGAATCTAGCATCTGTGCATTTTGTACTCTGGATGAAAAACAGACTCTTTTAACTTCACATCTGAATATGGGCACGATTTCACCATCACCTCTCACAACAGGAAGTTTCCCAACTGTTAACTGTGATCAGCAACTGGGGTGTTTTCTTTTTCCCTTATGAAAGCAAGAAACCATAAAAACAGAAATGCAAAAAACAATTCATAGCATTTTTCAGGTTCCGCTAATTGCAACTAGTGTCCCTGGAATTTTTTTTAAAGAAGGGGGTTACTCAGTGTTGACACCGAGAGCCTTTACCAGCTGTTACAGAGGTCCAAAGGCCAGGGACCTCTTTGCTTTGGCAAAAAGCATGTGGGAAGGAGATCAAGCTGCTTCCTCCAGAGCTCACAGGTAAACGTTGAGAGTCTGCAGGATCATTTGTCTGCATAGTGGGCAGTTGCGTTGGTAGATAGCCTGCTGCAGCAAGATCTCAGTGCATTCTTGGCACAGGCAAAGGTGCCGGCAGGGCAGCAAGAGGACTGTCTTGGTTTGATCCTGGCAAATGACACACTTCTTCCGGTCTTCTTGTTCTTTAAGAAGCTGCCAAGGGTCGTTGTCTTCTTCCAAAGCATTTAGTTGCTCTTTTTTTGCAGTTTTGGTCTGGGAGGCACTTGGTCCTTCCCCCTGAGGCTGTTGTGTGGCTGTTCCCAGATCATTGTCCATTCTGGTCTGGTCCCTGCTGCCTCTTTGGCGGGGACGTGGGGTCCCAGTTGGCCCTTGTCTCCTTGGATATGGTTCTTCTAGAGCCTGTCTCTGTGCCACAGCAGTTCCCCCTGCTCTTTCTTGTGGAGCTTCAAGCACCAGCTGTGGTTGTTGTCCTCCCTGCTGGTTAGCTGCCCAGATGTTCCTGTTCCAACTAAGCACCTCAAGACCCCAGTCTGCCAAACTACGCCAGGTCTGAGAGCTCAACAGCATCTCCAAGGACAAGAGCATGATGTGATAAAGGCGTTGCATGTCCCTGAGCAACCGATGGTAGGAAGGCATCGTGTTCAAATAGCCGGCCACTTGGTTTGCCAGGGTCCAAGTCAGCTGAGGGTTCAGGATGAAGATGCTGATGACAAGAATTGCAGACAGTAATACCATGCCATACAGGTTGACAAATAAGACATTGATCAGCAGCTTGCTCACTGAGGCTAGGAGATCAACGGCCAGCTGGCAGGGAGTCCACAGAAGAATGGCCGTAGCAATGGCACTGCTGGAGAGGCGAGCGAGAAAGGCAACCAGGAGGTCCATGATCCTCAGAAAGGGGCCAACTATAGTATCCCACAGGGCCAGCCCAGCTGCAAAAAGGTTCTGAGTTCCAATGAGGCAGATATTGATTATGCTGTTGATGAAGTAAGCCACAAGGCTCATGGCTATGGCGCAGACTTCACACATCTGTCTCAGAAGTGTCTGACCAGAACCAATCAGGTTCCAGAAGCCTCGGTGCATAATTTCTTTGCTTCTCAAGCCCAGGTGGGTGAACAGGTGGCCCAAGACTTTCAAACTCTCCATGCTGGAGCAGAGTCCCCTCAACAAGTTGAAGACAGCGTGCACGGACCCCAGAGTAAAGTAGTATAAGGCCTCCAGGATGCATAGCACAACGACCAGGATCCCATTCCACAACTGGCCCAGACAGGCCACCGTAGCACTGGGCAGGTTATAAACGAAGGCGAGGAGCCAGATAAAGATGGAGAGGAAGCTGGAAACAAGGAAGAAGTTGATGTCCAGCAGGATTACCAGCAGATCCAACACCATCCCCATGCCGTTGATCACCAGGAACACTAGATCCATTGCAGAGCTCTCGAAGAATCAGCCACGGCCAAGAACCAGCCGAGGCCGACTGCCCGGCTTCTTAAAGGCAGCAGGAAGGAGAGACGCGCTGTGTGTTTTTGCTCCCTAATTTTGTACGTTAAGGGGGTGAAAAAAATAATGCTTTGGCAACCAAGTCCTGCAAAAGTCTTTGCTCGCTGGGCATCAAGGGGCAAACGGGGGCGTCCGGTCCAAATTTGGAAGGTGGATAAGGCTCCCTTGGGTAGACAATTCCTTTCCCCAAAGGGAGGCCAATCCCTGCCTCAAATCGAGGCAGCGGGGCTTGCAAACCACTAGGCCCTGTCCATGGAAGCCTGGGAAAGACCCCTCTCCTTCTTCGAGGGGAGGGGGAATGCTTTCTCCTCCCTCTTCTCGCCCCCTCCCCCGGGGTCTTCCTTGCTGAAATGTATTTGAACGTGACTCTTTCTTGCTTTCTGTCCAGAGAAGCTGCCAATCCAGCCTTTTAATTCAGTTCAGTCTGGGACCCTCTTCGAAAGGGGGAGGGGAGGTTGCAGGAGGTCATGCCATGGGTCAAAAAAAGGGGGTTCTTTGAGAGGGGCGCAAGAAAAGCGTCCCAAAGCTACTGAGGAGGGGCTCTGGAGTGGGGGAGGGGAAGGCGCACGGGAATCCCCTCCCCCCAGGGGGCGTCGTCCCCCGCCGTGAAGTCCCTCCACACGGAAGGCCGCGGCCTCGTTCCTCCGCCTCCCCAAGCCGGGGTGGGCTCTGCCTCCTTGCCCACCGCGAGGGGTGCAAGCGACCACCGCCCCTTCAAGCGCCTCGTCCGGCTCCCCACGAAGCGTTCGCCTCTCTTCTGCTGGGCGCCGCCATCTTGAAGGGGAGGACCGGTAGCCACGACGTCCAATCAGCGAGCGCAAACCCGAGGGACGTTGAGTTTTCCCTCTCGTCATTGGCCCCAGCGGCTGTTGTTTTTCGCCCTGCCGGCGCCGCGATTGCTCCGTTTTGAAAGTCGCCTTCGGGCGGTTGACGTCGCTCCGAGCGGAGGGGGGGGGGAGCGTGAGGGGCGTGGCTTACAGAGACGAACGGCGGGAACGAGTAGGTCACGTAATTCGAGGGAAGGGACGCTCCTCACTTTTTCCCCGCCTCCGAGGGGGCGGAGCTTTGGGAGCCCTGAAAATAATAGCTGAAATAATGAATTTTAAATATAGTGTTTGTGGTAAATCCGTTATTAATCTAGTGATATTTTATTCTTCAGCCATTAGGTCTTCTTTAATCTGACATAGCTTTTAATATATTTTAAATATAGGGCATTTTTTCAAAAAAATGCTTTGAAAAAATTAATTTAATTTTTAAAAATTAATTTAATTTTTTTTTAAAAATGTAGGAAGGCTTTTTTGCAAAAGTTAAGGCATATATTTTAGCAAAAATTATTTCCAATTTCACGCTGTTTTCCCACCCTGTGGAGATTTTATTATTTATTGATCGATCGGTTGGTTGGTTGGTTGGTTGGTTGGTTGGTTGGTTGATTTATTTATTTAGCCTTTCTGTGAAGGTTAAAAACATCTTCCTCAGTTCTGGGGAAGGCTCCAGACATATCAAACTCGAATTCTTGGCTGGGTCCTAGGAAGCTAGGAAGAAGAAGGAGGAGGTGCATTTATGACGGTTATAAAGTCTTTGGATGATATGATCACCATCTGCAATCTTCACAACTCACTTCCGACAAACAAAGTTAACAGGACAAGTTGGATTCACGTAATGTCCATATCAAAAAAAGGTCATAAAATCGGGCATGAGTCACTTAACTATCATCTCACTTAGCAATGGAAGTTCCAGTCCCATTTGTGTTCATAAGTTAAAGACCTTGTAACCGTGTTGAGTTTTCCTACCAAATTTGTTGGCAAAACAGAGGAAATAACCCATAAGATCTTCAGCAAAACTGCCAGAAGGATGGAATATTTATTCTCAGCTCAGTTTCTGCCACCTGGTTGATAGGCAGGAAGGAGCTACCGTTAATTTCAAGTCTTTCCTCCGATGCATGCCAAGAACAGAATTTGGCACATTCGCAGACAGAGCCTTGGAGCCGAATTGTCATCGGAAGAATAGCTGGAGCCTGGAAAGGCAGCTCTGGCAAGGGGGAAACTCCCTTGCTCACATTGGAAGCATAGAGGACAATGGCGGGATGCCTCCCCAAAGTCTCCAGTGGACGTGTGTCCAGGGAGGAAAAGCTGAACTTACTGCATCTGTTTGGTTTGACCTGTAATGTGTGGAAGCATGCTCGGTAATTTTCTTGTGCTCAACATGCCAAGTTTAAACCCAAAAGGACTAGCCAGAAAGATGCATAAATACTTGGAAGAACAAGAACCGGGCCTGGCTAGTCTAGGGAAGAGAAGGACCAGGGGAGACAAGATAGCCATGCTCCAATATTTGAGGGGCTGCCACAGAGAGAAAGGGGCCAACCTATTCTTCAAGGCACCCAAAAGCCAGACAAGGAATAATGGATAGAACCTGAACAAGGAGAGATTCAACCTAGAGAAATTTTCTGACAGTGAGAACCCATGGAATAGCTTGCCACCGGAGGTTGTGGGAGCTTCATCACTGGAGGCTTTCAAGAAGAGATTGGACTGCCATCTGTCAGAAATGGTGTAGGGTCTCCTGCTTGGGTGAGGAGTTGGACTAGATGATTTGCAAGGTCCCTTCCAACTCCGTTAATCTGTAATCTGCTTTTGTTTTTAAATTAGCCACCAAATTAGCCTTTGCTGGATGTCTAAAGGCTTTTTTAGAGTTAGCCAACTATTCTCCGGTCCCCATTAACAACTGGTAGATGGAGCCAAGGGTAACTACTCTTATCTGGGCATAGGAAAGGAGACCAATGATATTCTTAGGCCAACTGCCTCTAAACTGTAATGGAATATGTGGGTGACGTTGAAGAGAGAAGAATGCTGTCTAGGAAACAGAGAAGAGGGGCAGGAACCCACAAGTGCTTAACCCACAAGTTAGAGGAAGAAACTGGGAAAGGACCCACCTGAACAGATCAAGCAATTAAAAAGGACAGTGGAAAGTTTTTATTATTATTATTTTCAGACTGTTCATGTAATCTTACAAAAAATGATTTAGCTCATCTCGCCGTGTTGCCTGTCTATTTACCCTGAAAGCCCAACAAGATAGAGCAATAACTGCATGTAAAAGTTCTAAAAATCTCAAGAGGACACCTATTAATCTTTTTTCTCCCCCTTCCTGATGTTTTCCTGGCTTAAGCTACAAAGATTTGATTAACCCAATGTCAGCATTTGAGCTTTATAGAAGCAACCAAGACTGTCAAAGTAAGCTGCTAAATTGCACCAAAGAATTTCTAGGCGGGCTGTAAGCCTGCTCCCCCACATAATAACAGCCCATTCCTTACTTCAAAAAGTTTAAAACTTGCTTTCCAAGTTCTGTGCTCTGATCCTTTAAAGAGCCAATAGCCTCCTTTCATGTGAAAGTTCTCTGAACAAGAAGTTATGTTCTGTGCTTATAAATATTCACGGACTTCCCATATACACTATACCTATTTACTACCAGGTGGGAACAACTTAAGACTGCAAGAGAAAGCAAGCATTGTAGATACCAACTTATCCAGAGAAAGAAATCTGTTCCATCTCTTCATTCTTAAAACCCTCAATAGCAAACTTTAAATCTGCAAGGCAGGAGAAATTGTTGTGCATACAACATTGGGGGCGGAATTAGAAGATCAAATAGCCTTCTGTTTAATAATTCATGTTTCCATGACTGAGAGCTATATATTTGAATAATATTCCTTGTGTTAACATTGTGTGCCTCAAACTAATTATAGCACACTGATCAACAAAAACATCCTCTGTTAAGAAAAAGGAATTTAAGAAGGGAAGCTCTTTTGTGATCAGAATCTAGTATTTTATTTTCCTGAAGGCCAACCAGGTGCCTCCTAGCCATAATACTGAAGGACACATGGATTCTAAATGTAGAATGCTACTTAGTAAATATATGCATCAAACAACAGGCAAGAACTCTGACTGGAAAATGTCTTTATCAGTGCATTTGTGTGACCTAAACACCAGCAATCAACACCAGTTGAGATGAGATGAATGCCAAGATTAACACTAGGCCAACTACCAAGACACACATAACAGCCCAATCAAGGAAACACCATGTCTACTCTCACCAACACTGACAGAGCAAGCCACTAGTATGTAAAATGAGAGCAAACTCTACTCCCATCTAGCACTGATGATATTACCTAGTTGGGTCATGAACATCTGCAAAGAAAACAGCCAAGATCAGACAGCACCAAGGACCCCACAGTTCAACCCTGAGCTACAAATGTCCTCTTCTATCAGCATTTTTGTGATCTACTTCAGTCTCTATAAATTGTGAAATGCAATTCCTTTGCACTATTATTCCATTCACTGTTTTCACAAGGAATTGAATAGAGGGCAGCCTATATCATGCCATTCAGTTCTAGGATTCCATGAGAACATTTCTTGAGAAAACAGTTTTTGCTGAACGACTGAATTGCTGGCCCCAACTGCCATTCCTAAATGTCATGCAGGTAGTTCTTGACTTACAACCATTCATTTAGTCACCATTCAGAATTGCAGTGCCATTTTAAAAAGTGATTTACAACCAGTCATATAATCAAAATGTAAGTGCTTGGCAATTGGCATGTATTTATGACCATTGCAGAATCCTGGGGTCATGTGAGCGCCATTAGCAACTTTCCCAGCTGGCTTTCAAAATGCTAAGTCAACAAGGGAAGTTGGATTCACTTAGCTATGTGATACACTTTAACAACTGCAGTGATTTGCTTGGCAAAAAAGGTTGTAAAATCAGGTATGACTCTCCTAAGAACTGCCCTGCTTAACAACGGAAATTCTGGTCTCAATTGTTGTAAATTGAGGGCTATCGCTATTTATGAAGATACTAACCTATTCACGGAGATATGGAAAGGTGAACTGGAATAGAAAGCAGCAAAAAAAAATTGTTTTCTCATGCTCTGAGAGGTCGCCTCTTCCATCTAAAAGTAAAATCTTTACCTGCTGCTCCAACCCTAAAATGAATTTTTGGACATGCAGTAGAAATGCTAAATAATGGAGCAGACAGCAAGAACTTTCAGCACCGAAAACAGGCCATCTCTGAGGAGTATTTCAATTCTTACCTGACATTAGAAAGCAAGCAAGCCAGACATGATGAACTATTTGCAAGACATTAAAAATAGATTGCTTCAAAATAACTCTGACATGATGACTGTTTTATAATACATATATATACACCGTCCGGACACAGGATTGTTTTCTGAAAGAGCCATGTTTAGAACTAAAATTTTACTCCTTCTTCCAACAGGCAGGAAATGTTTTCATTTCTTCGGAAAATAATTTACAAAAAACGTCATGCTGTATGCTATGAAATAAAATATCTCTTCTAGAAAGTCTCTCTTTCTGTTGATCTGTTGCTAAGCATTATGCTATGTTGCTTCGCCGGTCAGATTTCTCTTCAATTCCTCTGGCCTTTGTAGAACAGACAAGTGTTCATTTGTTCAGGAAATCCATATATACAAATATTCTGTTGTCAGCAATAAAATACAGGGGTTTTCTTCCCCTGATCTGCCTCCCTTTTGCAAAAACATTAATTTTTGTGTTGGCTGAAAAACATGGAAAAACTCTTCTGCTTGGGACAACAAAACCGGAACACAAATATTTTAAACGAAGGATGTAAAGGGGATCATTATTTATTCCATGGTTACAGAAAAAAATATTGGCTTTTCTTCACCCCGTAGCAGCTTTTCTCAACCTTGGCAGCTTGCAGATGTATGGACTTCAATTCCCAGAATGCCCCAGCAAAACACTGCTGTAATACAACATTTTTTTTCTCAGTGATGTCCATAGTAAATTGTTGCTTCCCTCCATTTTCATTTCCTCTGCCCACTACCCCCTTGTTCTTGTTTGTATTTATCCATTTTGCAAAGCCAGGTGTTGTTTGAACAGGTGCCCTTACTCCAGTATCTTGACTCGGTTAAATGGATTGAAAAGAATTGCATCCTGTTTAAAACCTGTTGCTTGAGCCTTGAAAGAGGGGAGCTGTGTATTTGCTCTCTAAACTGGCTCCAGAAAATCATTTGAACCAGAGATTAAAGAAGCTGCTGGACAGAGAGATAAAAGACTGGGGCTTAATAATCATGTAAGGGTTTTTTGATGAGGTTTCCCAACAGCTGGCAAACTGATTTTATTGACCAAATTGGTTGATTGGTTTATGTGTACAGCATTTCTAGGTTGCTGCACTCCCAATGCAGTTTTATCACTAGATTTATACAACAGGGATCCCCAAACTTGGCAACTTTAAGGCTTGTGGAGTTCAGCTCCCAGAATTCTCCAGACAGTTATGCTATGCTGGCTGGAGAATTCTGGGAGTTGAAGTCCACAAGTCTTAAAGTTGCCAAGTTTGGAGGCCTCTGGTTAAATTAATCATCTGATTAATTTAGAGGAAAGGTAGGAAATTCATTAAGATTGAATATTCATGCTTTTTAAAAATTCTAATGGTTTTTTTTTTACTGTTTTTGCTGTTTTTATTTTAAAAAGTTTTAATGATTTTAATTGTAATATATGATTCAGAATTGTGAACCCCCAGAGTCTTTTGTTGAGATGGATGGCTACAGAAATCAACAAACTTTTAAAATAAGATATATAGATATTCCTCACTTAGCGACTGCCTCATACAGCAACCGTTTGCAGTTACAGCGGTGATGATCTTTGGACCAATCCTCTCATTTGTTACCTTCCCAGGTCTGTAAAGCAAAGGAAAGGTGGAGTAAGATTGTAAGCCCAGTCAAGGTTTCATTTAGTGACTGCTGTGTTGAACATTTGGGTAGCCAGTCCCATTTGCGGTTACTAAACGAGTATTACCTGTATATCTATGAAGCTACAAACTGACACAAGTGGACATAAAAAGGTGAACTGGAACAGAAAGCAGCTGAAAGAGCAGACATCTGGTTCTCCCAATAGCATTTAGATTTGAATTGCAAATCAGGAAAGGCAATTGCCTGAGTTGTTGAAAATGGCTTCAAGGCAGCATACATGTAGTCCAGTGAGGCCTCAAAATAACTCCAGGAGAGGCTTTGTGCAAATAGGATTAAGTACTATTTTCATTAAAAAGCCAGCTCTGTGTTATGGTGGCAAATTAAACTGTGAGGAAGATCAGGTAGGAAGAGAGTGGGAGTGGGCTGGGACAGACCAAGGCTACAGAGATATATTAACAAGGGTGCAATTGCTGAGCTCCAGATCTAAGCTGTAGGCCAGTGAGATTTGCAGAACTTTATTGAGGATAGATACAACTCAGTAAATCTATTCTCAGAACCATTTCATGGTTCATTTTCAACTTCTCTGTCTTATAGAGCACCTCTCTTTAACCACATATCATATGTCACGATGCTGTAGAGCAGTGCTTCTCAATCTCAGAAACATTAAGATGTGTGGACTTCAGCTTCCAAAATTCTGAGAGTTGAAGTCCACTCTAAGTTGCTGAGTTTGAGAAACATCCATTAGTTTCCGATGAATGGAAATTAATCAATGTGAGAATCAACCTAGAAATACACTGAGAACAAGTAATCAGTGGAATAACTTGCCTCCAGAAGTTGTAAATGCACCAACACGAGATTTTCAAGAATGGATTGATCTGGGATGCTATAGAATTTCGTGCTTGAGCAGGAGGTTGGACTAAATTAAAAGAACTTCAAGGTCCCTTCCAACTCCACTAATCTGTCAACCCATTTTTCCAAGATGGTTACTGTAAAATAGTTGAGCAGGAAAGCACATGGTGACTGTACTCTTTGTTTGCTCTGTGGTGCTATGAATAAACAATTTCTAACACCTTGTTACCATATTAAACCCAATCCATACCTTCTTCTCCACAATTGCCACATGGAGTTGCTTTCCTGTTGTGCTCCAAAGGAGCCAGTCAAGGTTTTTTTTAAAGAAACTGGCAGGGAAGAGCAAAGAAAAGGATGCTGGTCACCTGGAGCACATCCTGGTTTGCTGCAGGAACATGAGACACTTACCAAGTGCTGCACACAGCAAGATAAAAATCCTTCTTGCAAGTAAAAAGATTAAACTCACAGATTTTTTTAAAAACAAAGGCAGAGCTTGCTTCATACACTTGTGCCTATCCAGTTGACACTCTATGCACCTCATTTGACAAGAACCCTATTTAGATTGATTTGAAGTTCAAGATCCTGTACATGTTCCTTGGCCTTTGGGCTAAGATCAAGGGTGGTTCCCTAGGATTTAATCTACTCAGGGTTCAAGTCTTCCATGGCGCTTCCAAAACTCATTTTTGTTGAGAGAAGGGGCAGCCTCAAGGTATGTCGAGATCAAGATCCCACTTGGATAAATTGCAAGTTGAACATCTCTACCCACAGGCATATTTCAATCTCTATATGTTGTATATCTTGTAGGCCATTTATGTTCTATAAAAAACTAGTGTATTATTGCAGATGGGAGACACTTCACTTTTGTTTTTTCTGGTTTGACACAACATGGGTGGTCAAACTGATGGAGATTTCTGGAGATCCAGATACATTAAATCTCCATGGTATTTCTCCTTCATTCCCTCTCTCTCTCTTTTCAACTCCCCTCTGCCCACTCATCCCCACCGAACAAGCATTCCTTGCAGAGAGAAAACTGCAGCTTGTCTTCATTTGAATCGCCTGGTTTTTTTTCTCCCAGCGGAAAGGAAAACTTGCATGCTCAAACCTCTGTCCGAAATGATGAAGACACCTAAGAGCTTCATCTTATTTTATTTTATTTTTTACCGGGGAAATGTCCAGTTTTGTAGCTGGCTTTGGAGAGGTTTGTCCCTGGATAAAAGCAACCCAAAGAGAAGATTATATTTCTCAGTCAGAGAGCATTTTGCGGCGAAAGGAGAGAAACTGTTGCGGCTCTGTCCCTGTACTGATACTTGGGGCCAGTCTAGAGTGACCAGAAATATAGCAAAACACACAAAAAAACCCAACCTCCATCAGCCTCCACTGCTAATATTTCTGTAGCAGGAGTATAAACCGTTGGTGCGAATTCATTTTTCCACGCCCTACTTTCTTTCTCGGCGGGTCTTCTGATTGGTGGTATTCTCTGGCAGGAATGCCATGATTATTTTTCTCCTTTGCCTTCATCCAGTTTCTTTCCCCCACTCTCTCCCTTCCAACTCACCCTAATACACTGAGAGAGAGAGAGAGAGAGAGAGAGAGAGAGAGAGAGAGAGAGAGACCCTGTGAAGTTGCTGGAGATGCTTTCAGCATTTATGGTAAGGTTTGACATTGCCGTTCCCCCCCTCCCCTCCCAGACCACTGTCTTATTCATTCACAGTTTTATTTGGAAGCATGTAAGAGGCATCTAAGGACATACCTTGATTCGCTGATGGCGTTCTTGGCTCAGGGCCCCTCTGCCTGTTTGCCTTCTCTCATCTCTTTCAAACAAATCCCTACTTTTATTGTTCTCTGGGCCAGAGTGTCTTGGTGTGCCTAGATGGTTCTCCCTTATCAAGCCCCAGCAACAGCTTCCCTGGGCTTCACCTCCAAACTAGGAGAATTTGACAGCATTCGACTGACTGTGATATCTTTTCCTTTGTCGCCAGGCTAAGCATAAATCCTGATGTGCCAGGATTGTGCCTTCTCTCCCTCTCTCTTTCTCTCTCTCTCCCTCCCTCTCTCTCTCTGCTTCCCTCCCTCCCTCCCTTTCTTTATGTCTCCTCCCCCTCCCTCTCTCCCTCCCTCCCTCCCTCTCTCTCTCTCTCATTACATCAGGGTCTCTGAGTCAGATAAAAGGCTCTGACACTTTCCTTTTTCACTCGGTGATCTCACACATTGGCAGTGCTTTCCCCACCCCCCCACCCCTGCAAAAATGTGACTTCAACAAAACAAAGAACATAGAACATAGAGTGATCGGGCTGAAAGGGACCTTGGAGTCTTCTAGTCCAACCCCCTGTTCAAGCAGGAAACCCTGTAGTATTTCAGACAAATGTTTGTCCAATCTCTTCTTAAAAACGTCCATTGTTGGAGCATTTACAACTTCTAAAAGCAAGTTGTTCCACCAATTAATTGTTCTAACTGTCAGGAAATTTTCCTTAGTTCTAGGTTGCTTCTCTCCTTGATTAGTTTTCATCCATTAAATCAACTATAGAAGAGCCCATACTACCCAAGAGCATCGCCTCCTGGTCCCTTTGATGCCTCCAAGGCGATTCTCCATTATTTCTGACTTTTCCCCCCTTAAGGGAATGGACTTCCCAGATCAATCTCCTTATCATCTTTTGCAAAGGAAAGGCTCCCGCCTTCTTAACCTCATTTCTGCTCATTTTCATGCAAAGGAGGAGAACAGCTCTGGCAGCTGATGCCGTGACTCGCCAGAATTCCAGGCAGACAGCAGAAGCCGGGAGATTAAATGACCCAGCTGGCAACATTTGCAGATCCCCCAACCCAGAGAAAATGAGATGATACAGGAGAACCTTCCCGACTTTCCTAGCTGGTCACAATGTGCAGTATTTATGGGAGCTAAGAGGCCACTCAGCAGTTCTAAATCTGCAAGGTAGCATCCTCAGAATGACTGAATAGCAGATAGTCAGTAACCAGGACCAGCTCAAAAGGACTCAGCTGGCCAAAGCAAAGCACAAAATCTTGACAATATGACATTATTTTTTGCTACCTCCAGGTAGAAAGTTAGCGTTTGAGGTTCAAAGCAAGCTGCATTGCACACAATTCCGTCCGCCAAACCTTTCTTGCTAATTTTCTAAGGCAATTACTTAATTGTAGGGCCCAAACTGCCCTGCCAATAACTGGACATCATGATTTAGGGTCTTTGCATTCAATAAGGCCAAACAAATTGTGAAGATATAGTGATGCGTTTTCCTGATGCAGGGTCTTTTTTTTTTTTTTCCCTCCTAGCATTGAGAAAATGGCTCAATTCTTCCAGCTCCTTCATTCACTGCAATTCTGAGGGTTGCATGGACGATGTTGGACACTGCAAAACCTTCTTATCCTGTACTGGTTGCAAATGTGAAGTTCTCTTTTTATTTGGCAAAAAGGAGCATGGAACTTCAGTCCAACAGGCTACGATTCAGTAAAATCAATAAAGTTCCCTGAAAGTTCCTGCTGATGTGTGTCTCCTTAATGCTCTTAACTGTTTTTATTTGATCACTCAATAAAATAAAAAGGGGGTCCAGAATTTCTAGAGAGAAAGGAACAAGTGTTTCTTCCTTCTCCATTCTCAGGGTAACTCAAGCTATGAATGACAGGCAGGGCTGGGGAAACTGAAAAAGTTAGTGAGGTTGGTGGAGAACAAGAGACAGAACCACCTGGTGGAAAACCATGACGTAGATCTTTTACTGTTTGATTGGGAGCAATCTAGAATCCTAAAATCCTAGAATGCACTTTGATGATCACATGGGATCCTGGGAATTCACTTAGACCGTCGAGATCAATCTCCTGGACTGGAATGGAACCCAAATGACATCACCCTGACTGATTTCTGCCTACCTTTGCTTCCACATATCCAGTGAGAGGAAGTCCACCCTGTTTTTAGGATTCCACACTGAATTGCCCTTATAGTGAGAAAGTTCTCTCTAAGATTTGGTCTACTCAAGACTGTGATGAAGATCATCTCAAGCAGTGGTGGGATTCAAATGTTTTACTACCGGTTCTGTGGGTGTGACCTGGTGGGCTTGGTGGGAGTGGCAGGGGAAGGTTACTGCAAAATCCCCAATCCCTCCCCACTCACTAACCTGCTTTCCAGCTCCATTCTCCTGTGCAGGGCAACCAAAGGAGACTCAGCCAATCAGCTGGAACTCAATGGGAGGCAGAGAATAGATGAGGTTGGTGGGGTCAGTCAAAGGTGGGATTTGCCAGTTCTCCGAACTACTCAGAATTTCCACTACTGGTTCTCCAGAACTGGTTCTGAACCTGCTGAATACCACCTCTGATCTCAAGGGTGTTAAGGAAAATGCCTTTCTGATCCATTAGTTCTGTGTGGCAACTGAAGTTGTAATATAACAGTTTCAGGTGACCCCCTGCTTGAGTTTCCTCGTGAAGACTCATCACCAGGACAAAAATATCCCTAAGCTTCAGGGGACCAAGAACTTAGTCCTCCTCAGAGTATCTGGTCTGTGGTTGTGAGCCCGTTGCCACAAAAGGGAACTGTGTTAAGGAGAGTTGGCCTTAACACAGTTTAGCTCAGATCAACTCATCATTTCAACTCAGATCAGCTCAGATCAATGGTACAAGGATTCTGATTGGCTCCAAGGGTCCTGGAGTGAGTCCAGAAGAATCTATGGGAATGGGATGTGTGGGTGTCATAAGAATGGGGGAAATGAGCTGGAAGAAAAAGCCAGAAGCTAAAATTTTCAATGAGCCCCAGCGGATAACAAATTATTTCTTGCAGGAAATGAAACCTTTGTTCAATTATTGTATACAAAAAAGTATGGACTTCCCAAAGGATGTGAGTAATGACCTCAGTTGCTCATGTTTTTGAGCATGACTTACAGGAGAGCCCTTGTGCCAGTGTGGTTCTGACCATGCATTCACGGGAGGCATTGGCTGCCTCCCAACACATAAGGAAGGATGGAGAAGGTAGATCGGAAGGGGGCAAGGACTGCGTCCCATCAGTGAAACCATTGTCTTACTCATGAAACTCATGATGCATGTGTCAACTCATCCTTTTGGCATGATCTTCTTTCTAGACTTGGTCCCATGTTCTGAACTGTTCATACAAAGCCTAAGCTCCCATTCTGGTTCTGGTTCAGACACTGTTTTGCTTTGCTGAGGAACATCTCTCTACTGAAGCAACCACAAGCAAGCCAAGGGGTTTTGAACCTCCATAAAAAGCAGACACTTCAAGTGCATCCTCATGGCCAGGTTCATCTAGATCTTTCTGACCATATCTCCCAGACAACCCTTAGCAGTTGTAGGAACAACACTGTCCATCCCATTCAATGTCTTCATTTTGCAGTCGGGATAGAGAACATCCTATAATTATACTCCACAAAGTCTTCTTCTAGGTTTTGGGACATTCACCAATGGAACAACTATCCCATCTTGATAATATGTCCTGAGCAAATGGGTTCTTCTCATTAAAAATTGGGGTTGCTACAAAAACTTGCTTAGGAACTCCTAAATGAAAGAGAGATGTGTAAAAGCATTTGGATCCAAACTAGTTTTCCTCTCCAAGATGGGTGAGCAGGATGCAGATCTTCAGATGTTGCTGGAGTGCAATTCTCATCATCCTTTCTATGTCATGTCATGATGAGAGTTGGGAGTTCATTATCACTAATTGAATTATCATTCAATTAGCCCACTTGGTTCTAGCAGCATTTTTGAAACTGAACTGAACAATTTCAGCTATGAAAAATGACTCTGATTCACCTTTCATGGTTGCATCGGTTTATTATTACTACTACAGCAAAGTCACACCCCAATCCTGTTTTTGATACGCCACAATAGAAGAGTGACATTATGATACGCTATCATGTTGGTTTGTTGTTGTTATCTGACGATTAAAATCATTATCTGGCAAAGAGTTGGGATGCTATAATTACGCACCCCTGTCAGCTGCATGCTATATAAAAAAGAAAATAAGGCATTTGTATTCTCCCAGATGATCAGTAAGGGAATTAGATTGCTCTTAGCCTTGGATTCTTGTCAAGAATTCCCATTCAATGTTGCTGAAAGTGAAAAGCAAAACTGAGAATGAATAAATGGAATTAGTTCAGTTCAGTGGCAAGAGAAATTTCCTAATGGAACAGACCATCTTGGAGGATGATCATGGTGTCTCCTGTATGGACAATGTTTATGAAGTAGAAGCTGAACATCCCTCAAGAATTTTGAAGCAGCTTCTTCACACAAACAGATCCCTACAGGAGTAGAAACTTGGACTCAATTATCTCCACGGTGAACATCTAAGATGATTCAGTTAAACATCCATTCTCGATAAGGGAGAACATCTTTTGCATGGTATTTGACAGGTATTCTGCATCTTGCTCTGATTTGAAGGATGACAGCATTGTATCTCCAGAAAATGTAGTCATCAGTTTAATGGGAGCACTTTATCCAATCATTCTCAATAATGTATCATAAATATCGAGTATTGTACTGCAAAAGGGCAATTTTTCAGGCTATGAAAAGAGAAATAGCTGCAACCCATCATAGAAAAGTTCCTCTTAGATCAGCGGGAAATCCGTAGATTTCCAGATGTTCGTAAATGCTTCTGTCCGTGGTTTGATCTGGAAGGTTGGGAGAATGTAATAGCAGCAGCCTTCATCCCTGAATGTCCATTGCTTTGAAGAAGACTTTGGAAGTGGTCCATAGCATCTTGTCTTCAGCAGAGACTATCCAGATGTCTGGGGGTCACAGCTCCCTATTTCCCAGCCAACCTTATTCTAGAGCTTGAAGGCTATGATGGCTGAAAATTCTGGGCCTTCCACTCCCTGCACATCTGGAGGTCACCAGGCTGGGGGAGGCTATTTCAGTCTGAATGGGAAAAGATTTGCAACCTGTGAATTATGCCTGGAATTTCTAAAGAATGAAAAGATAAACTGTCATGTCAATTTCACTCCTACACCGCTGCCTTAGGCTGACAACCAGCACCTGTGTTTTCTGTCCTTTCCTACTTTACAGCCAAAAGAAGATAGAATGTATATTTCTGCTTTCTGTTTCCTGCTGAGTCAGAAGAGTGAAAGAAAGCTATCCAAATAATCAAATGGTCCACTATTCTATCCTCTGTTTATCCATTCTCGTGACTATTGGATTTCCCTTCTCTTAATATTGCTAGAGAGATCAAAGCAGGACATGTGATTCACCAAAGCAGACAAAAAAATGCCACAGGTTTAAAAATGGAGAATATACATTCCATAATTGGGACAGGACAAGCCCATCTGGAAGTCCAACCTATGGGAAGAGCAAGATTCTTAGCAGTCCAGCATCCTCAACAGTCTCTGTTTAAACATGGCCAGCAATGGCCATTCTGCTTGGCTGCTGAAGAATTGAAATGTTTCTGATAGTGCAGTGAAAGTTGCTTCCTTGTAATTTAAAACAGGTATTTCTTGTCTTGATGTCTGATTGATTTTGCCCCATCTTCTTCATGACAGCTCTTCAGACGCTTGAAGACATGTATCCCACCCACCCCCTCTCTCTCCACAGCCTTCTTCAAACTAAATAGATCTCTAACTGCTCTAGGCAAGTTTTTTCTTCCTAGTTGCTTGACTTCTGTGTTGATACCTTCTTGGCATGCTGAGGGGGTCTAACTTCTTGTGAAGTATAGCATCTCAGATGCGGTGACGTGACCAATGTAGAATAGACTAGAGAAAATGGTGGTTGCTCTTGATCTGGACACTATCCCAAAGGTGCTTTTTTTCAAGATGTTTCACTTCTCATCCAAGAAGCTTCTTCAGCTGAAGAAGAGCTGAAGAAGCTTCTTGGATGAGAAGCAAAACGTCTTCAAAGAATAACCAGAAAGTCCAGTTGCCTCTTGAACAAAAATGAATTTGGGACAACCATGACCTGGATGACTTCCATTTCTTCCTCCCTCCCTCCTCTTTCTTACTTCCTTTGTTCCTTCCCCACCATCATTCCCCACCTTACCTCTTGAGAAAGCATTTTTGGGACAACCATGACCTGAATGACTCAGAATCTCCATAGACACCTGGACGCTATACTTCTTTGGACACCGCTTGGGTTGCATTTGCTCTTGTAGCAATTCGACCACACTCTTGGTGGTGTTCAACTTATGTCCACCCAGACTTCCATATCCTTCTTCCTTGT
This sequence comes from Laticauda colubrina, assembly GCA_015471245.1. NCBI lineage: Eukaryota > Metazoa > Chordata > Lepidosauria > Squamata > Elapidae > Laticauda > Laticauda colubrina. Next base: position 2,707,967 of record BLBF01000059.1, on the reverse strand, counting down.
TCTGCTGTCCGTTCCAGCCCTATGACCCGATGATTCTATGACTCTATGACTCTTATATTTCTATGACTCTATCAGTGGTGGGATTCAATTTTTTTTACTACCAGTTCTGTGGGCGTGGCTTGGTGGGCGTGGCAGTCAGAGATGGTATTTGCTGGTTCTCCAAACAACTCAAAATTCTCCAGAATTGGCCAGAACCTGCTGAATCCCACCTCTGAACTCTGTGGTTTTGATTTCAGTTTTAATCATGTCTTGCGGTCTGTCCATTTTCCAACATAGCTGATGATGTGGGAATCCCAGAAGGGCAGAGAATTGTAAGAGCTGCCCTTTCTCGGTCCTCAATCACCAAACTGTCTCTCCCTGGGAGGCCAAGGCAGGCCGTGAGGAGCCAGGGGGGAAGTTGTGGAGCTGCCATCTTCCCAGTCAGGGACTGAAATAACTCAGCTTGCCTGGCACTGCTTGGCTCTTTGCCATCATCTCTCAACTTCAGGAGATGGCCTGCAAGAGGGAGGGAGGAGAAGAGGCAGAGAAAAGAAAGGAGAGAGAGAGAGGAGAATCTGCGAGGAGAAAAAAGAAAAAGAGAAACCGAGCAGCCTGGATGGGGATGGAACAAGGCTGTCCTTCCTTGTGCTTTGGGAGTATTTTGACAGCAAATATTTAGTAGGTGAGCTCCAAGTCCTTCTTTGCATCTGCAAAAGAGGGTGAAGATGGCCTTGAAGTAAACACACAGCAGCAGCCGCTGTTAGCAAAACATGGTCATTTATTTTATTTATTCAACAAATTCAGATAGGATAAATATAAACATGAAATTATGTTTTCCCACAAGGCAGGGTTCTCGTCAGAAAAGGTTTTCTCTGAGATCTCACCCAAGGAAACTCCATAGCTGATGGGACCAGGGATGGGCTGCTGGGGGTTCGCAGGGGTTCAGGAGAGCCTCTAGCTAAGATTCTGTGCAGTTTGGAGAACCCGACTCCTGGCTGGTTCGGATATCCCACTGTCATGCCCCAGTTGGACTCTGATTCCAAGGGAGATGTGGAACAGCTGACAGGGAGTGGGAGCGTGGTTCCAGTGGCTGTGCAGGAAACTGGGGAAGGGCACAGGCCGGCTGGACATTCAGAGTAAGACCCTCTCCATCCAAGGGCACGAAGGGAGGAATGGATAAGGGAGCAACATGGTTTACGGGGAGGAAAGAGCCCTGATCCCCTTCATGTGCTGCAGCTGGGAAGACTGTTTAAAAGGGCTAACTGCACATGGCAAAGTTTCTGGAAGCAAAGCGTGCATTATTTTTGTCGCGGTTTATCTGGGTTTTGGCATCCTCCCAACTGCGTGTCCTCCGGTATCTTTTGGAAGTCTGCAAGTTATTATCCTGGTCTGTCGTGTTAATTACTTCAGCGTGGTTTGTGTTGGTTTTTTTATTTCTACTTTATCTGTGTTTTGGGTTCAGACTGCATTTCTTCTCTTCGTAGACTATTTTTTGAAGAGTTTGATCTCCAGCCAAGGATAATTGGACATTTTGGGCCAAGTTGGAGGCCTTAAAGGGAATTTATCTATTTTGGTGACTTTGTTATTTTTGTGCCATGCCCCGGGTCATCACACTCACTCCTGGCTGGCCCCACCCATCCCACCCCTCCCCTCCCACGTGGCCCATTCCAGATACAGGTAAGTGCAGGACCTGTGCAGAGGCTCGGGGAGGGCAAAAAACAGGCCTCCCAGAAGTTCAGGAAGGTCAGAAATGGGCCCGTTTCTGGCTTCCAGAGAGCCTCTGGAGTCCAGGGAGGCCATTTTTGCCTTCCCGGAGGCTCAAAGAAAGCCTCTGGAGTCCAAGCAAGGCAAAAATCAACCCCCCACACACACCATGGTGTAGGAAGCTGACTAAGCCACAGCCTGCCGTGGCCATGCCCACCCAGCAACCGGGCAGAGAACCCTTTGCTAAAATTTTTGAAGCCCTCCCCTGGGTGGGACCCACAGCATGCCTCACCTATGAGACCTGGTGGACGTAATTGGGGAAGTCCCTGAAATTAACCTGGTTCATTGTCATTGAGGGTTGAAAGGCTGTTAACACCAGGTTGAACTGGACTTGGGAGCAAACCAATGAAACAAACTGAAGAACTGAAAGAAAAATAAAGTCCGGTTGCCTTTTGAAAAAAAGCACCTTTGGGACAACCAGGACCTGGAGGAGGGAGAACTTCCATCAACAAACTTGCTTAAGAAGTCTCCCCCAAAAGGAGAACCCCATTTTAAGACAAGCTTCTAGATGCACTGGATTTCCTCTCCTGCAGATACGGTGCTTCCTATCTTGGAGAGGAGCAGAGGCCAAACGGCAGCCAAAAAATGGCAGATCCTGAGACGCAGACATAAAAGTGCACCGCCCTCCATTATGTGGTTTCCCAGAAGATGATTCTCAAGGCAATAGAGGCCAAATCATAATGGTGAGCTGATTAGGATTGGTGGCATAGAGATGAACATAAACCCCAATTCTACTGATGCATCTTGGATAACAACACTGTCTTTGGTCTTCGGAACCACAGTTACCCTTTTCAGAGATCCGGACCTGTTCTTGCTTTTTTCCCCCTCACAACATATTCCTGAGAGTTGGACACACAGAACAAAAACCCATTAAATAGCAAGAGCAACCACCCCCACCACCCCCGCAACAATCTGGGTCCTCATTTTACCCACCTTGGAAGGAAGGAAGGCTGAGTCAACCTTGAGCCGGTCAGGATCCAAGTCCTGACAATTGGCAGAGTTAGCTTTCTTTCTCTCTTTCTCTGTCTCTGTCTCTTTCTTCTCTCTCTCTTTCTCTCTTTCTCTGTATCTCTCTCTCTCTCTTTTTTTTTTTTTTCTATTTCTCTCTCTGCCTCTCTTTCTCTTTCTTTCTTTGTCTCTCTGTCTCTGTCTCTCTTTTTATTTCTCTCTTTCTTTTTCTTTCTCTCTCTTTCTCTCTGTCTCTCTTTCTTTCTCTCTCTGTCTCTTTCTCTTTCCTTCTCTCTCTCTGTCTCTTTCTCTCTCTCTCTCTCTTTTTCTCTGTGTCTTTCTTTCTTTTTCTCTTTCTCTCTCTCTTTCTCTCTCTGTCTCTCTCTCTCTTCCCCCCCCCTTCCAGAAATTTTCTGATTTCCCATTCAGAAGATTAATTGCCTCTGCACAATTAAGACCCTTGCAAGCCCCCCCAACCGCAAACCAAATCTCACAGCCTTCCACCTGAGCCTCCCTCATCTTTGGCCCCCACCTGGCAGGGAGAGAGGCAGGCAGCCTTCTGTCAAAGACGATTGTTGGTCTATTTACTGTGATTAATTAGTTCATTAGAACAGGAAGCCTGGGATCAGCAGCTGCTCGCTTGCCGGTGCCCTCTAGGTCCTCCCACACCCTGCGCTTGAGGGATGACTGCATTGTCCCAGCCTTTGTGGGGGGAGGGTCTCCTCTGCTGAGAAACAGAGGGTCCTTTGTGCCCCGCGTGTGCGAAAGGCCAACTCCAAAAGGGAGACTTCGGGGTGGGTTTGTCCCAAACAAACCTTAAAAATAAGGGCATGAATGGAAAGAGGAGGGCTGCTTGAATCGAGGCACCCTGCCCTCCTCTGCTGTGAGGGTCCACACATAAAAACGCCCAAGCTGTAAAAGGAGCAGAGAATTCAGATCCAGATGTTGCTTTCGAAGTCTCTGCACCCTCATCCAATGACTCGGGCATGACTGTTCTTTGGCAAACTGATCCAAATGTCCTTCCCTGCTATTTTCCCTTTGGATAACATTAGGTACAGTTGGGTCATGGAGGCAGCCAGGTGTTCTGACTGGATTTGGCGTTTTTAATCCCCCTGTCCAGCAAGGGTGGGCTTCAAAAATTTTAGCAATGGGCTCTCTGCCCGGTTGCTGGGTGGGTGAAGCCATGGTAGGTGTGGCCTAGTCGGCCTCCTGCACCATGGTGGGAGGGGCATTTTTGCCCTTCCTGGGCTCCGGAGGCTTTTGTCGAGCCTCCGGGAGGGTGAAAACAGCCTCCCTGGGTCTCCGGAAGCCAGAAACGGGCCCATTTCTGGCCTTCCTGAACTTCTGGCAGGCCAGTTTTTCACCCTCTCTGAGCCCCCATGTGCATTCTGCACTTACCTGCATTCAAAACGGGCTGCGTGGAGTAGTGCTGGGATCCAAATTTTTTTACTACCGGTTCTGTGGGCGTCGCTTGGTGGACATGGTCGGGAAAGGATACTGCAAAATCTCCATTCCCTCCCCACCCCACTAACCTGCTTTCCAGCTCCATTCTCCTGTGCAGGGCAACCAAAGAAGACCAGACAATCAGCTGGGACTCAATGGGAGGCAGGGAATAGATGGAGTTGGCGGGGCCAGTCAGAAGTGGCATTTGCTGGTTCTCTGAACTACTCAACATCTCCGCTACCGGTTCTCCAAAACCGGTCAGAACGGGCTGAATATCACCTCTGCCATGGGGATGGGAGGGGTGGGGTGGACAGGGACCAGCCAGGAGTGGGATTTTTGGGGTTCTCCAAACTGCACAGAATCTTAGCTAGGGGCTCTCCCAAACCCCTGCGAGCCCCCAGCAGCCCTCCCCTGCAGTCAAGTCCTTCCCAAGGCCCTGGAATAGGCAGAAGTGGATGGTTGTTCAAGGTATCCTTGCAGAATGTAAACGTTCAAGAAATAAATGTAAGCTGTCTCGAGTAAAACTGCCTTTTGCAATTGACCAATGAGGATTTTGTCAATGCGGAGGCAGTGGAGCTCTAGATGTTTGGGGATTGCACCCATGGGGCCTGTCCCCATGGGTGCCAACTTTGCTTTCATTTGTCCCAGTCATCCTATTTCTTCTTTGCAGCTCTTTGTATTTAGTGATTTTCTCCAGTTCTTTCAAGAACTGGGCCTGGCTAGTCTAGGGAAGAGAAAGACCAGGGGAGACAGGATAGCAGTCTTCCAATCTTGGAGGGGCTGCCACAGAGAGGAGGAGGGGATCAAGCTATTCTCCAAAGCACCTGAAGGCCAGACAAGGAATAATGGATGGAGACTGAACAAGGAGAGATTCAACCTGGAAATAAGGAGAAACTTCCAAACAGAGAACAATTAGCCAGTGGAACAGAAGTTGTGAGTGCTTTTTAAGAAGACACTGGAGAGCCACCTGCTTGAATCATGGGTTGGAAGAGATGACCTACAAAATTTCCTTCCCAACTCTTGTTATTCTGTATTATTCTGTATTCCTGGGCTGGGGAATTCTGGGAGTTGAAATTTTAAGATTACCAAGTTTGGGAACTAAACCCTGATTTAAAGGAAGGTTTCCAGAGCTGGAAGAACTGGCTACGTAGCCTTTCCAAATATTTGAAAATAGAGTTGATGCTGAACACACACACACACCGAGACGGGAAATCGCTTCCAAAGCTGCAGAGTTTCTTCTCTCCTACCCCTTTTTCCTTCTTCCCCAGGGAGTCCGGATTCTGTGAGATGGTTTTTAATCAAGAGGAATTGAATGACTGGCCGGGACTGTTTGTGTGAACAGATGTCCCCAGCTGCTGTGGAAACTCAACAACCTCGCAACTGTATGTGGCTTTCAGCTCCTCATGCCCCAAAGCAGAACTTCTACCAGCTGGAGATGGCATTTGGAATAATCCTGCACCAGAGGGGATTTGGCACTGATTCGGTGTGGAGTCATGGATGTTATATTTAGTGCATCAGACTGAGCTGGTTTGGACCAAATTGGTTATAAAACTGGACCTGAGTTTTCTGGGTTTGTCCAATGACATGAATTACAGGGTAGTCCTAGGATTATGTTCATAATTGAGCTCAACATTTATGTTCCCCAGAGAGGTAGTTGTTCAGTGAGTTTTCGCCCCATTTTACGAGTTTTCCTCAAGATCCGAAGAAGCTTCTTTGGATGAGAACCGAAACATCTTCAAAGAAAAACCAGAAAGTCCTGTTGCCTCTGGAAACAAAAGCATCTTTGGGACAACCATGACCTGGAAGACGGAGAATCTCCATAGACTTTCTTGTTTTCTTTTCTTTCTTCCTTCTTCCACCACCCTCCATCCTTCTTCCTTCCTTTCTTCCATTCTTCCTTCCTTCCTTCCTTCTTCTTCACACCATCTTCCTTATTCTTCTTCTTCCCACCATCCAGCCAGAGTTGAAAAAGCTTCTTTGGATGAGAAAAGAAATGTCTTCAAAGAAAAAACAGAAAATCCAGCTGCCTCTTGAAAAAAAAAAAAAGCACCTTTGCCACCATTGTTAAGTGGATCACTGCAGCTTGTTGAGTTACTATCATGGTTGTTAAGCAAATCGGAATTGGGGTTTGCTTGTCAGAAGATCACAGAAGGGGATCAACCGTCGTAAATATGAGTCAGTTGTCTCTGAATTTTGATCACATCACAACGGGGTTGCTACAACAGTCATAAGTGTGAAAAACGGTCTTAAGTCCACTTTTTTAGGACCATTACAACTTTGGTCACTAAATGAATTGTTGAGGACTAAACTAACAAAGTGGGCTGGATTCACACAGCACATTCAGCCCCCAGAAATCCAAGCCGGTATAGAATGTTGTGTGGAGGCAGCTGAAATATGACTCATTTAATGACAAGCATGACTTATGATTGTAATCCTGGGCTCAATTACTGTTGTATGTGGAGGACTATCTATACTGCAGCTGCTCCAGTAAAGGAAGTCCTGGTCTACATGGGTTCTTAGTCTGGTTTATGACCCAGGTGTGAGGAGGGGCAGGCTTGCCTCCGCTCTGCTCTCCTTGTCCTCGGATCAGTGGAGAAGGCAGCTGTTCCTCATCAGAGGGGATCTGCTATCTATCGGCACCACTGCCGGTCAGCAGCTGGCCCTCCTGTGTGTCTGCAGGCAGGTCGGCTCGAGGGTCCCTGACCTCTCCAAACAAGCCAAAGGAGGTGTGCCATCATGTCAGATGGTCCCAGTTCCAACTCCTCCTCCTCCTCTAAACGGGCCATTGACCTAGACCTTCCCAATATCATGAAGCTGACTCCTCCTACAGATAAAACCTCTTTTATTTAGGTTAAAGTGAATTCCTCTCCAGTAAAATCCTGGCAAATAATCTTTCATGAGATTTCACAACTACGGACCTTTATCAGGCTTGGAGAGCTGTGAGGCCGATATCTTCCAAACGCCATGCTGTAGCAGCAATTACTTGGCAAGAAGTCAGGAACAAATCGTCACCCTAATGAATTGAACTAATTGTTTCCTGCAAACCCCATTCCCCTTTCGCTCCTCTTTATTCCCTATGGGAGGAGCCATTCACCGTCCACCTGAACCTTTACTCCTGAGTCAACCCTTGTTCCTCAACTGTTCCCTTCTCCTGGCAGCTCTGTGCATGTGCACACTGGGAACAGGCTCCAGCTGTTCTTCTTCCCCTCTGATCTCCAACTCTGAAGGCAGCTGATAGCCGTTTGGATGGCACTGGCCCCTTCTCTGCCTCCGAAGCAGAGCCCTCATCAGAGCCTTTCCCAGACTGCACGACTGGCCCATGTTCCTCCCCAACCTCTTCACTGGTGAGCCACAACAACCATGACAGTCTGATCTACCTTGTAGGGCTGGCGTGGATCCACACAGCATTCAGAATTCAGACTACTTTGACCAATGCTCAGTCCCCCACAGGGACTTCTCCCTGTTTGAAAGAACGTCTGTATTGATTCCATCTTAACTAGTCAGAGAAGTTCTGCTGAGCGATTAAATGTATGCAGGATTGCATAGCTTGCATGACAGTAAACTTACTCTTGGCTTCAGGCCAAGAAGGTTGAAGTTCAGCCTCACCTGGCAGGAACTTGATCCAGGCTGTGGGACAGCTAGCAGCGCAAATCTATTGGCCAAGCAGCCAGTGATCTAGTATCAGGTGTCCTCAACTTACAGCAATAATCGAGCCTAGAACTGTGTAAGTCATGCCAGTCATTAAGCAGCTCGTCACATCATCCATCTGATTTGACACATTTTTTGGATTGGCCATTAAGGGAATCACTATGGTTGTAAAATTAAGGTGACCCCAAAACCCCGAGACATCTGCAACCGTTATAAATAGGAACTAGTTGCCAAGCATCCAAATTTTGGAAATGGTGAACCCTGCAGATGCCACAACGGTTGAGAGGCAGGAACCAGAATTGGGGATGAGGAATTAAACTACATTTACTTTTCCCCATAGAAATCAAAAGCAGCCAAATCAGTATTTAAGATGGGTGGACTTCAACTCCCAGAATCCCCCCAGCTAGCACGGAATTCTGGGAGTTGAAGTCCACCCACTGTAAAGTTGCCAAGTTTGAAAAACACTGATTTAGATGCTCACAATATCATCCTTTTCTTTCTCTAAACTTTCTTCACAGCCCGTTTTAGCCCTGGTTTATTTTCTTGCAACCCAACTGGTGATGGAGAAATGACAAAGAAGAAACACCCCGGTTTTCAAATCTTTTTTTCCTACCATTATTTTCTAACCGTTTATTTTCCTGAGCCAGGACGATATAAATCTTCACCCAAACCTTGTCTGAATTTAGTTTTGCACAGATTATGAGCTGTTTGATGTAAACTTGTGAAGTCCTCATATAAATAAGGGTTATTTTTCAACAGAACTCAAGCCTTTCTTAGCAATGTTTATGAAGATGTCCAAAGTGCTGCAGGCATATTTTGTTAACTCGAAGTATCAGCCAAGAAAGTTAACCCTTGATCAGGAAAAGGAACTGGGCAGGTTTCTAGCACTCAATGTGTGTTTTTCTTTTCTTTAAATTTTTTCCCCCCAAACAATAAGTAACTTGGATAACATGGAGGTTTTATCAAGAACCCGGGGTGTGTGTGTGTGTGAAAAATGGGATTTTGTATTATCTTTGTGAATAACATTCAGCTTTTTTTTGTTTTTTAAATAGAATTTCTCAGGTGTTTCCTGTCTCAAAATAGCAGGAAATTGTGTTCTTGATTTTTGGGAAGCTGCTCCAAAAGGGGGGCTTATTCCAGTTTCATTTTATCTCCTCTCCTTAAAGTTCAGCTTTTTTGACTTGACTTCTTCACATACTTGTTGATTCGTGACTATTAATCTCGGATTGAAATTTAATCTTAGATGGAATTTATCACTCCTTTGGGTTGCAAGTCGGTTGACTTCCCATCACTCCATTGATCTGAGACCATAAATGATTGGTTAGTTAGTTGTTTGGTTCCCCCTACAGATCTGTCCTGGATGAATAGTAAAATAAAACGTCTGTATGCCACAAAATTTCATTTTAACGTATGCCAATTCATGTATATTCCAAGTGACAATAAAGTTATTCTAAGTCTACTAAGAGCCACAGAAATGCTCAGGGTAGAAAAACATTCCAATCTACTGATTGGACCAGAATTATTATCTCCTTGTTGCTGTGTCTCATTCAGCTGGTTTAAGGGGAAGAGGATTGTTCTCCTGCTAAAGAGCTCCGTAGCTCGCCCTGATCAAAATTTGGTTGTTGCAAGCATCACATTCCTAGTTTTCTTCTGATTTGGAACACAGCATCTAGAGCAAGTTTTCTCAATGTTAGCAACTCTTAAGAGGTGTGGACTTCAACTCTCAGAATTTGCCAGCCACCATGGAAAATGGGGCTTGGACCCTTTGTTGTGGTTTGCCGGCAGCAAGTGCGGACGGCTGGGGTCTTGGAAAGCGAGGAGTCAGATGAGGGGCCCGTACATGATGCAGGGATGGGGCCAGGACCATCAGGGAGTGGAAGGCTGGCAGTGGAGGCTGGCAGCAGTGAGGAAGAGGCCTGCGAGGAGCTTGTGCCCAGTGTGCATGCATGCAGGGCTGCTCAAAGGAAAGAGCAGCTGCAGCCGCACAGGCGACTCAGGAGCAAGGCTGCAAGGTGATGGCCCCTCCCTTAAGAGATAAAAGCCAGCTGAGAAACCAGAGTTCTATGCAGGAAGCAAATAAGTTTTTGCTCTCAAGCCTTGTGGAAGTTCAGAATATCTTGGTTGGTTTTTGGAGACTCTTTGTGTTTGAAATATTTCTTAGTAACTTTATCTAGTGTTCTTGGCAGCCTTGTACAAGCTTGGCAAGGCTCGTTCTTAGCAGAGACAATTAGTTTGAAAGAGCCTTTCAACCATGAAGGAATTGAATTTGTAAAGAATCATTAAAAGGTTTCATGTTGGAACAAGGTTTGGGTCTGAACGCCCTTCTTCTCTTAGGCCAGTGTTTCTCAGCAACTTTTAAGATGTCTTGACTTCAAGTCCCAGATTTCTCCAGCCAACAAAGCTGGCTGGGGAATTCTGGGAGTTGAAGTCCACACTTCTCAGAGTTGCGAAGGTGAGAAATGCTGATCTGGATTGCCTAGCTAGTTTCTGGACCTCGAAATGCAGAACAGTTATGATCACATTAGCTTCGGGTGATCTGGAAGCTTCAAAGCCACAAGTCCCAGCACAATAAACGTATTTATTTATTCCTTTGCTCGTTTATTGGCTCCACTGCAATCTCCCTCCCAGGCGGCCCAGCCTTGCCGAAACCACACACAGCCAGTTCCTTAAATGGCACACCTTCCTGATTCTTTTCATACCAGGCGACTGGCCCCAGTCCACAAACGAGGGGCTGGTTTGAACTTTTGATCTCCAACTATTTGGAGGGGAATAAAGTGAGCCGACCTTCAGTTTCTAATCCGCCCGCTTGTTTGGACAGCAGCTCAGAGAGCTGAAGCCAAGGCACCAGGAAAACAAAGCCAGCCATAAGATGAGCCAGAGGTGCAAGAGGAATCATAGACTCACTCCTAGGGCTGGAAGGGACCTTGAAGGTCTTCTAGTCCAACCCTCTATTCAAGGCAAGAGTCCTTATTCCAACCCGGACAAATGGTTGTCCAATCTCTTCTTGAAGACCTCCAGTGATGGAGCACCCACAACCCTGGAAGGCACTGTTCATTGATGGATCATTCTCACTGTCAGAAAATTCCTCCTTTTTCAAGTCTGGATCTCTCTCTGACTAGCTTCCACCCATTATCTCTCCTTCCTCACTTCCTTCCTTCCCACCCATCTTCCTTCCTTCCTTCCTTCCTTCCTTCCTTCCTTCCTTCCT
>BLBF01000059.1:2659727-2689102 GCA_015471245.1 Laticauda colubrina | reverse complement strand
ATCTATCTATCTATCTATCTATCTATCTATCTATCTATCTATCTATCCAATCATCTATCATCTATTTACCTATTTATTTATATCTACAGTATCAATCATCTCTCCTATTTAAGTACTGCCTATCTCACTCTTCGAAGGACTGTACAGGTTAAGTCCTCAACTTAGGACTATTTCTTTGGTGATCATTCAAACAACACTGAAAAGAGTGACTTACAACCAGTCCTCACACCTATGACCATTGCAACATTCCCCACAGCCACACGATCAGAATTTGGACACTTGGCAAAATTTGGGACTTGTGGGCAGGTGAGAAACTCCCCTTCCCACCGAAGAGAAGAGGTTAAAAGGCTGATGCAGAGCCCTTAAGGGTGCCAGGTGAAAAGGGCAAGGTTTTTGGTGGCACATGTTGGGATCAAAGAGGTGGGGGGGGGGAGGGGCAGAACTGTGCCTCTTTTCACTGGATTCAGCCTATTTTGGATTTTTCCATTTTGATGGGATGCCCACTCAGTGAGGCAGGAAGCGTCAAAGTGGGATTCCCCAGAGATGTGAAGTCCCGCATAGACCTGGGACTGCTAGTTTCCCACAAGTAGAGTTTTTGGTGAGGAGACCCCTGCTTTCACCCCGCCGAGACCCAGACTCTGAGCCTGGGCCAGGGCTGTCTTAAAGCATGGGCCTGATGGGCACTTGCCCATGAGCCCTATAAGCATAGGGGCCCCATACTAATTGGTGTGTGTTAATCCTTCAATGCACCTTGTATCATATAGAATAGAATGGAATAGGCAACAATAGAACAGAATAGAATGGAATGGAATAAGTAGAATAGAACAGAACAGAACAGAATAGAACAAATAGAGTAGAATAGTAGAATCAGAATATCAGAGTAGAGTAGAGTAGAAGAATAAGAACAGAACAGAACAGAACAGAACAGGAACAGAATAGAATAGAATAGAATAGAATAGAATAGAATAGAATAGAATAGAATAGAACAGAACAGAACAGAATAGAATAATAGAAGGAACAGAATGGAATAGAATAGAATAGGAATAGAATAGAACAGAACAGAACAGAACAGAACAGAACAGAATAGAATAGAATAGAATAATAGAAGGAACAGAATGGAATAGAATAGAATAGAGAATAGAATAGAATAGAATAGAATAGAATAGAATGGAATGGAACAGAATGGAATAGAATAGAATAGAATAGAACAAATAGAATAGAATAGAACAAATAGAATAGAATAGAACAAATAGAAGAATAGAATAGAATAGAATAGAATAGAATAGAATAGAATAGAATAATAGAGTAGAATAGAATAATAGAAGGAACAGAATGGAATAGAATAGAGAATAGAATAGAATAGAATAGAATAGAATAGAATAGAATAGAATAGAATGGAACAGAATGGAACAGAATGGAATAGAATAGAATAGAATAGAATAGAATAGAACAAATAGAATAGAATAGAACAAATAGAATAGAATAGAACAAATAGAAGAATAGAATAGAACAGAATAGAATGGAATGGAATGGAATAGAATAGAATAGAATAGAGAATAGAATGGAATAGAATAGAATAGAATATAGAATAGAATGGAATGGAATAGAATGGAATAGAATAGAATAGAATAGAATAGAGAATAGAATGGAATAGAATGGAATAGATAATAGAATGGAATAGATAATAGAATGGAATGGAATGGAATGGAATGGAATGGAATGGAATGGAATGGAATAGAATAGAATAGAATAGAATAGAATAGAATAGAATAGAATAGAATAGAACAGAATAGAATAGAATTCTTTTTTGGCCAAGTGTGATTGGACACACAAGGAATCTGTCTTTGGTGCAAAGGCTCTCAGTGTACATAAGAAAAAATAAAATACATTCATCAAGAATCATAAGGTACAACACCTTCGTGATCGTCATGGGTTACTAATAAGCAGTCAAAATCAGTGGTGGGATTCAATTTTTTTTTACTGCTGGTTCTGTGGGCGTGGCTTGGTGGGCGTGGCCAGGGAAGGATACTGAAAAATCTCCAGTTTGAGATGGTATTTGCCGGTTCTCCAGACTATTCAAAATTTCTCCAAATCTGGTCAGAACCTGCTGAATCCCACCTCTGAGTCAAATCATACTAGGGAACAAATAAAACAATATAAATTGTAAAGATACAAGCAACACCGGTTATAGTTATAAGTTGGAAGAGATAGGTAATAGGATGAGAAGAATAATAGTAATACAGTCTTACTAAATACTTTGACAGTGTTATGGGAATTAGTAAATACATATAAATGCAGCAAAGTATTACACATTTTTTTGTCTGAAGTGCCAATAAAATAAACATGTTTACTTTTATCGACTCTTTGCATTTTTATTCGAGTTGTTGTAGGGGCCCCAAGACATTGTTTTGCCCAGGCCCCATAATGCCGTTAAGACAGCCGTATGCAAAATTTTGGAAAAATGAAAATATTCCCCCAGATGAGGAGATAATCAGAAAGATCCTAGAATGTGCTGAGATGGACAATTTAACTTTAAAAAGAAGACTCAGAACACTATTTGTTGTGGAATAGATTTTTTAAATGGCTTAAAACAAGGGGTAGAAGTTAAGAAGAAAAATGATGAAGGTTCTTATTAAAAACAGGGAAGATATAGAACTACAACTGTGATAAATATTAAAAAAATATGAATGAGTTAAATACAAAGAATGGGAACTATTGTCTGGGAATTTAGTTATTACTAGAGCTGTTAATTTAGGTGTTATTATATTATGAGTATTATTATTAGTAAATGGACAATATCTTTTACAGTATTAGCTTTCTTTCTCTCTCTCGCTTTCTTTCTTACTTGTAAATCATATATCCGGACAAAACGTTTTATTCAAAAACTGTTTCCGGATAAACTAAACTAAAAACAAAAGACGGCCCTGAGCGGCTCTTTTCTTTGTCTGGAGGAGGAAAACCTGCACCGGGCGGCCCGAGTGGCGCTGAACGGCTCCGCTGCACGCATCTGCCAAGGGAAGGCGAGCCAGATGTGGCCGCATCTGCAGCCGGACACCTGGGAACCTCTCCGGCAACCTGCTCGGATCCGCCTGCTTTTTTTCCGCGCTGGTGCAGCCCACCCTCACGGGGGGGGGGAGGGGAGGGGAGGGGGGAGGGGCCGTCAGGGGTGCCCCCTCGGAGCGGCCCCTCCCCTCCCCCGTGACGTCAGCCGCCGGGCTCCAGCTCCCCGGCTCCTTGGCCGCAGTCGGAGTCCGGGCACGTTGCGGGCAACCATGAGCTGCGGACGGCTGAACTCCCTGGCGCTGCTGGGCTGCCTCCTGCTCGCCAGCTCCTGCGGCAGAGGTGAGTAGGGGGCGTTCCGGGCTGGAAGGGGAGGGTCTTCTTGCCCCCAGACCCAAGGCGCGGTCCAGCCTCTGGTAGCTTCCCCGGGGTGGCAACCAGCTTGGATTACCCGGCGCAGCGCTCGTCTGGCGCTCTCCAACCCCGACCTTGCTTCTTTCCTCCGGCGTTGTGCGGGGGGCGGCTCCCGGAGCCCCTCCGGTTCCAAGCGAGCCCGGGAAGGTGCCTGCAGGGTCAGGAGATGCCCAGCCCTGGAGGTGCCTTGCATGAGAAGGGGGTACCCGGCTTGCCCGTCCGGGGCAGCTTTTGGCTAGGCAGGGCGCGCGAGTCCCATCCGGTGCCGGAGAAAAGCGAGGCGCGCCTTTCGCGCTCTCCGGCTCGCCCCGTTGGAGAGAACACACCCACCTTTCTCCTTCCCTCCGCCTCGCCTCGCCTCTACTCTACTCCAGGGTGCAGCAGCTGCTACAAGCGCTTTGCAACTAGTGGAGGGAAAGGGAGGGGGCGGGGTGCGCGGAGGTGAAGAAAAGGGAAGGCACAAAAGCACCGAGGTTGGGAAGCCGAGGGAAGGTGGCGAGGGCTGGAAGGCTCAGGGGATCCCCCCAAAACGCAGCCCCTGCAAGACCCCCGTCCTTCTGTCCCTCCCCTGCTCCCCCCCCCCCCCCCCCCCCCCTTGATTTACGACCGCGAGTTGGGCGTCCATTCATCGGGCACCGCCTGTTCTGGTGGGGGGAAATGCGGCGGGCGGGCGAGGGAGAAAGGGATCGGGTTCCTCGCTTCCTCCCCGGGTATTAGGAGAGGGGATTCCCTAGGACGACCCCCTGGCCTCGCCCCCACCCCGCTTCCCAGGCGCGGAGACCGAGGAGGAGGGGGCGAGGGGGGAGGAGGCGAGTCCGTCTTTGCTGCAGTCTCGTTCGGATTTTTTTTTTTTTTTGCAAAGCGTGCTCAGGGCAAAGCCCTTCGGGACCCCTCCCACAAAAGAGCTTGCTGTTGCCCAGCGCCGCGTCTAGAACTGGCCGAGGAGAATGAGCCTTGCAGTTGAGCAACCCCGTTGAGCAGGAACCCAGCTGAGCCGGACGGTGCCCGGGCATTGCCCGAGACTCGCTTCCAAACCGCGTTGAGCCCAAGGCGTCCAACCGACCCAGCCCTTATTCCTTCTTTTTCGGGCGGGGGGGGGGGGCGGCAATGCAGCGTCCTTCGTGGGGTTCAATCCCCCCCTTCCCCACCCCCCCCTTTTGCTCCTTGCAAATGCGGTTGCCTCGGAAAGGGTGGAGCCCAATCCGGCCACCAGCTGCTCCGCAGGCAAAAGATCTGGCTGGTTTCTGGACAGTGGGGAAGCTTTTCGGTTCCGCAACCTTTGCTCCACCTTACCCGCAAAGAAGCGGGAGAACGAGGCGGTTTCTCCCCCAGCGGGACAAGCCCAGAGCTGCCTTGGCGGCTTAGAAGGAGGGATTGTGGCTGATGCTAGCCAGCATCCCATCCCCATTTCCCCCCCCCCTCAGGACAGGTGGCTCTGCTGCCTATTTTCCTGGCCCCTCCCTGCCCACGGAAAGCAGGGCACTGAGGGAGGGGATTCCTGGCACATGCCACCCACCCACCTACTTTGCATGCCTGAGCTTCCCTGCTTGGCTGGGGGCCCAGTTTTTGACATTTGATGCCTGTGTCTTGTGTAGCTGGTGTTCTCCAAGGCTGAGTTGAGGTCCCTTTTCTTCCAAACCCAGAGAAGTGCCACCTGTCTCCCTCCTCCATCTGTTTGGCCATCCTTCAATTCAAGATGGCAGAAATCTCCACTATCCCAAGGGCGTGGTGCCCAGGGGCTCAAAAAAGAGATCCGTAGGGCGGTAAGATTTTAAAACATGCCCTTTGCAATTCAGCTCAGCCTCTTCCCCTTTGCAAGGTTAGCTGGCATCTCCTTTGCTTTTCCAACTGCTAGGCTGGGTCATGCCCTGTTCAGGGAACATGTGGACTTTTCTTCTTCTTTTTCTATCCCTATCCCGGTTATGTATTCAGAAAAGGTTTGTGATGGGGAGGAGGTTTCATAAAACAAACAAAAGTACGGAAATGCAAAAAAAGGGCCTGTGTTTTTGCTTAGTTTTGATGATTTCTCAGGGAAGTATTTATAATAGGGAGCGAGGGGAGAGAGAATGGTGCCAAAAATTTCCAGGGCTGCGCTCTGCCTGGGAACAAGCTGTACATTAAAATATGTACAAGTTTTTCAAGGAGGAAAGGAAGGGATGAAGACGTGCGCTTCGAAATCAGGGATGGGAAAAGAGGGACTGCGGACAAGAGGGCAGTTTTGCTTTGCAAATCATGCAGTTCTTTCAGTTAGCAAGCATGGAAAGAGGAGAAAGGAACATGCCGGCTGTAGTATTATTCCTTCATAAATATGCTTAGAAAATAAAAAATTGAGGGTGACTTTAGCCCTGTGCTTTGTCCGTTGCTCAGAAGGTAAAAGACAAATTCTGCTGCATAGTGCAATGTTAATGCAATATCAGGGGGTTTTCAATTCAGTGTATAGAATGTGAAGGATATGTGTTTATTTTCATAGTCATAAAGTACACTGAAGATGGTATTTAATTTCATTGTACAAGGTGCAAGGACAATAAAGTAAAGTAAACTAAACAAAGAGAAAAAAACCTCAGGTGATGGAGAATGGATTCAGGATTGAATAGCCAACTTGCTTTCTGTCTAAAATTATATTTTGTGTCCGGCCACACCCTTCCCAATGCTCAATTTGCGAGACTGCTCACTGCAGGACAGCTGTGGGTGGACTTTTATTGATGCAGCTTCGATAAGAGCAGGCTTGCGATCCTCTTAAAAATCAAATCAATACCTAAAGGCAAATTTCATCAAATCCTAAGATCAAACCGGATCTTTTGGCATCCTTTCTCCAGGGACTGTGTTTCTGAATGGTCGGCGTGAAGGCAGCATGTGGCTCTGGTAGGAGGAGCTCTTCTTAGGGGGAATCAATGGGGTTTTTGCCTTGTTCTGGATCTTATGTGAAGGGAATCTCAATTGGGTTCATGCCAGCAACGTGGATACTTTCCGATACCTTTTGGGTAGTCTTCAAGGGCAGCCCCACATAGAGCACATTGCAATAGTCTATTATTCATGGGGGTGGAAGTGAGAGGAGTAACCACCTCTGATCCATTGGCTCATGCCGATTTCCAGGTTTTCTGTCATTGATCATTAGGCCTTGTAGAAGTTTCTACCTCTAGGACGGTGTTTCTCAGCTTGCCAACTTTCCGGACTCCAACTCCCAGAATTCCCCAGTCAGCTTGGTTGACGGGAATTCTGGGAGTTGAAGTCCATGTGAAATCCACTCAACCTACGTTCTGTTGATGAGACTTCTCAACCTGGCCCACCTTCTGTTTCTCCTTTCAGGAAATAATTTTGGGGACAATACCATGTAGCTGAGCATGGCCTTACCATCTGGGACATGGGGCAAAGGGCCCACTAGGAATTCTTTCCAGCTTGGAAAAAATGGTTGGACATACCCAAAGGTGCATTGTTTTTCTTAGGAGGCAACTGGACTTCCTTGTTTTTCTTTGAAGATGTTTCTCTTCTCATCCAAGAAGTTTCTTTGGCTCTGACTGGATGGTGGGAACATACAAAACCTTAGAGAAGGAACCCATCTTTCTTTCTGGGTTGGGTGTCCCAGTTTTGTCTGTGTCTACCTGTCTTGACATCAGAGTGTTTAATGTTGTTTTAGAAGGTGTCCCGAACAGTGAAATAATTAACTCGGGGGTCTTCAAACTTGACAGCTTTAAGACTTGTGGCCTTCAACTCCCAAAATTCCCCCTCCAGTCATGTTAGCTCAGGAATTCTGGGAGTTGAAGTCCACAAGTCTTAAACTTGCCAAGTTGGAAGACCCTTGAATTAACTGAATGGTTCAGGAGAACCATGGTGGAGAGGCCACTGTTCCTTGCTTCTCTTTGGAGATCTGGGTAGTGTCAAGTTTGGCAGATGAGGCTGAATCTAAAGCATGGCTAGTCTAATGAAGAGAAGGACCAGGGGAGACAGGAGAGCAGCCTTCCAATATTTGAGGGGCTGCCCCAGAGAGGAAGAAGGGGTCAATCTATTTTCCAAGGCACCCGAAGGCCAGACAAGGAATAATGGATGGAGACTGAACAAGGAGAGATTCAACCTGGAAATAAGGAGGAATTTTCTGACAGGGAGAGCAATCAACCCATGGAATAGCTTTCTTCAGAAGTCTTGGGAGCTTCATTGCTGGAGGCTTTCAAGAAGAGACTAGACTGAAATGTGGTAGGGTTACCTGCTTGGGCAGGGGGTTGGACTAAATGACCTACAAGGTTCCCCTTCCAACTCTGTTAAAGTACATGTTCAAAGGTTGTCCACCACCACTGCTTTCTCTGCTCACTTCTCACTACCTCGCAGATGTTCCTTCTGCTAATCGCATCCGATAGGTATGGAAATAACTGGTTCTCAGACTGACTCACCCCTCCGGTTGGGTTGTTTCCCTTGGAAGGTGGGGAGCCCAGCGGAGATCATCAGACAACAATTTGGGAGGAGATCCAGAGAATTTGGATCAAAAATTTCATGTCTGCTTTGAATTCCTATTACCTTAGTGGTGGAGGTGGGGGAAGAGAAGGGAGTATTTGAAAGTATTTAAGAAAAAAATCCTTCCATCTAGGAGAGACATGAGAGTGAAAGTTTGAGAAGGAAGAATTTCAAATATAAACAGTTGCTTTTTCCAGCTTTTGAAGCTGGAAAAAGAGAACTACAACCTGGTTCTGGAGTTCTGATGTTTTGCCCCCCCTCTTATTCCCCTCCCCCCCAAGCAAAGGTCCCAGGACTGCTCTTTTGGTGCTCAACAGCACAACTACAGTTTTTGCAGCATCCGGTAGTCACCTTGAATATGTTTTATGACCGTTTTGCAGATCGTGCCCTAGCAAGCAATGGGGTCTCTTAATGACCACTGTGTTTGCTTAGTGTCCACCCTATTCGCTTAATGATTGCCATTAAAAAAACCTGGGATTTATGGCCATCACAACATATGACCATAATGGCACTAAACTCTATGATGGTTGTATGTCGAAGATTACACAGTACCTGTCATGCAATTCCATGCCCAAGAGTCATTGAATGGGAAGGAAGGAATAAGCCACCAGGATCAACTGTTGCTTTTTAGAGCACACATTTAATTCTCTGTTTTGAAGGAATGTGGAGAATTTGGGCAGGGCGCAGATCTTGAGAATTTAGCATTACCTGGTATACCCTCCAGATACTTCACCATGCAGTGAAATCACAGATATGGAGAGAACATCACCAAGCTGTGGAAAATTGCTTTGAAAATGTGTCGATGGATTGTGATGATTAATGACATGCCATCCACTGCAGGGGTTGATGTGCCGCTCCCCCCTCCCCCCCCCCCCCGTTTTTTACAACTTTACAGAAAAAGTGCAAATGAGGTCTTTGGTTGGATGGAGGGGAAAGAAAGAAAAAGAAAAGAGAGGAAGAAAAGAAAGAAAAAGGAAAAAAGAAGGAGAAAGAAAAAAAGAAAGAGGGAGGGAAGGGAAGGAAGAAAATAAAGAAAGGGAGGGGAAACAGGAAAGAGAAAGAAAAGAAAGAAAGAGGGAAGGAAGGAAGGAAACAGAAGAGGGAGAAAAGGAAGGAAGGAAAGAAAAAAAAGAAAGGAAGACAGGGAAGGAAGAAAGGAAGGGGAAACAAAGGAAGGAGAAAGAAAAAAGAAGGAAAGAAAGAAAAGGGAAAGAAAGGAAAGAAAAAAGAAAAAGACAGAAGGAAGAAAAAAAGGGAGGGGAAACAGGAAGGAAAAAGAAAAGAAAAAGAAAGGGAAAGAAAGAAGGAAAGAAAGAAAGAAAAGCAAAACCTTTGGAGTCAGAGGAGGCTAATGATGTCAAACAAAAACTGGGAATGTTAGCTTTGGGGCAGTAAAATTTGACTCTGAGCTCTGTGCAGCCTTTCTTGCAACCATGCTCCCTCCTGCTTTAAAGGCGGGAGGCATTGGGAAGTTATAGAAAACTATATCAAAACGCCATTTGGTCCCTGTTCTTTCCCTCCAGAATTTAAAACAAAAACAAAAACAACGAGATTTGATCCAAGCTTGCAAGTTTCTGTCTGCAAAAAAATCAAGGATGAACCCTGCAACGTTGCGTTTCTGCAACTCCCAGAGAATTTGGAGCGAGTGCCTGTCACAGCCCTTCCTTCTCCTGTCTTTCTTTTCCTTCTCCCCCTCCTTGTAGCAATCTTGGCCTGCAAGAAGAAGGAATTGTTTTGTCTAGGAAAGAAAGCCTTCATGTTGCTGCATTGCTGTCCTCTCACCCTTTGGCATTCTCCTTCCTAGACAGCAGGTAGTCCTCAACTTAAAACAGTTCATTTAGTGATTGACGTTACAACAGTACTGAACAAAGGGACATATGAGCGTTTTGCACAGTGACCACCTTTGTCGCATGCCCATGGTTGTGTTCTGACCAAGGCTTCCTGAGACCATAATTAAGCACACACTTAGTTAAAACAGCTCTTTGTTTTATTTCAATGCTGGGAATTATCTTCATTCCCAGCCTGTAATGAGTCCCAAACAGTCCCTTGAGATAAGCACCCGCCTTTCTCCCCTTTGAATTGCTGCCAACAACGAAAGTGCCAAATGAACTATTAAAAAAACCAACCGAAATACAAAATCCATACAGAGCTTCAAGGATTAATCCAAACAGAGCGAACGACTTTGCTTCCTGCAAAGGTTTCATTACCTTTTCCTGTCCTTTATACCTTATGGGAGGGGCACTCACCTCCCAGCATTGCTCCCGAATCGCGTCTTTTGTCTTAGCTGCTCTTGCCTTCTGGCAGCTCTGTGCATGCGCGCACTGGGAACAGGCTTCCTCTGTTCCTCTGCCTCGCTGCTGCCATACTCTGGAGGCTCCAGAGTCAACACCCCACTCCCAGGTGGTCCTGGCCCCATCTCTGCTTCATACACAGGGCCCTCGCCCGAGTCCTCTCCAGACTCCTGGACTGACCCCCGTTCTTCCCCACTGTCCAATTCTGCTGCTGTCTGCACAGGCTGCCAGTGAACCACAACAGATCACCGGATCAAAATTCAGATGCTGGGCAAAACTGGTTCATACTTACAATGGTCACAGTGTCCCTGGGTCATGTGATCTCCTTTTGCGACCTTTGACCAGCAAAGTCAATGGGGAACCCAGATTCACTTAACAATGGGGTTACTAACTTATCAAGTGCAGTGATTCATTTAACAGTGACAAGAAAGGTCATAAAACAGGGCAAAATTCAACTGAACAAATGTCTCACTGAACAGCAGAAATGTTGGGCTCAATCTTGGTCTTAACTCAAGGATGGCCTGTATTCTACTGGTCCTTAAGCCAAGAGATGTGAATTTCAACAACCCTGCACCCCATTCGCCTCGTTCCCTCCCTGGTCTAAATCCGTAAGCTTCCTGCAATAGGGGCCTGCCAGTCTCTCTTTAGAAATCACATGGCCTTTAATTTGTAAATGACAGCGTAACAGCTGTCACACTGTGATGACCCAGGGTGTGGCACAAAAGCAACACAGCCAGAGAATAAGTAGAGGTCCCTTTATTAGCTCTTAACTATGCCACCAATCATCCAGTTACTTTTTGGTTTGGAGAAAAACTCTCCCACCAACCTGCAGCAGCCTTTAGCTGCAAATAATCCAGTCCAAACATTGTAAACAGAACACTTTAAATTATATATCCAACAAGGCAAGATAAGGTAATAAATCCAGCAGGGTAAGATAAGGAGTTCCATAAGTGAAGTAAAATGCCAGTAAATATAATCAGTTGGGAGGATGCCAGGAACTCAGATAACAGCAGCCAAGATTAGATAAACTCAATGTTTTATCTAGCATCTGAAGGCCAGACAAGGAATAATGAATGGAAACTAAACTAGGAGAGATTTAACCTGGAAATAAGGAGAAACTTTCTGACAGTGAGAATAATCAACCAATGGAACAGCTTGTCCTTGGAAATCATGGGAGCGCCATCACTTGAGACCTTCAAGAAGAGATTGGACTGCCATTTGTCAGAAATGGTGTAGGGTCTCCTGCTTGGGCAGGGGGTTGGACGAGATGACCTACAAGGTCCCTTCCAACTATCTGTTATCTGTTTGTTCCCAACAACCGCTCCTCCCAACTGCCTCTCCTTTAAATTCCCTCCCCAGGTGTGGCTAATGAAGGAATCAGGACCCTTTCTTCCCCCATAAGTCATGCAACCCACGTTGCTCCCTTCTCCATTCCTCCCTGCGTGCCCTAGGATGAAGAGAGGGTGGGCCTGATTTTCCTTTCAACTCCCTCTCCCTTCTTCTACCTCTCCCCTGCTCTGTCCAGCCAGACTTTGCCCTTCCCCAATTTCATCCACATTCAACGGAGCCACATTCCCATTCCCTGATGGCTGTTTGTCTTCCTCCTCGGATTTGGACAGGGGCATGACACACACCAAACCCAAACCAGCAGCCCTTGATCAATAAAAAATATTTTTTCCTGTATTCTGCCCCTTTATGTGGGTTCATTGGGAGGAAAGCCAAGCCTTTCCTTCTAGGGAGAATTCCTCTCTCCAAGCAAACTTTCTTGCCTTGTCTTTTTTTATCCTCTCCAGATGCTATTTTTTCATCCTTCTGGCATGTCCGCAATTCTCTCCCCCCCCCCCCCCCAGTAGCCTGGCCTTGTCCCCATCCTCTCCTTATTGATGGGCAATTAATTCTCACATTAATTTCCCTCCCTGCGAACTGGACTTCCCCCTCCCCTGGTTCATTTCATTGCTCCTTCCTGCAGGCAGGAAGGACCCCTCTCTGTCTGGCTTAGGACCCTTCTTCTCAACCACTTCTTCTCATGGCCTCCCAGGATGGCTCAGAAAGCAGTTGGTGCTCCTGTGGGCTTGGCTGCATGCTAGGTTTGCATCCTGACAGCTCCCAAGCAGGCTAAATATGGTTAACTGAAGTCCTGGGAAACCTGCCCTGCAGTGAGTCAGGCATTCGGCTTCTCTCTCCAGAGCCTCGGTGGCACGGTGGTTAGAGTGCAGTACTGCAGGCTTTCGGCTGCCTGCAATTTGGCAGTTCGAATCTCACCAGGTTGACTCAGCCTTCCATCCTTCCAAGGTGGGTAAAATGGGGAGCCAGATTGTTGGGGAGCAACGGGCTGACTCTAAACTGCTTAGAGAAGGCTGGAAAGCACGAGGAAGAAGTATATAAGTAGCTGCTATTGCTGCTATTGGTAGGTCGGTAGGAAGGAAGGAAGGAAGGAAAGAAGGAAGGGACAGACCTTGGTGACACAGTGTTTAGAATGCAGTATTGTAGGCTGATTCTGCTGACTGCCAGCAGTTCGATTCCAACTGGCTCAAAATTGGCTCAGTCTTCCATCCTTCCGAAGTGGGTAAAATGAGGACCCAGATTGTTGGGGGCAATGGGCTGACTCTGTAAACTGCTTAGAGTGGGTTGGAAAGCACTGTGAAGCAGTGTATAAGTCTACGGTCTATTGCTATCGCTATGACTGCCATCCTTGTTCTATGCATTCAGACATTTGTTTGGGGGAGAGCGAAGTGGGGGCCTGAGCTGGCTTTGCCATCAGATCCTGGGATCTTTTTCTTCTCATGTTTCCTGGGAGCGCGCCTTAGGTTCATTGCCAGGGGTGGTAGAAACGAGGATCTAAATTTTGCATGTTTGGGGAAAATGTTTCCTTGAGATGTTTGCAGAACAGCAAACATCTCAAGAGTTTGGGAAGCTGCCACATTTAAGAATCACAACCCAAGCCGCCTCTGCCCCACTCCCACCCCTCCCGTGCTCCTTTCCCTTAAAATATCTGTCGTTCTGTTTTGGCTCTCTGGCAAGTAAGACCTGATGATACAAATCCTTTGGGGTGGGGTGGGGGGCATTTTGAGGCTGATAACCTTGGGCTCTGTTCAGTGACTTGCTCCAGTTCTCCTTTTAAAGCCATCGCAACTGCCATTTGGCTTCATTGCCAGAGAAGAAAGGGATTGATGAACTGGACAAAGAAATGCTGTCTTTTTCTGCCTTTCATCTCTTTCCAAGCAGCTTTTAGGGAATAACCCTCGGGTTGCCATGTTGTGAGAAACGAGACAACGCTTTATCACTGCTCCCTGTCTCAGGGAGACATTTCGGCCTCTCGGTCCTCTCTTTGGCTGATCGGTCCTCCAGGCTTTGGCTAAAAGAAGAGGAGAGCCAAATTGGGGCTTTTTGACAATTTCACGCAACTCTGCACTTTGCCTGGATTGTCCAACAGTAGAGGTTCTTCTGCTTGAGCGAGGGGTTGGACTAGAAGACCTCTGAGGTCCCTTCCGATTCTTTTACTGTTACTTAAGTTTCCATTCTGGAGCTCTCTTGCAAGATTCTTGCTGGAAACAATCTAGAAATTGGTTTTGCTTCATCTGTTGCTCATTTCTGGTTCAGGCTGAACCTTTTTCAGCCCAGAGTGAAAGCGATACTTTAACACTTTTTAAAAAAACAGCTTAATTTAATGTTTTGGCCAGCCAGTTTTCCCTTTCCAATCGTGGTTGGTTTTTTTAAGGGTGATCAATGTCCTCCAGGTCAGCAGTCTCCAATCTTGGCAACTTTAGGACTTGTGGACTTTAGCTCCCAGAATTCCTCAGCCAGATTTGCTGGCTGAGGAATTCTGGGACCTGAAGTGCACAAGTCTTAAAGTTGCTAAGGTTGGAGACCCCTGCTCCAGATCATCTGAGGGATCAACTTTCCAAGGAAGGCTTCACCTTTGCAGAAGAACCTAGCCTAGACCTTCTTGACATCTTTCAAGGCTCTCCTGTCCTCCAGAAGCCCTTCTTGACCGAATCTTGACTGATGCTTGCTTGAAGAGGCTGTTCCAAGTTTTACAGAGATCTCCAGAAGGGGTGGACTATGTTCAGATCTGGTCACTCTTGTTCCAGAGGAAGAAATGGGGTGGGGGCTTCTTCTTCCTTTTCCTCTCCTTACTTTCTTTACCCCGGCAATTCTGGGTGGGCATTGGGAATGGGGAGAAGTTTTTGGAGAGAATGGAGTCTCTATTCCCGGCTCCTCCTCTCTGCAGCCTTTTGAGTCGTTTAGAAATTTTTCCCCGGGATCCTTGGAGCTTTCTCGCCGTCAATCAAGCCATTGTGTTGGGGGCTGCCCCTGTTTTCCTGCAAGGAGGTGGACATTTGCTTCTGAACTTTGCTGCAGGCTCCAGGCCTGATGGGAAATGCCGAAGGGCTCATTCTGTCAGCAGGAAGTGGGGCTTCCAAATCAGAAATCCCTCCAGCAGCAAAGCCCCTTTTGTCTGTGGGTCCACCTTCCTTTGCTTGCACTGGCTGCCCCTCTTGTCTGGAGAACCAGCCCCATCTCTCCTCTGGACACCCCCTGCTTCCGTAAGAGTGTTGGCAGCAGCTGCTCTGACGTGCCAGCCGCCAGCCTTGTGCCAACTTTGGGACAGTGGAGGAACAAAAGACTGGCTTTCTGACTTGTGCCCAGTGGCACGGGGTGGACATTCCTGGTGCATGAGTTGATCATGCAGGCCGGAAGTCATCCAGCAGGCCAGCCCAGGACACAACCAAGCTGGTCTACCCAACAGCAAACTCTTAGCCTTCCTTTCCATTTTCCCAGCCCACTGTTTAAAACTTGCTCTGAGAAAGAGTGTGGTTAAACCTCAAAACTGGGTTGTTCAACCTTTTCCCAACTCTGGTTTGGATCTTGAGAATAACAGTGATGATACAACAGTGTTGGGACTCATCTACCTGATCCTCAACACCAATAAGACCAAGAAGCTTATAGTGGACTACAGAAGGAACAAATCGGACATTCAGTCTTGCTTATCAATGGAGACCGAGTGGAGCACGTGGCCAGTTTTAAGTTTCTAGGTGTTGGAGGACCTGGCCTGGGGTGCCCACATTGCAGCCCTGGTCAAAAGGGCCCAGCAAAGATTATACTACCTGAGACTTCTCAGAAAACAACAACTGAATGAAAAACTATTGGTGACCTTCTACCGCTGTACAATAGAGAGTATCTTAACTTACTGCACCCATGTCTGGTTTGTCAATTGCACAGTAGCAGATAGGAAAGCACTCCAGAGGGTGAATGTCGTGGCCAAAGGATCATTGGCTGCCCTCTCCCCTCTTTGGAAGAGCTTTATAACTCCCGCTGCCTTAAGAAAGTTAGGCAAGAAACATCCTCAAAGATCCATCTCATCCTGGGCACCCTTTTTTTTTTTTTTAACTGTTACTATCTGGCAGATAATACAGGATAATAATAAAAACAAGGACATACAGGCTGAAAAACAGCTTCTCTCCCAGGCAATAACTATACTGAATTCTACTGTATCGTGCAACATTAATGCAATATCAGGGGTTTTCAGTTCAATATACAGAATGCAAAGGATGTGTGTTTGTATTTTTATTTTTATAGTCATAATGTACGCTGAAGGTGGTGTTTAATTTCATTGTACGAAGTGCAATGTCAATAAAGTAAACTAAACTAACCAGCTTTGGTTCCTAGTTTTGTAGCTTGGAGCCACCATCATTTTCAAGTAGATGGAGGTTTGCCCGTAGTGGACATTGCAATGCTGGATTGCTCGTGATGTGAATTTGCTGCTTGAAAATGAATCGATCTTCATCCACTCCAGCTACAGAGACACAGCCCTCGATCCTTGGAAGGATTTAGCAGTTGGATTCTAGAAACCTGAAAGAAGCTTCCACATCCTATAAGACAGGGGTGCCAGACTCCAGGCCCGGCGGCCGGAGATGTTGAATGGGGGTGGAATCTGTCTGGGACACCAATATTTGGAATCCTGTGCTCGAGCAAGGAAGGTGGATTTGATGGCCATATCCAGCTCTGTGATTCTCTCTTTTGTGAGTATGGCTTATAAAGTCACAGCAATTCCCCGATGGACATAAAAGCAAAGTATTGAGTTCTTCAAAACGCGAGCGGGGACTATTGATTTGAATGGCAGCGGCAAGAGTGATACGTTGGCTCATTCTGGGTAGGATCCTACAAGAATTTCCTCCAAATTTGGCCAGAATGGTTTTCTCGACATCAGCACAATGTCAACCTCTGCGGCACCAACTGAGGCCTCCATCCGTCTTTTGCCAGTCTCCTGAATCTGGTTTCTCTCCACTCTCCTGGCTGGTCTTGAATCCACCCCATCAGGCTTTCCTTGGTGGTGATTATCCCAATGTCATTGGACCTGGAATGAGAGCAAGCTGCTTAGATCAGGGGTCTCCAACCTTGGCAACTTTAAACCTGGAGGACTTCAAGTCCCAGAATCCCCCAGCCAGCTTTGCTGGAGGACTT
This sequence comes from Laticauda colubrina, assembly GCA_015471245.1. NCBI lineage: Eukaryota > Metazoa > Chordata > Lepidosauria > Squamata > Elapidae > Laticauda > Laticauda colubrina. Next base: position 2,672,489 of record BLBF01000059.1, on the reverse strand, counting down.
CAACTCCCTTTGCTTTGCTGACTGGGGAATTCTGGGAGTTGAAGTCCTCCAGGTTTAAAGTTGCTAAGGTTGGAGACCCATGGTTTAGATGACTCTCTTGGAATTACCATCCATCCTTTTGGCTGAGCTGCAGAACCTTCAAAGATGGTCCATCCTACAGAACATGAACCTGTGACACCTTTGTTGTCTGGAATGAACCAGGGCTCACTAGTGCCAAAGAACCTTCTTCGACAGGTCCAAGTGTTGGCTGTTTTAGGCCCTGAAGCTTGTTTTCTTCCTCAGGACCAAGGCTTATCAGCCTCCCCCCCCACCCAGGCCCTGCCCTAACACCGGATCGATTGAAGCCCATTACTTCTCCCCTGGACTGCGGCCAGCGACTCCATTACTTGGCATGGAGATGGAAACAACCTCAGCCACCGACCCATCAGTGAGCAGCCTCTTCACCTATGGAGATCTTTTGAAGACTCAATAAATGGGGTGGGTGGAAGGGGGAAGTCACCTAGCTTGATACGTCAGCTCCTTTTTCTTTCCTAATGGTGTCCAGCTCTTTCCACATACCTTAAATGAGTGTTTCTCTTCCTCCCTCTCTCCTTCCCTCCCTCTCCCTCTCTTTCTCTCCCTCTCTTTCCCCTCTCCCTCCTTCTCTCTCTCCTTCCTTCCCTCCCTCCCTTCCTTTCTCTCCTTCCCTCCCTCTCTTCCTTTCTCTTCCCTCCCTCCCTCTCTCTCTCTCTGTCTGTCTCTCTGTGTGTGTCTCTCTCTCCCTCCTTACATCGTTCAGGCCCACAGAGGAAGTCAGCACACAAACCAGAACAAATAACTAAACAGAACAAACTGCTGAAGCTTATCCAACTCAATCGGCCGAGCTTCTTCATCAGGCTGGTTGCATGGAAACATCACGCCTCATCATGTTTCACATTTGCTTAGTGCTGAAGGTCATCTGTGCTCGTCTCTGGTGATGTCCAGCTGGGCAAAGATGTTGATTTTATTTGAGAAGAGACAAAAGCTTTGTTCTGGGCTACCAGAGAAGCCATTCAAGGAGCCACTAAACCAATGTATGGGTCTCTCAATCCTTCCACCAATTGGCTACCACCAAGCCAGTTGAGAAGAAAGAAGAAATGAAGACTTCCTGCTAGCTTCCCATCAAAGACGAACCAAGCCTGGCTTCTTTTTGCTTTTTCTTGATCAGCCAAAGAACTGAAGTTCTACCACCTTCTGCAGGGAATCAGGCACTCCATGCAACCTACTTGGTGCTCCAACCTGGCTGCCTAGTCATACTTAGCTTGCAACCCAGAGTTCTCCCCCTCTGCCTCATTCATAGCTTGGTCCTCATTCATGGAAATCACATTATGGTCTTGTTAGTCCTTCAGGACGGCTGGTGTTTTTTTGTGGTGGAGATGTGGTCGATGGGATTCCCAATCCTCCCCTTGATGCAAATGTTCCTCATCAGGGAAGGAATGTGCAAGAGTTAATGCCTGCCCCTTCTCTATTCCATCAATCCTGATGGTAGTAACTCCCTTGTGAGTCATACCACTGGGTCAGTTCTATCAATAGCTGTTATTTAGTCTAACTAAATGAAACCTCCATATTTAGAAGGGTTGGATGTCTAAGGCAGCTTATTAGGAGGGCTGTGGCTTCTTGGAGATTGAGAACATAATGATGCAAGAAGATCATTGACCCCTTAGTTCTTTTTTCAGTCTCCCTTGCTTCTTGGTTTCCTTGTGCAGACAAGTTGGATTCTTGCTACATGACAGCCTGGGTGTCATCAGAAATAATTCGGGATCCCCTTCCACAATGCAACTGAATCCCCACCTGCCAAGTCCAGAAATCGCACCCATTTGGTGAATGTCTGGAAACCCAGCAGATGTTCAGCAAAAATGTGCAGGTTCTTTTCGAAATGTGGGGGGGGAGGATTGTGGATCACACAAAATAGTTGGGCAGAGCTTTCCAGGGAGAGGTCTCTCTCTCTTTCTCTTTCTCTTTCTCTTTCTCTCTCTCTCTCTCTCTCTCTCTCTTTCTTTCTCTCTCTCTCTCTTTCTCTCTCACATACACACACACATACACACACGCACACGCGAATGGTTTTGTGCAGGATATTCATCTGCACCTGCTCCTTTGCAAAGAACTCCGGGCATTTTGCTGGTTTGGATGTTGATGGGAATGACCATCTCAGGGTTGGTCTGGAAAGAATTGCAACTGCTACCCCCTTAAAAAGAAGAGGCAGAACCAAAGAGGTCTAACTTTTGCAATGAGTTTGGTCATCAAACTCTGGACCAATGAAAAAAGGTTGCCCAAAAAGTGTATAGAAAAAAACAACCACCATCTAGTTGGGATGATACTTTAGTCAGTGGTGATATTCAATTTTTTTTAAGTACTGGTTCTGTGTGTGTGGCTTGGTGGGCGTGGCAGGGGAAGGATTCTGCCAACTCCCCATTCCCTCCCCATCCCCTAACCTGCTTTCCAGCTCCTTTCTCCTGTGCAAGGCAACCAAAGGAGACCCAGCTGATCAGCTGGGACTCAGGAGGCAGATAATAGATGGGGGCAGGGCCAGTCAGAGGTAGTATTGGCCGGTTCTCCCAACTACTCAAAACTTCTGCTACCAGTTCTCCAGAACTGGTCAGAACCAGCTGAATACCACCTCTAGATTTGGTGGGATCTACAGAAGCAGCTTTGGAGTTACACTGTCCATTGCATGTTGTGGGGCAGAATCTTCCAGACTTCCATCCAGATTGAAGATGAGAACTATGGGATATGGTCTGGTTCACTGGAAGGCCTACAGACAAGAAAACACGATGGACCATTCTGGTAGAGAGGTGCCTTCAACAGCTTGAATTCATCCTGAAGAAAGGGTCAAGCCTTCTAATTACAGTCATAAGTTGTAGTGGGTAGGAGAAAAAAAGGCTGAGCTGGAAGGCGGGGTCAAGTGTGTCATCAGTTTGGAGTCATTGCATTGTCACAAAGAACCTAAATGAATTCCATTGATCCATATCTAGCGCCAATTTAGTTGGCTGTTAGTTGACTGGATTCTTATATTAGAGGTTGCAATAAGGAACTTTTCTGTGCTTCGAATTGAACAAATGTCCCTGTTTTTTTGTGCCTGACATGAGGGTCATTAAGTGGCTGACCATGGGACTCTGCAAAATGCCAAATGCCCAAAATGCAATCATGTGAATACAGGAAAGGGGAATGGCCATCAGAACTTTGAAACCTGTGTTATAAATACCTCCGGAGAGCCTAGAATCAAGCACAGGACACAAAAATAAAACTAATAATCAAGATTGACTGCAATTTTTTTTCAGTGAGAACTGGTCAGCCACTTGTCTGAAATGGTCTAGAATTCTCCTGCTTGAGCAGGGGGTTGGGCTAGAAAACCTCGAAGGTCCCTTCCGGGTCTGTTCTGATGGATTGATAGTTACTTATTTGCTGCACTCTGGAGGAATTTCCATCTAGAAAACCATGAGAGGGATTCCTACAACACAAAAGGACGCGCGTTCTTTCTTAATTTAAATTTATACATTTCGGGAGAAAGGAAGAGAAAGGGTTAATCAAGCATAGGTCAAGATAACAGATGACAGAACCATCAGTAGTCCTAATTAGCAAACCTCCAGTTATTCCCGTCTATCTTCTGTGACTATCCTTAAGAAAGAGATGTCTTGAAAAGAAGGTTTCAGTTGTGTTGCCATGGTAGTTGTGATAAAACGGACTGAGAAAGGAAGATGTCAAGGTTGTGCCAATTAGCATGCAGTCCTTCTATATTTATATCTGCTTAACACACTTCCATTCCTCCAAAGGATTGCTTTTCTTCACATGAGGTCTGTTGAAGCTTCACTAGGCAACTGTCATAAGTCAAAGACTGAAAGTGTAGTTCTAACCTACCTGTAGAATCGATTTCCCTAATAGGGTGGATGTGGGGTCAGATGCTGGTGGCAGCCCTGTGAAAGCTAGATAGGTATGGTAAAGGTAAAGTTTCCCCTCGCACATGCATGCTAGTTGTTTATGGCTCTAGGGGACAGTGCTCATCTCCATAACAAAGCCGAAGAGCCAGTGCTATCCAAAGATGTCTGTAGCCGGCATGACTAAATGCCAAAGGTGTACGGAACGCTGTTATCTTGCCACCAAAGTGGTCCCTATTTTTCTACTTGTGTTTTTTGTGTGCTTTCGAACTGCTAGGTTTGGTTAGAAGCTGGGACAAGTAACGGGAGCTCATTCCGTGACGCGGCGCTGGGGATTCGAACCGTCGAACTGCCGACCTTTCTGAACAACAAGCTCAGCGTCTTAGCCACCGAGCGTCCCTTAAATAGGTATGATTGTAGCCTTTAATTCTGTTTCCCCTCCTTTTTGTATCTTCCAGGAGATGCAGAAACAAATGTAGAAGTTTCCGTGCCAGATGTGGTAGAAGCTGAAATTGGGGAAACAGCTGTAATCAACTGTGAGTTCTCTCTCCCAGAGAACAGCAGCCTCGCTTACATCAACTGGTTCTCTGTAAGTCAAATGGGGGGGGAAAAAATCAGCTTTTTTTTGGGGGGGGGCAGAAGAAATGTTGGCTTCCATGGGGTTCCACTACAGGTGGAAATATATGGAGGCTTCTGAGTAACACAAGGCTCTGGGACAGCTGTGCTATCTTATCTGTGCCTCCTGTTTCTGTGGGTTGATCATTTTATCACTCCGTTTTTTTCCTTTGTCTCTTATTGCAATCCTAACTTTTGCAATTTTTTTCTGGAGTGTAAAACAGTGTTGGCACCACATTGGTTCCAGAAATAAAGAGCTTTGGGTTGTTTCGAAGTTTTATCTTGAGCTTTTATTGATTTTATTGTCATTTCTTTGATGGCTGTAAGCTGCCCAGAGTCATTCAAGTCAGGCAGCATCCAAGGTTTTTTTTAAAAAAATATCGCTGCTAATAATAATAATTCTGGAAGCAGCAAGCAGGGGAATAAAAAAAGGGATGACTTCTGAGCTGTTCTGAATTGTTTGTTTAAAATAAAAATAAATATAGTGGGAACTGATCAATTTTAAAGACAGGCTGGCTTGTAGAAAACAGCTCCTTGGATCGAGAAGTTCAACACTGCCCCCGTATGATGATTTATTTAAAACGACTGTGGAGGAAAATTCTAGTTTTATAAAAATTTCGTTATGCTCAATTTGATTTGTTTTGCAAGCTGCCTTCCAAAGAAGGTCAAAATAGATATGTTGGTTTTGTTTTGTTTTTTTAAATATAATTGTTCTGGGTTATAATGCAGTTTTAGGATAAGCGTCTTGTTCAAATGGAATGCAATTACAGGTAGTTCTCAACTTAGAAGCACCATCGGAACCAGAGTTTGGGTTGCTAAGCGAGGCAGTTCTTAAGTGAATCAAATGGTTGTTAAGTGAATTCAATTTCCCTTCTTGATGTCAGGATTCCAGCAATCGTTCTAATTAAATATGAGTCTTGAGCCAAACTTCAAAAAACTTCAAAGGATTTATTAGAGGTGACATACTGGCATGACCTGTATGAAGCCAACTCTGGTGTAGGTAATTTACAGTCCCCTGTGACCCTGTTTCCTCCCCCCTCCTCCCCCCTGGGTGTGTCATAAATCAGATTCTCCAGTCGAGCACATCACGGGCTGGGTTTCATCAATCACGTTCTCCAATTAAATATAATCCCAGGCAAAAACTCTGGTAACTTAGTTATAATCTTTTTAAGATAAGAGTTGGAATGTACTTCAGATTTCAAACTGAGTTGAAACTTGGCTTGTCAGAAGGTTGCAAAGAGTGAACACGAGACCCTGGGATGTGGCAATCCTTGTAAATGCACATCTGTTGCTAAGCATTTTGATTTTGATCACATGACCATGGAGATATTGTGATGGTCATAAGTGCAAGGACTGTTGTAAGTCACTTTTTCCATCCTGGGGTGATTTCAAATGGTCACTAGACACATGGTTGCACATTGAGAACTTCGTATAGGTGTGTTTGAAAATCCCATGTCAATTTCCCAGCAATGTCATCTGGCTTGGCTTGGAAAAAAAACGAATTCATCTTGAGGTGGCCCAATATTTCCAACCATGAATGGGGTTGATTCTGTCGCATCTTCTTAGCCACTCAATCTTGGCTTGGATACAACAGTGTAATTCTTCCCAGCCATCACTGGATGGACTGACTTCAGGTCTTGATTCTTGGGCTTCAGGTGGAGAAGACAATCCCCCAGGAGAATAGGAGTTGGCCTAAAGTGGACCACCTCCAGAGGAGCCTATAGGTTATGATCCAGATGCAGCAAACATCGTTGGTGCCCATAAAAATCAGAGTGAACCACTATGGTGGTTGATGTCCTGACTGTTTTACCCGTCCTTTGTGGACCCTCTGTGAGTCGTCTCTGTCCCTCTCTGTCCTGAACCCCTCCCCTTTCTTGGACTCTTCAGGGGGAAAAAATTGCACGGAAGAGAATCATCTCCTTACTCCAAGACAAAGAAGACTGGGCAGAAGACCAGTACAGAGATCATCTGAACATCGCCAAGAATTTTTCCCTCGTCATCAAGAAGGTCACTCCGCAAGATGCTAAGTTCTACATCTGCCAAGTGGGACTCGGCAGTGTCGGCGTTGGTGAGAACCGGACCAAGCTGCAGGTCTCAAGTGAGTGGTCCCAGCCCCACCTAATCCATATCTCAAGTTTGCAAGGAAGGTCCAAGCAGGGATGAGATTTAGACGGTTTGGACCGGTTCGAGCAAACTGCTTGTTAATTTAACACCTGGTTTGCCAAACCAGTCGTTAAACTGGCTGGCTGGCTGACCCCGCCCACCCTGCCATGCCCCTCCCAGGAGTCTCCATGTGGCCCGTTTTGGATGTCAGGTAAATGCAGGGCCTGTGCGGAGGCTCTGGGAAGGTGAAAAATGGGCCTCCTGGAAGTTCAGAAATAGGCCCTTTTTTGGCCTCCAGAGCCTGGGGAAGGCTGTTTTTGTTCTCCTGGAGACTTGAGGAAAGCCTCTGGAGCCTGGGGAGGATGAAATTGCCCCCCCCCCCCGTAGTGCAGAAGGCCAATTGGGCCACACCCACCATGGCCACACCCACCCAGCAACCGGGCAGAGAACTGGTTCCTGAAATTTTTGAATCCCACCCCTGGGTCCAAGTGATGGAAAGCATCTTCCTTCAGCTACCCAACCTGACCTTTGTCTTGGTTCTTTTCTCTTCCAGAAGCCCCGGAACCCCCTGAGGTTCAGCTGGCGAAAGATGGATTCCGAGCCGCTGAGCCCACCCTTCAAGAGGTAGTGATCGCTCTGGGTCACCTGGATGTTACCTTTAGGAGCTCTGTGTGGTGCTTCATCCCAAAATTTGGACCTCTTACCTGGTCCTTCCCTTGCTCCGAAGGCATCCAGCTTCTCTTTGAAAGATGCAAGCGGAGCAGGAAGGAAAGTCAAATTAAAAAATTAAGGTGATGATTGTGCGATGGCCCACTTTTTCATTCTATTTTTTGTAATGTGGGTGCAAAGCTGAGAAGCCATTCAGGGTTGGCATTTCCTGATGTTCTGCCTTTTTTTTTTTAAATTTCTCACCTGGGAGAGCTACAGTATAAATAAGGGGTTGATATAGGCTGTACAAACTGTATGGAAATCAAATTAGATTTTGATTTGATTTAGATTAGGAATATCCAACTTTTGCAGTTTTAAGATTTGTGGACTTCAGCTCCCAGAATTCCCCAGCCAGCCGTGTTTGGTGTGAAATTCTGGGAACTGAAGCCCACAAGTCTTAAAGTTGCCAAGGTTGGACATCCCTGCCTTCTATGATGGTTTGCTAAGGGTAGATTTGCCCAATCTTTTCCACCTTAGCTCTCTAAAGGATGATCTATCTCCAACTTGGGAATTTGAACCCTGCGCCCATATTAATATCTGAGCTGTTCACTTCTAAAGAGCTGCAAGGACTGATCTTGTCGGTGTTTCCATTGTTCAGATAGCAACCTGTACCGCCCGCAACAGCTTTCCAGCTCCAAGCATCGCATGGTACAAGAACAGGAAAGCCCTGCACACCAAAGATGAAGGTAGGTCCTTCTGTTGATGTTCTTCAGAAGTCACTTCAGATGTGGAGTCAGAAAAGGGCTCACAAGCACCTTTGGGATCGATTCAGTGTGACCAAACAAACAGCATTCTTGAATTACAGCAATTGTTTTCTCCGCGCTCCATCTCCAGCTTAGTTCTTTGGAACAAGGCTGATCTCATTGCTTTCTCCTTTTTTTATCCCCCCTCCACCAGAAACAGGGATCCATGCCACAGTCATCACGGAATCCAGCGGGCTGATCACCATCCGCAGCATGCTTTCGGCCCGAGTCGCCAAAGAGGATCGCGAGGCCCAGTTTCATTGCCAAGTCAATTATACCTTGATGGGGACAAACAAGACCACCATATCAGAGAGCTTCCACATCAACGTTTTGTGTAAGTCTGGGCTCCGCAATTGGGTTGGGTTGTGTACATAGGAGACTGCGGGTGATCATTCTGGCAATTCATGCAGATAGCCCTCAACTTATAACTACAATAAGGACCACACAGGGTGGGATTCAAAAAATCCCAGTAATCAGTTTGCTGCCCAGTTGCTGGTGGGTGTAGCCATGGTGGGCATGGCCTACTGGAACCTCTGGGAGGGCTGTTTTTCATCTTCCCCACGGTTTGGAGGTTTCCCTCAGGCCTCCAGGAGGGCAAAAATGGCCTCCCTCAGGCTCTGGAAACCAGAAACAAACCCGTTTCTGGATTTCTGGAACTTCCCATTTGGCCCATTTTTCGGCCTCCAGAGCCTTTGCACAGACCTTGCACTTACCTGCGTCCAAAATGGGCTGCGTGGAGACTCCTGGCAGGGAAGGGGCAGGGTGGGTGGGGCCGTCCAGTCGGTTCAACTACCGGTTCAGCGAACCAGATGTAAATTTAACATCCAGTTCACCTGAACCAGTCTCAACCGGCTGAATCTCACCCCTGGTTTTGCTCTGCTTCTCTTGTAGATGCCACCCAGAACCTCAGTTTTACGCTAGACCAATTGAACCAAGAGTTGAAGGAAGGAGACAACGTGACCTTAGTCTGTGAAGGTGATGGGAATCCACCTCCAGAATACACTTTATTCAAGACTGAGGTGAGCCTCTTGTCCCGGATCCCATTCCAACTTCCCCATTTATCTTGCTAAACCATGGAATGATTATCGATAAGCAAAGATTGTATGAATGCAGCCTTCCCAGCTTGAAGGAGCTGCTTATCATAACCACGGTGGCGCAGTGGTTGGAGTGCAGTACTGCAGGCTACTTCTGCTGGTTGCTGGCTGCCTGCAATGTGGCAGTTTGAATCTCACCCGCACACTTGAAGACCAGCTGGCTGGCATATATGTGTGTACTGGAACCAGAAGAGCACCGGACGATGGCTGGCGTGCCTGGAGAGATGGCTCTGCGTGCTACTTCCAGCATGCGTGCCATAGGTTCACCATCACGGTAAAAGAGAGGTTATAGATGGATGGATGGATGGATGGATGGATGGATGGATGGTTGGATGGATGGATGGATAGATGGATAGATGGATAGACAGATAGATGGATGGATGGATGGATGGACAGACAGACATATTAAATTTTTATGCTGTCCTTCTCCCTGTCAAGTGACTCTGGGTGGCTTAAAAACATCATAGAAACAGAGCTACAAACATTAAAACATTAAGTATGAAATAAATAGAATTTAAGTTAAAACACAGAATGCTGAGGGGTGAAGGTGGCATCTCCTTCCTTCTTGGTTCACCAACCCCTTCTCTTGTCCCAAACAGGACACCCAGTACTCACCCCCAGACGGGAAGCTGTTCTTTCCCAGCATCGTGAGAAACGACAGTGGTCTCTATTGGTGCAAAGCCCTGGATTTGCACACCCTCGATGAACTAATCGCTTCGGTGGATCTGGTTGTAAACTGTGAGTAGCTGTCCTGATGCTTGTTTCTGATTTCATAGGACAGGGACGAAGTGAGTTTCCAGCCAGGAACTTCCAGTTCCAATTCCAAATTATGCCCCCTTCCTTTGTGCAGAGATAAGACCCTGATGGGATTGCAAGAAGGTTGCTATAGGCCAGGGATCCCCAAACTTGGCAACTTTTAAGACTTGTGGACTTCGACTCCCAGAATTCTGGGAGTCGAAGTCCACAAGTCTTTTTTTTTTTAAATAAACCTTTATTGAAGAATTAAAACATTAAAATACAAAATACAATATGAATTTTTAAAATAAAAGTGTTATATACATTACAATCTATTTTGACAGTGCTTGCATTTCAATTGTTATTCCAGTGCATATTTTCTACTCCTACTTGTTCAAATATATAATTCTATATTATGCATTCCTTATTTATCTATTTATTTCATTAATCCAATGGTGCCAATTTTCCTATATTATATAATAAACTATTGTCCTTCTCTTTTAATTCTAATGAAAGTTTCTCCATTTCCGCGCAGTCAAAGATCTTTTGGATAACTAGATTATCTATCTGCATTAAATCTCCTTTCCAACATTGTACAAGTGCTAATCTCGCTACTATTATTATATGCAGGTTTAAAAAGAAAAAAGAAATGAAGTCTACAAGTCTTAAAAATTGCCAAGTTTGGAGACCTCTGTTGTAGGCTGAGAACATTTGCAAAGTCTCTAAGTAAAGATTAGGCTTGGAGTTAAGGCTATTTCTCTCCTCCAGACCTCGACGTGCCCACCATCTCCTCAGTTGGACCCCAGGAACCAATGGAAGGAGAAGACCTGGTCCTGACCTGCACCACAACAGGATCTGGACCCTTGAAATACCAGTGGAAGAAGGTACTTTCGGTGGAGGTGGTGCCCAGCGGGGGTGGGTAGACAACTTTGAGGCAAAGGTGGGCTGTAGTTGACATTCATGGAGGCAAAGGTGATAGTGGGCAGGGCAGGGATGCAAGATAAGGTGAGGTTCACCTTGTGGAAAACCAGTGGAGGTAGCAGGTTGGAAAAAGAGAGAGAAAGAGAGTAAAATTTTCAGGAGAGATGGAACTGAAAAAGCTAAGGAAAGGGGAGCACAGGATGATTTATTTTTCATTCCAGAAAGGGAAGCTCATCAGAGACGGTGCGGTTCTGAACTTGACTTCCATCACCTATGAGAAAATGGGCAATTACACCTGTGTGGTGACAATGCCTGACTTTCCAGGTTGGGTGCGGTCCCGGAACATTATTATTGCTGTTCGAGGTAGGCACGGTGGGGCACCTGGTAGCCCTCACCCTCTTCTCCCTTGAGCACTCCTAAGATCATCAGGCAGCGCCCAGCATCTGCTCTGTCTCCCCCTGCAGCAAAGCCACAGAAGGTGCCTGTGGAGCAGAATCTGATCGTCCAGGAAGGGGAGGTGGTGGATCTGACCTGCACCTTCTACTCGGTGCCTCGGATGAACATCTCCTGGAGTACAAGCAATGGCACGGTAAATAGCACTATTCCTTAGACTTGTATACCGCTTCACAGTGCTTTTACAGCCCTCAGCAGTTTACAAAGCCAGCCTCTCGCCCCCCCAACAATCTGGGTCCTCGTTTTAATCGACCTCGGAAAGTGATTGTGTGGGGCACTGCAAATGGCCCTTAATGTATGTGAAAAAGATGTTGAGACTCTGGAAAGAGTGCAGAGAAGAGCAACCAAGAGGATTAGGGGACTGGAGGCTAAAATGTATAAAGAACAGTTGCAGGAACTGGGTATGTCTAGTCTGATGAAAAGAAGGACTAGGGCAGACATGATAGCAGTCCTTCAATATTTGAGGGGCTGCCCCAAAGAAGAGGGAGTCAAGCTGTTCTCCAAAGCACCTGAGGCCAGACAAGAAGCAATGAATGGAAAATAATCAAGGACAGAACCAACCTAGAACAAAACAGAAATTTCCTAACAGTGAGAACAATTAACCAGTGGTACAACTTGCCTCCAGAAATTGTGAATGCTCCAACACTAGAGGTTTTTAAGAAGAGGCTGGACAACCATTTGTTTGAAGCAGCGGGTCAGACTAGAAGACCTCCAAGGTCCCTTCCAACTCTGTTATTCTATTATATTCCAAATACAGTCTGGTTGTGGAGTCATCCAAAAAGCAGTCACATGACCATTGGGGGAGCTTCAAAACTGGGTTGCAAGTCCATTGAAATTCGAATGGTCGCTAGGGAACGATCATAAATCAAGGACTATGTCAAACTTGCATTCTGGGACAGCTGGTCATAATTTCTTGCCTTTCTCCTATTTAAAGATAATAACCATCTCATCCATATTGAATTCCTCTCAACAACACAGGAACCGTTCCATCTTTTTTTTTTAAAGGTACATACATCCAGACGGAAATACTACTACAACAGCACTCTCTCCGTGTTGGTCACTAAGGAAATCCTTACATTGGGTCTCAACTGCACTGGTGAAAATGAGTTGGGGTCAGAGAATCAACACTTCCCACTCTGTAAGTGGTTCCCCTCTCTCCCTTGACTCTCCCCTCTGTGAGAAAAACCATTTGCAAATTATTTTCTAATCCAGCTTGTAAGAAATTCATGTTCTGGAGCAGTGGTCGCCAATTGGTGGGCTGTGGACCACTGGTGGGCCGCAAGAAAATGTTGGTGGTCCACAGAGAAATGTCCCTCAGCCCAAAGCAATTAATCCAGGCTGCGCAGGAACACAAGGCTGTGCCACCCACATGGCTCGCCCACCCGCTGTCCCCCACCCTTCAGCCAAACGTAAACCTTGTGTAGAGCCACGCGAGCTGGAACTGAAAGGTGAGACACCAGAGGAGGGAAATCCGCCCCGGAGTGGCTTGCTGACGTTGGT
>BLBF01000059.1:2613907-2659717 GCA_015471245.1 Laticauda colubrina | reverse complement strand
GTCTTAAAAAGTTGCCAGGGTTGGACACTCCTGTTCTAGAGCATGTACAGACTGCTAGAAGCACCTCCAGCTTTCCAAAATAAAATCCAGTTTCAAGAAATGGCTGGAATTTCGCATGAACTCGCAAGATTTCAAGAGCTGGGAAAGAAGAAGGACCAGGATACTATGTTCAGCCCCAGATTTGTTCCTGGGCTGTTGTTTTTAATCCCACCTTTTGTGTTATTCCACCAAAAATTTGCAACTTCTTCCTGAATCAATCAAGCAAAAAGGTGTTTCCCGAAATGAACTCATTCCTCTAAGTTTATACATGAGGTTGCAACATCAGCAAAGGAAATACACCGGCTTGAACTCATGTGCCGAAGCAGAAAAGAAACCCAAAGTAAACAAGGTTCAAAGCAGGGGTCTCCAACCTTGGCAACTTGAAGGTTTGCAGACTTCAACTCCCAGAATTCTGGGAATTGAAGTCCACAAGTCTTAAAGTTGTCAAGGTTGGGGACCCCTGGTTCAAAGGGTTTGCAAGTGGGGGCCCTCTGGAGGTCTTGATGGCTCCAAAAGTTTACTCAACATGTCTTTTTTTCTTTTTAAGGGCTGAAAACCAAAGTCCAGTTAAAAAAACCGGGTAAGTGCTTCCTTGTTAGCCACCATTAAAAAAAAAGAAAAGCATTGCAGCAGGAACTTCATTTCAGGTGCCTTCTGGGCTTTGGGGGCACCTTCCCTGCAGCAGATGCCCATTTGTCACTCACAAGAGGCCTGCTGTGCAGAATTTTGAATGCTGGCTGGGTAATTCTGGGACTTGAAATCCACGTAAGTTGCCGAGGTTGAAAAAACATTGCAGGAAATTCCTCAACCTACAACCATAAAGAATCCTGCCGATCAAGGTCAAAAGTCAAGCCTGTTTTAAAAAGAGATCAGGCAGGTGACTGATCCAATTCTGTGACCATTTGTGAGGCAGTCACTAAGCAAACACCATGGTTACAAAGTGGAGATGGCGGGTGTGATGTTTGTTAAGCAAACCAGGAGTTTGCGGTGGGCCAGTTTTGCCAAAGACTGGAAACCAGTGCTGGTTTTCAGCGAATCCATTGTTAAGACACAGTTGCATGACTGGGGGACGCTGCAAATGGCTGTAGATGCAGGCCAGTTGCCATGTTCCCATCATGCGGTCACATGTTGAGGTGGGTTGGCTGTCGGAGTGTTGGAACCAGGTCATAAGTATCCCGGGGGGTGGGTTGGTTGGCATAATTTCGGATGGTTATTAAGTGACCGAGTTGAAGACTTTCTGTACTCTACACCAGCCGTCCCCAAACTTCCAGCTTGGTAGCCTGGCATGAGTGGCTGGCAGAAGTGCACACACAGCTCCATTTGTGAGTGGCACATGCATACCCTCCACTTATGTGAATGGAACTTCATGCGCGAGTGGAGGGTGCTTGCAGTCACACGTGAAGCTCCACTCACAGGAGCGACAGGCAGCTGCGCTCGTGCACGAAGCTCCATTAACCCTAATTTTGTAGTGAGACCCAGTGGTGGGATTCAAATATTTTTACTAATGGTTCTGTGGGTGTGGCTTGGTGGGCATAGCAGGGGAAGGATACTGTAAAATCTCTAGTCAGAGGTGGGATTGGCCGATTCTCCGAACTACTCCAAATTTCCACTACCAGTTCTCCAGAACTGGTCAGAACCTGCTGAATGCCACCTCTGGTGGGACCCCTGCTCTAGATTCAAAGCCTGATCTCTTTGTGACCTGGCTGAAGTTGATCTATGCCAGTGTTGCAATTGACACAACTTCAATGCCATGCCACTGGCAAGAATCCCCTCCGGCTGCCTGTTTTGGGGAGATTCTCCACCCCACCCTGGGACATCTGATACGGCTTTTCTCTGTGCCAAGCCACCCCAATCCAGAGCTGATGCAGGAGACCTGAGCAAGGCTCCTTTCCCAAACGCAGCCCCTAGTTCCTACGTCACGCGGAACCCTGCCAAGAGCAGCCATTCCGTTCTATCTCCACCATTTTTTCTGGCAGAGACCAGAGCGCAGGAGAGCAAAGGGGTGATCATTGTAGCCGTCATCGTCTTCCTGCTGGTCTTCGCCGTCCTGGGGGCCATCCTTTACTTCCTGCACAAGAAAGGCAAGCTGGCTTGCGGGCGCTCCGGCAAACAAGAAATGTAAGTCGGGAGCGTTTCCTGAAACCTTCCCCTTTGCCCCTCTGTCTGAGTTCACACACTTCCCAATCTCATTGCACCCAGCAACAGGAGTCTTGTGAATGCAGGGGAAAGGGGGGATGGAGGGGTGGCTTGATCAGCTTCTGCTCCCCTTGTCACATACCCCCCTCAAAGCAGCAATCGGAAACCTCCATCTTCTGCTTAATCTCTAATGGTCTGTGGGGATGGCCTTGGCACAGGAGGGAAAGTCACAGCCTACACAACTCTCATCCAAAAGTGGGAAGCATTTATAAGAAAAAGAAAAGTAGAGGAATACTTTCAGACTTACAAAACTGATGATAGCTCTTCAAAGTTGTCCAGACAAGAAGCACCAACCATGCGTACAACTTTTATTGTAAGATTAGTGCAAGAGAATAGCAATAGCACTTATATACGGCTTCACAGTGCTTTACAGCTCTAAGTGGTTTACACAGTCAGCCTATTGCCTCCAACAATCTGGGGTCCTCATTTTACCAACCTCAAGAAACCTGGAAGGCTGGGTCAGCTTTGAAAATCTTACAAGTCTGAAAGCAAAGCACTTTCCAACCCCTCTTACAGTTTTAATTTCCCCAAAACTAGAGAAGGTTCTTCTAAAATGCTTCCCACCTGTTTCTGCCTCTGTGGACTCGGATATCTTTTGCACAACAGTTGTTTGGTCTGCAGCTCTTCCTCCTTCCGTCTCCCGAGGCCGTTCCCACAGGCCTTTACATAACCTAATTGAGCAAAAGTGTCTTGTGGGTCTTTTTGCCTGGGTTAAGCAGCTCTGCCTTCTCATGCAAGAAATGGGAAGCAGAAGCAAAGGTGCCCTTCCACTCTGACCTGCAGCATGACCCCTCCCCTTGCAACCCCCTTCCCCAGAGCCCCATTTGGATCTGTCTCAATACTGTCATACTCCTCCCTCCTCCTCCTCCTCTTCAGCACGAGGCCCGAAGCACATAAAGACGAGATTGTAGTTGAAGTAAAATCAGATAAACTTCCCGAAGAGGCAGGCCTTCTGCAGGGTGCCAACGGTGAGAAGAGATCGCCAGGTGACCAGGTAGGCAGCTCCTGCAACTGGAAGGGTGTTGGTGGGGGTTTTGCTTTCCTGCATTGCCCACCTTTCATCTATTGGGGCGGGGCAACTTTCATCTATCCTCCCTCCAGATAAGTGGCACCCTTCGGGGTACAGATGGGCTGTCAGCAAACAGTTTCTTCTTAGTGGATGGCACCCCCTCTTCTTGTCCTTGGCCAAATCAGTGGCCTTCGGATGTCGACTTATTTACTATTAATTTGCCGCCCATCTCGCTAACGAAGTGATTCTGGGCAGCTTACAGCATTAAAAGAACATTAAAACCATCAACAGTAAAAATTCCTAACCCAATCAAATGATAATACCCATCAAGGTACAATCTTGCCCCATTTATCAAGAGACCCAGACACCTAATTTTCCAGTGCAGCTCACTAGTTGCATCGAGGCTTGGGTGCTACTGGTCAATTTAATACATATTTAAAGCCTCCAGAAGTTGTACAGGCTCTAGCACTGTAAGTTTTAAAGAAGCCATTGGACAACCTTTTGTCTGAAATGTTTTAGGGTTTCCTGCCTGAGCAGGGGGTTGGGCTAGAAGACCTCCAAGATCCCTTCCAACTCTGTTATTCTATTCTACTCTGCATGTCCATTGCTAAGCAAGGCAATTGAGCTCCCAATTTCAGGACCGTTTTGGCCAGTTTGAAGTGAATCATTGCAGTGGTTAAGTCATTAAGCGAACCCCGCTGGCTTCGTTTGTTGGGAGCCAGCTCGGAAAGTCGCAAATGATTGTCCAGGACGCTGCAACTGGTGTCAATAGATGCCGATTGCCGTGCCTGAATTTTTATCACAGCTATGATGATGGTTTTGAGTGCGAAAACTGGTTGGAAGTCACTTGCTTCAGCACCATTGCAACTTCGAAGTGAGCTTAAATGAATGGTTGTTACGGGCCATTTATATAGAGCGCAAGTCACTGTTCTCCATGAGCATCTAGCCCAGGTTTTCACAACCTTGGCAACTTTTAAGGCATGTGGATTTCAGCTCCCCAGAATTGCCCGATTCTATCATGCTCGCTAGGCCATTCTGGGAGTTGGAAGCCCACACGTCCTAAAGTCACCCAGATTGAGCAATACTATTCTCACTCTATCTCTGTTTGGGGGCCGCGGTGTTTTTCCCGACTGTCTCATTGACAGACACCGAGCCTGCAGGCAGGATCTTTTCTGTGCAGCCACAAAATATGCCTTTTCCCCAAAGCCCTACTTTTCTGCAGTCCAGGCATTTCTCCCTGGCACCTAGCCTGGTTGAAATTCTCAGGATAGGTTGAAGAAAAACTCTCTGGCCTTTTTTTTTTTTGCAGGGGTGTGTGTGTGTGTGTGGATTTTACTTTCAGGGTTGTGCATGGGAATCCAGGCCATTTGGTTTCTTTACCCTACAGGGTGCAAACGCAGGTTTGACATTAGAGCAGGAAACAGGTTAAAGTCCGTCCCGCAGACGTGCCTCGCTTCAGCATCTCCCTGGACTGCAGCTTCACTGTTTCTTTTGAACCCAGAGCCGGCTTGACCCCTTCTGTCCTCTCCTTGGCCAGTGGAGGAAGAGTGGGTCGTTTTTTCAAGAGTCCCAAAAATATCCAGCATGTGTTGTTGTTGTTTTTGGCCTTGCCTTGAAGCTTCTCACTTGCTTTCGTTCACACAACTGCCTCCCTGTGCTAGCCACCTAAGAAATGGGTGAATTGGGATTTTTCCTTAAAAAAAATAAAAAAAAATTAAAGGCATGCTTTTCTGGATCCTAACGCAAGATCTTCCTCTCTTGGCTCTCAAAAGGGAGAGAAATACATCGATCTGAGGAACTGAAGAGAGAGAGCCGGCCGTTTTCTTCGAATTTTTCTCCTGCCCCTCCCTCTTAAAACATTCACCCCACACCCCATCATTCAGACACGCAAGTAACCAACATCGCACGGAAAGGAAGCAGTATGGGACACTTTGCAGTCTTGCCTTCTGTCTTTCCAAAGGGTTATGACTTTTCAAAGAGGACAAGGAAAGGTGATTTGAGGCACTGTAATTTCACAACATTTGTGTTAAGAGGAAGGTGGGCAGGCGAATCTGTGCTGTTCTGTGTATGTTGTTGTATGTATTTGCATTCCGGGTTTTAGAAAAGAAGGGAACAAAAAGGTTTAAGTTGGCACAATTGAACACTGGCCAAGCCAGTCAGTTCAGAATGAAAACTTACTATGCTGTTCTTTTAACGCCCAATTTGTAAGTCTGGAGCACAGTAAGATAATGTGTTAAGAAGCTTGGTTTCCAGTTAAGGATGTAAATTGAAACGTTCATTTAAAAAGCATGTCCAAGATGGAGAATGGTTGAAGTTGAACCGAAGACGTCGTGTCTCAAAAGTGAAAAAGGAAGAAGCACATTTGAAGTTTTTATTTTGAAGACACTTGCTGGGGAATTTGTTCGGTGTATATGTGAAATGTTCTTTCCGTGGCTCTTACTTAGGATAGGAATAAGGCAATGCTTTTCAAACTTGGCAACTTTTAAGAACTCTGAAAGTTGAAGCCCGCACGTCCTGAGGTTGCCAAGTTTGAAAAATGCCGGAATAAGGGATTATTATTATTATTTTTTGTACAAACTGTACAGTGGCATATTATCAGAAATCTCCATCTAGCCCCCTCTTCCCTCCAGCCTCAACAAAATACATGTTCAAGTTGGCAGTTCCTGCCATACTTTTTGCTAAGGCAGCTGGGCAAGGCCCACTTCTCCCTCGGCTCCAACGAGAGAAAACTGGGAATTGGAGATGCCATTCTTGGGTTTCTGTCCAGCTGAGACCCTTGGAGGAAGACAAATAGGCAGCTGTCACTGCCAGAGACCAACTACTGAAGATATGGTTAGATGCTCTGGTGTGTTAATGGTCTTCCAATGTCTTAAGAACTTATTCCTGCTTGGAATGGATAAGATCTCTATGTGGACATAAATTCAAGCTTTCTTTTTTCTTTCTTTCTTTTTTCTCCTCCTTTCCTTCTCTTTCTTTTTCTTTCTTTCTTTCTTCTCCCAGGATCTTCTGGCAGCTGTTTCCTATTTTCACCTTTCAGAAACTTGAGGCTGGGGTATCCAACTAAAGACTTGTGGACTTCAACTTCCAAAATTCCTTGGCCAGGATTCTGGGAATTGAAATCCACAGGTCTTAAGAGCTGCCAAAGTTGGGACACCCCTACCATACAGTAAATACCTTGCTTTGAAAACACTCCATCTGGTTAAAAGGGTTAACCCAAAAAATGTGAGGGGCTAGTGCGCTTTACATGCACGTTGGGAGATGCCAGAATGGAAAAGCTTTTGTTGGGGAGATATACATATATTTTTCGTTGACATGTGTGTAAATTTAAGAGTGTCTGAGTTGCAGGGTTTTATATATATATATATATATATATATATAAATATAAATGAAAAATAAAGAAGATAAAAGAAGTCGTCAGGAATGGCCTCTTGTACATATGGCGATTGAAAAAGGAACATCTCGGGGAATGATTTTGGTTGTTTTTAAATCAGCCATGCTAAGAGGAGGGGGAGCAAGGGGCTTCTTGCTGCACATGTGTCTGTTCTCTGGGAAGGGGGCCTCACTCTCATTATCAAACAATGCACACCAGACAAAAAATTGACTTTTTTGTGGGGCTGTCAAGCCTACAAGCAAAATCGAGACAGAGTTGTTCAACCTCGGGAACTTTTAAGGTGCATGGCTGACTTGAGGAATTCTGGGAGTTGGAAGTCCACAACTCTTCCAGTTGACAAGTTTGGAAAGCCCTAATCTAGGTCTAATTTTCATTGATGTGGAACTGCTGGAAAACCCATTCTTGGGAGACCCCCTGAAACTGGGATGCCCCTACATCTTAGCCCCCTATCACAAGAATTGACATTGACATCAAACAAGCCATGTGCTACAACAAAGAAATTTATTTAAAAATAAAACTTTTTCCTTTTGTTTCTCTTTTTTTTTTAATCAACACACATGAATTTCCCTAAAGGCCCCCAGCCCTCCCCACCAAGCTCTTCAGTCCCTTACCAGAATGAAAAATAAAAAATAAATAACATTAGTATAACCTCTAAAACATTAACAATGCATCTGCAAAACAAAACAAAATAAAAACAAAAAACCGAGGACTTTAGCCCAAATGAATCTTAAAGCTCGGCTATTCTGTAAGAATATTTACCTTCTGTTCTTACTCTTTACATGTCTGAAAGGATTAAATACTGCTAATATATTTTTTTATATTAATGATATTATAACTTTAAAATAGTCAGTGAAAATCTGATTCTTTTTTTAAACACCAATATTACATTGGTTCTCAACCTTCAGCAGAAATAAAGCTACTTATTGTTAACCACTCTTTCCTACCCAACAAAGATAATTTATAATTTAGTGTAACCTCTCCCCAGACCGCAGTTTTAATCCGAACTCTTGATCATTGGGTGGGAATGCCATCCAAGATTAATTCCAAAGTTTGCTGCAAGCTATAATCTCCCTCAGTGCAACTGCATGGGAGGCCACACTTGTAAGGAAAGAGGTCCACTAGGCACTGAACATTTAATCCACAGGAAACTCCTTGTCCAGCCACACACACACAACACACAGGAGAAAAATGAATGGAAATGTCCAAGCACAGTACTCAAAGGCAATGCTAGCACACCATCTCTGCCCCCTTCAGTTGGCCAAAGACAACAAAGTGCCCTCCCAAATTGGCCAGAGTCAGGCTCTGGTCTAAGGATGTCCAACTTTGGCAACTTGGAAGTCTTGTGGACTTCAACTCCCAGAATTCCCCAGCCAGCTAGGACTTCAATTCTAGGAACTGAAGTCCACAGGTCTTCAAGTTGCCAAAGTTGGACGCTCTCGGTCCAGACACACCTTGAAGGAGCCAACTGGATTTTGCTTCCGGTAAGACACTGGTTCATGAAGGAAACCAACGATGGAAGACGTACCCCACAGCTATGTTAAAACTTGTCCAGCAGCACTCTTAGGACCTTCAGGTACAGCCTGGGGCAGGAAACACTGGCCTTTCATTGTTCGTAAGCTTTAAGAGAGCTAGTTGTGACTGTTACTAGCTTGTTGGCCAACTGCTGGCTCCTTCTTTCCAAGCTCCAATACAGCACACCAGGGCTCTGCAGTCAAGTTTCAAATCTAGTTTCAGATTCATCCTTGGGGAGAACAGCATTTTCCCTATTGAAAAGGCACTATACATTTGGCTTTCTGTAAAATAAATCCAATGCTTTTTGTGTGTGTTCAAAATTAAGAGATGGAGGAAAGAGGGAGGTGGGGTGGATTAAAGTTGAATATGAAAGCAGCAAGGAAAACAACCCCAAGAAACATTTTTGTCTGCATCTCCCTACTGCTTGCTGGACTGTGACATTCATGGGGTTCCTAAAGACGCTTCCCCAAAAATAGGTCCCACTGAAATTTAAGACAGGGAAAGGAAAGGAACGCATGCAGAGGAACCCGGCCGGCTACACAGCATGGCGGGGCTGGCTCTGCTCTTTCTAATCCATGGCATGGCACCCACAGGAGAAGAACTGCCTCTCCTTGTGGGCTGATACAATGCCACGATCCCACTTCCAGCAAGGAGTGTCAACACAATTTTCCCCCTTTTTGATCACACAAAAAGCTGCTTCGGTTTTGCAAAGAATTCAAGAAAGTTGACTCCTCAACTGACCCAGATTTAGCCATCATCCTGGAGAGAAACAGAAGAGTTCCACCGATTTTTAAACTGTGTTGGGGAGGGTGGGGGGAAGCAAAGACACTGCCATTTAAAAAATAAAGTTATCCTTGAAGCCAGGGTGTACAATTCCTGTGCTTCTAGGTGCCGTCACCATCTCCTTCGCAGAGCTCTCTCCACGAGGCCTTCAAGCATCACATATTTTATCTGGAGTCACCTGCAGGCAGGAAGATTGGGCTGGCCTCATCAACTCCAATGGGGGGGGTGGAGAAGAGGGGGGGGGTTGGAGCCCCCCATGAGGTCTTGGCCATCTTGTTGGTGCCCAGATAAGACCTTGGCCATCTTCTGCTGCCCAGATAAGACCTCTTTACACCTCCCGAAGAGGAAACATTTATTCCACGGAAACTCTTCTCCAGCCTCTTAGAAACGAAAGCATCCTTAATTCGTGAGGAGGAATTAATGCTATTTCAAACACAGAAGCCAATCATGCAGGGGACCTCGAGGTGTCCATTTTCATGCCAGGGTACATGCTCTCACCCTGCAGGTGGTACAGAAAAACTAGGGAAGCAGATGAGGAAAGAGGAAAAGTGGGGAGGGGAAGGGGGAAGAGAAAGAAAGAGAAAGAGAGGAAGGGGAGAGAGAGAGAGAGAGAGAGAGAGAGATCCTTGCTGACTTTTCCCTAGAAAACCAAAACAGCTTTGTCATATCTCTTCCCTGAGTGCCCAGGAAAAGTAACAACAAAAGCTCAAGTCAAGGCGTCACAAAGGCAGTGTGTTTTATGGACAACGTCCCTCCAACAAACAGTTCCTGATATAACAGGCCGGAAAAAAGAAGAGTTGTGTCTTTTACACTGTTCCGCACACGCCCCGAACCCAAAATGGTTGCATTTCTACTACTGAGCAGGTAAGAGGTTCCAGGGGTTGCTACATAACACTTTTTTTCCTTGTAAGTGTCTAAGGGACCATGCTTGTGGTTAACTTTTAATTAGGAGTTTTACAGGTAAATGAGGGGGTGTGGAAGAGCCGCAAGGCTGCTAAAATGGGCAGCTCTGTTCATCATAACATCAGGAATGTTCACAGAGATGGCTGCTCTGGCCCAACCCGGCCCGGGGAACTTCGAAGGAGAAAAGGCTGGAGGCTGCAAAGATAGCCCAGACACCCGCCCAGGCACCTTCCCCGGAGAGCTGTCTGCATCTACTATGCTGTGGAATCCAGTGTGTGGCAAGCGGAGCGGCTGACTTCCGAAGGCGCACTGAACATGACAGGAGAAAGGAAAGAGAAGGGTTGGCAGGGGAAAAAGTAGGTGTCGAAACCTCCGGCTTCATCAAGAATCTGTACCTGACGGCGGAGGATTCGGGAAGCCTGAGCCAAAACATACAGCAGCAAGGAGGCCTGTGTGCAGTATCCCAAACCGCCAGGGATGGGGGGAGATACCTTCAGCATCTTGGCCTCCGGTTGGATATTCACAGCACGAGACAAGTTGACCAAACCCTTCCCCGTATTCTAACGGCAAAGGAAACCGGTGACCGGTCTATCCAGAGTTCTCTCCAATCAGAAAAGTGCAAGGAGGGGAAGGTGGGGCTGGGGTGGGGTGGGGAGGTGTTGGATGGGCGGGCAAAGAGAACCCAAACAGGTACATGAAGAGTGTTGAAGACACACACCTATCTGCTCCGTTTCACGCCACTCGGAAAAAAACACCTGGACTTGCACAAAAACCCTGATGACCGAATCTCAGCAGAGACGGGCCTGGCTTTGCAGGGGAATCCCTCCAGAAGCCTCTACTCAACTCCAGGCCGATGCGGGCAAGAGGCTGCCCAGGTAGGTGGACACACGGGGCTCCAGGTGGGGCCAAGAGAGAGCGGGGCTTGCTATGTGGCCACGTGCGTGGGGGAAGAAACGGAGACAAACTCCCGGAGGATATTCTTGGCCATGTCAATGTTGTTGTGGGCAATGAGCAGGGCTTTCTGGATGTCCTGATATGCGTAGCCTTGGCTCATGAGGTTCTCGATCTCGGAGGAGAGCTGCGGGGAGGCCACGGGGCCCGGTCCTGCTCCGCTGGCCTGCAGGCAGTTTCCCGCCTTCCGTTCAGAGTTTATTCTCCGAGGCAAAGGTTTCGGGGGCCTCTCGGGAACCTGGGAGACGTCTGAGGCATCTGCAAGGGAAAGCAGCATGTGGCTGAGAGGAAGGGATTTGGAAGCGCTCTTGGTGGCAGATCTACCATCTGCCTCTCTTGATGGTGATGCTCCTTTCTGGCCATTAAGCTTCAGATTTTCCAAAGCACCAGAGGGCAAGACAAGAAACAAGGGATGGAAACTAATGAAGGAGAGAAGCAACCTGGAATTAAGGAGAAACTGCCTGACAGTGAGGACAATCAACCAGTGGAATGTCTTTTTCTTCAGATGTTGTGGGTGCTTCATCACTGGAGGTTTTTGTCTGAAATGCTATCAGGTCTCTTCCTTGAGCATGGGCTTGGATTAGAAGACCTCCAAGGTCCCTTCCTGTTCCATTTTTATTAATTAATTAGATCGTCCCCCAAGGGTGCTTTTTTTCAAGAGGCAACTGGACTTTTCTTCTTTGGTTTTTCTTTGAAGATGTTTAACTTCTCATCCAAGAAGCTTCTTCAAAGAAAAACTTGAAAATCCAGTTACCTCTTGAAAAAAAGCACCTTTGGGACAAGCAAGACCTGAAGGACGGAGAATTAGTCCATCAATAAAAGGGACACAGACAATTAATAAGACGGAACAGGTTCATAGTTCTGGCACTCGAGTCTGGCCTAGCTTGAAGGGCTGATATCATGGCACTCAGGAGCTTATCCTTGCAATAGGCCTCCTGAGCAGCGTCTGAGGAAGGGCGAGGAAGTGAAACTCCTCAAAATTATCGTGCCTGCCAATTCCTCCCCTTTCTGAAAGCCAGGATAGGAAAAGCGCAGGAGGGACTTGAAAGAGAGAGAGAAAAGTCAGGGGTCATTATCACCTGGCTCCAAGGTTCTGATTGTTGGGGCTTCCCAATCAAAATACGGGATTTTTGCTCGTCATTTTGTTGAGGACAGATACGGTCAGCTCTGCCACCGTTCTCAACCTTTCGTGACCTTTTGTGGGTCCTGGCACCCTGAGCAATACAGGGACATTTCCTAGAGGCACCCGCCACCCTCCTGCCCAAGGAGGCGTGGAAAAGCACCTGTTAGAAGTTCGCCGTCCAGAGAGGCCCGGCTGAAGGAAGTGGCTGCATTGGAGATATCGGACAGGGTGCGGCGAGTGGTGGTGGTGGCGGGCTGGGCAGACAAGTGGGGAATATCGTAACCGTCTTCCTCGTTCTCTGACTCCTCGGGACCGTTGGGGACGTCGTCCTCAGCTACCATATCACCTACATCTGAGAAGGATGAAGCCTTTTCAGCACCCCTTTAGGCCTCTGGCCTGCAGGAGAGGGTGCGTTTTCAAGAGGAACGCAGACAGCCTAAGCCAGGGGTCTGCAAGCCACATGCGGTTCTTTCGGCCCTCCGCTGCGGCTCCCTGTTGGCTGATCCCACCCCTGGCTGGGCCCTCCCCTCCCCGTCACTCTTCCCCTGGCCTGAGAAGGTAAGGGTGATGGCGGAGGGGATGGAGACTCCATTCCATTTTCCAGAGCAGGTGGTGACTGGGTGGGAGCAAGTGAGGTCGAGTTGGCCACGGCCACCTGGTCCCACCAGTTGTTAAATTATTGGCTCCCGGGGTTTTCTTTTCTGTGGGAAACCAGGTCCAAATGGCTCTTTGTTTAAGGTTGCAGATCCCTGGCCTGAACCTCAAAGCTGAAGGCACAGAAATTAAAAATTGTGATGCATAGCACATATAAAAGCCATTTTGCAATCTGACAATGGCCTGGACCAGGGGTCTCCAACCTTGGCAACTTTAAGACTTGTGGACTTCAAGTCCCAGTTTATTTATTGATATATACAAACTCCATACAGAAGCCTGATGATGGCAGATGAGATTCTGCTGAAACGTTGCTACAACTTTAAAAGCACGACAATGACATGGGATAATACCCGAGAGAAGCTGAACTGCATTCACGCACACGCATACGCATACACACACACACACACACACACACATATATATATATATATAAATAAACTGGGACTTGAAGTCCACAAGTTTATACACACACACACGCACACATATTTAAATATAACTAATCTAGGTGAGGTGTTAATATACATTGCTAGTCCATGTATGAAATGCCATAGGCTGAATAAATATATAGAAATGTGGAAGAACGGTGGGATCATTTTTGCAGCTGCAGTTTTTTTATTCCCCAGAAAGTAAAGTCCTCAGAAAACGAAAGAGCCATCGGGTGGAAGAATTAGCCAGTTATTTTTTGCTCCCGACTACAAATTGCCAGAGTGAGCTGTCAAGTCACACGCAGGATGGAAGCTGTTGTGTCCATAATGCCCTGTGCACCTGGGCTCCTACTCTCTCCGAAGGGACTGCTCAATCCTTCCCCCAGACAAGGAGCAGGAGAAGGAAAATGAGGTGTTAATGGCTCTGGATGAGGCACACAGGGAGAGAGAAAGAGATAATGAAAGGGGAGGCACTGGTTGGAATGCTTTTGTCCTTTTCTTAGTGAAGAGAGGCTGTGTTTCCGTCATTATTTTGGCTTCTTGCAATATGAATCTAGCCTAAACAAAATTTCATTTCCCAGGAAACTTACCAGGCATGCTGGCAGCTTCAGAGGAACACGGTGCTGCCTGGGACTGAATGTTGAACATTGCTTCGTAAGTCATTCCCTCCATTTCCTGCTCACCTTCCAAGACGCTGAGCAAAGAGAAAAAAGAAAAGACATTGGATTCCAGTCCTGCAACAGGAAGAGACGCTCTGCTCAAAACTTCAGCACAGACATACAGGCTGCTTTGTGCAACGTGGCGCCTTGTCCCATGCGCCGTTGAGTCTGTAAGCATCTTTGGCCTTTGCACCAAGGAGAGCAGCATCCTTTGGATTGGGTTGCTTTTCAACTCCGTGCCAAGCCTCAAACAATTACAGCTTACAGTGTTGCAGGGAATTCAAAAGTCAGCCTGATTTCACTTGTAACTAGCAATAGCAGCAGCACTTAAGATTTATATACCGCTTCATAGTGTTTTTCACAGTTCTCTGGAAGCGGTTTATAGAATCAGCCTCTTGCCCCCCAACAATCGGGGTCCTCATTTTACCGACCTCGGAAGGAAGGCTGAGTCAACCTTGAGCAGGATCGAACTGCTGGCAGTTGGCAGAATTAGCTTGCAATACCGCATTCTCACCATTGCGCCACCACGGATCTACACCTTTCCACTCATCTACACCTCTAAAATTCAATCATAATCACACGCACTGGAGGGGGGAATACAAGGACTCCCTCACCGTGAACCAGGATTCATTTCCAAAGGCAGCTTGGCATCGGGTTTTTGTCCCGCACAGCCAGGTGGCACCAGTGGCAAGGAGGAAGGGGACATGTACTCGGAGTCTTCGTCATTCCCAGAGGCCTCTCCAGAGAGCAGTTTTGGGGCAACCAATGATCTGGGGGAGAGAAGACAATACAGGTTTGCAATCTCGGATAGAAGGCAGATTGCTGCGCTCTGCTGGTGAAACTTTTGAAGTGAAAGTTGGGGAGGCTTTTGGTCCGTGTGTCAAACCTTTCAAAAGTGTGCCCAGTCTTGCATCACAAATGACAACACAGCAACACAGGTGCATGTGCACACACACACATACACACCAGGCAATATGACTGCAAACACACATACACACACACACACCAGGCCATGAAGCCTCACACTGTCTTAAGACAGAGATGCCTCTAACATTAAGCTACTCGCCTGTTGAGATCCAGTTTAATCCTATTTTAGTTTCATGATGTGAAACCTCTTGCGGTTTCTCCCAACAGTCACCTGAAGCCATCCTAGCAAACCTCCCCAAACGAAACAAAAACTGCAACCAGATTTACCTAAGCAGCTTAGCCTAAAATCACCCGCCCCATTTGGTGCATTCCAGCGTCACAGAAAGTGATGCCTTCGCTACAGAGAGGATCAGAAACCAAATGAGGAATCAGATACCAACCAGAAACTCTCCCTACAAGTTTCGACAGTTTCGAACTTTGAGTAATCGATTGGGCAATTCAACCTTCGCAACGGTCTAAAAATTTTCCGTGGCTGGGAGCTCCCCTGAGGACACAACTTACCTTATAGAAAGAGAATAGATGGCATTGGCAGAAGATGATGGTTTGATTTTAGAATGCTCGCTGTCTAAGCCAGCAGGAAGCCCGAGTTGATTCTGTAAGAAAACATTGCATCAGACACCACCCCTGGTGTACGGTTGGAGGTGTATTTATTGAGCCTCCATATTTATTTATTGTAGTTATAAAAAAAAGGCACACTTAGGCATCACTTGGGTTAGCTTCTAGCCAGTACATTAGCTCCTTCTCTCAAGGAGGACATCACTACCACATGGGCCCAAATATTTGGTCATCTCTTGAATGGCCTGAGGAAGTAGCAAAGGTCTTGTCCATTCCCTCAGGAGTTATAGGATCAAACTCCTCCCGAGTAAGCAAGAAGGGCCAGCTCTCCCTTGACTCAGTGGTCCAGCTCCAAGCAACTTTGCCCACTAGAAAGTATCTTTGCTATTCCCAACGTTGCCTTTGGGTAGGAGGAGAGGCAGAAACTGTGAGGGGGGGGGGGGGGTGAGAAATATCTGCCTCTCTCTAGGATCAAACTCACAGCCTCCTGATTGTGAGGTGACAGCTCCACCTCTAGGCCACTGCACCATTCCAGTCCTGTGCATAACCATGAGCAGCAATAAACCAATTTAAGTGGACCTTATGTGTGGACCTACTCTTTTGCGCCTGGCATTTTAATAGCTCTTACAAATTTCATAAATGAAAAGAAGGGGTAGAAGGATTATGCTGCAGAGCCCATTGGCCAGGGAATTCTGACTGGCGGGGTACAAGGGAAGAGCCTTTTCCGCCGTGGCTTCCGTCCACTCAAATATCATGCCCTGGAGGTGAGATCTGCATGCACCCTTTGGCTTTCTGAAAGGGCCTGAAGACTTGTCCCTTCCAATGACCTGGTGCCGCAATAGGGGTGTGTTATACTGGAAATGGTTCATGGACGGGGATAAGACCCCCACCTCCTCCCCATGGGAAGCCTGGCACACCCACACACACTCACCACAGGAGTGTCCAGGCTCAGAGTACTGCCCAGTCTGTGAGGATCCACCCTGGCCTCCATCTGAGAAGGCAGCGAGAAGGGGAGGGAATGGCGGTTCTTCAACTCCCTATTGGCCCAGGCTTCAGTGGGAGCCTTCAACATGGGTCGCGAGGGCCAGAGCTCTCCCTGACGGTTACAGGGCACGGGGGGCAGCTTGTCCCTGGAAGGACCATCTCCTGGAGTGCAAGGCAAGGGTCGTCTCTGAGACCGAGACTCTGCCCCAATGGCATGGGGCCTGTCTGGAGGAGGAGGTGGTGGAAGATCTCGGTGAGTTGGTGGGATCGGCAGAGGTTTGTCTTTGTGGAGAGAACCAGGTACAGCCTATAAAGTAAGGGAAAGCTTTCCAAGTACAATGATATTTTAACCTTTCTCTTTGAAGCAGTTTCTCTTGGTGACTTTAAGATGCGTGGACGTCAACCCCCCAGAATCTCCCAGCCAGCCATGGCATTCCAGAAGTTGTAGTCCACACATCTTAAAGTCACCGAGATTAAGATACACTAAAATTCAATCATAATATCCTTCCTTCTATAATCCTGTGTAATCATCAAAGCCATGGATCACACGTTCATGTTTTTATATGTATCCAAAAAGTCAGAAAGGCCACATCAGAAGTTTCCAGCCACCGATAAAACAATGATTAGATTATAACAAGCAAGTTATAGAGGAAAGGTGACTCAGCCCAAAGTTTGTAAGGAACCACAACATGATGTTAACTTGGGCAAGAAGAAGTAGGAGCCAGGCTGAAAAATCAGTCCATCAAGGCTATCATTTAACTCAACAAATACATCAGCTGGAATTTGAATTATCAAGAAGAGGGAAAGTGGAAAAGTCCACAGTGCCACTGAAGAAAATTAATCAAGCCCAACACAATTAAGATAGTGTGAGATCCTTGGAGCTTTCTGAGCTTGGATGTTTTCTTTAGACATTTCATTATCCAGCCAGGTAACATAAAGTGCTAGCTGACATCATGTAGCATTGAAGATGTTACCCAGTTGGGTAACAAAACATCTTCAAGAAAGAAGGCACCAAGGATACCACAGTTCAACCCCTCAGCTACAAAGGCTCTCTTCCATTGATCCATTTCAGGTAAGGTGTTTTTCAAAGGGCACCTCATCAGTCTAACAAGTTCCGGTACCTTGGAAGTGGTTCCTGGGCTTGAAGCTCCAGGTGGGTTGGGCACCCGCTGCTGCTGCTGCAGAAGGTCCAGCCGTGGAGGTACCGGCGGAAGTGCTGCCTGGGGAGTCATTGAAAATGGAGAAGGAGGACGTTCCACCTAAAGAGAGGCCAAGAGGAGATCCAGTGAAGACGTTTTTAGTTTCAGATGAACTAGAAAAGAAACCAACCGAAGTACAAAAAAACCCAACCAAAGTATAAAGAGCTTCAAGGATGACTCTGAACCGATCGAACTACTTTGCTTCCTGCAAAGGTTTCGTCATCTTGGCCTGACTTCTATGCCTTATGGGAGGGGCAATCACCTCCCAGCCTTACTCCTGAGTTGCCCCTTCTGCTTCAGCTGCTTTCACCTTCTAGCAGCTCTGTGCACACACACACTGGGAACAGGCTCCCCTTGCTCCTCTGCCTCACTGCTGCCAGACTCCGGAGGCTCCGAAGGCAGCACCCCACTCCCAGATGGTCCTGGCCACATCTCTGCATTGGACGCAGGACCCTCGTCTGAGTCCTCCCCAGACTCCCTGACTGGTCCCCATTCTTCCCCACTGACCGATTCCACTGCCATCTGCACCGGCTGCCGGCAAACCATAACATCTTCCTTCCTGTTCATTCCAATACAGTATCTCAGGAATAACAAGGCCTGTTCTGTCACCGATTCATCTGCATACTGTTCTTGAACTGGACTAGCCAAGGGCATAGCTTTTAAAGGTGATAGATGGTCACCTTAAGGACAGCCAGAAGCTGAGGGCACAGACCTGTTGATATTTGGGCACAGACCCGGAACTGGTCTCTGGTGAGGCACAACGATCCCAGAAATCATTAACAGGTTTCCAAGAGAGCAGAAAACAAAATGGGTCCATCTATTATGCCAATCAAAGGAGGTACATCAACAGACAATGGCAGCTCCAGCAAAGGCTACGTCTTCCAAGCTGGTCGTGAATTCATTATTCAAGAAGAGACTCAAAGAGATGCATGGCTAACCAGGACACCTCAAGCACAAGGAGACAGGACTGACAAGCTCAGCTGTGGGGCAGCTGAATGAAAAAAAAAAACGCAAAACCCAAGAAAACACACACACACACACCTTGCCAACTTGAGCTCTGCATGGCTGCTGGGATGAAACATTATCAGGATAGAGAGCAGGCAGAATGGATAGGGGTACTCACTGCAACATTTTACTGCAGAACTCGCAGCTGACTGCCGATTATAGACATTAATATTGACAATAGAGACTTTTAATTAAAGTGGAAGGCTGACAACCATCTGAAACCAAATGCTAGAAAACACATGCAAACTTGGTTCATAAGATTTAAAGAGGTCAAACTGAAGGCAAGTTCAGGGTCTGTAAAGACTATCATTCTGAAGACCTTACTGGCTGGCTGCCTCCCTCCTATCTATCCATCCATTCCCATCCCATCCTAATTTATATTACTTACTTCCATGGAGGAGACAATCAGTGCAGTCGTACCTTTGCACCAGCCAGCTCTTTCATCATGAACAGGGATTCATCCGTTCTGTCATCATCATCGTCGTAATTTGGAGAGGGGGTTCCTTCTGCCCCTTGCCTCAGAAGCCCTCCCCCTCCTCGGGGATCGAAAGGGTCCACCACAATGGGCTCCGTGCCTTTAATTTCACAGCGGCAGAATGGGCATCCCTGCCCCTCCGATTCCTGCAAACAGAGAGCAGGACCACATGATTCACTCAGGGCCACCCCATGGATTGTGGCTGCAGGATTATCTTGGCACACAGGAGGGAGTGAGGAAAGAAGGAAGAGAAAAGAGGGAGAGAGAGAAAAACTTGTAACTTGCTACTGCAGTAGGAAATAGGATTAACTTGTCTGAATGTATGACTAGAGGCCTTATGAGCACACCATCTCTCTCTCTCTCTCTCTCTCCCCCCTCCCTCCCTCCCTTGCACACAGACAGACAGACACAAATACCTTTGCCTCTTTCACTGCACAAACACACTGGAGCACAACTGCATAACGGATGACTCAGCCTAGAGGAAAAACACCCATTTTGGTGCCTTCCGCAAAGCTGGTGACAGCAGTGATGATGCAACATGCCCAGCCAGGCAAACTGGGCCAGGTGCCACTTTCTGTAGGGGCTGCAGAGCGCCATGTTTACTCTGACAGGGGGCGACCCCACATACCTGCCATGACGTGAGACAAGAGGTACACATGAGGTGCCCGCAGGGTTCTATCTTCACATCTTTGTCATTTTCGGCACAGATTTTACAGAGTTGGAAAGTGGAGCCCATCTCGCAGTAGAGTTCGTATTGCTCCTGAAGGTAAGAAAGGGACACATCTTAAAAATACCCTCCTGGAAACAGCCTTTTTAAAGCTCAGCTTCAACAAGGGCCACGGAAAGGTGAGAGCTTGCAACGCATTTTTTAAAAAAATCCATCGATGACCACTTATTTCAAAAAGTAGGAATATCGTTAATGGAACAGGGTGTGATTCTTAAATCATGGCTGCAAGGATTTCAAAGTGCAGGCGTTGAAAAAGACAGGAAATCTGTTAAAAAAGAAAGTGCTCTCTAATTCCATATTCCCCAGTTCTCCTGTTCAATCCTCTTTTCTCCAAATGTGGACTCCACACACACCCACTGTGGATACAAATCAATGGGTTTTTTTTAAATTTAAAAAGTGGATTTTTTTAAAAATTAAATCGTATTTTTTTATTTTTATCAAATTTATTTTAATCAAGTGCTTTTGGAGTAAAAATCTATCTAAAATAGTTTTCTATTTAAGATACATTGATCATTTAGTTATTCAGCGTGAAATGGAGCTTAGTTATGTAGCATGAGACTGTATATTCTGCAATATTGGGACTGCATATAATCTACCCTGCACATCCCTCTGTGTACTTTCCGTGTTTTTTTTTTTTTTAAACTGTAGGAAGTAGATGAAGCGTCCCCAAACTTGGCAACTTTAAGGCTTGTGAACTTCAACCCCCAGAATTCCTCAGCCAGAGCATTCTGGGAATTGAAGTCCACAAGCCTTAAAGGTTGGCAAGTGTGGGAAACCCCCTGGACTAGATAGAAGAAATGGAGAGGAAGGAATGATCTCCGTTCACCTGGGTGACTTTAATGTGGTCCTGGGGTGTGGGCTCACACAGGCCGGTCAGGTCTGGATTCTGGTTTCTTCCATCGGGATATAAGTAACTAGAGGAGAGATGGGAAAATTATTTCTTTTAAAAGAAAGATACAGCTGAGCAGAGCAGAGGCTCAGACAAATTGGAGAGATGGCATTCTTGCAGAGGGCTGAATTAGGAGATAAAACTTAATTAGGAAGAGACCTTACAAGGCCCCAAATGTGAGAAAGTAAACAAAAGTCTGAGTTGTGATTCCCCTGCTGATGAAAAAATGGAAAAGGTCTCTCAGCTTCGAGCTGCTCAGAGCCAAAACTGCTGCTTAACCAGCTTTAGCCAATTGCAGGCCTGGCACTTAAAAGCAGCTTGCACCGGTTTGCTCTTGGTGGCTTGGGGAAGGAAGTCACATGCACCTGAGGCCACACTCCCACTGGCATCAGAGATGGCCGTGCAAGTTCCCAACTGCCTCTTTTTGCACAACGAGGCACTGACACACCTGCCCTCTTTTTGATCTTGCTGTGGTTTGTTACTGATGCCTATTTGTCAAATGCCACAGGGCTGGAAAGAGAAACTCAACCAGTTGCGTATCGAAGGACTGTGCAAAACCTTGAATCCAGGTGCCTGATAAGGCAGGTTATATTAGGACTAGCACAAGGACCCTGTTGGCTTTCAGAGAAAGAGCCAAGGAGTTTCAGAGGTTCTGCAGCTTTGGTAGAACAGACTGAATTCCTTTCCATTCTTCAATTACAGGGAGTCCTCGCCTTACAACTGGTTGCTTAACTATCTTGTTTCCTCAAAAATATGACCTACCCTGAAAATAAGTCCTAGTTTGATTTTTTTTACATGTGCACCCAATATAAGCCATACCCCCCTCCCAAAAAAAACCAAGCCCTAATTAATCCTGCCCACTCCAGAGTGCATGGGTAAAAGTTAAGCTAGAGTAGGGATGGGGAGGTGGAGCTGCTCTACTACTTCCCTTTGGACAGTTGTAGTCAGACTTCGCACACCCAGACATCTGCCTTGCTGGGTCATTTCTTCTGCAGCCAGCAAGGCTGACCATGGTTTTCTGAAGGCTTCTGAAGCTGAGAACAAAGCTCCGGATCGATCTAGAGCTCCATTATTGGCTGCAGAGGCCTCAGGAAAGCCTTACCAGCCACAGAAGAAGTTCCTGAAAGCCTCTGACACCAAAAAGAAAGCCAAGGGTGACGCGTGCAAGTGGGGTTATTCAGTGGATGGCATCCCCCCAAAATAAGACCTGGTGCCTTTTTGGGTGGCAAAAAATAAATAAATAATAAGACAGGGTTTTATTTTCTGGAAAACATGGTAGCCTTTGATGTTATGATGGACTCAAAATATGTTATTTATGGCCCGTCCTTCGGACTGCTGCACAGCCCTGTGCTTATGTAATTGCATTTTGAGAGTTTCTGCCCTTTTTACAGGGGGAAAAATGATCACTGGTTAAGCGGGATTATGATTTACAAGTATGTGATTCACTTAATGACTGTGGTAACTTGGTTAACAAACATCATAAAAATCAAGTCCAGCACAGGATGATTTGACTTATGATCACAATGGCTTACAAACAAAATTCTGGGCTCAGCAGCGATCATAAATCAAGGATTGCCTGTATAGGCACCTTATCTGAAAAAAGAACGAATCAGAGTTATGAGACGGTGCAAAAAGAAGTTACTTACAAGCCTTCCCTGAAGCCATCAATCAGTGCTTGAAAAAGAGGTTTGTTGTGGGGAATTGTCTGGAGGATGTTTCCATCTGCAGTGACATAGCCAATTGCCCACTGACCAAGTCGGGTACAACTCAGACGAAAAATGTAACTAAAACAACAACAAAAAGATACATTGATAGCTGAACAAACACAAATGTGAACATCCTACATATAAAGCCTTTTTTGAGTGACAGCACAGCAGAAAATCTCTTTTGCCCTATCCTGGTAATCATAATAATCTGAATGCTTCTTTCAATGTGTATTAACTGGCATGGCCCTTACTTCTTGGATATTTTAAGTTGGCTTGATCATCCTATTGGGGCATTCCTACTGAAGAATGATTAAACCTGGAAGAAACTTATGATTTTGTAAACCCACCCAGAATCTATCAGTCAGTAAGATGAGTGGTATCTAAATTGGATTAACAAATATATTAATCATCAATGTGCTTAACCCTGCAAATGCCAATTTATGGCATTTCAAATTTACAACGTCCCTGGTATCAATTATTTTCGATATATAAAACGCTTAACCAGAACATGAGTGGAGGTTAGAAAGGCTGCCTTGAAGCACTCACCTTCCAGGTTTGTGAATGAACTTCTGAAGCCGGGCTTTGACCTCATCGTAGGTCAGGAATGCCATGTAGCCAGGATGAGTCACTGCAAGGCTGTTCCAGTTTCGAAGCAAAGAAGACCAGGGCTGGGTTGAGGGGAGGGTGAAAAGGTAGGGAGTTACTTCAACAAGGAAACAGCCTTTCCAATCGTGGCTCATTCATTCCACTTCCCCTGCAGTCACATCCCCTCCGTGAATTGACTTCAGCCACATTCAACCCCAACCGTTACATTTCAAATAGCAGCAGAGAATTTAATGGCATTCTAATGGGGCAGGGCAATTTTTCTTTTCAAAGCTATCCCCCATGCCAGGTTATCAATCCTTCCTGATCCCAGAAATCCCAACGGACAGTAGAAGCCAGACAGATTCGGGAGGCAAGGAAGCCAGTAAGTGGAGAGAAGTAACATTTGAAGGTTGAGGCTGTACAAGTCAGGGAGAGGAAGATCGATCATTTCAACAGAGGGAGGAAAAAGCTGTTTCAGTGGTGAACCAATGTCTGTCTTTGGCGAAATTGTGGCTTAACAATAAAAAAGAAAAAAAGCTTACCTGAAATAGACGGGTAAAAATATCAAATTCAAACACTGAAATGTAATCGTTGCATGTCAGGTCAATGGTTGATTTCAATGCCATGGCTTCCAGGCCGGAACTGATGGGGTGGACTTCATGTAATGCTTGGCGGAAGGTTTTCCATGGGACAATCGTCCTAACAATAGGATAAAGATGTGTATATGTGTATAAATATATATTGGCATAGGTTTTTTTGCATCATAGGGACTTAAAACATCTGCTAAATCAAACAAAAGACTTCTTTCACCCAGTGTTGTCTTCCTAGAGGAGCCAATCAGATTCATTTATGATAGCTTTTCCTAACCTTGCCTATTTTAAGAAGTGTGGACTTCAATTCCCAGGGGTCTTCTGGGAGTTAAAGTCCACACATCTTAAAATGGCTTTGCTCTGGGAAGTCCCTGAACAAGACATCAACTCAACAGCTCTGTTCCACTCATGCTTCCTAGCCATAAATATTCAAAGCACCCATCATTCCTGACATTGGACATTATACCATTTCCCATAAATTGCTTTTAAAACCATCAGTGTTAATGGGCCTTTTGTCCATGCATATAGATTCACAACCACAAGAATGGAAGCACACAAATGCAGATGCATGAACTGCTTTGAGAGAAACAATGTACAATTACTGAAAGCAGACAACATCAGTTATAATCCTTAATTTGTTCAATAACTGGTTAAAGCAGCTACTGACGTAACAGCAGGATAAAGGAATGTCATATAACTGCATCTAAACAAGATTTTTGACATCCAAGTAACTGTACTGAGATACTAAATAAAGGAAGTAATGAAAGAAGACCAACTGCTTGCAGGCAAGGTTATGAGTGCACATATTTCATAAGTCTTGATTTGCAGATATGCTATGTGTATTTCATATGGGAAAAAGCTTGAATCTGGAATACGATCAAAAAATAATCTCCAGAGATAAACATCTCAAGTTATGGCAGTGTAGCCTGTTGAAGCCAAATGAAACATCAATTCCTCAACAAATCAACCACGAACAAATTTACTCTCTGAAGTCAACCCTTCTATATCAAGGAAAGGGCAAGGCTGAAAATTATCATAAAGCTCTCTGTGTGTGGATTTTAATCCTACAAGAGTGGGGGCTACAGTCAGATAATTTCAAAGAAATACTTGAATGCCTTCACCCAGCTTTGACAGTCTAGTAGCTCTGGGGTTCCCTCTCACATAAGTTGGGTGTGGTAAAACCATGAGAGACAAACCACTCCAGTTATGGGTTGCCTGAAGAACTTCCGGAAGCCTAAAAGCTTATTTTGGAAATTGTACATACTTCTCCTCAAAGGCTTTTCTCCAAAACTCGGCTGCATCTGCCTTCGTGATTCGGAAAGTGTCTCCTTGGAAGAGTCCATTTGGAAATATGCCTTTCAGTTCTGCCAGCATGTGGCTGAAGATCAAAGACAATTTAGTCAGGTTGCGCCTGCAAGGACAGAAAAACACACCTTTGTAAGTCGCTCTGGATAGTGAGATGAGTGGCAGATAAATTAACAAATAAATGTGCCATGAAATGGGAAAGCAGCAACCAGAAAATGAAAGAAGAAACTGGAACGTTGATTTTTCAGGTCACATTCTGACTTGTTTTTTCTAGCAATGCATTCTAATTCACAGCAGTTTGGAAATTTAGGTTTACAGTAGTTTACAAGCCCTCTTTATCTTTCAGGTGTTTTATTGTGTTACGCAGAAGATGCAATAGAAAGATGGATAAAATGCTTTTAAAGTAAGGCAGAAAAATGATGACCCAGCTAGAAGTTACAAGTCCTTCAATCAGTGTTATATAATAACTATCTGTCCAGACAGCATTTCATTCAAAACAATTCCAATCATAATTTAAGTTTACCTTATTAAGCAAAATTAAATTGAGTGCACAAGAGCCATCACCTTCTGGGTACATACTCCCAGGCTACTCAACACAGGTGGACAAGAAAGGGATAAATTTAGGGTGCTTGTGGAAGAAAATTATCAGCCACAATGGTCAGGAAGAGGGAGGCTCCGGTAACTGATCTAATCAGCAGTGCCAGATGACAACCAAATTCAAAGAATAAGATTCTTCCTTCACTCTTATTGCCCTTCGGTGTAAAGAAATGAGAGCAGATACTTGCAGTTTCAATCAACAAATTAATAATTAATCTTGTTGATTAATTAATTAATTAACCCTCTTATTAATTAATTAAGCAAGCTTTTAATCAACGAGATTAAGAGAAGTTAACACCATGTACAACTTATTTTACTCACACACATGGAAAGTCGGGATAGGCCCCTCAAACCTAGTTTCCTAAAGCCCCTCCCTTTCTTGGCCCACGTGTGATCTCTTCTGCTAGCTTCCTCACATTATCTGCTCACCTTATATCATCTCTGGGCTAATTAATGAGAATTTGACTGATTATGGCTTCTTTTGTTCCAGGAAAAAAGGAAGGAATAAGCATCAATTATGTTTGGAACTTCATGACCACTTTGGGCTTAAAATGTAATTTTTGAAGTAATAAAATGTTCAAGTGTCAAATGGAAAAAGGCCCTGGAAGACACCTGTGAGCATATATTAAGCATGACGTGCGTTTTACTCACAGACTTATATAAAGAACCAAAGGGTACGTGAGGCACTTTCTAGCTCTTACACCCCAGAAGGAGCAGCACATCTACACAAGAGCAGCAGCAAAAGAGAGCATTTTTTTCATCTCTTGAGTAGGCTGTAGCTGTGATGGAATTCCTCCTGTTTTAATTTTCAGGGAGTTAGCTGTGAGAGTGTTTATTCCAGATTATTATTTTCCTTATCAACTACTGTTCTGGCACCATTTTCACTTCCCAATTAATGTGCTTTCTCAAGGGGGGCCTCCCAGAGAATCAAACACGCCTGTGAGATTCACATGAGGGAGAGAGCTCGGAAAGAAGGGAGGGAAGCGAATGCTTTTAGATAGCCGATCACTCTGGACAGTCTAAAAATACGAAGGGAAAGGCAGTGGGTGAGATATGAGTCTTGGCTCTAGGCCAGAGTGGTGAGTCTCCCATCCAAGGAGGTGGAGTTGAGACTTTGTGCATCAACTCCTGAAGACAACAGTAGCTTCACCAGACAACAGAATTGAAAATTAACACTCTATTAAATATGCTGCATCAAAGCAAGGGATGTTCTTTTTTTTTTTTTGCCACTTCTCTCCACTTGGCTCTCCTCTTCAGTTCCTCATTATTTTCTGGCTCTGTCCTGCAAAAAGTCAAGATGTCAACCAAGCTCTCAGCCCCACTGCAGCCTTTAGCAGGGCCTCATTTTTCTGAGTTCAGTTTTCTGCTGCCTTTGCCTCTGACCTGCAGCAGGCTGTTCTTTTCCTGCTTCCTGTTTGCTGGACGAAAAACATTCTACCACGATAAGGGCTTGCCTTGCAGAAGTCACTGGGATGTCAACTCATTCCGTCCTTCTTTGCACCCATGAATCTTTAAAACCATCCTTTCACACCTCCAACTAGTTGCTCCAGAACTTCCCAGGAGTTCTTCTGAAGAACAGCAACACCTTTCCTGAAATTATACATCAGGACAATCTGATGCACAGCCAAATTAAGCAAGATTCTCAGATTATTTGGGGTGGGGGGGAGCTATACATCCCAACTCTCCGGAATACCAGGCAGCATCAGGTAGAAAAGCACTAGGAAATCTCTCAGCAATCACTACCATATACTGCTAATTCCACTCATATGACCAGCAGAAACTAAATCAGCCAAGGGAAAACACGCATAACCTGCAGTGATACAGTCTGTAAACACTGCATAGAATTTCTCTCTTCTGGAAAGAACATTTTTAAAAAAATATGTGAAGGTACAGCACACTGCAGACTAAAGGTATGTGGGATACCATTTATATTTTAGGGCATCGAGTAAGGTTCATGATCACCTACAATATTCCAGGGGATAACCTAAGGAATTGGCTAGATGTTATAATATACAGGTAATTTTTGACTTCATTTAGCGATGGTTCAAAGATACAACGGCACTTTAAAAAAGCGACTTATGACTGTTTTTCACACTTATGACCACTGCTGCATCACATGATCCCAAATTCAGATGCTTCACACCTGGTTCATGTTTATGATGGTCGTAGCATCCCAGGATCATGTGATCTGCTTTTGAGACCTTCTGGAAAGCAAAGTCGATGGGAGAAGCCAGATTCACTGAACGACCGCATTACTACCTGAACAAATGCAATGATCCACTTAACAACCATGGCAAGCAAAGTTGTAAAATGGGGCAAACTCACTTAGCAAATGTTTTACTTATCAACATAAATTCAGGGCTCAATCATGGCCATAGCTCCAGGACTATCTGTACTTCCTTAAGAGCAAATATAGTCGGCAAATTTAAAAGCAGCTCAAGCAGAACACGAGCAATTCGAATTAAGCACGCCATTACTATTTCAACCTTAGCCCTAAACATTTATGCATTCACAATTACAATATGAATAAAATTCTTTGCAGAATCAGACTGCTAGTATAAGTAAACAAATGTGTTGTGTGGTGACAAAATGATTGCATGTTTCCAAAGACAGGTTACAAGTTGGAAGACTGCAGATTGGATAAACAAAGCAAAACAACAGGGAGTGTTTTGAGATCTTAATAAATACAAATGTTATGAATGGGCTTAAAAGCACGAGAGAGAGACAGAGAGCTCTCTGAAAAAAAATATGTAAATATCCTGTCTAAAAATAACAAGGATGCTTCCTTGTTTACGTTTGGTGAGGAAGACTGAAGATGTACCTGGGAACAGCTTGTGTAAGCAAGTCTGACTTCCGCAATCGCTGTTTATTCAAAATGTCCAAACTCACAAGACGGATGAGAGGAAACTAGGCTGCTGCCCCCACAGAAAGGTAATGCATGGCGCTTCTACTGATGTGCTCTACGATTAAACAAGTTTCTCTCTCCCCCCCCCCCTCCATTTTATTCCCAGGGAAGCCAGATGTGCTGGCTCAGGGGAGGAAGGGTTCAATTCACAGACTGATAAAGATGCCGAGATGTTTAAAAGGGAAAGCCAAGTCTCTCCAATCAGGGGGGGCAGGCTACACGTTTGATCTCATCCCGAGAAAGTAAACAGGGGCCTGAAATATCAGCGCAAAGAGGGTGTGTGTGAGAGAGAATGGCTTCCTGGCTAGTTGAGGTTGAGAATGCAATTTTGCAGACTTGATGGAGGATGGCTAGAAAATCTGCATGCGTGTACAGGTAACCCTCGACTTACAACAGTTCATTTCGCGTCCGTTCAAAGTTACGGTGGCACTGGAAAAAAATGGGACTGTTGCAGTGTCCCCATGGTCGTGTGATCAAAATTCGGGCCCTTGGCAGTGAACTGACTCACATTTATGACAGCTGCACAGTCCCGGGGTCTCCTTTCACTACCTTCGGAACAAGAGAAGCCAACGGGGAAGCCAGATTCAATTAGGAAGAGCAATGATTCACTTAGCAACCGTGGCCAGAAAGGTTGCAAAATGGAGCAAAACTCACTTAACTTGATGTCTCTCGCTTGGCAACATAAATTTTGAGATCAAGTAAGCCGAGGACTCCCTGTATAGCAGAATCTGAATTATGCAAGAAGCGGGATGACAAATTATGGTGTGATTTTTTAGGCCATGGCATTAATAGTTTCCTTCTAAAAAGTGCGAGAACAATGGTCTCCCAAATGTCCAAATCCAATTTTTTTAGTATCTAGAGTAGGCGTAGTGCTATTGTATGCTAAAGCAAGGTTCTCCAACCTTAGCGACTTTAAGACTTGACTTCAACTCCCAGAATTCTGGGAGTTGAAGTCCACAAGTCTTAAAAGTTGCCAAGGTTGGAGACCCCTGTGCTAAAGCAATTAATATTCAGAGTCTCTCCCCCCCTGCCCCCCACCTTTGTCCTCTAGCTCTGTCTTCCTCTCAATGCCGAAATTTGACTTGAGTCTAACCAAACGGAAACATTTAATGACAGCATTTCCAAATAGTTTAGAATCTTGTGAAGAAAAGCAGCCTGTGCCTCTCTGGGTGGGGTGGGGGGGGGGGGGGGGGGGTGGGAGGAATGAGACAAACATCCTAACTTAATTTCCCCTTATCCTTTCCAGAGGGAGATAGCAAAGCCATGAGCCACTCAGGGAGGGTTTCTTTTTCTTTTCAACCGGCGGTTATCCTGCCACACACGCAACAGGGCAGCGACCACTACAATGGAAGGCATCTGGCTCAATGCTTCCATCTCGAGCGATGAATTGCTACATCTGGAAAGGACTTGATTAATCCGGCACGCAACGCCAACTTGTGATGTTATCTCAGTGCCCGGTGCTTGCCTGATGCAAATGCGAGCTGAGTCTGATGAATTAATCTTAAGTGTCTCTCTTCGACAGGCAGTTATCTATGCAGGAAAATTAGGTTATGTGGGCATTGGATCTCTTGTATTGGGAGAATTCATTTAGTGAGCTATTCTTGACAAATTAGAAAGGTTTGTCTAATCCAGGGGTCCCCAGCCCTGGTCTGTGGACCAGTCTGAGCCACGTTTGAGAAGGGAAATGAAGTAGCCATAAATATTATGAGTGGATGGAATGTAACTACAGTAGTTGGAGCTTGTAACTTTACCATAAACATTCACTGAAGCTTTAACTTTGGAACTTTGTCCCAACCATAAGTCCTTCAGGTTTGCTTTCACAATGAAGCATCAAATATGGAGACAGTGCCTTTCTTAAAGGCCTCACCAGAATGATGCCGCTTGTGAGCCATGTGCTTTTCATCTCTGATCCAACTAAAAGATCCCACCAAGGTGGTTAAATTGGTGCATGGCCTTCCAATAACAGCATATTGGAGGAAACTACAGCCATTGTGAATTCACCCCTCAGGAATGCTGAGTAGTCCTATTTAAAATCATAGGTTGACATATATACACTTCCTGCAGCTTCACAGTCTGCTTCCCATAGTAACCAACTGTGTAAAAAAATTGCACAACTACTCTCAGTTCAGCTTAACACACAATTTGAAGTTCTATTTTGCTCCAATCAATAGAGTATGCTGCTTTCTAGAGAAGTACAGAAAACTAAATGGAGTGTATACATTTTATACAGATACAAGTGGCTCAATTATTCTATGTTCTATGTCACCTTTAAGTGCCTATACAAAGAACTATCCAGCATTACTCTGATAATATGAACTATGCACTGGCATAAAATTCGGAGCAAGCACATGGATCAGCATAAAAATAAACACTTAACCATGAAACGTCCCTTAACATTAAAAACCACAATATATTTGTTTCTAATCCCACATTCTACCTCGGCACTTCTCTATCCCGACCTCCAAACTTGATGTCCTCCAGTCCCTACCACCAGTAGCCATGGTTAGCTTGAGCTCATGGCAACGGAAGTTCCATTCATTGGGAAGCTACCCATTTGGGCAAGGGGATAGATCATCAGTAAAGGCTCGCCCATATTTTCATTTGTGA
Source organism: Laticauda colubrina (assembly GCA_015471245.1). Taxonomy (NCBI): domain Eukaryota; kingdom Metazoa; phylum Chordata; class Lepidosauria; order Squamata; family Elapidae; genus Laticauda; species Laticauda colubrina. The sequence continues at coordinate 2,629,016 of BLBF01000059.1, read as the reverse complement.
CCATGTTTAGACCCTTTGCAAGCAATTTTAAAAGAAAAGCCGGGATGGCAGAACGGGACAGTTCACGTTCCTTTCTTGACAATCTGGCAAGCAAAACGACGTCTTTTTTTCCTCCCCCAATGGGCAGCGTTTGAACTTTCCCTAAGAAGCGCTAATTGAAATGCAGAAGTAGGTTGCACCATTTGGCTACGTTCTGGAGGGCATGGTTAATCTGAAGGAAGGGGCAGGCGGTGTTTTTAACCGCAGACTTGGATAGGCTGCCTCAATAATGCCTGATTGTGTTTTTCCTGATCCAGCACCGCACATTAAGAAGCAAAATGATTAGCAGCGAACTTGTTTTTGAATTGGGGATTGGGGTGTCTAATGCTTCGAGTGTATTAAACGTGATAGTCGTGCATATTTCAAAAATATGCTTAAAAAAATAGACTGAAAAGGATCAGCTTCCTTCCTACGTGGAGCTGCACTTATTTCATACATATAAAGGCCCTGGATATGTCTGCAGCTTTTTCCTGTATGGATTTGTTCCTCCAGGTCCTACAGCTAAAGCATGAAATCTTGCAGAGACAGATGAGCCCCCCCCCCGGTCTCACCACAGGACGAGACAAGGCGCTCAATACATTGGCTACTATTGGCTTTAAATGCTCATCCCTTCCTACTATGCCAAGTTATGTTTTCATTTTTAAAAGGAGGGGGAGGAGAATTTATAAATCCAGAGAAACCATTTCTTTAGAGCTGGGCATTCTTCTAATATACTGTCCTCCATGTTACAGTGAAATCATACCATCCACAGCTGAAACCTTGACCTCCGAGCAATGACTGAGGCATTTTTATGACCCATGTTCAAAATCAAGCTGTTCCCTCTAGGGGATTAGGATTCAGGCAAATCCCTCGCAGAACTCTCTGAGGATAAGGCTGGCTGTTAAAAACAAACCCTGATCTATGCTTACCACTCACAATGTAACAACAGGATCATCTTCTCCAGTCTCTTGTGTCTCATCCTTGGCTCAAGGAAGCCACAGGGAAGGCTGAGGTCTTAGGAACAAACCCCACTCCAGTTGCAAATGTACACAATAAATGACTCATGGTAATGATCAAAGAACCTCCTCGCCCTTAACCATAACTACTTACTCTGTACTGTTCACTGACGCTGTTTGAGGTAACCGAGGCTTTACTGAATTCCTGGCATCCTATCCAGAGATAGTGACTGACTCACAAGACTAACGATGGCTTCCAAACCATTGTTTTTAATAAATGCATGAAAATGGCATTTGACGGCTTCCAAGATCTTGAAGACACCAAACTCTCAACATAAACTAGCCCACCTTCCCAACAATTTCCTGACATCAGCTTTTGCACTTCAAGTAGCAGAAAGTGCTTCTGGGCTAAAGTGAAACTAAGTTCAAAGAACAGTGGAGAGAGAGAATCCAGCTCTATTTATGGCTCTAACCACAAGGCTCGATGCTTTCTTAATTCTAAAGGTAGGCCGCGCAGAAGTGGAAAATATTGCTTGCGCTGTGGTAACAACAAAGCCCCAAGTTTGTTTATTTAGAATATTGCCCCAAACAGTGTTTCAAAGATGCTTGATTTATACAATATTATTTGACATTGTCTCAGCACCCTATTGGGAAGTGGGAGGCAGCTGGGATGCTACATCAAGAGATGGTTTTTATGAACACAGCTCGGCCTACCACCTCTTCCCACGTGTCTTCTAGCATCAATCCCCACTCAGATGCAGCGCCTCCATCTCAAAAATCCTATTGTCATCCTGAAGCTTAATCCCTAATTTAAAATGTAACCACTGCAAGATGAAAACGGGCAGCTGCCAACTCTTCAAAGCAGGCTGGAAATTGTCTGTTTCTCTTGCAAAGTAAAAAAAAAACCCTGCATTTCTTTAATAGAGCTCTCTCTGAGGAGCCTACAGAGAAAGGTGGCTGATAAAAGATTAGAATAAATAAGATGAAAAACTTCTGAATATTGAATGCATCTCCAAGTTACCTAGAGAAAATAATAGGGCAGCTTTTAGCCTAAGGTTAAAACATACATTCTCTTCTGACCTCACTTCATTTCTGTACCCAAAGGTGGTTTTTCAAAAGGCAACTGCATTTTGTTTTTCCTTGAAGATGTTTTGCTTCTCATTGAAGCCACTTCTTCAGTTCTGACTGAATGAAGCAGCTGAATGGAACTGAAGGATCTTCTTGGATGAGAAGCAAAATGTCTTCAAGGAAAAACAAAAGTCCAGTTGCCTTTTGAAAAACCACCTTTGGGACAACCATGACCTAGATGACTGAGAATCTCCACAGAGATTTATTGTCTGTCCTTGCTTAATATGACTTAATTTTATTGGTGGATACCTTATGTGGACAAAATTTGTAGCTCAGGGTTGAAGTGAAGGGTCCCTGGTGTACTCTAAGCTTGGTGGTTTTCTTGCAGACATATCATTATCCAAAATAGGTAGCATCATCGGCACTGATGATGTTACCTAGCTTGAGTAATGAAATGTCTGCAAGAAAACCACTAAGCTCAGAGAGATCCCGTATCAGCATTTCTTTACTAATTTTTGACAGCATTAGCTGGTTTATCAACTGAACTCATTTTTGCACATAATCTATCTTGCAAATCCCAGCACCTTCAAGAGGTAGGTGTTTTTAAAATTAGAGCATAGACATGGAGTTTTCAGTGAAAATGGAATGAGCAGAGCAGCACCTCCAACTCAAACTGATGAGCTGCCAGGGAAACATAACATTCAGGGGAAAACCAAAATGAAGCAAAAGCAAACGGAGACGAGGAATTTGGAAAGAAGCAAGGGGACTTCCCCAGATCCAGACATGCTCTGGAATACAACGGATGAATTGCAGCACTAGCCAGCATTACCTCGGCTGGGAATTCTCTTCATACATTCTTTCTTTCCCTTCTTTAAAGAGGCTGATGGTTTGTTTTGTCTTCTTCATCAGGTTCTCCATGAACACCCGGAAGTATTCATTCTCTCCCAGAGTCTCCATCTTTCCCTCGTAGCAGGACAGGATGGTTCGCAGGTGCTGATAGGTGTCAGGAAGCAGGTCTAGAATGTAGGGAGGACTGTTCTTTAGTGCCAGCTTGGGGTTCTGACATAAACGCACAACCTAAGAAGTGTAAAGAGCAAACATAAATAAATGTAAAAATGCCTTCTGAAGGGCAGCCCGGTTTCAAAATTTAAGAATGCATTCTCACAATAACAGTGTGCTTTAATGAATTCTCAAAAACGTGACAAGTGAGAGGCTGAACCTAACAAGCTACAAACTCTGATTCTGAAATTTTAAACCTACAAAAAGTTCAGTTCAGTTCAGACCACAACACATGCTAATCTCAAAACTTGAGGCTAGATATCTGTGTAGCCCACCAGCTGCCACAGAAACTTCTCCCACAGAGACATTAATGAAGGGGCCATTTAAAAGTTGTTGAAATTACTATTCCATCATCAGCCTTTTTGAGACAGTGTGCACAAAGCACCAAAATAATGACGCAAGAAAAAGGTATCACTTAAAAGAGAAATGTACCAGCTCCTTGACTTCCTATGTCCTCTCAAGAGTGGTGTCTTAGCAAAGTTAGATTTCTAACCCAATTATCAGTGGAGCACTTTGGTGGGTGACAGCCACCTTGTCACTCAATTCTCTTTAAGGATTCATGACCCAGAATCATTTGAAGAGGAGGAATGGGGTACCGATACCCTTGCCTAAGGATCTGCTTACTTACACTTGGCATTATTGTAACTCGACAAAGCTCAAGAGGAGATGAAGGAAAACCAAGGAACTGAAGATGAGCAGAGGGTGTGTGATCATTGGAATATTTTGCAAAACTCCTCCTGTCCCAGCCATGCCCAGGAATTGTCATGATTATGCCATCTCAGGAATTCTGGGAGTTGAAGTCCACAAGTTGAAAAGGGGCCATAATTGCCCACCTCTGTCTTAGGGTGAGTGGATACGTAACACTGAAACTTTTCAATGCTCAAGAAGTTAAAAGAAAAAAAAAAAAAAGACCTGATGAAACAACAGCCTTTATTTTACTGCAAGAGACCACGTTTTGCTATTTGACACAATGTACTAAGTCTGGGATGGGGAAGAAGGAGCTACTGTATGTAGGCTACTGCCAAATTGCAAATATTAGAAGGCTCATGAGAATAATCTTAAAATTCAGATAGGACTCGGCACCTAAACTATCAAAAAGGAAATGGGCTGTGGACAACAGCTGATCAGTTATTTTTATCAGCTGTAACTTTAGCTGACCAGTAAGCTCACTGTGTTCTGTTTAATACAAGCAAGGGTTTAATACAATGTTTAATACAAAATATCACATTATTCTGTTCTAATTCTACAGATCCTTCCTTAGGAGCTAGGCAAAGCAATGTTTCTCCATCTTGATAGCTTTTAGATATGTAGACTTCTACTCCCAGAATTCCCCAGCTGCCTTCCCTAACTAAAAGAATAATCTGCCTGGAAGATTCTCAAATAATACCACCATCAACATTCAAGAAAAATAAACTCCCTTGGGATTGTTACATGTTCAGAAACCATCCATAACTATGCATATATACCAGTAGCATTTTTCATATACATGGATTTTACCAAGACTCTTAACTATGGACTTGCCCAGCTTTTGTAATGACCAATTCTCTAGCTATCATTTCTCAATAGGATTTATCATTCACCTGCTTCCTCAGGTGTAGTCTGCATTTTTCTTTTAAAAATATGCACATGATGATTAAAATTCAAATAACTGTAAGCCACTGCACAACTCCATGCAATCCAACGTGACTTGGATTTGTTAAAGCCTCCAGAATAATTACTTGTATATGGTTTAAAGATCTAGAGTTCAAAATATAAAGGACAAAATGCTCCAAGATACCATGATATAAATTTCCTAAACAGGTTAACAAAGAAAGGACACAATGCAATCAAAACAACCATGGATTATGCTTCAGCTCGAGTTTGATCATGCTTTCATTAAAAAGCCTTTAAAATCACGAAGACATGTGCTAAAGTACAGAACAAAAATGCATTTTATTTTTGTAAAGCTATTTTATATTCTGAATAGTTCAAAGAGAAGATGATTCACTGACAACAGCATTATCCAGGAAATTAAAAGCACCAAAAAATCATGTTCCTGCGTCAGAAATAATGGGAAATGGAAAATGGCACAGACGCCATAAATCTAATCACTATATATATCATACATGCATTCTCATAACTTCTAGGAAACCAATACCAAAAATAACCATCTCCTGTGAAAAGTTAACAGCAGAAAAGGAAGAGCATATTACTTTTCATTATTACTAGTTATCATTTAGTTCAATTAGTTACTTTCAACAGGAACATAAAATCTTTCTCTTAAAGCAATTTCAGAACAGCTATTCAGTATCAGTAGTTATAACTTTGATAGAATTTTATAATTATAATTTTATGTTCCTGTTGAATTGAAAGTAACTAAGTTATATTAAAGTTCATTTTCTTCACAGAACCTTAGCAATCCTAAACTCATGATTTCTAACCCAAAACCGTATAACTAAATGGAAGCAGAGTATCAATATTACATAGCTATAGAGATGCAGCAGTAAGATTTTAAAGAATATCAAATTTCATACATTAGAACTGCTATATAGTAAGATGCTTTTTTATATTCTATCTCTATGATTTATGTTGTACTGATTTAATGCATCATTGACTATCCATAGTTTCTCTTAATTATTTGCAGTAGGTTAACTAGCATCTAGTTTAAGATTTAATACAGATGCTTGAATTTTGATTAGAAAATGGATGGTAAATATTTTATTTATCAATCATATATGTGGCCGCCCATCGCCCAAGAAGTTACTTTAGGTGGGTAAATCATTAGCAAATACCAATGTTTCTCAACCATGGACTTCAACTCCCAGAGCTGTGCTGGCTGGGGAATTCTGGGAGTTGAAGTCCACTGATCTTAAAAGTTGCCAAGGTTGAGAAATGTTGGCACATACTATATTTATTCTCCTTCCTTGGCTTTTACAGCTCCTAAGAACAAATAACTTCAACAAGAGGCTCTTCACTAGGTATTAACCTCATAGCAATAATTATAGTCAAGTATCTGATCACATCAAGGTTTCGATCATGATCACTGGGATAAAATTAAGAGTCTTTGTTTACCAAAACAAAACTAGAAGGGAAGATGGTGGCTTGGTTGGGCTGTAGTCACACTGTGTAGGGACTTAGTACAGGGCATAATATAATTATATGAATCACAAGTTTATTAATGACATCATGGCATCCAGGACAGCATTTGACTCGGGGCTGCCCAAAGAGGATGATAGCTGGCAGCCTTACATTTTAAAATGGAAATATTTTGCACTGACAATTGTGCGATTCTGTGAAAAGTGTGCCTTCTCGAAAACTTTCCCAGTTTGAAAACAGATTACTATCTTATCTTGAGGAAGGCAATGAATAAAGCATAAGCATTTAAATTGTTGCTCAATATTTTAAAGAAAGGAAAAAGAGGAAACAGCAAAAACATTATTTCAAACCATATGAACTGGTGAGCTTTCCAACAGTCTGATTGACCTACCATGCTTCACCTCTCTGTAGCATTCTTGCTTCAGTTTATTCATATGAAATAGGTTTATTAGCTACTGTACTAGCTAATTATTTACTAATTAAGTCCTTGATTGTTTTATTTTTTAAATGCACTCATAGGATTCAAAAAAGCACATTTTAACCAGCTGTTGGCCCCTCAACTTATTTTTTAGCAACCAAGCATAATGTTTTAAAGATACTTAAAAGCATTGGCCTAAAAGCTTGCCGAAATTTAAAAATCATTCTTCCGCTTATAATGTGATGGTTAGTTACATCTTCTATCCTTGGAACACTTTCTAATTTTGCTAGACTCAGTTCCTCAAATACAGTATTTAGGTGGCTTCTTGTTATTTTTAACATTCTCACTTCAACTGTTACACCTCAGCTATATTATATCCACAGCTTTAACATTGAAACAACACATTAGGTTCAAGAATGAATCAAAAATCTGTTACAGTTCAAGACTTGATGATGCATTAGGCTATTTATAAGCCTAATAGGACTATCAGGACTAAGCAATTAACATAAAATAGGAAAAAAAGTTCCATCCATGTTATCTGGTTAAAACATATTGGGAAGCTGGCTATAGGCAGAAGAACTAATTTTTCCTCCCATACCAACCAGTAAGTGAGCAAGCAAACTGTAACAATGTGTGTTAAAACACAATTTCAGAAGCATGGCAGAATCTCCACCGAAGAATAGCTTGATTCACAAGCAACACCAACAGCATACCTTAGCACAAATGTTTAGAAACAGATGTGGCAGGCACCATATCCTTAAACACTGAAGCATGCATTTTTCCTCGATATGTGCCACCCTAAGAAAGTACCTGCCTTCTAAAACCCACAGTTGAAAAATTCATTCCAACAACCTGCAACTTCTTGGCATCAAATCAGCCTATTTGATTAGGGTGGCTTATAAATTTGATAAAGAAATAGATTTCCAGGCCACATCATTAGTCCAAGCCCTTCAATGCAGATTCTTATCAAACCTTTCATGGCATCTAAAGTTTGATCTGAAGCCAAATTTCCAGTTCCCCAATATCCCAACTTCCCAGAATCCAACCTACAACTATTTCCTTCTTTCCAGATAAGACAGCCTTCTCCTCGGGATATTCACATTCAGCCAAAGAATAAAGCAGAATGTAATTGCTTTTTGCCTGCATTGATTTCATGTTCCTCTTGCTCTTCCTCACTTCCTTCCCTCGCCTTCTAAATTAAGATCAGCTCCTCAGGACAGGAAATTGTTTACGATTAGCAGCAGTTGCAAAATAACCAATGCAGACTGACAGTTTTGTATCATTCTAACTCCCAGGAAGAATTGAGCTTAGGTTCCTACTAAAACACTAACACTATGACATCCCAGCCATCCAGCAGTCCACCCTATCCTGTTTTTCCTAGACTATATTTTCTTCTGGAGACCCCTAGAATTTCCATTTCTAACGGAAAATAAGTATCTATAGCTCAGGATTGAATTGTGGGGTTCTTGGGGTTTCAGAGAGCCTCCCACATCTCCATTTCTTTCCAGCCCAGAAAGAACAGACCTGACCTTTGCATGGAGAGATGGAATCTCATTTCCCTTCCAATAAGTCTCTTGTTATGATGATGCTCAGTCAGTCAGCCAGATGCTTAGACTGTATTTGGAATTTGGGTCTACTTACGGAGTCTCCACCAAGGACCTGAGACAGGTAGATGCTTTTGCTTGATGGTGTTAAGAGGTACTTTGTAGGATGTCAGCTGTTCCAAGTCAAGCTGCCTTTTGCAATTGACTGATGGGGATTGCGTCAATTTCGATGGTGTTCAAGTGGCACCCCAGATGTTTTGGGGTTGCACCCAAGGCACCTACTGCTATTGGTACATTTGCTTTGTTTTTCTTATTAGGACAGTTGGCTGCACAGTCATCCAGATGTTCAGACTGGATCTAGCCTTTCTATTCACCTAGGAGTCCTTCTGAAGAACCTAGCATAGGCACAGGTGAATGTTTTACAGTGTCAAAAGGATGGAAACATTCCCAATCAAGCTGCCTTTTGCAACTGACTGACAGGGACAGTCGGTCACACAGTCAGCCAGATGTTCAGGCTGCATTTGGCCTTTTTATCCACCTAAGAGTCCTTCCCAAGGACCCAGAAAAGGTAGATATTGCCTTCTGATGGTCTTAAAGGTATGGAGGCAGGTGGTAAGTCATTCCAAGCAAAGCTGCCTTTTGCAATTGATTGCTATTATTATATTATTGAGCAATACCTTCCCTACTTCATTTAGATACACACACACACACATATACAAATAGATGTATGTATATGTACATTATTGGATATACATACACATATATACATACACACCTCGAGAGCAGGTAACAGAATTTCATTTTTAAGGTGGGCAGGTGTGCTCGCAGTAAAAAAAGAAATGACAATCAAGTTATCTTGTCTATCTTACAGGAGTCTCCAAAATCCCAGGGCTGCACCCAGCCACAAGACGTTGCTTCCCTTGCAAGAATTCCCCACCCCATCCCTTGAGGGGGGGAGGGGGCGATGAAGGACAGCCCTTCGCTTGCTTGGCCCCCTCCTCACCCCTTCAGAAGCCCCCCCACCCCAACCCGGACGCTGCCCTCCCCTCTCACCCCCTCCACCCACGTCTGGCAACCTTTCCGGCCCCCCACCTGCCATAGCCCCAGCCTGGGGGGGGGGGGCGAGGGGCGGGGAGGATGGGAGGGAGCCCCCCCCCTCCCCCCATTGCCCCCTCCCCTCACCTTGTCCATCAGCTTCCAGCACTTCTCGACCATCTTCTTGTCCACGGTGCCGGGCTGGTGGGGGCCGAGGTGGTGGTGATGGGGCTGGAAGGCGTCCTTCATGAGGCCGATGAGGCCCCCGGGGCCCTTTTTCAGGGGGGCCGCCATGTGGGGAGTGGGGAGGCGGCCGCAGCGACACCCCCGCCGGACCCGTCGAGCGGGCTGGGGGAGCTCGGCCGGCTTAAGGCGGGTTCCTTCCTTTCCCGTCCCTCGGGCCGCGGAGAGCCTCCGGCTCGGGCAGCGATTGGAACGGGCTGACGGGAAGCGGCTCCACGAGCGCCGGGGACGCGCCCGACTGACGAAGAAAAGGGAAGTGGGGAGGGGAAGGAGGGCAGGAAAGGCAGCGGCGCATGCGCGCTGGCGCGAGCCTCTCCGGGCGGGGTCTCCTGATTGGCTGGGTGGACGGAGAGGAGAAGTGGGAGGGGGGAGGAGAGGAAGGAAAAGTGGGCGTTGCGCGAGCCTCCTCGAGGGGCGGTGCGCTGCCATTGGCCGCCCACAACGCCCCCCCCAAACGGGAAAGCCGATTCTGATTGGTTCAGGGTTTCCAGAACGCCTGCCCTCCCTTAGAAAACCCGTTTTCTGATTGGTCCGTGGAAGGAAAGGGGCGGGGTGCCCCACCTTTCTCTTTCTCTTCACGTAAGATCGGCGCTGGCTCCGGGCATTAAATGGTCTCAGTCCTATTAGTCGGACCGTATATTTCCTTTTCGAAGGATACCCGAGAAGCCGGCACTCTCATTCCAAGCAGGACAAGAGCATCAATCCTCACTCTGTCCATGCCCACCCGGCGTCAGATTAGCATAGCCACGCCTCGCCGTGTGTCTTTAAATGTCTTTGGTGCGCCATAGAGTCGAATGCGCATGCGCCTCCAGAAGCGGGGGGGGGGGCACAGAGGCATGCGCAGTACTTAGAAAAGAGGCTCGCGATGCCATGATGAGGTTGGGCAGTCTGGCTTCTACAACAGCTACTGCTGAGTTGAGCAAGCGGCATAGAAAAGTGCAGTTATGCAACTTGCTGGACTAATGCAGAGCTACTTCCAGCCAGTCTATAAAAAATGTTTAATGGCAGAAATCAGGTTCGTTCTTGGGTTTTAACTTGGAAGAAAAGATGCTAACTGGTAACTGGTTTTCCTTTCTAAAATCAGATTAAGAACAGATTAACAGAGTTGGAAGGGACCTTGTAGGTCATCTAGTCCAACCCCCACCCAAGCAGGAGACTTTTCTGGCAGATGGCGGCCCAGTCTCTTCTTGAAAGCCTCCAGTGATGAAGCTCCCACAACTTAACTGTAAGCAATTGACAAATCAAATCAAATAAATAAATAAATAAACTTTTGAAGGCAACTTCTGCTCCATTGGTTGATTGTTCTCACAGTCAGGAAATTCCTCCTTATTTCCAGGTTGCATCTCTCCTTGATCAGTTTCCATCCATTATTCCTTGTCTGGCCTTCAGGTGCTGTTTGGAAAAGAGCTTGAGCCCTTGCTTCTCTGTGGCAGCCCCTCAAATATTGGAACCCTGCTATCATGGCTCCTCTTTTCCTTCTCTTCCCCAAACCCAGTGACCAGTTCTTCATATGTTTTAGTCACCACTCCACCAATAGCAATAGCCCTTAGCCTTACATACCACTTCACATTGCTTTCCAGCCCTCTCTAATCTGTTTATAGAATCAGCCCACAACAATCTGGGTGCTTATTATACCAACCTTGGAAGGATGGACGGCCAAGTCAACCTTGAGCCTGGTGAGATTTGAACTGACAACTTGCAGGCAGTCAGCAGAAGTGTCCTGTAGTACAGCACTCTAACCCCTGTGCCACCGAGGCTCTTGGTTGTTCTTCTCTGCACATTTTCTAGAGATTCAACATCTTTTTTACAGTGTGGTGACCAAAACAGGATGCAGTCCTCTAGGTGTGGTCTTACTAAGGCTCTATAGAGTGGTACTAGTACCTCCCTTGATCTTGATTGTATCCTTCTGTTAATGCGATTTAGGATTGCATTGGCTTTTTGGGCTGCCACTTTACCCTCCTGTTTCTCCAGACTGTCTCCCATAATCCCCTGCCAGTGTGGATTTTGTATTCTAGATTGGGGAAAACTGCCTTAAATTCAAATGTTGCAAATTTTATGAAAATCTGGAAAGTCATGCTATCTGATGACAAGGGAACAGAAAAACACAAGGAAAATATGGAAGTGGCTGATAAAACAGAAGTAAAGCAGCAAAAAGAGAAATGAAGGTGTTGGGAGAGGTTTGGGGGTGACGAAACATCTTCACTGGCCTTCTTTCTGACAACAAAGAGGAAGTGGTCCAAGAGAAGAAGATTGGGTTAACAGACTGCCCTGGGTAAAGAAAATGGAGAAAGATTTGGGCAAAAGAGAACTGATCCCTTCACTCGAAGGCTCAAGGGAACGAGTTCGTTTTTCTCCAGAAATCCTCGGTGGTTTGGGGAAAAAGTGACTTTTACATGACTTCTCAAAATGCAAAACTAGGAAGCCAGACAAACGCTTGTGAACTCCCCAAGTCTTCTGTTGAAGAAGGGGATTGTAACACTACTGGGGGAAAAACATACAACTGCTTCCCCACACACCCACTTGGTAGTAGGGCCAACACAATCGCCCCAAATTCTCTGCAGGTTTTCAACACTCCAGGCAGAAAATTAGAACAAGCAGAGGGCAAGGGGCTGAACTGAAAAATTAGGCTACGCCCTTCAGCCCAGAAGACTGAATCTGGAACTGCTGCCTCCCTTTCGTTGGTTGCCTTTTTTCCTCCCCTCCCTGCAAAAAAAGAAAAAATTCAAAGGAAACATTTGGCCCAAACCTCAACATCCTTTCTTTGCTGAACAGTTCAATGCTGCTGGGCATTGAACTCTTTTTTTTTCTCTCTCTCTCTTTTGCTAAGCTTTCCTTGGTCACCATGGCAGCCAAAAAGTGCTGTTGCCACGCAACACAGAAAAAAACACACAGCTCAGATACCTGGGAGGGCTGTGCTAAAATCCAGGGGCTTTTTCTGGCCTTTTTGCACATGGGACGCTTCTGGTGTCGCCACAGCAAACATTTGCAATTATACGGTGGAAAAAACCCACAAAGACTCTTTTTTTTTTCTAGAAAAAAAAAGACTTTTTTTTCTAACCAGGTGTGAGACACAGATCTGGACTGCTGCACCGGTTGAAGACTTGAAGGAGTGCAGTGTGGAGCGTGAATTTCTGCAGTTGCACAGGCTGAGTCTTCGCAACGATGCCTCTTCCAAAGAAAAGAAAAGTGAAAAAAATAAGGAAGCAAAAGTCATCCATTCCAGGTAAAGTTCAGTGCAGCCATGCCAAAAAAAAAAAACCTCAGGTTTGCCGGCAAAGTTCTTCCTTCACATTCCTTCCATGGAAAGTATTATACAAGAATACAAATCGATCTTTTGCAGAGAGGAGGAGGAAATTAAATCAGAACTGATTTAATCACTGGTGGCTTTCAAGAAGAGACTGGACTGCCATTTGTCAGCAATAGTGTAGGCAGGATCTCCTGCTTTTTTGGGGGGGGGGTGGGTATTGTACTGGATGACCTACAAGGACCCTTCCAACTCTATTAACCTGTTTAAGAACCAACACGAAACCGTTAGTTATTTTGCATGCTTGGGAGCAAGGCTGTTCACATTTGAAAATCCAACTCAAACTCTCTACGAAAACACCTGGCTTGGCTTAACATTATTTTTTTCGTTATGTGTCTTTTTAAAAAAATATGGGGCATATTAGCCTTCAACTTAAATTTGTAATTTTTCACTCTGAAGGAAGAAACGATAAGGTTACAGAAGTTGTTAAAGCAACTCGTTAAAACATTTTTCTATGTCTGATGTCTCATCCTCCCCATAATGTTGAGCCCTGAAATAATAATGCGCAACTCAGAGGAAATGGGATGATATTAGAAGGCTTTTTTCCTGCATCCCATCCCTGTTAGTCTGTTAGAGGTCCCCTGGTGTTGGGGGGGGGAAACCCCGGTCCAGTTCCAAGCCGGGAAACATTTGCAGGAGCCGATGAATTTGGAGGCAAGCTGCAGGAAAGGAAGTTTCCATTTATTTAGAAATCAGAAGTGAAGTGACTCGGAATCGGTTCTGGGGCAGCTGACAACATGGGGGAGTAGAGTGGTTTTTATACCTTTTTGGACCTTTGAAATTGAGGTGCCTGGTGGGGTTATTGGATTTAATTAGATTCTGTATTCTAATTGTCCCTATTTGGTTTCCTGGGTAAATGTCAGGGTCAAGGCTATGGAAAGGTAAGGAATGTAAATTCAGTATGGCTGTGCATTTACTGACTTAATCCTTAATTCTGTCCATTCAGCCTGTCTCAGTCTTCTAACTGGGGTTACTTGTGGCTATTCTGGCTGGGAGACAAGGACTGCTTTAGCATTTAGCACGAACACTTAGACTTATATTCCGCTTCATAGTGCTTTTACAGTTTTCTCTAAGTGGTTTACAGAGTCGGCCTCTTGCCCCCCAACAATCTGGGTCCTCGTTTTACCCACCTTGGAAGGATGGAAGGCTGAGTCAACCTTGAGCCGATGAGATTTGAACTGCCAAATTGCAGGCAGGCAACAGGCAGCAGAAGGAGCCTGCAGTACTGCACTCTAACCACTGTACAGGAAGGAAGGAAGGAAGGAAGGAAGGAAGGAAGGAAGGAAGGAAGGAAGGAAGGAAGGAAGGAAGGAAGGAAGGCAGGGAAGGGAAGGGAAGGGAAGGGAAGGGGAAGGAAGGAAGGAAGGAAGGAAGGAAGGAAGGAAGGAAGGAAGGAAGGGCAATAGCACTTAGATTTACATACTGCTTCACAATGCTTTCCAGCCCTCTCTGAGCAGTTTACAGAGTCAGCATATTGTCCTCAAACAATCTGGGTCCTCATTTTACTCACCTCGGAAGGACAGAAGGCTGAGTCAACCTTGAACCTGCTGAGATTCGAACTGCCAAATTGCAGGCAGCTGGCAGGTAGCAGAAGCAGCCTGCACTACTGCGCTCTAACCACTGCACCACTACAGCTTTAGTTTCTATGGATGGTTTTTCTTTGTCTTCTCTGGGGGCATGGAAATAGAGAAGTGGGGGTGTTTTACGATCCTTTCTCACACTGGTATTTCGAGCTGTAGTTATTATGTGTCTGACCGATGCTATGATTCCATGAAATGCCTTCCTGGAGGTATTTTCTAAGGCTTCTAAAGTTGTCTTTCACTCAAGGGTCTTCAAACTTGGCAAGTTTAAGACTTGTGGACTTCAACTCCCAGAATTCCTGAGCTAACATGACAGGCGGAGGAATTCCAGGGGTTGAAGTCTACAAGTCTTAAAGCAGGGGACCTCTGCTTTAACTAAATATCAAGTATGAGGACCTCTGTTCTTCACCTTTCTCCAACATTTGCTTTGCTTTTTCCCTCCTTTCCCTCCAGGTGAGGAGACCCACAAGAAGGCATCGCCGGAGGCTGACGCGCTTAAGCAGCACTTGGGTAAGGAGAGCTGTACAAATCTATATTTTATTAAAGCAGATACAGTTTTTTAAAAAAATATTTAAATTCATAACTTCTCCCCTTTCCCAGTCCCTGCATTTCTGAAACAAGATGAGGCCGAACAGTGACGTGGCTTCCATGTCCTTTTGCCTTGCAGTTCTCCAGAGAGACCTGGCCAAACAGGCCATGATTGACAGGGAAGGATTCAGGCAGAGGCTGACAGAACTGGAGAGAGAGCTGGAAGAAGCCCAGAAAGACAAAAAGGATATTTATGAAGGTTATTTGGAGGAGGTGGGAGG
>BLBF01000059.1:2585599-2596113 GCA_015471245.1 Laticauda colubrina | reverse complement strand
TAATAATAATAATAATAATAATAATAATAATAATAATAATAATAATAATAATAATAATATAGGAAATACTAATGCTCTGATGGTCATTTTGAAAAACCATTTCTTAGTGACTCCCTAGAAGCCAAGAGGAGCAGACGTGCCAAATTTCAAGTTTGTGGGCTTTACGGTTGTGGAGATTTTGTGATGATGTGTGAGTAGTATTTCGCTTTTATATATCTAGGTATCTACACACTGAGGTTTTATGTTAATGCCTTATTCTACTGCACCAAAAGGAGCTGGAACTCAATGTTTTCCTTTTTCGTTTCAATCTTCTTGAACAATTTTGGAAAGAAGATGCAAAGGGTGAAGAGGTGAAGGGTAGGAAGGTGTGAGGAATTCACACCCAACAGACACAATATTCCAATTTAGAGTCCGTTTTGGAGAGGAAATGTTTGAGGTCAAATGGTTACGTCCATCTATGCTGTTTCCCAAGGAAAGGAAAGGCAGCCAGTCTGGCAAGATTCTTATAAAGTAGTGATCAACCATGAAAAAATCCCTCTCCCATTTGTTACTCTGCTTGCTTGCGGTTGACTGAGGAAGGGGTAAGATGGTTAGATCTAGGCTGACTCTGGGCACAATGCATGCCAAATGGTTGTCTCTCAAAGGGATTCTTTTTTCTTTTACTCTTGCAGAAAGATTTATTTATTTATTGCTCGCTACCAATAAGTGTGCGAAGAAAGACCTGGAACTGGGCAGCTGAAAGCTTCCTTAGTTTCTCCCATTCAGGGAAACCAAAAAGATTATAGAGACACGAAGCAGGACAAGCCGTGAAAGCAGAATCATAGAGTTGGAAGGGACCTTAAAGGTCTTCTAGTCCAACCCCCTGTTCAAGCAGGATACCTTATATCATAAAAAAAAAAGAGGTTGAGACTCTAGAAAGAGTGCAGAGAAGAGCAACCAGGATGATGAGGGGACTGGAGGCTGAAACATACGCTGAAGGGTTGCAGGAACTGGGCCTGGCTGGTCCAGGGAAGAGAAGGACCAGGGGAGACAGAAGAGCATCTTCCAATATTGGAGGGGCTGCCACAGAGAGGAGGGAAGGTCAATCAATTTTCCAAAGCACCCGAAGGCCAGACAAGGAATAATGGATGGAAGCTGAACAAGGAGAGATTCAAACTGGAAATAAGGAGGAATTTTCTGACAGGGAGAACAATTAACCAGTGGAGCAACTCCAGAAGTTATGAATGCATCACTGCAATACAACACTGGGAATTTTAAAGAAGATAGCGGACAACCATTTGTCTGAAGTGGTATCAGGTTTCCTGTCTAAGCAGGGGGCTGGACTAGAAGACCTCCAAGGTCCCTTCCAACTCTGTTATTCTATTTCTATTCTATTTACAACAAGGGGCTATGCAATATCATTTTAAAATCCTCCAGGGGTGGAGCACAAGCAAGTTCTGGAGCCTGGTGAAACCAACAGCCTCCAAGGCTATAGAAAGCAGACTTACACTGTTTCCAACTGTGTTCAGCAAAGTCACAAAACAAAGTGCCAGGGATCAGTGCCAAAAATCGCGATCTCCTTCGCAAGGATCATCCCGTTGCCATTATTCCTGAGTTTCAGACAACAGCAACAGACCCAATTCACCCTAAAGGACATATGTTTAGGACCGGGAAACCCCTGTTGAGTTTCAATCTCTTTCTAGAATCTCTTTTCTTTCAGGTCCAGGCAAGTCACCTGGGCAGGGGGTGGGGAGCAAAGAGGTTTGAATACCTGAACAGGATTCTCCTCCTAGGTCTCTCTTAACTGGGTAGATTCAAGCTGCAAAAACCAGATGGGATTTTTGAAGCACACTTGTTGTGGCTCATGGTTGAAAGATTACCAATATAGCAAGAGCAATAAAGCTGGGCCAGATAGTCATCTTTTCCTCCACCCTATTAAGCAAAACAAAACTAGGTGGAGAAGGGTTGGACTGAGAGCAGGCAATTTATTCCTGGATTTAATTGATGCCATGGTTGTTACACGATTCAAAACAGTGAGGAGGGGAAGACAGGGAGAGGCGAGAAATTAGGGTCCATTTTAACTGGGCTTGGGGTTCAATGGCCAGAAATTAAACTTCTACCTTCTTGGGGGAGTCGTCCTACTACAGGGAGGAAAATCCGGGAAGGCTTTCTTTCTGAATTTCAACAGCTTCAGATTTCAGGTTCTCTTAGAAGAAGGGATTTTAATTTTAAAAACTTGTTCGACCTCACATTGCAAAGCACAAAGAAATGCTTATGGATGCCTTCAAAACAGCAAGGCTGTTTTCAGTAAGGTGACCAATCCAGGAATAACCTCAAGCTGCAGAAAAAACGAATGTAAATAATTTGCATTCCCCAAAACCTCTGGAAAAGTTGGACGATGGTTATTCATGGGCACCTGTTAGTAACCCCATTGTGTCCTTCTTCCCCCTCTAAGTAAGAAATCCAACCCTGCCATCTTAGGGGATCTACTCTGCTGCCCAGCCCCAGACCACTTACCCTTTTTCTGCTTCATGTCTACTCCCACTCTGAAGTCCAAGGTCCAGGGGCGAGGTGGCCACTCAACCTGAGACGTTTAATATTTAAACAACTCAAAGGTCTTTTTCTCAACGTTGCTTCCTTCTTCCACAAAGCCAAGCCGAGTGTGGAAAATAGCTTTTTCATTCCTGCAAAAGGGAAAATCAGCCAGGCACGGCAGCTGGGGGATGGTGGTGGTTTTTTGGGATCCGGAGGTGATGGGATGAGGGGTTGGCACGCCAAGCAAGCAGCGAAGAAAAGTGTGAATTGCACACCCTGGAAAGGCTCAAGTCATTTTGCACTGTGCAGCTGTCATCTGGACGTCACCAGGTTTGTGTGTGAACGTGTGGTTTTTTTAAATTATTTTTTTCCAAAGAAGTGATGAAGGAGGGTGATAAATAAAAGTGATGAATAATATTGTCAAGCTGAGCCTTTGACGCAGGAAAAAAAATTATTTTAGGACCTGCTAGTGCAAACGTCCTTTGTTCCTTGGCAAATGTTCAAGGTTTTTCTTTCTATTGGATGATGATGATGATGATGATGATGATGATGATGATTAACCATCAGCCAGAAGGTATTACAAAATCAATAGTGTGTTTAAATAATGCATGCAACAAATGGGAAATTATAATGTAAAACATTCGCTGGAAGTTTATTTTAACGGCTTTTGTTACAACCAGAAAATAGATATTCCTTGCTGTTGCTCCAGAGTCCAGCAGTCGTGTGTGCATGCTTGCGTTTATGAGAAATTGGAAGCAAAGTAGAAATGTTTGCAACAAACCCACAATAGGCTCTCACCTTTGTTTGTCCCTGGTAGCTGGCATTTCAAGGAAGACTGGCAGGCTCCGTGCAAAGTTCAGAGCTCAGAGACATAAAGGATCAGCCTTCTTAAAACCTGCTTCAACTCTGTAGAATTTGTTAATTCTACTGAGAATTCATTCATTTATTAATTCAACTGAGAATTCATTTATTAATTCAGCTGAGAACTCATTAATTCGTTAATTCTACTGAGAATTAATTCATCTGAGAATTCAATAATTCAACTGAGAATTCATTAATTCAACTGAGAATTAATTCATTAATTCAACAGAGAATTCATTCATTAATTCAACAGAATTCATTAATTCAACTGAGAATTAATTTATTAATTCATTAATTCATCTGAGAATTCATTAATTCAGCTGAGAATTAATTCATTAATTCTACTGAGAATTCATTCATTCATTCAGTGTGAAACAATCCTTTGGTTCTTCAAATTCTCAACCTGGGGTAGCTGGTGTCCAATTGCACCCTTATATCCAATGCATATCTCTTTATTTTTATTTAGTTTTTCTGCCTGCAGAAATGAGTTGCATTAAGTCCTAGATTGACAGATAAACCTTGACTTACAACTGTTTGTTTAGCGACTGATTAAAGTTACGATGGTGATGAAAAACTGACTTGCGTTTACCACCATCACTGCTTCCCTGAGGTCATGTTGTCAAAAATTGGGTCACCAGCAAGTATTTGCAATGGGGTCATGTGGATGCTCCCTTCCCAGATAGTGGAGAGAAGCTGCATTCACTGAGCAGCAGTGTGACTTGCTTAACGGCCGTGGGAAAAAAAAGGTCATACAATTGGGTGCAACTCACTTAAATCACCGCATCGCTTAGGGGCAGAAGTTCCAGTCCCAATTTGGGTTGTAAAGGGCTGTGTCACTGGTGGGATTCAATTTTTTTTTACTCCCGGTTCTGTGGGCGTGGCCTGGTGGGTGTGGCTTGGCAGGAGAAGGTTACTGCAAAATCCCCATTCCCTCCCCACCCCACTAACCTGCTTTCCAGCTCCATTCTCCTGTGCAGGGCAACCAAAGAAGATCCAGCCAATCAGCTGGGACTCAATGGGAGGCAGAGAAGAGATGAGGGTGGAGCCAATCATTGGTGGGATTGGCCCGCTCTCTTTGAATTACTCAAAATTTCTGCTCCCAGTTCTCTAGAACTGGTCAGAACCGGCTAAATACCACCTCTGGGCTGCATGTACTGAAGCAAAATGCTTTTAATTTTCTCGAGTCACGTAAGCAAACAATTCCCAAGACAATGCTTTTTTTTAATCCCTGCTTTTTTCCTGCCCTGCTGGGATTTGAGCCCAAGTCTAGAAAAATCTGGCTGAAATGATCGTATCATAACTTGTCTCATGTTACTGTATTATTTCTCTGCATCCTTGCAAAAGAATCTGGCCAATCATTCATGGAGAGAAAGAAAAAACTGGGGAGAAAAAACTGAAAGGATCCCACTCCTCCACCCAAACCAAAGAAAATAGCAGGGTTCTAGGCCACCAAATCCCCCAGGATTTGCTAGTCCTCAGTGATATATGATGCGGCCCTTCGTCTTTTTAGATTCATCTATAGAGCATATTCTTCCTCCCAATAACTTCAGCCAATGGGAGAGAAGTCAGTGTGTGGTGCAGAATCGGAGGTCGTATCTATGGAAGGAATGAGTACCTTGAATGTCGTACCTATGGAAGGAATGAGAGGGGAAGGATGCCACATTAAACACTGAGGGATTGAGACAAGAAGAAAAACCAAAAGTACATATATAGCCTGGGTGCAACTGGACTCAATAGCAGGAACTGGGAGAGGGACCTTGGAGTCTTAGTAGACAACTAGCTAAATATGAGCCAGCAGTATGCAGCAGCAGCCAAAAAAGCCAATGCAATCCTAAGTTGCATCAACAGAGGGATACAATCAAGATCAACGGAGGTACTAATACCACTCTATGCAGCCTTAGTAAGGCCACACCGAGAGTCCTGCATCCAGTTTTGGTCACCACACTATAAAAAAGATGTTGAGTCTCTAGAAAGAGTGCAGAAAAGAGCAACCAGGATGATGAGGGGACTGGAGACTAAAATATATGATGAATGGTTGCAGGAACTGGGGGGCCTGGCTAGTCTAGGGAAGAGAAGGACCAGAGACATGAGAGCCACCTTCCAATATTTGAGGAGCTGCCACAGAGAGGAGGAAGGGGTCAAAGCTGTTCTCCAAGTCACCCAAAGGCCAGACAAGGAATAATGGATGGAAACTGATTCAACCTGAAATAAGGAGAAATTTTCTGACAGGGAGATCAATCAACCAACAGAACAGAAGTTGCCTTCAGAAGTTGTGGGAGCTTCATCACTGGAGGCTTTCCAGAAGAGACTGGACTGCCATCTGTCAGAAATGGTATAGTGTCTCCTGCTTGGGTGAGGGGATTGGACTAGATGACCTATAAGGTCCCTTCTAATTCTATTAATCTGCTTAAAGAAGAAGTCTCTTTGCACTGCAGACATGGGAAAAGGTTGGGTCAGTCTCAACTCTTCTCATCAACCCCATCAAAGAAGGCCATTTTTAAAAATACCGACATTGAATACATTCAACTAAATATCCTCCAACTCAGAGGTCTCCAAACTTGGCCACTTTAAGACTTGTGGACTTCAACTCCCAGAATTGTCCAACCAGCTTAGCTTACTCTCTTATAATCCCTTCCTTTGAAATCTCTCCACTTTAGGAGGATAAGAGAAAAAAGAAAGAGACACGGCTGGCTGGAGAATTCTGGGAGTTGAAATCCACAAGTCTTTAAGTGGCCAAGTTTGGAGACCTTTGCTCTAACTGGTAAGGTCCCATTTGCAGGTGATCCCTGCCTTATAGTAATTCATTTAGTGACCGTTCAAAGTTTACAACAGCACTGAAAACCATGACTTACGGCTGTTTTTCACACTTATGACTGTTGCAGCATCATCATGTGATCAACTTTCAGACGCTTTGGCAACCAACTCACATTTATGATGGTTACAGCATCCCGTGGGACACCTGATCCCCTTTTGCAACCAAGGGGGAAACCAGATTCGTCGAACAACCATGTGACTAACCAAACAGCTGTGGCGATTCACTTAACAACGGTGGCAAGGAGGGGGTGTAAAATGGGGCAAAACTTGCTTAACAACCATCTCATTTAGCAACAGAAATGTTGGGCTTAATTGCAATCGTAAGTCGAGGAATGCCGGTTTAATTTCGCTTTAAAATTCAACTGCAACTACATCCTTTCCTCCCCAGAGTAACAATGGGGGGGGGGGTGTGGAATCAGCACACTGAGTTTGCAACATGATGCATAGCACCAGCGATGTCCCAAAGGGACCTTGCCCACAACTTCTGGGTTGTTTGTATTTTTTTTTGTTCGGAAAAAGGCTCATCACATCTTGCAAAAACAGAAAAAATCTGAATAAATCCTCCTCTTACTCCCTCCAGATGTATCCGCCTGCACCCAGGCCAACTGGAAGTGATGAGCAGTGTAGTCCAACCTCCTTGGAAGGCAACAGATATCAAAGAGTGATTTCAACCAGAAAGCATAAAGAGTTAAGGCAAACCACCTGCTACATGAGAGAGATATCCGATTCAGTCTTTGATTAGCAGATGCATCTACGGCGGGGGGGGGGGGGGGGTGTCCAACTTTGGGAACAGACTTGGAGGACTTCATCTCCCAGAATTTCCCATAACACGGTTGGCTGAAGAATGTTGGAAGTTGAGGTCCACCAGTCTTCTAGATGCCAAAGATGGACACTCTGGTCCTCAGCACCCGCCAACTTAGTCTCCTAATAATGTCAGAAGAGCCCTGAGGTGGGATCAGCTAACTGAAAAACAACCTTGTCCAGTAACCTATGGTGGCCCACCACATTTGCTGTGGCATCCGAACCAACTGGTGTTTCAATGGAGTGTCAGGAATCCCATGCTTTGTTTCCAGATTGCTCCCAGGACTCGAGGGTCAAAGGGCGCCCCTCTGCATGTGACCCAACATCCTCTTGACCTCTCCTTCCACTCTCATGAACTTGAGTTTCTTCCAAGGGTTGACCGTCTCTCGGCGGCTGCACTGAAGATCTTCCAGGAGCAGCCCCAGATGTTGCTTCACCCTTTCCCGGTCCCAGATGGGCAGGTTCTTCTGGACCACGTTGAGGATGATGGCCCAGTAATCAGACACATCTGCTCCCATGGTCAGGTAAATGAGCACCCGGAGGCCATCCTGGTTTTTCCGCAATTCATGGAGGGCTTCCTTGCCTTCTTCGCTGATCTCATTGAAGTACAAGCTGAGGAGGAGGAAGAGGAAGGAGAAGAGGAGGAAAAATTTTAAGAGCCAGAAGCAGAACACGTCCATGTGAAGCCTGTAGAGGTTCTCCATCCTCCAGGTCATGGTTGTCCCAAAGGTGCTTTTTCCAGGAGGCAACTGGACTTCCTGGTTTTATCTTTTGAACACATTTCGCTTCTCATCCAAGAAGCTTCTTCAGCTCTGGCAGGATAGTCCTTCCATTCCCCACCATCCTGAAGGGAAGTGGGGAAGGGAAGGATTTGTATTCCTTGCAGACAGAGCTAGTCATCTGCATCCTTTTAGAGGGTCATTGAAGCCACTTGGGAGGTTAATCTGTGTCCTCAGGGTCACCTGAGTTGTGCAAATGGGTGTGGAGCTGTCTGCAAGGAGCATAAATCCTTCCATTCCCCCACCATCCAAGTCAGAGCTGAAGAAGCTTCTTGGATGAGAACCGAAACATCTTCAAAAAGAAAAAACAAGGAAATCCAGTTGCCTCCTTGAAAAAGTACCTTTGGGACAACTCATTGTGAACTGACCCACCAGCTCCAAGGGGCACCCTTGGCTGCCAATTCCAAAGTTAAGAATTCTGGAAGTCATCCCCAACAGACCTGAAAGGGGCCAGGTTGGAGAACATCACAATAACATGACAAGTTTTATTTATAAATTTGTAACCCACCTTTATTATTTTTTACAAATAATTCAAGATGGCAAACATATCCAATACACTTTCCTTGTCCTATTTTGCCCAGAACAACAACCCCGTGTGGCGGGTCAAGCTGAGAGAGAGTGACTGGCCCAAGGTCACCCAACTGGCTTTCATGGCTAAAGCAGGACTAGACACTCTCTGCAAAAATTCTCAGCGACCCAAAGGCCTAACAGGATCTAGACATTCCCTTAGTTGAATGTCTTGGACTTTCAACTAAGAAGTGGCACGGCAAAAGGTTGGAACTCACTGCACAGTTTCCAGCGTTGTGTGTTTCTTGGCCTCCTCAACCAGGGCCAACGCAGCTTCATCTGTCAGCGAATTGTAGGCCACATCAAGCTCCTGTAGATGCTGGTTCTGAGCCAGGTGCTGGGTGATCACCTTCACACCCTGGTTCCCCAAGGAGGTGTGAAGTAGTGAGAGGTTTCTCAAAGAGCTGTTGCCAGCCAAGCCTTCAGCAAGGTAGGTGGCCCCTTGTTCGGTCAATGGATTGTCTGCAAGCCTGAGGAGGACACAGTTAAACATCAACGTAGGATAAGTCATCACCTTTCCCACTGCCCAACCTCCCTTATTCAGATGCCTTCTAGATGGGCTGACCCATAGATTCCATCTTTCCTGCAATCCCAAGAATATTAAGCCTGGTATGTTTGTTGGCAAGATCAGCAGTAGAAGAAGAAAGCATCTCCTTTCAACATTCTGCTATCTTCTCTGCTCTCCTTTTATCATTGTTGAGCCCTTGGTGCTATCCAGAATTTTGTGCATGATCAGATTTTGTATTGGCCAATTAAGAGTGCCACTCTTGCCACTCCAGCAAATAATATTTGCATGCATTGTTCTACAAGGTATGCGCTAGGCTCATAGGATGTTACAATCAGTGTATGCTCCAAGAACATAAATCTAGCAAAATAGAAGAGCTGGACAATCCTGCATCTCATGTACCCGTCCAAGGTAGATTCTCCAGAAAGGTGAGGATGACAAAATTCCTCAACAGCAGGTTTTACCTGGAGTTGCAAGCAAAGCTTTTCTGGAGGATAACAGGTCAGAGGGAGAGAAGGGAGAAGTTTGTTCAGGTGGAACATCACAACAAAGTCGGCGATCTGGTTGGGCCTAGAGAGATTTGCTTCAAACCAGCTTTGATATCTCTCACCTTTCTCTTTCTGCTTTGAGTCAGAGTTTGGTTTTGATCTACAAGCCATCAGAAACATCGCTCTCCTTGGCTGCCTCACCAAGGTGGAAGCCGTCCTCCCACACACAAGCCCACCTCCTTCACACTCACCGCAAGGTGTCCACCACACATTTGTCATGCAGAAGTAGATTCCGGATCTCTTTACATGCCTCTGGGCCCAGACTGTTGAGCTGCAAACTGGAGGAGGCAACAGAACAATGTTCACAGTTGCAAATCCAGCATCCATTTGTTCCATTTTCCCCATGTATCGGGCTGATCTCCCTTTGGCCAAACTGGCAACGAGGATAGGATATGTCGTACCCCAAAACTGGTGGTGGAACACTGCTACAGGAAGCTTCCTGGCTCTCAGATTCATCTTCAGCTTCAACCATAAAATGACTTTCTAACTTTCTGTCTGATTTTGCCACCCTCTGGTCAAAGTCAAGACTGCAAATTTTCTAGACTTTGAAAAACTAGAACAGATTCACCCAATGATTTCCAAATTTAGTAGGCATCTTCTGCAAATAATCTATTTTCAAAGGGTTGGGAGTAGTGGTGGGACATGATGTCCTCTTCAATTGGCTGGAAACATCCCTATTTTCTGCTCAAGCCTTTAAATTCAGCATTAACTTCCTTTCAAATAAATAGGGTAAACTTGCCAGGAAAGAAGGATGTCATAAGAATGGCACGTTGGTATTTCTAAGAAACTAAATTTATTTTTTGAACTCACTTTCCTTTAAAAAAAACATGAATTCAAAAAAAAAAAAGATGTGGGTTAAACCAGGAGTTGCCAACTTTTTGGACCTCAGGGACAACCAAACTCATCATTTTAAATCCCGAGGAACAGAGACCCTGGGAAAATCCCCCAAAAAGTCTGCAGGAAAATTCCCCACTCTGTTTTCCTACCGATCAATCATTCTTTATTTGGGATCATAGGATACCTGTGTTCTTCGGGAGCTCTGTTCTTAGGGAGAGAGGGAAAGAGAAAGAGAAAGAGAAAGAGAGAGAGAGAGAGAGAGAGAGAGAGAGAGAGAGAGAGAGAGAG
>BLBF01000059.1:2569534-2585199 GCA_015471245.1 Laticauda colubrina | reverse complement strand
AAGCACCCCGGTGGCCAGGCCAGGCGCGTGGGGCGAGGGGGGCAAGTCCCCCCCCATCCTTTCCCCACTCCCCTCACGACCTTGTGTTGTTCACAATGCAAGTGACAAAAGCCTTGTGTTCCCACAGGCTCTGAGGGGGGCATAGCCGCGCAGCCTGGATAAATTGCTTTGGGGGGGGGGAGGACATTTCTTTGCAGACCACCAAAATTTTCTCTCAGACCACCAGTGGTCCCTGGCCCACTGGTTGGCAACCACTGGGTTAAAAGATGCACCGCTATGTCAAAAATTAGGGGGAAACTTCATAATTATTGCAGAACTCTTAGATGTAATTCCATGTCATAACTGAAGCTTAACCTTCAGGCGAATTGTGTGGGTTGTGCAAAATTGTAGCAGGAGATACTCACTGGAGTTTCTTGCATCGTAGCAAGATGGGGAAGAGGGTTCTCAGGCTGCCCACATCAAGATGGCAAGAGGCAAGATTTAGCTCCTCTACGTCGTGGCTCGTGGTACCCACAACCGAAGCCAGGACTGCGCATTTGAGAGGGGTCATCTTCACTGTGGAAAGATTGATGGTCCTCAAGGATTGGACCGCCTCCGCTGTGAAACGCTCATTCTGGAACTCGTGTAAAAAGAAGAGGTAGTCCATCAGCTCGGATGGCGGCAAGCCCTTACGGCTATTCCGGATGACTGTTTTCTTCATGGCCTTGGCAATCTCAAAAACAGCCAGATTCTTGATAGGACAGCCCAGTTGGTCCAAGATGGCCCGGTTACGCCGAGACAGCAACCCACCCATGAAGATGGGGAAGAGCTCAAAGACCTCATCATCGGAAGCCTCATCTGGGTGGCGCATGGGACCTTCTACCCCAAGAATGCTAATGTTGATCTGGTCCAGAACATCTTCGTTGAAGTAGTCCTCCTCTTTGAACATCTCCATGGCCATGGTGCGGGCAATGGTGTCCCGGTCCTTGGTACTGAACCGGCTGAAATAGCGGGGGAAGATCTTGATGAGGTTGAAGAGAAGGGGCAGGATGCGCAACGGCAAGAATTTGGAGACCACGCTGAGCACCAGGGCCACATCTTCGCTGACTTTCCCAATGATTTCAGAGACTTCCTTGCCCACCCGTTGCACCAGAGTCTTCTTCTCCCCCAAGACCACGTAAAGGGCAGCCAGGTACTCCTGCATGGCAGGGATAGTGAAGACGAAAGTGTGCTCCTTGCCTGACTGAACACTGGGGGTCAAGAAAAAGCGAAGAACATCACTCCGGAAGGTGTTCAGGAGGTTCAGCTCACTCTCCGTCTTCATCTCCATCTCAAAACAGCGGCGGAGGTCCTTCTCCGTGAAGCAAGTCTGTCGGGACATCACCCCTTCGTAGGCCAACTTGCCCATTGTCTTGGCCACATACTTCATCATGGAGATGTTGGAGGGATCGGTGCTCTCCAGCACTTCCCCGCTGAAGTTGAGCCTTAGGAAGCTGGTGTAGATCCCCGTCAGTGTTTGAGTGGGAGGCACCGTCTTGGTAAAATAAAGGAAGTGTAAGGTCGTACACACCAACCAGCAATAAGAAGGAAGGAAGCAGGCGGCCATGATCTGGTTGTGCCTCTCCAGATTTCTTGACAGCATCTCCACAAGGTTGTCCTGCTCGTTGGCCTGCTCTGCCGTGGGGGGACCAGAGCTTCCGGCACACTCAGGCTGCCGTAGGCGCATCTGGAAGTAAAGCTTCTGGAGGTTGAGGTCTGAGAAGCCACAGACTTCAACGTAGCGTCCCACAAACTTGCTGGGGATCCGGCGTGCTGCCGAAGGGCGAGTAGTGACAATGATGCTGGCCTGGAAGAATGCAAACAAACTGGAGTTATTCCCAGGTCTCAGGCCCAGTGATGTTTTAATGGCATTCATGGCAGAACAGAAGGGTGAGGTATGAAATTATGAGTCCTAATGATGGAACTCTGCAGAAAACTGGTGCAATTTAGTTTCTCATCATCATCTATAGTGGTTAGTAAGCAATAAAGGAGAATATTTGTAGCTCAGGGTTGTAATGAGGGGTCCTTGGTACTCTCCGAGCTTGGTGGTTTTTTTACAGATGTTTCATGACCCAAACTAGGTAACCTGATCAGTGCAGGAAGGCAGTGGGTTTGATCTCTGAAGCCCACTACCTTGTAGCACTGATGATGTTACCTAGTTTGTGTCAGGAAATGTCTGGAAGAAAATAACCAAGCTCAGAGACCACCAAGGACCCCTCATATTGCTTAATGTTCATTCCATTTGTATCCCACCTGTCTTCTGATTAGTTCAAAGCAGCTTGTCAGGATTCTGGCAGTTATCCCAATTAAATCATGAGTCTCAAGTCAAACTTCCAAAACTTCAAAAGGATTTATTGGAAGTTAACATGTCTGGGTTTAGCCAACATATAATTCATCATCACCCCTCACCTTGGTTTTCCCCAACCCCCTGGGTGTATCATAATGCATATCCTCCAATGGGACACATCCGTAGCCAAGAGTCATCAATCATGTTCTCCAGTTAGATCTTTGCACTGCAGAAACTTCAACCACCTCGTTAGTATCTTTAAAAAACTATCTATGGAATGCATTTTCAATTTCCAAGCTGCTGCTTCCCCCCCTCACTTTCTGTTGGCAACTCTAAAAAGACCATAGAATGATTTTATGTTGACACAGACTAGGTAAGAGATAGCTAGGCAAAGTTCGCCCAATAAAAATATATATACATTTAAGGGTTTGCCCTATACAAATAAAAAACGATTGGTTTCCACTACTTAGTAGAGACCGATTCTATCTCACGCAACCCTTAATTCGCAAACCTTAAGGCTACTTAAGGCCTCCTTGCTGAAAGGAGAAGGGTGAAAGAAAGCAGGAAGGAGGAGGGCACAGGGTGGACCTCTGCCCGTCCCTTGCCACACACCTCGGGCATCATGTACTTCCTGAGCAGGTTGACGACAATGGCAGCTGGCAAGAGGGGTTCATTGGGGTCACAGCAAAGTTCAGTGCGGGCCAGGCGAAAGTCTAGGTTGAGGCGGTCAAGGCCATTGAGGATGAAAAGAATCTTGAGGTTGCTGGAGCCAAGCAATGGGGCCACATCCCGGAGGTGGAGGTATTTCTTGGTCACTAGACGGCGCAAAGACATGGGGCTGTTGCCTTGGGAAAGGTCTTCACAGGAGAAGGGAAGGAGCAGCTCAAACTGAGGAAGGCGCTCGTGACACCAGTCCATCACCATCTTCTTGATGAGGGTGCTTTTCCCGGTGCCCACTGTCCCATAGAGGACCACATTCTTCACTTCTTGCCCACATGGATCCTGGTCAAAAAGGTTCTGGAGACCAATGGTATGACAGCAAGAGCCTTGGAGCTGGTTCTGGATTGTCAGATCTGGAGAAGGTTTCAGGATTTCCTCTAAGGAGCTCTCCCGGATCACTGGATCAACGTGGGTGGTGTCCAGGGCAAATGATGGTCCAAACTGTCTCTCCTCATTGGGTTGGCGGCGAAACCAATCCGCCAGACTTTTCTTGTGTTTTTGGATGGCTTCTGAGGAGGAACAAGAGAAAAAAAGGTGAGAAGGAGGTACGTTCCTTCTCTAATATCACTAGAGATCTTGGGTTGTATCTGATGGACTTCCAACCCCCCAAGGAAGGAGGTCCACAGGGTTACCAGAAGTTGCTACGTTCTTCGGCACTCTCTGGTTTGGCTTGGGGGAAGCAGGCCGAGATGTTGCCTCTTGTAACTTTCCTGGGTAATGGGTGAAGTACCTGTGGAGGAACAAAACTGTTAGAAGAATGATGTAGCTCTGATGCCAAGATTTGTGGGCGACCCAAGTGGGCCCACCCAAAAAAAAAAGCTGAAATCCAACCAGTTTTAGTTGAATCATTATTGATTTACTCCCTTGTGTTTAATTACTCCATTTTCTCTTCATATTCAAAATTACATTATGAGGGCAATTTCTGGAGGAGCTCTGGTGACCAGAGATGTTCTTGGGGATCAACAAGGGTATAAATGTTGGCCACTATCCTGCAATAGATAATGGCCATAGCTTTGTAGAAGAAAACATGTTTCCATAGCAGAAGGCTATGGCTCCAAGCCCTGAATATTAAGGTAAAAGAGGGAGTGGGAGATGGAAAATACCCTTTTCTTCTTAAGAGTCCCCAAAACTCATGTTTTATGGAGGAGGTCAACCAATAATTTGCTCTGGAATAAAACATCCTTGGTGCTGCTATCCAATATTGTTACTGGCTTCTTGTAATCCCTGGAACTCCAGAAGGAGTTCATTGAAGAACAGTTGGGCAAGATGGCAGAACTTGGAAGCTTTTCCAAGATGGAATTAAACCAGGGGAGCTTGCATGAGCCTTCAAACATTGGACCACAATTCCCAGCATTCTCAGATGGCCTGGAGAAAAGAATTCTGGGATCACAACATCTGGAACGTCATCAATTCTTCATCTTCATATGTTCTCAAGCTTTGCCTTGGTCTACAGGGTGACTAACCCTCAGTGCTGAATCTCTCACCCACCCATTTCATTTTTTGCCCAGGAATCAACGTCTTCCATTCCCCTGTCCACCTGAGCTGAGCACTTCAGAGGTGTGCTCTTACCTGAGTGGAGATGCCAAGAAGCACCGAGTCTGGTCTAGGTGAAATATTCTCTTGAAGAGTGGGCTTCTCCCTGTATCTCAGATCAAAGAAGATCAAAAAGTAAGCAATCGTGATGCTATCCATTTCTTTCAGACAATTTACATATTATACTTTTACAATTTATGAAGCAAGGGGTGGAGTTGTTGCAGATTTAGCATCCCATGATGGGACTTGACTGAAGGCCACAGTGAAGCATGACTAAGCCAGAACACGTAAGGAGCCTGTGACACATCAATACTTGAAGTGAGTGAGGAAATAGCTGCAGGGAATGCTGTCACTCCCACACGTGGTGTGAGGAAAGGATTTTGTCTAATCCTAACCCTCCCTTAATCCCAGCTGCTGAGTCACAAGGAGAACAGAAGTGGATTAATAGATGGGGGAAAGGCTGGGAAACAAATAACCAAGAGGTGGCCTTGGAGGCTGAAAAAAAGGGAATAAAACTTTCCCTGTTTACACGAAGAGTTGGTCCAGAACTGTTTCTCAATCTCCGGCAAACTTAAGATGTATGGACTTCAACTCCCAGAAGGCTGCTGGCTGAGGAATTCTGGGAGTCAAAGTCCACACATCTGAAATTTGCTGAGTTGAGAAACAGTGGTCCAGAAGCTTTGGGACTGAGCAAAAAAGAAGAAGCCAAAGGTGGGATTCCACCGGTTTGGACTGGTTCATGTGAACCAGTTGTTAAAAGTTGCAGCTGGCTTGCTGAACCAGTGATTCAATTGACTGGCTGGCCCCTCCCCTCCTGCCCCACCCCTCCCAGGAGTCTCCACATGGCCCGTTTTCAATGAAGGTAAGTGCAAGTCCACACCGAGGCTCTGGGAGGAGGGAAAAATGGGGCTTCCGGAAGTCAGGAAACAAGCCTGTTTTGGGCTTCTGGACAGCCTCCAGAGACCAGGGGAGGCTGTTTTCGCCCTCCCAGAGGCCCAGGGGAAGCCTCTGGACCTTTGGGAGGGTGTAAACGGCCTCCCCTGGGCTCTGGAAGCCCACCAGAAGCCAGAAATAGGAAGTTCCAGTAGGCCATGCCTACTATGGCCATGCCCACCCAGGCCACGCCCACCCTGGGATTTTTGAATCCCACCCCTGAAGAAGCCCACCTCATTTTGAAAAAGTAGGATGGTTGTAGCTGAGGGATAGTATTTGTTCTATTCATTCATTCTTTCTCATTCATTCATTCATTTCTAACTTCAATGGATTCTGGAGCAAGAGACTCAAACCCTTGGAAGTATTGCTTACACAGACCCTCCTGAAGCTTCCACTGAAGTCTTCTTCATCCTTCTTTGGACTTTAATTGGCACAAGGAGAGCAGAAAGTTCCAACTTAATACCCCTAGGCTCAGAAAAGAAAGGAAAAAATAACATGGTCCGAAACTCCCCTGCCATTCCAACCCAGAACTCAACCCTTGCTTACCCAACGTGAAATCCAGGCATCTTGCTGGCGATGCAGCCCCCCTGCTTCTCCTTCTAGGGGTTCTGGGCCTCACTCGGCTGTACTGGACCCCCATCTGGGGAAGCCAGTGCTTGAAATGCATAATGCCAAAGTCCTGTCCTTCAACTGAAAAAGACATCAAGAGTCGGAGATCTTGTGGAAAGGGCTCCCCTGGCCCAGCATGGTCAGTCTAGGCCCAAAGACTCATTTACAGAATTTGCCCCAGCCCAATCCTTCCTTCTAACATCAAAGGACAGGTCCTAACAGGAACCAGGAAGACATCATCACTCACAAGTTGAAACTTTCTGACAGTGAGAACAATCAACAAGTGGAACAGAAGTGGCCTTCAGGAGTTGTGTGAGCTTCATTGCTTGAGACTTTCAAAAAGAGACTGGACTGCTATTTGTCAGAAATGGTGTAGGGTCTCCTGCTTGGGTGACAGGGTTGGACTAGATGACCTATAAGGTCCTTTGGAACTCTGTTAATCTGTTAAGTTGATTGCTACTCCAGTAGATTCTCACCTTTCTACCTGTTACATCAATTATTCTGATTTCAGTCGATGGAAATCTTTTCAGATGTTTTCCAGTCCAGCAAAGTGGAAAATTGTTCCTGTTGCCAGCTCCACTTGCAACAGACACATTTTGCTTTGCATGAAGTAGAACAGAGCTGTCCTGGATAATTCCCATCTCTGAGTGTCTCCTGTCCTTTAAAGGCAGTTCCTCCTTAAATTTCAGTGGTTATTTCTCTAGAAGGACCCTTTCCTACAAGCTCCCTCTGTATCTTATTTTTGGACGGGACGAAAGTGACCTGTCATTTGCCAGGACCTCAACTTAGAAAGGAAAATAAACTGATTTATTTGACCCCAAACACAAAAAAGAAAAAAAGAAAAAGAAGAAGAAAAGTACTCCACTCCTCCATTCACTCCTATGTCTCCAGGCTTGAAATTTTGGGCCTGGACAATCTGGAACTGCACTGCCTGCGGTCCGATCTAAGCATGGCTCACAGAATTGTCTGCTACAACATCTTGCCTGTCAACGACTTCTTCAGCCTCAATCACAATAATACACCAGTAAACAACAGATACAAACTCAAGGTAAACTACTCCAAACTCGATGGCAGAAAATATGACTTCAGCAGAGTGGTCAATGCCTGGAATACCCTACCCAACTCCGTTGTTACAGCCTCAACCCCTCACAGCTTCAACCTCAAACCGTCTACCATGGACCTCACCCCCTTCCTAAGAGGTCCTTAAAGGGGACGCACCGTCATGCCTACCGTCCCTGTCTTACTCTCCCCATTTATCTGTATTTACTCCCTTTGTTCTTGTTTATGTTCATATCTATACTTGTTATCTTGTACATGTTTGACAACAAACAAATAAATAAAGAGGAGGTTTAGAGGGCAAACCACCACATTTCCGCCCAAGATCAAGACCTCCAATGCTTACTTTGGAGTCAACTCAGCTGCCCGTGTGCATCATTGTGTTTCCTCAAAGAGTTTTGCCATCTGCCACGGTGGGATGGGTACCAGATGTCACTTACCAAGCCATGCACCAAGCAACCACAACAGCAAGACAGAAAACTCACTGTCCTCACCAAGAAAACACAAATCCTTGGGGAAAAGAGAGGACTAATACCAGGAAGCCAGGAACGAGAGAAAGAAGAATTTGGAATATATCTAAGGATCTTCAAAACAAGTTGCTTTAGGAAAGCAGTTTTTTAAATCAGTTTCTAAAGGAACTTTCTGTCCAATGCACACCTCCTGATCTGCAGCTGTCTCCAGGACGTGGTTCTGATAGCCAAAGTCTGAAGGACAGACCAGTCTCTGTTTTATCTTGTCAAATGCCAGGCTGACGTAAGGTCTGGTTCTCTGCCACCTCTCCTCCTCCTCCTGGCCCTTCTCTTAGTCCCAACAGGCAAAAATAATCACGTTTTCTCCTCCTCTTAAAGGCACAGGGCAGAAAAGGTTTTCTGAGCAAGCCAGAAGGATGTTAATACCACTCTATAAAGCCTTAGTAAGACCACACCTAGAGTCCTGCATCCAGTTTTGGTCACCACACTATGAAAAAGATGTCGAAACTCTAGAAAGAGTGCAGAGAAGAGCAACCAGGATGATGAGGGGACTGGATGCTAAAACATATGAAGAATGGTTGCAGGAACTGGGCCTGGCTAGTGTAGGGAAGAGAAGGACCAGGGGAGACAGGAGAGCATCTTCCAATAGTTGAGGGGCTGCCCCAGAGAGGAAGGGGTCAATGTATTCTCCAAAACACCTGAAGGCCAGACAAGGAATAATGGATGGAAACTGAACAAGGAGAGATTCAACCTAGAAATAAGGAGACATTTCCTGACAGTGAGAATGATCAACCCATGGAACAGAAGTTGCCTTTGGAAGTTATGGGAGCTTCATCCCTGGAAGCTTTCAAGAAGAGACTGGACTGCAGAATGTTTTTACTGAGAATTATACAATAAAGAAGAGCTATATTTGATAATACATGTCATCACTGCGGCAAAAATGGTATTTGCCTAGAAGTGAAAAGAGAAAAAAATTCCCAGGGAAGATGAAGTAATAAAATTTTGACTTCTGCTGAAATGGATAGGCTGATATTAGAGATGAAAAATAGAGATGAATTGGAATATTATATAATTTGGAATAGATTTTACTATTGGTGGAGACAAAAAGGAAAGGTTTAAGATTGAAAAGAATTGCTTTATTAAAATAATTTTTTTAATTTTTTACAAATTTTAAAAAGAAACACAAATTACGTTTACAATTTTTGTAATTCATTGTAGCCTTGGTTTTTCCCATCTTCCCTTATTCATATATATGTATACATTGTTCATATTTCCCTTATACATTATCTATTATTCTTGTTGTCTATCCAAGCATACAATTTCTCCTAGATCGCGGAAGAATTGTTAAGAGTACACTGTAATCATGAGACTTAAATGACACTAAGAGTGTTGGAAGATGTAAATTAGAATGAATAAATGCATATATGTGTGTGTGTGTGTATATCTGTATGTATGTATGTATATGTATATATGTAAATAAAATCTATATTCTATTATTTCACTAGAATTTCAAAAGTTATGTCAAAACAAAAGTTTTGACCAAAAGTTATGTCAAAACAACTCCATTACGTTCAATGTTTTTTAATTTGTTATGTTTAATTAAAAAAAATTCTAAAATAATAATAAAAAAAAGAAGTGACTGGACTGCCATTTGTCAGAAATGGTGTAGGGTCTCCTGCTTGGATGGGGGTTGGACTAGATGAGCTATAAGGTCCCTTCCAACTCCATTTTATGTTAAAACACCAGCTGAACTGATGGGTCAAGCCAGAAGAACAGGAGGCCAGCTAAGAAACCATCCCAGTTTCTTCACTCTGCTAAATTGAAGGAGGGGAAAAACACAAATTTCCCCTTGAATCTGGCCATTCCCACTTTGGCAAAATTGTGCTCCTTGGACAAGATGTTCAGATGCAGAAAAGTCTTTGCTGGCAAGAAGAATTTCCTTCATTGTCTCCTCTTGCTGAATAAACCAAGCGCAACAATGTGATGCTGCTTCTGCAAATAAATTCACCAGGAGCCTTTTGAGGCCTCTCCAGGAAAGGGGGGGGGGGGGAAGCCAAAAGCCAAAACTGCCTCTCTACTGGCTGCTTTGGAGGTGTGACCCAAGATTTTTCCTGACTCTTATTCGGCAACAACATAAAAGCGATTTGCCCTCCGTGCATTTATTTAATTTTGCTTCGAACTTCCCCGTCTTCTGGTCTTACAGCTGCTGGAACTTCCTGGCAGTTGTTTGCCAGGGCACAAACCCCAAACCGCTCAGCCAAAATCAAGGAGAGGGTGCCACCTACTGCAGTGAGAAAGTTGCACAAGTCTGCCCCAAAGATCCGCCTATTATTTCAGCCATTTTTGGTGTGTGTGTGTGTTGGGTCACTGTCCTTCGGCCTCAGGACGAGGAAGGGTTGGAAGGGTTGCAAGAATCAAGGCTTGGCTTCCATCCCTCCCCTCCCCAGCCGGCCTGCCACCCTCACAGCTGCGGTTCCGGCTGCGCTCTCCTCGGCTTGCCAATGCAATGCAAAGAGCTTTCGGTTCGCCCCGTCCGCCGCGAACTCGCGTTGGGTTTCGCGGCTGGAAGCACGTCGCCCCTTCCCCAAAAGGGAGCCCAGCCCCCCGTGAGCTTGCAAAGAGCTCCGCTCCGTTGCCCACTCCCCAAACCCCGGGGACCCTTCGGAGTCACCTGAGATGAAAAGGGGTCCCGCGTGGGTGGTCGCAGCCCCGGCGCGCCGGGCTTCACCGGGGGGGGGGGGGGGGAGCTCTTCAGCCCCGGGTCTCTGGGGAGGGAGAGGCAGCCAAGGCGTCCCCACCGCCGCTTCTCTCGGCCGCTGCGGTTTCCTGCGCTGCCCCGGCACTTCCCGCTGCCTGGCTGGGCTCGGCCTCCCTCGGCGCGATGGGTTCGGCTTCTCAAATCCAGCCGGCCGGGGAGGGGCAGGGTGGCTCCCTTGGCCCCGCGGGGCTGGCCGGCCCGGGGGCGAAGCGTGGTTGCCAGGGAGAGACCGGGCTGGAGGGGACCTTGAGCTCTCGCCCGGACCGACTGCACGATCTCACAGGGGCTGTCCGGGAGACTTGCATAAGGCGGGCCCCCCTTCGATCAAGCCCCGTCGAGGAACTGCCAAGAAGAACCCAAGACGCCCGGCCACACCTTCAGGGCGAGCCGCCGCGTATAAACAGAGCGCAGACCCCCGCTGCCTCCTCGCGCTGCTGATGTTCCCGAGGTGGGTCATGAAACGTCTGCAAGAAAACCAC
Source organism: Laticauda colubrina (assembly GCA_015471245.1). NCBI lineage: Eukaryota > Metazoa > Chordata > Lepidosauria > Squamata > Elapidae > Laticauda > Laticauda colubrina. The sequence continues at coordinate 2,574,336 of BLBF01000059.1, read as the reverse complement.
CAGGCTCAGAGAACCCCACAGTCCTTCTCCTTCTCCTCCTCCCCCTTCCTCTCTACAAACCCCACTGATGTTACCTGGTTTGGCAATAAAAGGTCTGTAAGAAAGCCACCAAGCTCAGAGACCACCAAGGACCCCCCCCCCTTCTCCCCTTCCACTTCTCCTCCTTCTCCTCCACTCCCCAAATTCCAGCACTGATGTTACCTAGTTGGGCCATGAAAGGTCTGCAAGAAAACCTCCAAGCTCAGAGAGCAGCAAGAACACCACAGCTAATTCAAGAGTCAGGTCCTCTCTGGAAGATGGGGGAGGAAGGGGAAGGATACAAATTTTTGAAACATAACAGAGTCTTCCATCAACTAGAGAGAAGCAGCATTTGGGCAAGAGAAGTATAGGTTTTGTTCATGTGTGAAAAAATAGGCCTTCTGTGAACTTTCAAGAGGAACAACAAACCTCATCCTTTCTAAAAAAAAAATAATAATAATTCCTGCTTTCAAAAGGATCTTGGAGGTCTCTGATAGATGCTTCCTAATCCAGTTAGATCCAGCCTGCCTCTCTTGTCATGCAAACACTAAATTCTCTAAGCTCAAAACTTGGATATACCTCCTTATTTTGGGGGTTTTGCTTAGGTGGGGCTTTCCAGGAGCTCCAGGGATGCAGGTTAGACTGGCAAAATGCTAATATCCTAATCAACTCAAGGGAAAGGGCAAAACATTTGAAAGACTTTTATAAGCCATCAAGAATATTCTCTGCTCCGCCAAGCAGAGAATGAGAGAAAAAAAAGGAAAGATGTGAAGATGTGATTTTAAGCAACCTTAGGTGGAAATCGGCCCTTTTGAAGCAGAGGAAATTTACCCTTGTTTTGAAACTAGAATTTTATTACAAGGTAAATTCCAAGTTTATTTACTCAGGCCTGAATAAGAACGTGAAAGAAATGTTGCTATTATCATAACTTGCTTTTAGCATAAGTTTCATTTTAAAAAAAAGAAGCAGCAGCAATTTTTTGGTGAACGCTGAACTGCTTAAAAGCATTCTAACTTGCTTTGGAAGCCCAGAAGCTGCAAATGTACAATGTCTCGAAAACATCATATCCACAAATACAAATACCAAGAACAAAGAAACACCAGGAAAAGCAGAAATTGGCTATTGTTTATTCCTAAACATTTGCAACTAAGTGAAGGTGCACCATTGTCAGGCGTCGAGCTGTTAAGATTTGAGGGAAGATATCCCCACCCACCTTTCCGAAAATAACAGTGGAAATGAAAGGTAGAAAGAGAAAGAAAGAGAGAGAGAGAGAGAGAGAAAAGAGAGAAATTTGTACTCTTGCCTGAGTTTTGGGTAGGAGCAATGAATGGCCAACTGAAATCATAGCACCAACAATGAAGTCTTTAAACTCCTTGAGAATTGAACTACGAAGGGAACTATTGTCTTCATCAATAGATCAGACCAGTTTTCTGCAACTTGCAGTTGTATTTAGATTGTAGTTTTTCCACTTTCCAGTTGCCAATCGCTGCAAATTGCTATCCCAGAGGTGCCCAGGGAGCATTGCTTGTGTGTGTGTGGGGGAGTCTATGGAGATTCTCAGTCCTCCAAGTTATTGTTGTTCCAATGGGGCTTTTCCAAGAGGCAACTGGACTTCCTTGGCTTTTCCTTGAAGATGTTTTGCTTCTCATCCAAGAAGCTTCTTCCATTCTGGCTGAAGTTCTGAAGGAAAAGGAAAATGTCTTCAAGGAAAAGCCAAGAAAGTCCAGTTCGCTCTTGGAAAAGAGCCCCTTTGGGATCACTTTTGGTGTGTGTATTTGGGAAGCTGTGAAAAAAACACTCTTGCCTTTCTTTTGAAATTAGTCCTCAAGTTAGGACCACAATCGGGGGCTGGGATTTATGTCGCTAAGTGGTAGGGTTGTTAAACGAGTTGCCTCTGATTTTATGACACTTTTTTTGCCATGGTTGTTAAGCGAACCACGGCAGTCCTTAAGTGAATAATGCAGTCGTTCAGTGAATCCGTTTTCCCATCGACTTTACTTGTCGCAAATGGCGACCATGGGAGCCCTGCAACTGATGGGTTGCCCCACGCCCACATGTTGATCCTGTGAGGTGGGGGATGTGGCCACAGTCATAAGCGCAAGGACTGTTTGCAAGTGACCTTTTCAGCACCGCCATAACTTTGATCAGTCATTCAACAAATGGTCCAAAAGTTGAGGAGGGCCTGGTCAATGTTTTCTTAATCACCCTGGGCCAATACCAGAGGGGTATGAGATCCCTCCGGGAAAAAAATAAATAAAACATCCGAAGGCCGCAGATGTTTTGAGAGTTTTCCCTGCCTCCCTTTCAACCATGACGGGACTTTCCTTCTTTTCTCCTGCTGCCTATTTTGCTCCTTTGCCTTCCAGGTCCCATCTCCGATATTTTGCAACTCCTGCTCGCCACCTGGAAGGAAAAGGGGCACTTTCGTTCCTGAGAAGATGCCCACAACTGGTGGTGAAATCTGGCTTTGGAGTTTTCATTCATTCATTCGCAGAGAAGAAGCCCCCCCCCCCCCCCCCCCAGGTGCACCTGCTGTCCTGGTTCCCACAGCTATAAATGGGGTGCAAAGAACTCAGCAGAGAGGCTCATGGAAGCCAAGGCAACGTAGGGTAGAAAAAAGGTTATTGCTGCAGCAGAAGGAGGTTTTTCTGGGTGATGGGGAGGGGCTGAGAAGGGGGAAGGGGATCCCTTGATGGGCCAGAAATAGAGGGAAGGAGGGAGGGAGGGAAGAAAGGAGGAAAGAAAGAAAAAAGAAAGAAAAAAAAGGAAAGGAAGAAAGAGGGAAAGAAAGAGGATGAAGAGAGCATGTTTGTAAGACAAAGAAAGGACAGAAAGAGGGTTAGAGTGAGGGAAATAGAAAGAAGAGAACATGTTTGTAAGAGAAAGAAAGACAAAGGAAGGAAAGAAGGAAAAAGAAAAGGAAGGAAAGAAAGAGTGTTAGTGAGAGAAAGAGAAAGAAAAAGTATGTGAGACAAAGAAAGAAAGAAAGAAAAAAGAGGAAGAAAGGAAAGTATGTTTCTGAGACAAAGAAAGAAGGAAAGAAAATATTAAAGAGAAGAAAAGAGAAAGAAAAAAGAAAGTGTGAGATAAAGAAGAAAGGAAGGAAGAAGGAAGGAAAGAAGAAAGAAGGAAAGAAGTCTCCTTACAAAGTTTTAAAAAATCATAAATTAGTCACTCAAGATTTTCAGACAAAAGCAATGACAGGACAAGCAAAATAACGCTAAGCATGGTTCATTATCCAGGCTTGAGCTGAAGTTCCATCATCCCCAGCATCCGATGGCTTCAGGGCACTCACATGGGCATTGTTGATCCCCACCATGTATTTGGTAGCAGACTGCTCTTGACTATGGAAGTTCCATTCATTCTCTCCAGAGCTTTGCTTTTAAAACCAAACAGGACCCCAAGCAGGAAGTTGGTGGTCAGGCAACAAACCCCAATCGTTCCTCCAATCCGCCATTTCCTTTGTTCTTAGTTATTATAAAGCTATATCTGTCAAGAGCCAACTGATCCCCAGGAGAACCCAAAGTGCAAAATATCAGGAGGAGACATGCTGGCCAGAAGCAATTTTGGGATCTTTTCTGATCAAGATCTTCCACAATTGAGGTGGTCCAGGAAAGACAATCACTTTCCTCAGACCAAGGGTCTCCAACTTTGGTAACTTTAAGACCTGTGGACCCTAACTCCTCAAGTTTTGCTGACTGAGGACTTCTGGGAGTTGAAGCCCACAAGTCTTTTAAGTTGCCAAGATTGGAGACCCCTGTCCCAGACCATCAAGAGTGACCAGCAGTCTGACCGCTGCCACCCAGCTTTTGTGGGATTGCAGGAAACCATCTCCGTGCCTTAATTCTTCATCCACACCTTCTGGAGGCAAGTTGTTCCAAGTTGATTAATTGTTCTCACTGTCAGGAAATTTCTCCTGAGTTCTAGGTTGCTTCTCTCCTTGATGAGTTTCCATCCATTGTTAAAGCAAGCAGCAGGGAGAGGAAGCCAGGAAGCGGTTTTGAGGAGCATGACACTTGATTGTCTCATAATTTTAAAAAAAATAAATGAAAATGATTGCAACATCCAGAAAGAAATACCGAAGGGCCCTCCGATGTTCTTGGACCAAGCGGTGGAGATCCGAGAAGGTTGGGAAGACACCCCCCCCCCCCAAAAAAAAGTCTCAAATGGCACTTTTCACTTTTCTATGGCTGAAGACAAGATCTTTTCCCAGCAGGCTGAAAGTGTTAAACTGGAGCACTTGTCATTCCAGGCGAAGCTCCACTTAATTACAAATCTCCTGTAATTTCTTCTGGTTCATCAGGTCGAGCCAGTTTCGAATATGGTTTCATAAACCGGCCATTCTGGGTTCACCAGAAGCAAAACGGAAGTGTGCTTTTCGCGGCCTCTCCGACTCCGAATTCTTCCCTCCTCAGGTAGTTAGTCCTTGACGTATGACTCCGGTGGAGTCCATGATTTCTGTGGTTAAGCCAGACATGGATTCAAATCCCTTTTGACCCCCATTTGGTGACTTTTCTGGCCCCCGTCGTGAAGCCAATCGCTGCTGCTGACACGTTCGTTGTTAAGTGAATCAGACAGACAGGGGTGGGTGGGTGGATGGATGAATGGACTGATGGATTGGTAGATATCAGTAGATGATAGATAGATGGATGGATGGATGGATGGATGGATGGATGGATGGATGGATGGATGGACAGATTGGTAGATACCAGTAGATGATAGATAGATAGATAGATAGATGGATGGATGGATGGATGGATGGATGGATGGATGGATGGATGGAT
>BLBF01000059.1:2533392-2566847 GCA_015471245.1 Laticauda colubrina | reverse complement strand
GATAGATGGATGGATGGATGGATGGATGGATGGATGGATGGATGGATGGATGGATGGATCAACAGACTGGTTAATACCAGTAGATGATAGATAGATAGATAGATGGATGGATAGATAGATAGATAGATAGATAGATAGATAGATAGATAGAAGAAAAAAGAGAGAGAGATGGAAAGACAGACAGCATTTGCTGACAGCAGAAATTCTGTTTTCCTTTCCATGATGGGCTGAAAAACAGCTGTAGTCTCCAAATTACAAAAGCCATGTTATTTCCATGATCATGAGACAATCATGTGTTTTCATCATCATCATCATCATCATCATCATCATCATCATCATCATCATCATGTATTCTGTTGGAGATCTATGACCAGAGTCCAAAGCTCTCTGGACCTCAACCTGAGCTGAAGGGAGCCCATTCCAGGAGGCTCCAGAGATAGGCCCCTTTGCCGAGGCTCCTTACCTCACATAGGAGACGTAGGTGCTCCACCGAAGGTAGGTTGGGATGGTCTTGAAACTGACAAAGAAGCCAGAAAGGAGAAGGACTGGAATCGCTGAAACGGGACCAACAAAAGTAGCCACCTGGGAGGAACATGGTGGGAGAGAAGAGCCATGTAAGATGGTTGGAAGAAGACCAAGATGGAGGATGAAAACTCAGGATTTCAAATCTGAATATGTCAACCAGCCTTCCACAGGTTGGGATCAATCCTAAGCCAGTTAGGTGTTGTGGTCCTGTTTGTCCCAAGAGACCAGGTGAGGAAAGCAGGTCAAAGTAGATGCCTCTGACTTATTTCCTTAGTTCTGAGGTCCAGGACTGTGATTTGTATGCATCTTGTGAAGATCCTGGTTTTGGAGCTGGGTTGTTTTTCATCAACCCACAGAGATGATCTTGGAAGGATTCTGGAGGAACTTTGAGGAACTAATAGTAAAAGGAGATAATTTTTTGTTTCCAAGACCAACCATAGCAATTTTGGAATCCGTTTGCGTGTTCGTATTTATTCCTCTTCTCCACAAATGTTCAGATTTGGGCCTTTCTCAAGTGACTGAAATGACCCAAATGCCTTTCAAGAAGTGAGAAGACTCCTTGGCATGGTCTACTACCTCAAAAGAGTGTGTTGTTGGTATGTGTGTGTCTGTGTGAAACCACTTGCTTTAAAAATATTTTTTTAAAAGAAGGACCTTGATTAGATCGTACAATGTTGCTCTCTCTTTTTTGAACCTTAATTCCTTTTCAGGTGGGATCACATTAGACTCTGGGGTGACAACCTGAGGTCCTGAACAGAGATGGCATTCAGCAGGTTCTGACAAGTTCTGGAGAACCGGTAGTGGAAATTTTGAGTAGTTTGGAGAACCAGCCAATATCACCTCTGACTGGCCCTGCCAACCCCATTTATTCTCTGCCTCCCATTGAGTCCCAACTGATCAGCTGGGTCTCCTGCACAGGAGAATGGAGCTGGAAAGCAGGTTAGTGGGGTGGGGAAGGAATGGGGATTTTGCAGTATCCTTCCCCTGCTACGCCCGCCATGCCACGCCCACATAACTGGTAGTAAAAAAATTTTTTGAATCCCACCACTACTCCTGAACCACCTTGGACCTTGCCGTAGACTCACTTGTGGTGAGCTGGATGCTGCTCCGATGAAGAGGCCCACAGATTGGGCCACCAACGCCGTGAAGGTGGCCAAAGCTGAGAATAGCAGGAAGCGGGTTGCTTCGGGGGGCTGCCCGGTCATCCAGTAGACAATACTACAGTAGGTGATGGGACAGATGATCTGTAGAAGAAGCAGGGGAACCAATGAACCAGGATCTTATACCTCAGCATAAAGTAGTTATTGGTTGAAGTGGCTCTCCATTAAGGGGAGGCCAACCTCCTCCACCAAGGGAAGCAACCAACCCTTGACTCTACCACCTCACATAGTCCTCTACATAAGACCATTTGTTTAATAGCCAAGTTGGGATGGCCCAGAAAAAAAAAGGACTTTGGGCCAATCCTCTCAGCACCATCCCAGTGTCCTGCGGTCATGTGGTCAAAATTCAGATATTTGGCACGTATTCAGGGCTGCTCTGCTGGGGGTTCATAGGGGTTCGGGTGAGTCTCCAGCCAAATTCTGCGCATTTCGGAGAAACCCCCAAATCCCACCCTGGCCCGACCATCCAGGAGTCCCCACGTGGCCCGTTTTGGATGCAGGTAAGTGCAGGAGCACGTGCAAGCTCAGGGAGGGTGAAAAACGGGCCTCCCGGAAGTTCGGGAAGGCCGGAAATGGGCCCGTTTCCAGCTTCCAAAGAGCCTCCGGAGCCCGGGGAGGCCAAAAACACCTCCCCACTGTGGTGCAGGAGGCCAACTAGGCCACGCCCACCACAGCCAGCCCACCCAGCAACCAGGCAGAGAACCCCTTGCTAAAATTTTTGAAGCCCACCCCTGCATGTATTTATGAAGTTGTATCATCCCGGGGTCTTGCGATGGCTATTGTTCTCCTTCCCAGGGGTCTTCTGACAAGCAAAGGGAGGGGGGGAGAGAGAAAGCCAGATTTGCTTAATGACCATGGCAAAGAAGGAGATCATAAAATCAGGCATGGCTGATTTAACAAACGCATCATTTAGTGACGGAAGGGCCGGTCCCAATTGTGTTTGTAAATCAAGGATTGCCTCTATGTTCAGCTGCACCTGTTGAACCTCAGTCTGCTATCAAACTGTAAAAAAAAAAAAAAGAAAAGGAGTGGACCCCTTCCCAGTGGCAGAAATGGGGTCTGTGTGTGTTAGGATGAAGTGCTTACCTGAAAAGGAACATCTGCTACAGTTTTGGCCAGAAAGTAGGCCTTTAGGCTGTACCAGTAGTTGAGATGTTCTCGCAGAAAGACGGACATCTCCAGAGGGACTGCAAAAAGAGAGAGAGAGAGGGACGGAGAGAAGGAGGGTGGGAAGGAGAGGGAGAAAGAGAGAGAGTGGGTTTTTATGTCCAGGCAGGGAGGAGGAGGAAGAATTGGTGCATTTGTATTGGAGGGAACCGAAATGCTGGCAGTTCAGTCTTTATTGATTAGCCCATGTGTCAGGATTCCAGCAGTTACTCCAATTAAATCATGAGCCTTGAGCCACACTCCCAAAACTAAAGAAGATTTATTTGAAGTCAATCTTCTACTGCTGGCACTAACCTGGGCATAGCTAACTCATAATACATAATTCACTGTCACCCTTGATCCTGCTTTTCCCTCCATCCCTCAGGTGTATCATCCAACGAAACACATCCATAGCCAAGAGTCATCAATCATGCTCTCCAATTAGATTTTTGCTCGTCAAAAGCTTCAGTCATCTAATCAGTCTCTTAAGAAAATATAAATGGAATGTACTTTCGATTCCACACTGCCACCTGCAGTTTGAAACTCCCCCCACTTCTTTCTGTTGTCAACTATAAAACGTATATACAAAATGTTTTATGAGTTGACATCTTGGGCCACATCAAAGTGCAGAGTTCCGGAAACTAATTATTATTAACATTTGATAAAAGCAATTTGAAATGGAATTAGAATAAAATATGATTTAAAATGAAATTCACAATAAAATGCAGTCTAATATGAAATTGGAATAAAATACACTCATTCAAGATAGAGATAAAATATGATAAAATCATATTTCGGTATCTACCCCTGCAATCTACCCCAATCAATCCCGCATACGCCGATTTCATCCGAACCATTTTGCTTAAATGTTAAATGTTATTTTTCAGATTCTGGATGCATATAAGGTAGGTTGTTTTGATATGGGGATCCCAAATGGGTCATTCGTTTAGTGATCAAATTGCTGGCAGTTTGGTTCTCAAAAGGTTTTGGTGCCCAACTCCTGGAGAACATCTATTTTGAGGCAAAACTCTGACTTGAGCAAAGATCCCCCCCCCCCCCCCGCTATGTTCCAGACTGCTATTTTACAACCCTTTGGTCATTTGTGCAACCTGGGATCTATCCCACAGCCATAAAAAGATTACAAATCTCTCCTTGTCATGCCACAGAAAAGAAAAGGGGGGAGAAGATACAAACCCACCCACCCTGCTCAACAAAAGAAGACTGCAGACGTGTCTCTTCTCCAGCTGCATAGTCCATAATCCCCATCCATTCCCCTGCCTTCATTTGCAGTGATACAGTTCCCAGCTCTTCCTCCACTCCCCTGTTCAGCAATCCAATGTTTGTTGATGTGTTAAGCTTTTCAGTAGCTTGGTGCTAAGGTGGCCAACTTTTTTACAATGAGAAGGAGGACACAAATAAATTGAAGAAAAAAAACAAAGCCACTTGTGCATGGCACACCCTCTCAAAACAATTCTCCTGTGTGGAGCGCATGCGTCTCATAATCGCATCTCACCACACTGTACCGAGCCTTGACGAATCGTCATGCCAAATACAAATACATCACACACAATGGATCGGATTGGCATCGATCAAATATGGAGATTTACAGATTAGTCTTCAAATATCTAAAAGGAGGACATGTAGAAGGACACTTTTTGAGAGAGGACAGAACTTACAAAAGGAGGACTGTCCTCCCTAAAGGAGGACGGATGGTCACCTTTTTAGTGCATGCATTTGATTGATTTGCAAGGAAAAAAGAAAGTTGGATGAACAGGATGCCCTGGATTTATCAGTCCTCCAGTTCCTCTCATTGATCAAGAACTCCAGTCCCCTAGCCCTCCCTCTCTGCAATTATATCACTCTCCCACCAGCAAAGCGTGGAGGCCCAAAAATAAACTAAAAAATGTCCCCACCCCAACCAGAAAACATCACGTCCTCCCGAAAATAAATGAAGTCCCAAAGACCTAATTCTTCTTCTAAGAAACTCTCCTATCCTCTCTAAGCCTCTCTGGGCTTCAAGTCAACATCTGGAAAGTTCAAGATGTTCCTTCTCTCTGGGGTCACCCACAGGTCTTGCCCAGAAGAGTCCTAAAGATGCCAGGCTGTTCTACCAAGGGCCCCCCAACTCACAGGTCAGAATGGTGGGCATCAGAGCAGCAAACATGAGGAAGAGCATGGAGACGAACAGGAAGCCGGTGTTGTTGAAGACCTTGGTGGCATCGTTGCCGATGTGTAGGTAGAGGAGGCCAATCAACACCCCCGTGCAGATGTGAGACATGAATCTCAGGTGGGTGAGGAGCTGTGCACAACAAGAAGAGCCCTAAGTCATCTGGGGAAAGGATTTTTCCCCCCAAAGATACTTTCATCTTCTTTGGCAAAGCATTGGAACATCTTGAGAAAAAAACTTGTTCTGACCGAGGCTTCCCAAACTCACGAAGCAGACTCCTTGTTCTGACAAAACCCCTTTTATTTAAGTGAAATGTAAATTCCTATCATTCACATCAGCAAAGTCCTGGCAAACACTCTTTCAAGAGCAATTTACAATCACAGACCTTATCAAGCTTGGAGAGTTACCAGGCCGATAGCTTTCAAGCGCAGAAAATACTTGTCAAGGAGTCAAGTCTTCACCATAATTAAATGAACTAATTGTCTCCTGCAAATCCCACTCCCCTTTTGCTCCTTTTTATTTCCTATGGGAGGGCCCATTCACTGTCCACCTGTGCCTTTACTCCTGAGTTGACCCTTGTTCCTTAATTGTTCCCTTCTCCCGGCAGTTCTGTGCATATGCACACTGGGAACAGGCTCCAGCTGTTCTTCTGCCTCACTGATGTCCGATTCCAAAGGCAGCAGATAACTGCTGGATGGCCCTAGTCCCATTTCCGTCTATGACACAGAGCCCTTGTCTGAGCTTTCCCCAGATTCCAGGACTGACTCATATTCGTCCCCAACCTCCTCCTTGTTCGAGTCTGCCGCCAGCTCCTCTAGCTGCTGACGGGCCACAACAGAACTGATCAGGCAAGCTATAATGGCTGACCTCCCACAACAGGTTGGGTTGAAAGCCAGTTGACCACTGGTGTTGAAGGAAACTCTTCTTTATCCCAGTGGGGAGATGGGTGAGAAGCACCCTAACCTCCGGGCTCTTCTTGTGTTTTCAGAAGCTGATGGATGCAACTCTTTTTTTTTTTTCCTGCTCTTGATCCTGGCGAGGAAATCACATTTTGGTAAGCTGCCCAGGGTTGCCAAAGGAGCTCATAAAATCTCTGAACAAATGAAGAATAAAGACGATTTGTGCTGTATGAACCAAACCTCTCTGAACCCCACACAGCACAAAATATTCATTATTATTATTACTTGGAAAATGCAAACCTATCAAATATTCATCTAAGGTGAAAGCCAGCCAGAATCTTGGGCTGGGCCAGGAGTAAATGTTGTGACTGTTAAAAACAGATCAATAAATAGGCTGGGAAGGAATAAAAAACAAAATGATTATCAAGTCCTGGATCTTGAGTCTCTCTGAGGATCAGCTGCCTGGTTGGAGACCCAAATAGCAGCTTTATCTTAGAAGGGTTCATGGGAGTATATGTGTGTGTGTGTGTGTGTGTGTGTGTGTGTGTGTGTTAATAAAAGTCAAGTTGGTGGCCACAACACATATAAACAATGGGTGGGATTTATGGTTTATATGGCTACTAGCCTGACTTTTTTTGACCCTCCTGGAGATCCGCCTAGCTCTGCGTCCTAAAGGCTCCAAAGATATTCCAGATGTTGTCACAGCAACTGAAAGCATCAGTGATGAGAAAAACAGAGACATGTCTTCCTTCCTTCTCCTTATCTCTCCTCCCTCCCTTCTTCCTCCCTCCTTTCTCCAACTGCCTTCCTTCTACTATCTCTCTCCTTTCCTTCCTTCCTTCCTTCCTTCTTCCTCCCTTTCTTCTCCGACTGCCTTCCTTCTACTATCTCTCCCCTTTCCTTCCTCCCTTCCTCCCTTCCCTCCCTCTCTTCTCTGCCTTCCTTCTACTCTCTCTCCCCCTTCCTTCCTTCCTTCCTATCTTCCTCCCTCCCTCCCTCCCTCCCTCCCTCCCTCCCTCCCTCCCTCCCTCCCTCCCCCTGTCTCCCATCCTCCACCTTGTTTCTTTCTCCCTGACCCTTACCGTGTCTCTTAGGATGGAAATATAGCTCCTCTTGAAAAGGATGCAAAATTGAGTCAGGGTACTAGTTGCAAAGGTGTGGCTCTCAATATGATCCAAATCCTGGGGTTGAGCCAAGAAGAGAAAGAAAAGGAGAAAGAGAAAGAGAGAAAAAGAAAGAGAAAGAAAGAGAAAAAGAGAAAGAGAAAGAAAGAGAAAGAAAGAGAAAAAGAGAAAGAAGAGAAAAGCCAGAGAGAGAGGGAGGGAGGGAGAGGGAGAGAGAAATTGGAGGTTAATAAAATCTCCCAACAATCCTAGTGATCTCCAAGGAAGACTTTATGACAGAGGCTCCCAACCTTTGGGGCACCAGGGACCTGTTCGCTGGAGAGTGTTTTTCTGGAAGGATCATGGTTTCATGTGCTGCCTCCACCCCATGGATGGGCCTTTGCTTGTTTGCATGGCCTGGTTTCTGGCAAGCCACAGAAAAAAACAGTGCCAAGGTTGGGGACCCCTGCTTTATGACACCTTTCCCGAGCAACACACAAGGGGGTGCACTTCAACTGATTTTTTAAAAAATGAGAGGCTGAATGCAAATGGGACAACCTCAGATCCAGCAAATCTGCCCTCACCTAGCCTGACGTGGTCTGGGCTCCTGGAGTCTTGGGGGCTCCAGCTCTCAAAGGACCTCCCCCCCTCCCCGTAGACTACTCACCGCCACACAAGGTCCTGGCACCAAGGAATCCATCTTCTCTGGGCTGCCCTTCTTCTCCTCCATGGTGCACAGCCCATTCTGGACGGCTTGGAAGAGGAGTGGGTTGAGATCGCCGTACTCCCCTGAGGCCACCTCAATGACTGCAGAGGAGAAGACAGAGGGAGGCAACTGGGGGTCATGCTTCTACCAAGAGACACTCAACTCTACTCACCTTTCCCATGCCCAAGAATCATAGTTTTATTGCTTTCATGAATCAGCGAGGTTTAGCATTCCACTTCAGGATCTTGGTGAACAACATAACTGCAATTTAAGGTAAGCTTTTCTTTCATATATATGTGAAAACATAAAGCTCGGGGATTGTTAAGCCTGGGTTCCCCAACCAGGGTTAGGTAGACAAGCAAAACAGAATGTGCAGCGTTAGTCAGATAAGCACACAGATAAATGAGTGAGCTAAGCTTGTATGTTTATTAACATACAGTAAAAATAACAGATACGCTTGTGCTATCAAGAATATATTTTATTCCAGTATAAGTTTATAGCATAGTCAAAAACAGTCCAATATTCATTTACCATGTAGTCAGTCCATTCAGGGATATTCAGTTAGCAAAGTCCATGTAGAATATCCTATTGTCAGTTCACATAAATCAGTCCGTTGTTGTCTCTCCCGTTCGAGCAATGCAGTCTTGCTTCCAAGCAGTAATCAGGGATCATCAAAGCCAGAGAGAGAGAGAGCGAGCTGTAGCCTTGCTACTTTTATATGGTTTTCATAACCACACCCACAGTTGCTATTTTACATTTAAAGCTGCATACACTAACTATGATTCATAGTTAGTATTTCACCTAAAACAGTTAGGGTGAACAATGTTATCCCTAACAGGGATCATCAGAAACAACTTAAAATGGGGGTGGTCAAGGAGAAATTTTGAACCCTGAGCTTCTGAGCTGTTGACCTATTTCCCAATATGGAGGTTTGATTCCCCATTGCAAGACATCATCGAATGGAAGGTCCTAAGAAAGGGCTATATTGTTATAAATTTTTATAATGGGTTAAAGAGAGTAAAATTGGGAAAATGTGTCAGGTAAGAGGGGTGGCAAGCTTGAATTCAATGAAAGGGGATAACTTTTGGATAATAAGAATTAAGATGAATTTTATTGAACAATGAATGGAATAACAGTGCGTGATAAAACTTGCAAATGTGTGGAAGGAATATAAAAATTGAATAAGAATATAGATAATATTGTAAAATAAGGCATGAGGATATTTAAAGAAAAATGAAATAAGGAATAATATGATATGAAATCTGAATATGTAATCATGGTCATGTTTGTATTGAAATGTAAAAACCTAGAACTACATTTGTTCACATAAAGAGATGTTTTTTAAAGCAAAAATAAAAAAAAATATTGAAAAGAAGAAAGATGTACATTTTAGCCTTCTCTGGTGGCTTTCCAGAAGTGGACTAATCCCCAGAATGCTCCTTCTGACCTAATTGTTGATGAAAAGTGTGAGAATACAAGCTGACCAGATTATCAGAACCAGAGTTCCTCAGCATGCAAAAGAGGGACTTTGATGGGTTGGATCAAAAGGACTTCCCAGTCCAACATTGTATCATGTTTTCTATTAAGGATCACTCAGGTGTCCGAATAGGGAACCCTCAAAGACGTTCCTGAAAGTCATTCTTAGATCCAGAGCTTTGGTCCCCAATTCCCATCTGATTGACAACTTCAGATCAAGCCATCACTAAGGGGCCAGATCAGGGGTCTTCAAACTCAGCAGCTTTAAGACTTGTGGACTTCAACAACTCCCAGAATTCCTCCTCCAGTCATGTTAGCTCAGGAATTCTGGCAGTTGAAGACCACAAGTCTTAAACTTTCCAAGTTGGAAGACCCTTGGGCCAGATATTCAGGAGATCCTCAAATAAAGTACTCAGCATGTCCAGATAGGGTTGGCAAACATCTGCGTGAAACCCTAGAGAGATCTGGATCAGATGGAGCAAGGCCCTGGGCTACTGCTACAGGCTCCTAAGAAAGGACCATGCCGCACATCGCTTAACTCTGGGAGATGCAAAAGCCATTTATGGCTAACATGACTTACTGAAATCAGCTGGGTTATGGTAGGTGGGACAATGCAAGCCAAGCCCCTTTAGATATGGGATGAGGTTGGAGACAGCTCCCTTGAAGATACATTGACCTTGGCTGAGGATGTAGAGCTGGAAAGAAAGAAGAAGGGGGGAGAAAGTGCAAATCCTGAGTGCAATAAGAGATGTATCACATGGGATGCTCAAGTCAAAGAGTTGCTAAAATGGTGAACTCCTGCCCCAGATATTCTGAGCCCTACAGCCATCCTTCTGCCACTCGGGCACCATCTTGCTCGATAAGGAGAGTTGGTTCCTGGGAGTCTTGCAGGCAGCCTCACCTTGTCAAACTTTTCAAAGAGCTTAGCGCTGGGCTGGTGGATGGTGCAGATGATGGTGCGGCCCCCTTGGGCCAAGGATTTCAGGAGAGAGACCACCTGGAAGCAGGACATGCTATCCAGTCCACTGGAGAGGCAGAGAAAGAGAGAACAAGACACATTTGCAACCTTTGTGTTTCCATTGTGCATTTCTATAACAATCATTCTTTTTCCCTTGTCTTGGGAAAGTTGGGTTTTTAAAAAAGCTTTTGACTCTGACGGTGAACTCCAAGCATTCTTGATTTCTTCTACAAGTTCTTCTCTACCCATTGGTCTGGATGTCCTGCCTCAACATCCCACCAATTTCTTGGAGGATTCCCACCAATGTTCTACAAGATCAAACAAGGCCCAGAGACAAGAGGAAAGGGTCTCAGTTCTCCCCTAGATATGGGCAGGAACCAGAGGTAGGGTCTGTCGCTTACCTGGTGGGCTCATCAAAAAACATGACTGGAGGATTGTTGACCAACTCAAGGGCGATGGCAAGTCGTTTGCGTTGTCCTCCAGAGAGAACGGAGGAGCGAGTATGGGCACACTCCTGGAGTCCCAAGGCGGTCAAGATCTCATTCACCTGATTGCCAGAAAAGAATTCCCATGAGAAATGGGCCATGATCCTTCTTTTAGGCCAGGGGTCTTCAAACTTGACAGCTTTAAGACTTGTGGACTTCAACTCCAGAATTCCTCCTCCAGTCATGTTAGCTCAGGAATTCTGAGAGTTGAAGTCCACAAGTCTTCAACTTGCCAAGTTTGAAGACCCTTGTTTTTAGCCAATGTTTCTTAGTAACTTTAAGAACTGTGGACTTCAACTCCCAGAATTCCTCAGCCAGCATGAGGAAGCCATTGATTCACTGGATCTGTAGATTTCTGGAGTTGAAGTCCACCCATCTTAAAGACACTGGTCCATTGGATTTGTTGATTTCTGAGAGTTGATGTCCACTCATCCTGAATTTGTTAAATTTGACAAATACAGTGTCACGAAGTACATCTCAACAAAAGTAGATATCACTGAGTGATATAATTTCAGCTTCTCACCTTTCCTTATTCCCTCTCTTAGATGGAAAGCCATGAGGACCCCTGATTCAGCCCAGACCCCCTCAGCAGATGCTACATTTACTACTTTGGGAACAGTCCAGCATGACAATGGTGGTCTTAACTTAGCTTAACTTAGCAATTCATTGGCTGCAAATTGAGCCCTTCTCAGATGAGGAAGCTGAAGAGATGGGAGAACATCCATCTGTCCATTTGCTGGGAAACCAGCTAGAAAGGGCTTCATTGCATGGGTGAATGTTCCACCTCTGCTTCTTGAGCTTTCAAAGACAACCAAAAATGCCAACTTACCAGCTCCTTCTTTACTTCTTGCTTCTCATTCAGTTTCAGGTTGGCTGAACCCTGAGTGGAGAAAATGAAAAGTTCTCATTCTTTGCTTCTAGACTTACTGGGACAACTGGTTTTAAAAGCCCTGGGATCATCATACTTTTTTCTGGAGGTGAGCTGCCTCCTAATGGTGGTTTTGATAGGGCTCTCAGTCTCTTCATCCCATCAGTTGAAGGCCTCTATTGAATTCCCTTTCCAGGGTTGCAACCTTTCCTCCACTCACCATCATGGCCTCCTTCACGGTGAGATGGGGCATCAGCATGTCATCCTGCATAATGTAGCACGACATCTTACGGAAAGTGCGCAGTTCCCTTGGATGTCCGTTCACCAAAATTTGGCCTTTCATGCCCGTTTCCCTGAGAGTAAAAAACACAGAAGGTTGCTGGTTGAAGATCTAATGCTCCCTAGAACTGGGGTGTGCAGCCTTGACAACATTAAGGTTTGTGGACTTCAAGTCCCAGAATTCCTGGAAGCTGAAATCCACAAGTCTTAATGTTGCCAAGGTTGGGCACCTCTGCCTTAGAAGGTTCTTAAAACTTAATTGACTTGGATCCGGATTTCCCAACTTTGGCAATTTCCAGCTATATGGACTTCAACTCCCAGGTTTCCACAACCGGCACCGCCATTACTGAGAATTCTGGGATTGAACACTGATTTTAGAAGAGCCTAAACATTTTGCTCATTTCTTCATTCATTGGCTAGAATTTATTGCTGGGTTTGCGGGACAATAGAGAGAGGATGCTGAGCAGGAAGATGAGGTGTCTCCCCCTCCACTAACTTCTGGAAGGTTTAAACAAGAAAGTACAAAAAGGATGACTTCAGCAACAGAGTGGTCAATGCCTGGAATGTACTACCTGTTGTTATAGCCTCAAACCCTTAATTTAACCTTAAAGTACTTTAACTTTAACCAAAACTTTAACCTTAACAGCACTGCACACCAGAACAACTAGACACAAGGACAGTTTTTTCCCAAACGCCATCACTCTGCTAAACAAATAATTCCCTCAACACTGTCCAACTATTTACTAAGTCTGCATTACTATTACTATTAATCTTCTCATCACTTCTTATCACCCATCCCCTCCCACTTGTGACTGTATAACTCTAACTTGGTCATTTGTATTCTAACAATTTTTATTGACTGTTTCCTAGTATGATTTGATGGCTTATTGTACCCTGTGACCATCATTAAGTGTTGTAGCTGATGATTCTTGACTCTTGACAAATGTCTCTTTTCTTTTATGTGCATTGACAGCATTTGCACCAAGACAAAGTCCTTGTGTGTCCAATCACACTTGGCAAATAAAAGAATTCTTTTCTATTCTATTCTTAAACTATCCCCTATTCACCTCACCCCATTCCTGAGAAGTCTGTAAGAGGTGTGCATAAGTGCACAATCATGCTTACCGTACCTGTCCTATCGTCCCCATTTATTTGTACCTATTTCCTGTATTCATACTCATGTTTATTGTTACACCTATTATCTTGTAAGCGATTGATAAAATCAAATCAAATAAATAAATAAGCTCAGAATTTGAGGTTCTCCAATTTATTTTACCATTATTCTGGGCAATGAGGCACCCAAGGATTGTACTAAATCAACCTGAAGATGTTGAAGATTATCTGGGCATTTGTCAGGATACGGGACCAAATCTTCCCATTAAAAATCAAGCTGTTTTATGCAAAGAAAGTATTTTTCTCACCGGTATCCAGCCAAGAGGTTCATCAAGGTGGATTTTCCAGCTCCAGAAGGTCCCATAATACCAATCAGTTCCCGGCGGCAAAATTTCCCAGAGAGACATTTCAGCAGGGTCTTGTATCCTGGAAAGAGATCAAGTGTTCTTGGTGAGCAAAGGGGATGGGCTTTTCAATTCATTGACCATATCTTTCACCCAGTTGGTGGGACCAAGAAGAAGGACCTTCTCCCTGTGGAACATCATCCCTGTGGGAATAAGATTGGAAATAAAACATTATAGGTCTCCCCTCTTAAGGAGGTCCAAAAAGTGGGATGAAGAAGGACCTTCCCTGTCGTGGCTCCATCCCTGTAGAACAGGGGTCTTCCAACTTGACAACTTTAAGACTTGGGGACTTCAACTCCCAGAATTCCTCCTCTAGTCATATTAGCTGGAGAATTCTGGGAGTTGAAGTACACAAATCTTAAACTTGTCAAGTTTGAAGACCCTTGGATTTGAGACTTAAATCTGTCTATCTGTCCACCCATCCATCCATCTATCTATATCAGAGGTCCCCAAACTTGGCAACTTTAAGACTTGTGGACTTTAACTCCCAGAATTCTCAGCCAGCTGGCTGGAGAATTCTGAGAGTTGAAGTCCACAAGTCTTAAACTTGCCAAGTTTGAAGACCCTTGCTGTAGAACATCATCCCTGTCAGAATAAGATTGGAACTAAGATGTTATAAGTTTCCTCTCTTAAGAAAGGCCATCTGGTGGGATGAAGAAGGACTTTCTCCATGGTGGCTCCATCCCTGTGGAACATCATCCCCATGGGAATAAGATGGGCTGCCCCACTTTGATGCTCTTTCAAAAGGTCCTAAAGACATGATTTTTCCAGTGGAACTGGGGAACCCAGAATGATGCAGAACCCATCAAGTGGTGGCTCTGATTATTGTCACCAGAGGGTTGGGTTTTGGGAGGGGTTTGTATTGGGGTTTATTTCTCTGAAGAGACCTAGCCCATAAAATCACCAAGAATTAGACACGACTCATTTATTTCCTGTAAGCTACTTAGAATCATCACGAGTGATTTGGAGGAGGGGGGCAATAGAAGGCAGATGTGATCCAAAACATTCACTGAAGACCACAGGATGCTCACACCGCACACAATTGAGTGCCCGGTAAATCGATATCGCTATTCTACACGCCAAAAGAAGCATTTGCGGAAACTAACTGCATGAAATCAGAAATGGAAAATCCATATTTTTCTTGCTGCTTGGGTTTGGTTAATGGGCTTTGCTGCACCAGGAGTGCTGGAAAGGAAACGGGACACTTTGGGTCCTGGTGTTTTTTCTGTCCTTCAATTGAATTCAGAATAGAATAGATTTGGAAGGGACCTGGAGATCTTCTAGTCCAGCCCCTGCTCAAGCAGGAGAACCTATACCAATATCAGAGAGCTGACTGTCCAGTCTCTTCTTAAAAGCCTCCAGAGATGGAGCAGTCACAACTTCTGGAGGCAAACAGTTCCACTGGTTAATTGTCCTCCCTGATAGGAAATTTCTCTTTCATTCCAGGTTGCTTCTCTCCTTGATTAGTTTCCAACCGTTGTTGGATGTCCTCTTCATCCATGATCCGTTCTGAAGTTGTCACGAGCTACCAGGGTGGTCTCCTCCCACATGAAGAATGGTGGGAATGGAGCCACTTCAAGCTAAAGGAAGGCTGGCTTCGATGGACTCCAAACAGGTAGGTTTGTGTCTGCTGTCACTCAAGGATTCGAGTATGGGAACCTGCAGAAACCAATCTAGTCTTGAATAAATTATCACATTGGCCATCTGAAGCAATTCTAGGGTACCACCACCAGAAGGTCGGGACGAGGCGACTCGGTGGCTCACTGGCTAAGGCGCTGAGCTTGTTGATCAGAGAGGCCGGCAGTTCGGTGGTTCAAATCCCCAGCGCCACATCATGAAGTGAGCTCCTGTTACTCATCCTAACTTCTGCCGGCCACATGACCGCAGAGACGTCTTTGGACAGCGCTGGCTCTTCTTCGGCTTTGTAACGGAGATGAGCACTGCCCCCTAGAGCCGGAAACAACTAGCATGTATGTGCGAGGGGAAGCCTTTCCCACTAGAGGGAACCAAAGCATCAACATTCCCTTTCCTGGTTCAGGAGGAGACCTGGACCAAAAGGATGAAGTTCTACCATCTTTTATTGGGGTCACAGGCCAGAATTGTGATGGGTTTGGTTGGGGAATTCGGCACCTGGCTGGCTGGCTGGCTGGGGAATTCTGGGAGTTGAAGTCCACCCCATCTGAAAATTGTTGAGGTTGAGAAATACTGCTCTAAATACAGGAGCTGGAACATCTCAGGTTCAACTTGATGTCTATGACGTGGATGCCAAAAGTCCCAAAAGGGATTATTTCGTTTATATAACTAGCCTCCAGCAAGATAACTACCCTCTTACAAATGCATCAGACCCCATTCTTGAGGCTCTAATTCTATGCATCCCTGCTCTCACTCCCGAAGTCTTCAGGTTTCATACATATCTAAGAGATTTCTTATGAAGACCTATAAAGTTTCTGTCCCCATTTTGCCTTTTCCATTCAGGGCAATCAATACAATCAGGATTTATTAATTGCCTTTTAATTGCTTCATTCCCCTTTCAGAGGGGGGGGGGAGGGAGGGAGACGGAGAGGGAGAGAGAGAGAGAAATAGAGAGGGGGGATTTTGAGAGAGAAAGAGATGAAATCTGGAGAGAGAGAAAGAAAGAAAAAAAGAGATGAAATATTGAGAGAAAGAGAGAGAGAGAGAAAATGAAAGAAAGAGATTGAGAGAGAGAGAGAGGGAGGGGGGGGAGAGAGAGAGAGTAAATCAAAAGCTATTTTCTGCTTCTCTCCTTTTCTGGTACTAAAATTCACTAAAGAGATAAAAACAGCAGCGTAAGAGAAAAAAGTGCTTGTTTTTAGGGGCTTCTGAAGGATAAAACGCTGAGCTAGATGATTCACGCTATATTTAATAAAGAAAGCATAAATTAAAAATGCAGTTCCAGTAAGGAACTTTTAAATTTTGTATGCTGTTTTTTATGCTTTTAATATTTTATCGGACACCACCCAGAGCCTCTCAGTGAGGGGGACGGTTCTTAAATGTGGAACATAAAATACATATTTTGCGTGGAAAAATAGCACCCGGTCACTTATGCGTTCTGCTTTTTACGCCATGTTCAGAAGCAGCCCCCTTCCCACCTCTGGCAGGCTGGAGAACATTCTAGACTGGGGCAGAGGTGCCGAAAACGAGTGGTGGAGGGAAGGGGGGGGCTGAACCCGCTGGAAATTAAACATCGTCCATGCTAAGCATGCAGCATGCATGCAGCATGCAACAAACGCCTCCTTCAGGGTTCTAGGACGGCAGCCGCAGTGGGTTTTTGCAAAGCACTCAGCCCGTTCTGCAGTCAGTGTGGAGGATGCTTGGAGACCCCGCCTTCCCCCCCACACACACACACACACCTTGTGCACACTCCCTTCCTGGGCCATCACGCCCCCACCCCCGCAAGGCTGCCGCAGCATCTGCCAGTCAGCTGAAGGAGGCAGGCGGCTACTTGGGTTCATTGACTGGCAGTAACCTTGTCTCGCTAGCTGGCTCCTGCTTGCCAGCTGCAAATCCTGCTCAGCACAGAGCCCAGCTTTTTCCTGCAGAATTGGATTTCATTTTTATTTTTTGAGCCCGGGCCAGAGAGCTGCTCAAAGGCCCTTGGTTCTCAGCTCCTGATGTGAAGAAGGAATGGGCTCCTGCAAAAGAGAGGCTTGAGGCCAGATTCCCCCCAGGGCTGGGACATTCCAAGCCAGGTTCCCACGGGACTTGGACAGACCCTGAAGTCAGGGGTCTCTCTTCCCCCCCCTCTCTTTCCTGACCTGCCTGGATTAGCACACCAGATGTTCGCCCACTGCTGCGCATGTCAGCAAAGAAGAGGCCAGGAGTATCTGCCAAGCGACACTTAGGAATTCTCAGTCAAGGAGCTGAGAATCCAGAAAGGAAAATATGCTTCACACGTAGGCAAAACACACACACACACTTGTCTACACACGTCTCCCTTTGCCACCTCCCTCTTGCCTGCTCTCCAGCCCCAAGGCACCCTTGGCAAACCTGACATTCCGCATCTAAACGACAACTCCCGCTCTGCATCCAGACTATTTTTGCACAACTATCATCCCATCCTATAACTCCCGTCCTGCAGCCAGACTACAACTTCCATGTGGTTCACCTGATCCAGGTGTCCTTGGAGATTCTGCATCACCCATATCAGGCAAAAGAAGAAACGATGGATGGATGCTAATCAAGGAGAGATGCAACCTGGAATCCAGGAGAAACTTCCTGACAGAAAGGACAACGAACCAGTGGGACAGAAGTTGCCTTCAGAAGTTGTAGATACTCCATCACTGGAGGTTTTCAAGAAGCACCAGAGGGCAGAATAAGAAGCAATGTATGGAAACTAATCAAGAAGAGAAGCAACCTGGAATTATGGAGAAACTTCCAAACAGTGAGATCAATAAACCAATGGAACAGAAGTTGCCCTCAGAAGTTGCGGGTGCTCCATCACTGGAGGTTTTTAGGAAGAGACTGGACAGCCACTTGCCTGAGATGGAATAAGGACTCATGCTCAAGCAGAAGGTTGGATTAGAAGACCTCCATGGTCCCTTCCAGCTCTATTCTTGTTGATTGGTTGGTTGGTTGAGTAATTGATTGAGTTATTGATTGAATGATGAAGTGAGTGATTGATTGATCCAGGTCATGGTTGTGCTTTTTGACAAAGGCAAATGGATTTTGTTGGTTCCCCCCCATTTTTGAAAAAAATTTGCTTCTCATTCAAGAAGCTTCTACAGTTTCCTTCAGTTCTTCAGTTCAGTCTGGAAGCCATTGGAATCCACAGAATGGAGGAAAATGGAAATGTTTTCAAAGGAAGAAAACCCAAGAAAGTCCATTACCTTTGGGGGGGAAAGCACCTTTGGGATACGTGATCCAGCTCACCTTCAAGGCAGTAGGCAGAGCTCAAAGTGCTGAAGGGTCAATAGACACTCCTTCAAATTAAGGAACTGTGACCGGATTCTCACCTGTTTATTTTTGACCAACTTTTAATTCTTCCCAATTTACAGTTCCTGAAACCTGAGAGAGCGAGACCAGCTCTGAGGTTGGATGATGCCATAAGGGGGTTGTGTGGTTTGGGTGTGCCGTGGTGTGTGCATTCAGTGAAATGATGATTGTGCAAAAATGAAAAGAAATGGGACTTCTCTGAGTAGAGGTTGACTTCTGGATACATCCCTGGTTTTTCTTTCTTGATCTTTTCGTAAGATAGAAAACATTTCCTTCTGCTGAAAGTTATCTCCCATTTCCATGTGTCATGCCCCAGTTGGAATCTGATTCCAAGGGAGAGGTGGAACACCTGACAGGGAGTGGGAATGTGGCTCCGGTGGCTGTGGAGGAAACTGGGGAAGGGCACAGGCTGGCTGGGCATTCAGAAGAAGACCGAGGCCCATCCCCTCTTCATCCTGGGGCACACAGGGAAGAATGGAGAAGGGAGCAATGTGGTTTATGGGGGAGGAAAGGGCCCTGATCCCCTTCATGCGCTGCAGCTGGGAAGACTGTTTAAAAGGGCAAACTGCGCATGGCAAAGTTGCTGGAAGCAAAGCATGCATTATCTTTGTCAAGGCTTATCTGGGTTTTGGCGTCCTCCCAATTGTGTGTGCACCATTATCTTTTGGAAGTCTGTAAGTTATTATCCTGGTCTCATGTTAATTACTTCAGCATAGTTTGTGTTGGCTTTTTTTATTTCTACTTTATTTGTATTTTGGATTCTGACTGCATTGCTTCCCTTTGTAGGCTGTTTTTGGAAGAATTTGATCTCCTGCCGAGGATAATTGGACATTGTGGGCCAAGTTGGAGGCATTAAAGGGAATCTATCTACTTTGGTGACTTTATTATTTTTGTGCCCTGCCCTGGGTTATCACACCATTTCTAGCCTTGGCCGTAGAGTAAGGATGTCCAATCTTGGCAACTTGAAGACCTGTGGACTTCAACTCTCAGAATTTCCCAGCCAGCCATGCTCCGGTGATTTCACAGTGGTCCATCAAAGAACCAATCAGATCTGACCATGTTTAGCTTGGGAGGAATCAGCTTTAGCAAGGAGCTGCTGCTCCAAGTTCTGTGGAACAGGGATATCAATCTGGCCTGTGGGATCATCCTGGAAACAGCAAAGGATCAGCCTGTGGTGCCTCTGTCAGCAAAAACAGAGCTCAAGAGGGCCAGGCATGGCCCTCTCAGGCTCCATTTTCATCCACGAGGGCTTCCTGCAGACCTCTGCCAGGGAAAACAGAGCTCAGGGGTCCTGTCATGGCTGAAAATGGAGCCCTGGGAGCTGCACATAGCCCTCCCAAGCAACATTTTCACTGGCAGAGGATTGCAGGAGGCCAACGCAGCCAAAAATGGAGCTTGGGAGCCCATTTTCACTGACAGAGTGCTCTGGCCACCACAGACACCCCAACACAAGTGACGTCGAGCCCTGTCCCCAAGTTCAAACACAACCCTGATGCTGCCCTCAATGCAATCAAATTTGACACCCCTGTGGTAGAAGAACTATAGTGAAGAATGACTGGGCATCACTATCCATCCTTTGGCTGGCGTCATGGTTTGGTTCCCTAAAAATGTATGCGCACAGGGATGAATTGACACAGATAAAAAGGGAACTTGGGGGGAAAGGGATCAGAAAAAAATGTCATGGTTCTGGGATGGTGACATCAGAGAAGGTCATCAGTTAGATCATCTCCTAAAAGTCTGCCTTGCCTTCTGAGGATTTATGAGATGCGATGACTCACATCTGGCATTACATTTTCCAAAATTGGAGCGGCAATTGTCTCTCCTGATACATCATCTTGGAGCCCATTAATCAGGGGAAAGGGGACAAGGTGCCATATTTAGTGTGAAGCTACAGGGTGGGTCTCTCCAATGCCCCACCTCTCAGTTAAATGCTTCTTCAGTATTGTGATTGTGTTGATGTCTTGCAACAGAATCAATGACGATTTAATTGTGGAGAACGTGATGTTCTCTGATCTTGTTTTCTTGCAGGTGTTTAATTATACAACTAGATAACATCCTCAGTACTCCGATGATGTTATCTGTTGAGTAATGAAATGTCTACAAGAAAACAAGCCCAGAAAGCATCAAGGATTCCATAGTACAGCCCTGAGCTATAGAGATTATTTGGGAACATCTACTTTGACGAAAAGAAGGACTAGGGAATGTGTAGCAGTGTTCCAGTATCTAGGGGGGCTACTACAAAGAAGAGGGGGGGGGTCAACGTATTCTCCAAAGCACCTGAAGGCAAAACAATGGATGGAAACTAATCAAGGAGACAACCAACCTAGAACTAAGGAGAAATTTCCTGACAGTTAGAACAATTAATTATTGGAGTGACTTCCTTCAGATGTTGTAGATGCTCCATCACTGGAGGTCTTCAAGAAAAGATTGGACAGCCATTTGTCTGAAATGGTGTAGGGTCTCCTGATTGAGCAAGGATTGGACTAGAAGACCTCCAAAGTGCCTTCCAACTCTGTGATTCTGTTATTCTTCTATTGTAGGTGTGCTCCATCTAAAAAAGCTGTCCTCTGATGAGACCAGACATGATATCTTCCCCATTCCTGTTCCTGCCCTTTGAAGTCACATCGTCCCTAGAGGCATAGCTTGTCTTTTCAATAGGCATTAAAGCCAGATTAGAAGTAGATGGGTCTTCTGAAGTGACTTTACTAGTGTTGGTTGGGCTTATGGGTCTTTGGGTCAGAGGTCTTCAAACTTGACAGCTTTAAAACTTGTGGACTTCACCTCCCAGAATTCCTCCTCCAGTCATGTTAGTTCAGGAATTCTGGGTTGAGCTGAAGTCTACAAGTCTTAAACTTGCCAAATTTGAAGACCCTTGCTCTGGGTTATTGCCTTCTGGACTGGATGTGTTACTAACTTTATTAGAACCGGGTGTCCTTTATCAAAGTGATGACAAATATACAAGTACATGTGCATTATGTGCATATATACAGGGGTGGGATTCTTCAGGTTCACACCTATCCGCTAGAACCGGTTGTTAACACTCTAAGCAGTTCGGAGAACCGGTTATTAGAAGAAATTACTGGCCTAATCCTGTAAGGAAGGCAGGAAGGAAACATTCTGGGGTTGCTTACAGAAATTGCCTCTCCGATAACCATTGTTACATTCTTGGCAGGACTAGACTTCCTGTCTCAGGAACTTCACTGGAGTTTTTTCCCTTCCTTTGCTGGTACTTCGCTTGTGTAGAATGACCATTCAAAGTTACAATGGCACTAAACAAAGTGACTTATGACTGTTTTTTACACTTACGACTGTTTTCAGCATCCCCACAGTCATGAGAGGCCAGGCAAGGATATGCGTGACTCAATGTGAGTGATGTTGAGTTGGCCATGCCCAGCCAATAACATGACCACCAAACCACGCCCACCAAGCCACACCCACAGAACCGGTTGTTAAAAAAATTGAATCCCACCCCTGCACATATGTGAACATCCAAACCAAATAGGAA
This sequence comes from Laticauda colubrina, assembly GCA_015471245.1. Lineage (NCBI taxonomy): Eukaryota > Metazoa > Chordata > Lepidosauria > Squamata > Elapidae > Laticauda > Laticauda colubrina. The sequence goes on along the minus strand of BLBF01000059.1, from coordinate 2,545,100 downwards.
AAAAAAACTGGATGTCCCTGGGAGCAGAAGATAGAAAAGTAACCCTTCACAGCCTCCCCTCTTCTGCACAACTGGATAACCCACCTCCTGACCAGGCCCTCAAAGACAGCCTAAGAATCAGTAGTGGGAACCTACCTTAGTCGCTACCGGTTCGATTGTCCATGCTTGCGTGCCCTAAGAAGCCAATCAGCTGAGAGGATGAAGAAACGAAATGCTAAGAGCAACCCTCCCACCTGCTTTTTGTTCTTTTATCCTCTCAGCTGATTGTAGGAGACATTTTTTTACTAATGGTTCGGCTGAACCGGGCCGGACCAGTAGCATCCCACCACCCACGTGGGATGCTATCCCACCACCCAGGGGTGGGATGCTATCGATTCTGCCCAGCTCTATAGAACAAGTAGCTCTGAAGAGCAGCAGACAATGAACCGGTTCTGTGTTTGCTGCTGTTTGGCCCACCTGCCTGCCTGGACTCTTACTTGTCCTTTATTTCCTGCTTTTTCAACCTCAGCTGCTTTGTGCGGTGCATCTGAGCTTGAAAAAGCAGGAAAAAAGTGGCTTTTCAAATGCTGCGCAACCACGTGCAGTGCTTTTCAGCTGTCATGGCAGCACAGCTTAAGGTTTTTACACACATGCACAGCATGCACGTGCAAAACGTAGTCAACCAACTGGTAGTAATCCCACCCCTGGTTGAATCCCACCCCTGCCACCACTGCTAAGAATGGTGGCCCTGCAGCAGGGTCTGGGAAGACTCCCCTCATGGCCAGCTAGGAGATGAGCTGAACTTCTGCTGCTTGCCAAAGGAGCATACCTTTTGGCAAAAGAGATGCCAAAGAACAACTGAGGATTAAAATGGGTGTGGGAGCTCTGATTCACACTTAGCACACTTCATCAAGATGGGGTTTTCCCCGGGGCAAAGCAACAACACACAGGACTTCTTCCTTCTTCATTTGTGCGGATAGTCCTCAACGTACGACAACAACGGAGCCCAACATTTCTATTCTTAAGTGAGACACTTGTTAAGTGGCTTTTGCTCCAGTTTGCGAGCTTTCCAGTCACGTTTTTTAAGTGAACCACTGCAACTGGGAAGTTAGTAACCTGATTGTGAAGGGATATCTGGCTTTCTGGGTGACTTTACTTGTCGGAAGTTCAGAAAATGTGATCACACAAGCACTGGGACAACTATAACTGTCATGAACCGAAGCAAAGGCTGATCTCCATCTCTAAATGGATCTCTTTTGCTCCCCTTTTGCACATTGTTCACAAAACAGTTCTTAAGCTCCCGGCAATCCCAATTCTTCCTTTTATTTCTGGGCACTAATAACTGGCACCTTTGAAAAGAGACTAATTAAAGCAGCTACTTCCTGCATCTCCCTTGTATTCTGCCCACCGATTCATATACGAGGAACCATTCTGCTGCTCACCCACACAGGAAAAGGATCCCCAGGGAGCTCAGAGAGAGAGGAGAGGGGGGTGGAAGCCAGCTAGATTTATCTTCTTCTCAGCATCTGCTGCTCTTCAGAATCTGAAGTGTTGTGGGCTTGGGTTCTTCCCAGGGAACGGGGCAAAGGAGATGTCTTTTGCATGCGCCAAGCTGACTTTGGAAGAACTTTCCATGCCTCTAGATTCAGAATTTCAGTTCCTGGATTCAGGTATAGGGGCCTGACAGCAGGGCCAGAGAAGAACCTCTTGTTCTGCTCACAAGAATGGGGACATCTGGGAAAGATCCCTCTTTGATCCATACCCTGAGAAGCTTCATGGGTTTGGACAAAGAATCTGAACACATGTACCAAGATAATGTTGTATGACTTAATCGTGGCCATCAACATGCCAATTAACAACTAAAAGCCACACACCACCAGGCACCACATAAATATTTCAGTCCGGTGCACATGTTCTGGTGGGAGAGAAGTTCTCTGAAAATGGGCTCCAGCACAAAGCCCAAAATGTGCATGTCTAAACCTCTGGTCCCAGCGATCAATCCAGGGTGGATCCTGAAATCTGAATGAGATCCAGGTCTGGGATCTGTGTTGAAAACAGCCAAAGGATTTGGGGGAATGCCTGTCTCCTCTTGCTTGTCCAACTAGATCTAACATGCTCCAGTGTTCTCCCTTCCAAGAGAGCCTTCTTGACAGACCCAGAAGTTGTGCCTTTCTGATCCAGCCCTGCCTTGCAGAAATCAGGATGACCTGTTCATCTCTCACAAGAGTTGACTGTGCCTCCAGATGTTTGGGGCAGGAGATTAGTCGAGCTCTGGCATTCGTGTTTTTAGGAGTTGGTTTTGATGTTTTGACTTCAGGCGTTTGTGTAGTTGAGATGATTGTTTTCAACTTGTGCACCACCCAGTCACTGTTCTGAGTTGGGCAACTGTATCAGCCATTGAAATCAATCAATCAATCTTCCATCATATAGCTGCTAGTATTGGCTTGGAGGCCAGTGGAACACACATTCAATCAAACCAGAAATGAGATCCTGGCTTAGAAGCACAGCACGTAATCTGCATGCAGAAAGTTTCAAGCTGAATTCCTGCAAAGACGTTTGGGCTCCACATCTTTTGAAAAGCATTTCAAATCCTAAATGGAATGAAAAGCAATTCAGGCCACTGTTGTCCTCCTGCCTAGCTCTGGGGTCTCCAGATCCCCAGCTTTCTTAGGGACCAACTTTTTAAGTGACTTAATTCAGGGAGTCCCATCCCAGTTCTTCATCGCTTTTCTGGCAAAACATCTCATCTCCTCTAAGCCCAGATTTTGTGACGAATGAAAGCAAATAGATGTGTCCCAGGATAATATTGCAGGAGCCAATCTGGACCAAATTGGATCCTCCAGTTTTTGGGTTTCAAGATTGCTGAACTCCAGGATAATAATAATAATACCAACATCTGTCAGCCTTGTAAAGTAGTCCAGAAAGGAAGCCTCCTGAATTACTGGCGGTGGTAGGATCATACCAGTTTCCCTATCACTTCAGTGATCGTGCACTAACACGCATGCATGTGCAGCTTTCCAAACACCAGCTGAGGCTCTGTCATGCCAATCAACTGAGAGGATAAAGAACAGAAAAGCACAGGGGATGGTGGGAGGGCTGATCCTGCATTTTTCTCTTCTTTCTCCTCTCAGCTGATCGCCAGAGCTTTTTTATCAAGCAGTTCGGTCGAACTGGTAGCATTTCACCACTGATGTAAGGGGACCCAGGCATAGACTTACAAAATTCTGTTGTTACAGCCAATCTCAACAGCAGTGCTTTTTGCCTTCCAGCGGGTTGATTTCCTAATCTGGTCTAATTGCATAGCTCTGTTATCAACTACCAGGTCTGTTCTCTATTGCTCATAATTAGGCAGGACACTTTGGGAAGCAAAGGTGCATAATTGATATCACCTTCCTTGGAAATTCCCCTGGATCCTCCCTGTAGAGAGAAGGCACTCTAGAGCACAGTGGGAAAGGCTTCGTCCTGGAGGGAGAGCCTGCGTGGGCTGGCAATAGAGAAAACAGAAGGAAGATTTGGTGGTTTCGATTGCTATGGGTGGATCCTGGGTTCAGTGAGTGCAAAGAAAGCCAGCTGTGGAGCAGAGGCCCTGCAGCTACCCCTCAAGGTTCGTGAGTGGATATAGTGCCAGGTCAGCCTCAGGGGTTATGAGGATGTGAGAGAGATTGCAGCTATGTCCAGTAAGGGAAATAGGACAGGGGTCCTGGACAGCAGTGAGATCCAGGGGTGGGATTCTACCAGTTTGCATCTATTCGCTAGAACCAGTTTTTAACATTCTAAGCAGTTTGGAGATCCAGTTGTGAGAAGAAATTCCTGGTCTAATCCTGTAAGGAAGGCAGGAAGGAAACATTCTGGTGTTGCTTACAGAAACTACCTCTCCATTAACCCTTATTACATTCTTTGCAAAACTAGACTTCCTGTCTCTGGAACTTCTCTGGAGTTATTTTTCCCTCCTTAGCTGGGACTTTGCTTGTGTGGAGTAACCATTCAAAGTTACAATGGCACTGAAAAAAGTGACTTATGACCGTTTTTCACACTTACAACTGTTGCAGCATCCCCACAGTCATGAGAGGCCAGGCGAGGAGATGCATTCCTCGAAGTTGAGTTGGCCACGCCCAGCCAATAACATGACCACCAAGCCATGCCCACCAAATAAGCCACGCCCACAGAACGAGTTGTTAAAAAATTTGAATCCCATCCCTGGTGGGATCCTATGTGTTCCACTATCGGTTCGGTGATCACGCATGTGTGTGCGCACACGCAGCTTTCCACACACCAGCTGAGGCCTGCACCAACTATCAGCTGAGAGGATAAAGAAAAGAGAAGTACAGCAGTGGGTGGGAGGGCAGATCCTGCCCTTTCTTCTTCTTTATCCTCTCAGCTGATTATCAGTAGCAATTTTTGCTACCGGTTCCTGTGCCAAGATCTTACATGAATTCAGGAATTGCAGCAGCAGTGATACTACAGACAACAAGAAGGTGTGGTGACCATGTTCCATGACAACTCTGTTGCTTCCAGTGTCCCTGCTGGGAGGAATGTTGGATGGAAGTTGAGTTGCAAGGAGAAAGTGGGAATTCTATGAGTTATTGTCCATCTAAGGGTCCGGAAGCATCTTACCTACCTTCACTAATTTTCTCAAGGGATGGAGCTTTAATCTCAGGGCTTTAGAAGGGGGTTTAGGAAGATCAAGGATCAGGCTCGGGAGTGTATGGCCTCCATGACAAGCAGTAGAGAGTTCTTCACACATACACATACACACACACACACACATACATACAATAGATACAAACTCAGGGTAAACCATATAAAACTAAATTGCAGGAAATACGTGACTTTGTGGTTTCTTCCCCAAACCCCAAAAACTTTAACTTCAGACTGTCTACTGTTGACCTCACCCCCATTCCTAAGAGCTCTTTAAGGGGCGTGCATAAGCACATCAAAGTGCCTACCATCCCTGTCTTAATGTTCCCTTTTATTCGTATCTATTTCATTTATTAATAATCATGTTTGTACTTATATATATTATCAAATGCATGCTTGACAAAATTAATGAAATAAATAAATAAAGGGATCCCAGATATCTTGGCCTGTGGTCATCTCTCTGGGTTCCACTAGCCTTTCCATGGATGGAAACCTCCTCCAAGTCTCTGGCCTTTGGGATAGTAGAAGTTGCAGTCTTGGGATGCCTGGAAGTTTCCAGATTGGGGATGATCAGCCTCAACTAGGTTAGATGCCTAGGTGGACCAAAATCAGAACTCGCTTAAGGATGCTGGAGGAGAACTTCAAAAAGGCCACTTCAAAGAAACAAGGCTGTCCCAATAGGGATATAAGTAGTCTTCAACTTAGGACTGGTCACTTAGCAACCATTTGAAATTACAATGGATTCTCAAAATGGGACTTACAACTCAGTTTCAAACTTTCAACATCCTGCTGACTACCCCCTATCCTATGGCCATATGACCGCCCTTTTGGGTGCTTGGCAACCAGATAACAGATAATCAGAGTTGGAAGGGATCTTGTAGGTCATCTAGTGGAATCCCCTGCCCAAGCAGGAGACCCTACACCATTTCTCTACACCATTACACAAGCAGTCTGAATTTGTGGCTGTTTGCAGTGACCCTGAGGTCCTGTGAACAGGATTCACAATGTTTTTGCTGGAAATTGGCACATGCTTTCAGGTTCTGGCAAAAACCATCCCATAGTGAACATTGGCCTCACTTAATGGCCACCTCAAGAAGGTTGCAAAATCAAGTGTGGTTCCATGATGACCCACTTTATGATTGTCGCAACTTACAGCTGGAATTATGGGTTCAATTATGGTCATAAGTTGAGAACTACCTCTGCTTCCTTAACCCATGCAGAGATGCCTACAGACATCAAAGCCCACAGGAAAAAAAATGTCCTTCAACCTCGATTGACACCTGCAAAGATCAACAACCGCCTCCAAGGGACTGACATCCTACCTCTTTTCCGCCACCAGGAGCCTTCCTGGACCGAATACGACAGGTCAGTGAACTCAAGGTCCACAGCTGACCGCTTGGGCAAATGGGAGAACCTCTGAGCATCCGTGATGTGGTTCTCCACCTTCTTCAGGTGGGTGGTCAGGAAGGAGCCATCCTGTGAGCTAGCATTGCAGACAGAGTCCTCCAGGGCAATGGAGACACAGGTGGGGTCAAGGGTCTTCTCTGCCATAGCTGCTCCTCTGTTGAGAAGGCAAAGGAAACAGAAATGAATGTTCTGCTCTTCAGGTGCTCTCCAAGGTTGCGGATGGCCAACTCCACTCACCACAGCAGGTGGGCCCCCACCTCAATTTGGGAGAAATTATGTATGTGTGATCATGGCTAGCGGGGTGGCCTAATGGTGAAGACGCCCACCTCCCATTCAGAAGGTTGAGAGTTCATTCTTAGCTAGTGGTAGATGTTTATCTCCTAGTACACAAAGAAACAAATATATACTGTGAACTCCCTGTGGTGTCAGGAAGGGCATCCAGCCAGGAAATGCTCAGCTCCATCCAGTCACCCCAACTCTACTCCAACTAGGGACGATAAGTATGTAAAAAGGGAGTTTCTATGTATGTATAGTCATGCAAGTATGGTGTCAGCATTCCAGCATAGCACCTGGCACATCTGGGGAAACCCTAATCTAATTTTTTTTCAGCTTTCCACAATTTTTCAAACCAGAAATCCATCCCCCCTTGGCTGTCATCACATCACATAGGCCAATCATGATCTGTCCAAAAGTAAGATCTTTATTTTCTCCTGCGCCATACTAAATGACCTTGGACTAACAAAATAATTTTATTTTGTCTACTAGAGCTACTTAATTGAAATCACACACCTCTTTCACTCTCCCAGGCTATGTGGCAGTGTGGAATATATGTGGCTTCCAAAGCTGACATATGGACATTGGAACCATAGTTGGTTTAAATCCTTTTTTAGGTGAATGTAGCACACTGAAGTTTTAATAGATAAATTGCAAATAACATCTTATGTCTTAGCAAGGGAAAGGCACCTGCTTACTGGATACTAGCTATACTAACAGATATTTGCTTTGTCTGTAGATTGCAGTGAAGTCCCTCTCTTTTTTTGTGCGAGAAATATCTTTAATTGTTTAAATAGCTTTAATCTAGATTCCAAAGAATATGGAAAGGGGAGACTAAATAAGACAAACAGTTCTTGATTCCAGAAGAGGCTTATCTGTTCTTCTAGATAATTGCATATGCTCCAATTTATTGTACTACATCACATCTTGTTCTGAGAAGTGATTCACACCCCATCAATCACCAATAAAGTACCCCAATTGCTTCTATTTTAAAAAGGTTTGCATGACAGGAATCAGAACTGATATATAACAGCAAAGAGACCATGTGGAAAGGTTATGTTCACCATCTTCCTTCCACTTGCTCATTTTAAAGATGGAAGGAGAAAGCACTATCATTTAAGCCAGGGGTGTCCAACCTTGGCAACTTTTAAGACTTGTAGACTTCAACTCCCAGGATTCCCCAGCCAGTTGGGGAATGGCTGGGGAATTCTGGGAGTTAAAGTCCACAGTGGGCATGGCTGGAGGAGAGGCTCTCAACTGGTTGGCAGGAAAGGAAACAGCCAGAAAGGGCAGTAATTTCTTATATTATCCTTTGCAAAAAAAAAAAAAATCCACACTGGTTTAATTTAACAGATTAACAGAGTTGGATTTACCTAACCTTGTAGGTCATCTAACCCAACCCTCCGCCCAAGCAGGAGACCCTACACCATTTCTGACCAATGGGAGTCCAGTCTCTTCTTGAAAGCCTCCAGTGATGAAGCTCCCACAAATTCCAAAAGCAACTTCTGTACCATCAGGGGATTGCTCTCACTGCCAGAAAATTTATTTTTCATTCTAGGTTGGACCACCCCTTGTTTCCATCATTGGTCCTTATCTGGCCTTTGGGTGTCTTGGAAAATAGCTTGACCTCCTCCTCTCTGGGGCAGCCCCTCAAATATTAGAACATTGCCATCATGTCTCCCCTGGCCCTTCCTTCTCTTCGCTAGATTAGCCATGCTTCCAGTGATGAAGTTCCCACAACTTCTGCAGGCAAACTGTTCCATGGGTTGATTGCTCTCACTTGTCCTAATGGCCAATGTTCTTATCAATTCCAAGCTAACCCAACACTTTTAGAGCTGGGATATCAGAAGGACCACCTTCCTCTTTTCATCTGAGAGGGACTGGACAAAATTGTCAGCAGCTCCCAGGTATGCCAATGGCATATGGCATTAAAAGTTGCAAGGGTAGCCAAACCAGGAAGCTAATTGGATAGTTCCCCTCATCATCTCTCTTTATACAATACAGTTTGGGGAGGTCCAGATTGCAAAACAACTAACCACCAACAAGGAAGAGATGCATGTCCTTTTCTGTCTCCAGCCCTTTGCCTTTTTGTTTTTTTAACTTTATTTACAAGAACTAAAAATATACAAATTTAAAAAATCAATAGTGTATACGTAACACATTCCTCTTTACATTTTATATCAAATTTGATACGTCCTAATAGTCATTACTGATATTTCTCACATTTCTATTTACTATCACATTTTAACCATTAAATAACTCACAATACTCTACTAATCTTCTCATTGGTTTATAACTATTTATTAATTAACAATACATTCATAATTTTTTAAATAATAAATAAAAATATATAGTGAATATATAATGATAATAATAATAATATAGGAGAAAAGAGGATTTAACACCTTTGTTATTCTTATACATTTTGTATAGGCAGCTGAATATAATTTGTTTCTTGGGTTCATTTTTGTGTTTTTCCTTTACAGTCTACCCAGTTATACCATTTATCCCATATCCTATAATAATATGTGTCCTCCTTCCCATTAATTTTGAGTGGGCATACTCATACATTTTTTGAATAGCAACATGTATCAGTGGTACATTTGGATTCTTCCAATATTGTGCTAATAAGATCTGTGCCACTGTTAATAAGTGGATGGTCAGATATCTTACTTTAGGGGTATAATCCCCTTTAATCATCCCCAACAGGAACAGTTTCAGTTTCCACTCCAGTCCACACTCTATGATTTCTTCTATACACTCCTTTATCTTAACCAATATTTCTTTATCTCAGGAAAAGTCCACCATAAATGAAAATAGGTACCAAATTTCCCTTTACGTTTCCAACAGCATGGGTTTGCTGTCGGAAATATTTTGGCCAATTTAGAGGGTGTCAGATGCCATCTGTACATCATTTTATACAGATTCTCCTTATGTGCTACTGATTTAGTTAATACAAGATTTTTTTTTTGCCAGATTTCTTCCCAGTCAGACAGCTCTATACTATAACCAAAGTTTTTTTTTCCCAAGCTAGCATAGATCCTTTCACAATTCTCTCAGCCATTTCATGTTGTAATAAATAATTATATAGTTTAGAGATCAACTTTTTCTCAGGACTTGAGAGCATTTTGTCTGAATGTGTATCTTTTACTTCAATTCCATATTCCTCTACATCTTTATTATATCTCAATTTTACTTGGAAATATGACCAATTATCAATGACTATCCTTTGTGCTAATAGTTCCTGTATCGTTTTAATTCTTCCCTTTTTATCTAATATTTGATGGTATTTCAGTTTTTTTCTGATATCCATCATATTTAAGTGGAACACTGCCTCCATCGTTGAAAACCACCTCGGAATTTTGGTATCATGATTTCTTCTAATACCAGTCCAAATTTTAATTAACGGCTTTTGGAATACATGTCTAGTAAAGTATAGATTGTTTTGGCTATTTAGGTCCCACAAAAATGTGTGCCACCCTAATTGTACAATCTAACCACCAACAAGGAAGAGATGCATGTCCTTTTCTGCCTCCAGCCCTTTGCCTTTTTCTAATACTAAGATATTAAAAAAAAAACAAAGATAGAAAGAAACAGAGACAAGGAAAATGTTTCAAAGCAAATGTTTAAATAGGGATGCTAGCCAAATCTGATGGAGGATTAAACCCAAGGCCAAAAAACGAATGGCTGTTTTCAAATGCAAGAAAAGGGAGGAGGGAATGGAGGGGGGTGCGCAGGTGCTAGAGGGACAATGTCCTGCAGAGAGATTAGAGACTGGTGAGATAGACTGGAGGGGAGGAGGATGAGGGAAGAGCATGTATATTTTGGGGGGAGGGGCGCTAATCCCCCATACAGCTAGGAGAGAAATCAGCTTCCATCCTGCCCTATTTTAAGCTGCAGGGCATCAGCAAAGCAAGAGAATTTGAACTGCCAAAGATGTGCAGGGGAATCACACTGGTAGACTCCCCCCCTCGCTGCTGATCCCCTCCCCCATCTGCCCCCCTCCCCCGTCCCCATGGGTGGAATGGAGAGACTCTCTCCCCCAAGGAGTCCATTATCAGGACACCTTCTGCCTCCAAAATGTTGGTGTCAACCCTGAAGCTGACAGCTGGATTACAATGGCCATCAAACCAGTGTCTCCAGGTAGGGGGGGGGGGAGGGTGTTGATGGATGTTGTAGTCCAAGGATCCCAGACTAGTAGAAGAAGGAAGGTAAAGAGAGGAGGGAGGGAAGAAAAGAGGGAGAGAAGGGAAGGAAGGAAAGGAGGGAAGCTGGCTGATGGATTTCTGACCCAGAGCCGCCCATAGGAGGGGAGAGGAAAGCGCAGGAAATGCCCTTCTGCGCAGGCTCTTCTCCTTCCCTCCCTTGCTAAGCCTGGCTAGCTGCAGCTTCTGGGGCTGCTGCGAGCAAGGGTGCAGGTCGTTGCCTTCCATGAGCCGAAATGCCAAAGCTGGGGGCCGCTTTATCCCATCCCCAGATCTCCCTCCACCAGCCCAGGATGTGCCTTTCCAAGAGAGGGCCTTTCTCCCCCCCCCCCCCCCCATCTAGCACAATGAGGCACCTCCGCTTAGCCAAGAGAGAAGGGGGGTCCCCTGGCTGGAAGGCATCTCTGGAAGCCCCTCCCCACCCCATCTCCAAAGCACACATGACCTCCTTTCAGAAAGGCTTTCATTCCTTGCTAGCCAATGAAGGCGGTAGCGAAAGGCAAGGCTGGTTTGCAACCAGAGCCCAGATTTCTCCAGGATCTGGGTCTTGGTGTCATTTACTAATCTTCTTCCTCTCTTTCTCACTCCTACCTTGCCTCCCTCCCTCCCTCCTTCCTTCTCTTTCTCTCTCTCCCCTTCCTCCCTCCCTCTCTCTCTCTCTCCTTCCCTTTTTGCCTCTCTTTCTCTCTCCCACCTTCCCTCCTTCTCTTTCTCTCTCCCCCTTCCCTCCCTCCCTCCCTCCCTTTCTCTCAAGCTGGAGCTGAAGTCACTGCCCCTCTGAGAACAGCTATCTTCTATTCTCCCCCCCCCCAACCCAACTCCCCTCCCCCTTAGAGTATCTGCAGCCTAATATCCTTTGGTATCTCAAGGATAAGAACCCAGCTATGCCAAGGGGGTGGTAGGTGGTGGGAGGGGTTTCAGCATATCCAAACTTGACAAGAGACCCCTGGACCTCTTAGGAGGGAGCAATCTGAAATCCCCCACCTGCCTCAAAGGTACCAGAAGGGCAAGACTATATGAGAGAGGGAGAGGGAGGAAGGAAGGGAAGGAAGGAGGGAAGGAAGGAGAGGACAACGGATGGATAGATAGATGAGAGGGGGAGGGGGATAAAGGGATAGATAAAGAGGTGATAGATGATAGATAGATAGATAGATAGATAGATAGATAGATAGATAGATAGATAGATAGATAGATAGATAGATAGAT
>BLBF01000059.1:2504578-2533382 GCA_015471245.1 Laticauda colubrina | reverse complement strand
GATAGATAGATAGATAGATAGATAGATAGATAGATAGATAGATAGATTCAAAAGATGGCTTCCCTGAAAACAAAGCAGGGGAATTTCTGAAGATATCAAACCTGCCCCAATTAGTCTAAGATGGGGGGGGGGAACCCCCCCGGGCCTTTCTGCCTCCTGCCTTGCCGGGACCTCTAGGAAATGGGGGCGCCGTGGGAAACAACTTGGCATGCCCCACTCCCCAAGACCTTTTCTTTGTACCAACCTACCACGAATGGGCTGAGAGACCCTGCTGCCCCCGCGGGAAAAGCCCTGTCCTCAAATTGCGCAGACGCCCCTTCCTTCCCCCCCCCCCCCGCCCACCTGGGAGGGTCAGGAAGGATGCCCAAAAGTTTGCGGACCCCTCCCGGCGGGGCGCCTTCCCCTCCCTTCCCTCCCTCCATTCCAAGGGGGAGGAGGGGGCTTCTCGGGGCGCCCCTCCGGCCCTGGCTAGCCGGGTCCCTCTTGCTGCGGGGCGAGCTCACCTCTGGGACGTCGGCGCCTTCCCTGCTGCTCGGTCGCCGGCCTGGGCGGAGGGTGGGGGGCGCCTTGCCGCCGCTCTCCCTGCAGCCGACCTCTAGCTCCTCTCCGCAGGCATCGGCACCAGCACTGGGGTGGGGGCTGAGAGCGGGCGAGGCTAAGCAGCGGCTCTCCTCCTGCAGGGACCCCCGAGCCGGGCGTAAGAAGAGGATTCAGCCGCCTCCTTCTCGGTCCCCATCCTTGCAGGCGCCGGGCTGGAGCAGGTGGGGAGGGAGGGGAGGGGGGGGGGCGAAGAGAGCCCGCCCGCCGCCTTGCACAACAACCCTGCCCAGCCCTGCTAGCGGACGCCCCTGCCCGGGCTCTGCAACCGGCTCCTTCCTCCGGGGGCTCAAGCAGCGCGAAAGGACCCCTGCGCTTCCCGGTCCGAGATCCGCGGCGCTTTGCTCTTGAAAGCGTCCGCGGAGGCTGCTGCTGCTGCTGCTGCTGCTCTCGAGGGCGGGGATGGGGGAGTGGGTGGGCTGGAGCGACAGTCGCCTGCCAGGAAAAAGACCCTGCCGGAGGAAGGAGGGAGGGCTACGAAAGAAAAAAAGGCCAGCAAGTCCTAGTCCTGGAGAAGGTTTCCTTCTGCTTGCAGAGCTGGGATATCGGGTATCCAAGCTCAAGGGGCCGTTTGGGGGACTTCTAGGGTTGGAGGAAGGGTCGTGAATTCCCAAAGCCCCCGCCCTTTTCCCGGGAGAAAGGTGGGGGGGGGGAGGGCAGAGTGTCATGCCTACCTTTCTCCCGAATGTAACTGTATCATGAAGACATCGGTTGACAAAAGGTGTGATGCTCTTATTAGACCCGTTTCGCATGCATGGGTTGATCTCCAGCTCTTGGCACCCTGTAATTATAGGTTCGGCTTTGAATCTGGGCCGCTGGTTCTCCCGAACTGTGGCTCCACCTGTAGGGGAGAAGGACAAAAGCCAATTTGCCCCAGGCAAGCAAAACGGGGCCAACAGGAAAACAAGCTGTGGATCCTGCCCTGGCTTTAACCGAGGTGTTTCCCACTTGGGGGGGGGGGCAGGGGAGGGGAAGGTGAACTTGAAGAGGTCAGGGTGAAGGAGAGTCAAGGCCAGGACCAAACAGCCCCAACTGGGACACCCAGAGGACAAGCGGGGCTCTCGCAGTCCCCATTTCTATTCTTTGGACCATACCTGTGGGCACCTGTGTCGAACTGGGGCTGGCAGCCCTGATTCTAGGTGAGTTGGGTGGAGGGAAGGAAGCAGTTCCCTCCGCTTGTTACTGGGAGCCTTTTTGAATCCGGGTTCTGATGGACAGGGATGTGGAGGACGTAGGAGGAAAAAGAAAGATATCCAGCAAGATGAGGGGGAGAGAGAAAGAAAAAGAGAAAGAGAGAAAGGGAGGGAGGGAGAGAAAGAGAGAGAGGAAGAAGAGAGATAGAGGGAGGGAGGGAGGGGGGAGAGAGAGAGAGGGAGGGAGGGAGAGGGGGGGAGAGAGGGAGGGGAGAGAGAGAGAGAGAGAAGAGAGAAAGGAAGAGAGAGAGAAAGGGTGGAAGGAAACAGGAGGAATAAATGCCAGGAAAGTGCTCTGGCCATTTAAACTGGCTTTCTGTTTCCCTTCATGGCCGCTGGTGGGATTTCCTAGACCAGAATAGTCCTTATTGGCCCAAAGGGATGGATTTAGTGTGATCCATTTTTACAAAAATGCTCTTTCAAGGAACTCCAATCTGGTTATTTCAGCCAGCAAGGACAAAGGCTGGGCAAACAGAACAAAAATGTTCTGGTTGAAATTCAACTCAATTCAGTGTTATGACCTTGCCTTTTTTAAAAAGAAGTTTCTAAATAGTTTCTCACCCCCCCCCCCCCCCCCCCCCTTTTTTTTTCTTTCAGACTTGTATGTATGTGTCTCTTTAATTTTTTTTTTTTTTTTTTGTTTTTTTCCCCCCCCCCCCCCTTTTTTTTTTTTTTCCTGTTTATTCCCATTCTTTTCAAGGGAATAAACCAAATAACAGTTGCTGGAAAAAACAGCATTAGGTTAAGGGAGGCAAGACAGTAAAACCAGTAGTTCTCAGCAGCTTCATGACAGATCCCCAAGGCTTGAGATTTAAAGCATAACATTTCTTCAAGACTTTGCTGACCCTCTGTGACATCACAGGAACCCCCCCCCCCCAGGGCCTGGGGACCACGAGTTCAGAACCCACTGCAGTAAACCATGCGTTGGCTTGGATCTCGTGCCCCAAGCTCCATCCCAGTCAGTCCCAAGATGGCTTCGCACGCTATTTGAACGGGTTGAGCTTGAACCCAAGATTTTGGACAGAGAGCAATGCCCTGCAGTTGCAAGTGGTCCTTCATCACAGCGTGGGCCCCAATTAAACTAACATCTGCCCGGAATCCACACTGTATAACGGAAATTAATATGACTGAGCAAGTCCAGAGGTATTTCACGAGAAGAATACTCCACTAATCCTGGTTTTTCAGCAACCGTGAGTTAAAAGAATGTCAAGGAAAGAAGGGGGGAAAAATATATATATAAGTCCTGAGTTATAGATGACCACTGCCAAAGGCAGTTCGCAAGGCAGCTTCGTTTTTGGAAACGGCGTCCGTGCAAGTCCAAATAGCTGTGAGTTTTGCAATAAGCTTTGGCCCAAACAACCCACAGCCAATACAACCCACATTTTTCAGGCAACAGGTACTACACTCGAATTCCAGAAAAAGGAGTTTGGCATTAGCAATTTCAGGAACGAGATTATCTGGCACCGATATCCTGAGGTTACCTAGTTTTGGATCACGAAACAACCAAACTCAGGGAACACCCTCAAGCAAGAGAGGTGGGAGGCTTGTGGGCGTAAGCTGCCAGGAACGATGGTGATTTTGAAGGACATTAGGAAGGAAGGGATCTTATTGCTGATGCACTGACGAGGGCTCAGGAATTATGAAATACCTGGCCCCGAGACAAGAAGGAAGCTCACGACCCCTGCACAATAAAGCGAAATTCAACAGAGTTCAGGTATCCCAATGTTGTTTTCCATCCATCTCGACTGGCCAGGCTCACTGACCCCTTTGCCAGCTCCAAAACATTCCTGCTTCACAAGCTGAGCATCGGTCCAAACCATCCTCCCCCGTTTCCCCCAAAATAAATTCGATTTGGATGCTGCTCCTTCGTCTATGCCAGGCCTCAGTCCGACCTGACCAAGGGAAACTTAAAAGATTACAGGCAGTCCTTCCCTTAACAACCTCAATTGGGCCCAACCCGTCTGTGGTTTAAGCGAGCTGTTTGGTTAAGTTGGCCCCCGCCCTACGACTTGCCTTGCCACGGTTGTTAAGCGGATCCCTGCAACTTGTGAAGTTAGTAACAAGGTTGTTGAGTGGATCCGGCTTCCCCGTGGGGATTACATCAGGGGTGGGATTCTGCCAGTTCGCACCTATTCGCTAGAACCAGTTGTTAACATTCTAAGCAGTTGGGATAATTGGTTGTTAGAAGAAATTACCAGGCTAATCCTGTAAGGAAGGCAGGAAGGAAACATTCTGGGGTTGCTTACAGAAACTTCCTCTCCGTTAACCCTTACTGCATTCTTGGCAGGACTAGACTTCCTGTCTCTGGAACTTCTCTGGAGTATTTTCCCCTCCTTTGCTGGGACTTTGCTTGTGTGGAGGGACCATTCAAAGTTACAATAGCACTGAAAAAAGTGACTTATGACCATTTTTCACACTTATGACTTTTGTAGCATCCCCACAGTCTTGAGGCCAGGCAAGAAGCGTGCCTCGATGTGAACAATATTGAGTTGGCCACCCCCAGCCAGTCACATGACCACCAAGCCACACCCAGCACCTAAGCCATGTCCACAGAACCGGTTGTTAAAAAAATTGAATCCCACCCCTGGATTACATGACCGTGGGACAATGCAACCATCATAAACATGGGTGTGGAAAACGGTTGTCAATCACTTTTAGTGCTGTGGTCACTAAATGAACCATTGTAAGTTGAGGGCAAGCCATACAAGGGCACAAAAACACTGGTTTTGTCAATGTGGCTTTATTTTTGAACGTCAACACAACATAAACCTTGTGAGCCAAGGAGCTGGAACCCCAATATGAGAGGCCCCCTGGCAAAAAGAATCAACTCCCTTGTTCACGCCCTTCTTCCTCGTGATGCAAGAGGGGATTGCCACACTGCCTCTCGCTCGCTTTGGGACGACTGTGGGAAGAAAAAGGGCACTTTTATGACTTCTCTGTCCCGGAGACAACAAAAGGAGGATCTCTGCCAAGAAGGCAAAACAGCCCGTGGACGATGGAGCAACAGTACGAATAAATGGGCTCATCACACACAGACATGCCCCGGGGAAGAGGGGTGACAAGGGAAGGGTCCTGAGCCACCCTGGGGGGAATGCTCAGGGGCAGAATGCCCCCTGGAAAGGAACTGAGGAGGGGTGGCCCCAATTGGGGCTTTGTGGGGCTACGAAGAACAGGGCGACGGGCAAACCAACAGAAGAGATGTATTATTTTCAGAGTCCACCCAGCACGGAGTCAGGCTGACCAGGAGTGTGGTCAAGACAGCGAGACTTCCAAGGTGTGTAGCCAGCTACTTGGAATGGCCAGCTCTTCCAATATGGCCAGGAAGAGGCCGTGTGGTCAGGAGGCTTCGAAGTAACCTTTCTTTCCATCGCAAGTCGGTCCTTTTCCCCAGGAACTGCCTTAAAGCTGGATTCCCAGCTTCCCAGACTACCCTTTACTGAGAGGTGTAGTAACCCGACACTCCCCCCACCCCACCCCAGGCTGAATGGAGCCCACAAAGGTAGTATTTCTCTCTCACGGGAAGCCTTCCCTCCTGCTCCCACCTCCATTCGAGAAAGTCCATTTTGGCAAGGAGCCCAAGCCAAGCACTGGCAAATTAGGAAGGTCCAACCAGGGGGAGGGGAGGGGTGGGAGAGACCCCAGGAGCAGCCTCAGAGAATCTGAATGCCCAGTTCCTCAGCAGTCTTCTGCAGCCTGTCCATCACGTTCTCCTCTGGCTCTGGGACAAGCCCACTGGGCACAACTGCCCGGCTCTCAGAAGGGGCGTTTGCCATCACGTAGTAAACCGTCTCATTCTCTCCGTGCTCGTTGGTCCTGTTCACCACCCGGATGATGGGGCTGGGAGGGGCACTCGGCTCAAAGTCCGGAGACTCGCTGGCACGCGGTGGTGCAGAGCTCTCGGTTGGCAGGGCAGCGGGCAAGTCTGTCTCAGCCGGCTCCTCTGTTGGTGAGTCCAGGATGATGCCCTGTAAGCCACCTTCTGACCCGGCCAGCACCACACACTGGGCCGCGTCCTCCAGAGACTCTCCCTGCTTCTCGCGGTCCTTCAGGAGCTGCTCAGTCAGTTCCACGCTTTCGTACCGCACCAGCTGAAGGCGCATGTACCCATCCTCGTGTTCTTTGTACCTAGGTGGGGGTGGCAGAGGCTGAGATTAGCAGGGAACCATGCCAGGGAGGGGGGCTAGTCCTTGGCGTCCCAGCACCATCGATTACAAAAATCTGGTGAACAGCAACACACACTTCAAAGCTGCTATTATGCCACTTCTTCGGCAAATACTTGATTTGTCCAGAAATCTCGAGCAAGGTGAGAAGAATCTACATGGTTTTCTCCACCTTGCCTGGCATTTATTTTTTTAAAAAGGGCTCAACCCTAGTGAAAGAGAAATAATGCCAGCAGCCTCATCTAATGCTTCTAGAGGATTCCAGAAAGGATGCCAGTTATCTTCTTCCAATTGCTGCAGGCTACACTTCTAGGCTGCTCTTCTTCGCCGCAACTTGGAAGAGCTTGCAAAGTTTCAAACTGGCCTCCCTGGGAATATGCCACAAATTGCTTCCTTTTGACTCCATTAGGCCAGACAAGCCACCAGGAGATAATGCCCAAAGCGTGCCAGAATTAACCAGCCTATCCAAACCTCCTAGATTTAATCAACCACAAACATTTTCCTTCTTAACTCTGCTGCTGATTTGAGGACAGCACAGTTTGCTTCAGGGGTGTTCAGACAAACAATCTGCTTCTCCAAAAATACCCTGGCTTGTCTTACAAAGACATTTGCAAACCAGTCAGATTTTGAACTAAAACTTCCAGCTGTCCTGAAGTTTAATCAAATTCTTTGGAGGAATGTAATGAGAAGACTATGAAATCCCCTCCTCTCCTTTTCCTTTTGAGGAGAGGGGCTGAAGTGGGAAAGTGAAACTGACCTGCAGAAGCCCTTTGGGCAAAGAAGTCATCTGCTAGCAGCTTAACAAGTCAGTTTCTCCCTGTAAACCAAGAGTCCCCAAACTTGGCAACTTTAAGACTTGTTTGGACTTCAATTCCCAGAATTCCTCAGCTAGCAGAGCTGATGAATTCTGGGAGTTGAAATCCACAAGTCTTAAAATTGCCAAGGTTGGAGACCCCTGCTGTAAACTGAAGTTCACGCTCTCTCAACAGGGCCACAAAATCATCAAGCATATTTCAGCACTGCCTGACCCTGGTGTTACCTGAAACGAGGATGACCTGACGGCCACTTGAACTGGTGCTTCTTCCTGAGGTGGACTGTCAGGTTGTTGCCTCGTGTGAAACACTTGTCACAGACGTGACACTTATATCTGGGCTCTGAATCACCCTGAGGGAGGATGGCAAGGAGAGAAAGGAATGGTTAGAGAGGTGTTTTCTCTACCTACGGGTGAAACTCCACCACTTGAAGGAATCAAGTTTTTGATGTTCTGTTTGTAAAGCAAGTCTGTAGATCCTGTAAACAATAAATTGGATTTCTAACTATGAAAATAAGGATAGTAATAATAACATACCTTTCGTGTTATTAAACAGCAACATCTGCCTATCCCAAGTTCTTGTGAAGGTCTCAGTAAGTGGACAAATGTCAAATCCAGTCTAAACATTTTTCTAACTGTACAACCCTAACCATAACAGCAAGGGGGGAGGAGGAGAAGAAGAAGACAAAGACGAGGAGGAGAAGGAGGAGGAGGACGGGAAGAAGGAGGAGGAGGAGAAGGAGGAAGGAGAAGAAAAAGAAGAGGAGGAGGAGGAGGAGGAGGAGGAGGAGGAGGAGGAGGAGGAAGATTTTGAGTCCTGGAGGAACTCAGAATTCCCAGAAGCAGGAAAATTTTGGGAACTCTCTGACAATGTTTGTATGGAGGCGATTCAGGTACAAACAAGCGGATGTCACTTTGCTTTTTCCTTGCTGCTTTGGCTTCTAATCTGCTAGCCCAAGCCATGTCTCAAGAGTCATTCTGCAAAGCTTCTGTAACTGCCCTGCTTCTCTCCTCCAACTCAAGACACCCCGCCCTGCCCCAGCCCCTGGGATGCCCACCTGCCGCCTTCTCACCTCGTGAACCTTTTTGTAGTGCAGTTTGATGGAGCAGAGGGATCGGGCGCTGAAGTCGCAGGCTTCAAATTCGCAACGATAGGCTGGCTCCTTGCTATGGGTATCCAAATGCTTCCGTAGATCGATCAGATTTTTACAGCTGTGGATGGATCATGCAAAGAAAAGTATTTTAAATCCTGGCACAAACAGGAAGATACAACTACATGTAAGATGGCAGCAATCAGAGGTCATAAAATGCACACTCCCTTCTTTGTGTTCTTCGTCATAACATTCTGGCTATTACCCAAAACAGGCCATAGTTGTCTCTTCCTATCACAGTGACCCTGTTTGACTTCACGACAAATCCTCCACAAACCCTCAGGGAACCTCCAAGTGGGACAAGAGTCCAATAGCTAACCTCACCATAATGTTACCTATCCTGCTGGATCTGACAGGTAGATCATTTGGAGTTAGAGAACTCTGGGAGGTGAACTTCTTAAAGTTGCCAAGGTTGAGAAACACTGATGCTTCATTTCATATACATTGTGTCAACTCCTAAAATATTTCTCTGGTCTTTTTAGAGTTGCTACCAGAAAGGGAGGGGGGAGCAGTGCAGCAGCTTGCAAAACTGAAACTACATTCCATAAATGTTTTTAAAGATAGTTAACTAGGTGACTGAAGTTTCTGCCAGGCAAAATTCTAACTGGAGAACGTGATTTATGACTCTTGGCTATGGATGTGTCCCATTAGAGACTATGAATTATGATACACCCAGGGGGTGGGGTGGGAAACAAGGGTTAAGGGTGACAATGAATTATGTGTCTCAGAGTCAGCTACACCCAAGTAGTGCCGGACATGTTAACTCTCAATAAATCCTTTTGAAGTTTTGGAGGTTTGGCTCAACACTCATGGGGGTATCTGCCGGAGTGCTGACATATTGATTTCATCGTTGTAATTTATGTCACCCTGAGCAAGGCCTTGATAAAAAGGCCAGTGGGTCTAAAAAAAAACCAAAGTGCTAGAAACGGTAGCTATTTAACCCAAACATCCTTTGAACTAAACTAGTGGTTTGCCCAATAATTCCACATTTCATTGGCCAGCAGAAGAGAGGCTTTCTAAAGCAATGGTACTTTTGTAATTGGGAGCTAGGCACCGGCTACAATCAAGTCACCACAATTTGTAAACTCTTAAGGCAGCTGCTTAAATCACCTATTTCAGTGGCGGAGAATCAGCAGAAGGATTTAGCTGTGGAGAACGCTCTCCTTCCCAGCCCAGTGCCATGTCCCACCTGGCCTCGGGGCTTACCTGTGGTCACAATAGTTGCACTTGTAAGGCCGCTCCTCGCTGTGTCTGAAACGGATGTGGTTGCGTAGTGAGGAGGGCAGAGGACATGTCATGTCACAGAGGGGGCACTTGTAGTGGTTGACTGCTCAGGAAAACAGAAACATGCCCATGGAAAAGAGGTCATTCCTGAAGGGAAAGCTCACCAAGAGGAGAGGAAAGGAAGGGGGGGGGAAAGCTTTCTCATCATATCTTACCATGGTTCCTCATATGATCTCTCAACAATCTCTCTGTGGCAAACCTTTTGGAGCAGTGAGAACACTGAAATCGCTGTTCTGTGAAAAGCAGAAGCAGAAACTATAGGACACGTCTCATTTGGAGAGAAGCAACAATTTTTCCTTGATTTTAAAACACATCGACAGACTTCCTCATACTTTTAACTAGGAAACGGCATCCTAGACCAAGCTGAGTCCAAAAATGCTGGGGAATTCCTGGAAGCCGGGAACTCAGACAAATTGGCCATCAATAGGCACATAGAGATAAACAACTTCACATCCCATTTAAAAGAGATAATTAAAAAAAAATCTAAAAAAGGAAACAGACTTAAAATACCTCCTCACCAGTAGTTAACACTCAGATGAGCAGAGATGAATATCAAGATTAATACCAGGCCAACAATCAAGCAGGAAATAACAGGCCAAACAAGGAACTACCAAGAAGAAAACACTCCCACCAACACTGACAGGATAAGCAACTTGTAAATAAACAGAGAGCAAAGCCTTCTCCCTTTTAGCACTGATGATGTAATCGAGTTGGGTAATGAAATGTCTGCAAGAAAACAGCCAAGGTCAGTGAGCACCGAGGAGCCCACAATGTCCTCTCTTCCAGCTGTCTACTCCCTTCTAGAGTTTATAGCTCAAACCTTAACCAGACCTAAACTGATGTTGGTTAGCAAGCCTGACCACTTGTACCAGGCTAAACATGACGATGGAGCTTTAGGTACTCACGTTCTAAAGCTGTCTGACGGCGGATGTGATCAAAGAACTTGGTGTTGTTGGAGAACATGCCACCACAAGTGGGACATGCCACCACCTTCTCCTGGGTGTGGCTGCGCAGATGTTCCCGCAACTTACATCGGCCTTTGAACGTGCAGTCACACTCTGGAACAAAGGAGGACAATGCTTGAGCTTTCCAAGGTGGTGCCAGCCAGAACTTGCCTAGCACATTTTGGTTTATTGCTTTGAGCTTGGCAAGGATGATTCCCTTGGAAACCCTGGGATTCTACACGAGATTTTATTGTTATTATTATGGATTTTGAGGAACTGTTTTATATTTTTTATCTGCATGAAAAGTAGGGGGAGGATTCTCCTCTCATAAATTGCCTAACAGTCACAAGATGAAATGTTTGAGTGTATTTATTTATTTGCACTGAGGTAAATAACATTTCACTGGGGAAAAACAAACAGGGATGATAAAATGTGTGAATCATAGAAACAGTATTTAGAGATGGTATTAAAAAAAATGCACAGTGCTTTTTAAATGCAATGTTGTATATGTATACAGGCAGTCCTCAATTTATGGCTATTATTGGGAAGAGAATTTCCGTTGCTAAGAAAGGTGGTTGATCAGGTTACTGTGAGGCCAGTACAATGGCCACAAGTGTGAGGACCAGTTGTAAGTAACTTTTCAGTGCTGTTGTATCTTCAAATGGACATTAAATAATAGGACTACTTGGGGTATTATTCTATAGTGTCCTATATAAGAGCATTTTTCTTGTTTAATTTTGCCTCAAAATAACAGGAAAAGATTGAGCAGTTAAAAAAAGAAATCAACCAGCAAAAGTTTGATATTTCAGAATCAATTCTTACCTTTCCACCCACAGAAGACCATGTGGTTCTCTTTTCCAATCGCCTTGTACTCTGCACAGAAACTGTGATCTTCCACGTGCCTGTAGAACCACTCAGGGTTATCAAAAGCTCGCTGGTGGGGAAGACAAAAAAAGGAGGGACATCAGCTTATCGCACCCAAGGCCAGAGGTCTGGGAGGAGAAATATCACATCTTATCATCTAGCCCCGGGGTTGCCAACCTTTTGGACCTCAGGGACCACTAAACTCATAATTTTAAATCCTGCAGACCACTGAAATGAATTTTGACTGACGGTGGCTTGCTGATGTTGGTGGGAAAGTCGGTCCCATATTCCAGAGCTGCAGGAGTCACAAGACTGGCCCTTTGGTCATCCCGGAACAGCTGCTCCTCCACCCGGGTGCACCGGCCTGCCATGGACTGGAGGAACTGCTCTGGAATGACCAAAGGGCCAGTCTTGTGACTACTGCAGCTCTGAAATATGGGACCAACTTTCCCACCGAAGTCAGCAAGCCACCCTGGGGCAAATTTCCCTCCCCCACTGTTGATCTTACCTTCCAGTTCCAGCTCACGTGGCTCTACTCAAGGTAAGGTTTGCACTAGGCCAAAGGGTGGGGGCCAGTGGGTGGGCAGGCCATGTGGGCGGTGCAGCCTTGTGTTCCTGCACAGCCTGGATTAATTGCTTTGGGGGGAGTGCTTTGGGGGGGACATTTCCCTGTGGATCACCAAAATTTTCTCACGGACCATTAGCAGTCCCCAGCCCACTGGTTGGCGACCACTGATCTAGCCTATCAGAACAGGGACAGTTACCAAAATAAATAATTTGGATGTTGTTGGACAATAGACAGATAACAAGGGGTGAAAGGATGGTGAAAGGGAAGGTTAACTAGGAAATCTTTCTGCACAAAGTTTACTTCTGGCTTTGTGTACTGTAACCACTGGGTTTTTAGTAAAAACATACCGTTCATGCAAATGGAGTCATGAGTCTTTCTTTCCTAAGGATCCAAGTTGGGGCAGGTATGACAACATCACTGGGAAAGACCACCCATTTTCCCATCCCATCTCTCACCTCACAGTATTCCCAAAGGCAGAGGAAGTTCTCTTGGATCTCAGGGATGATGTTCCGGCTCTGAAAATCCAGCTGGCAGGGAGTCAAGTCAGACTGGCTCTGTAAGGCATGCAGTCCCCACTGCTTCAGCTTGGTATGGTAACAGTGGAAGTAAACATGGCGGACGAGCTCCGCAGGACTCTCGGGAGAACAAAAACCACATTCCTGCCAGAGGCAAGAATATTCTTCTGGGGAGGGAAGAGAGAGAGTTTATAGAGCAAGCACAAAGCTCATACCTGCAAGAGACAGACTTACATCACAAATTTCCACTTAGTAATTAGTCTTGATCACCCTCCCATTTCTGGATGTGATTTATAAAACAGAAACAATTCTGATTTAATACTGAAGCTTGCAATTAAAAAAGAAGCCAGAGAAAGTAACTTTCTCAACTTTTCTCAACTAACCCCCTCTCTTTCTTTCTTTCTTTCTTTCTTTCTTTCTTTCTTTCTTTCTTTCTTTCTTTCTTTCTTTTTCTTTTTCTTTCTTTTTCTTTTTTCTTTCGTTCTCTTTTTCCTTTCCTTTTTTTCCTTCTTTCTTTCACCAATTCATGCTCTCACTACCTTTTCAAACCCAGTTTAGCTTAATCCTGCCTTCTCCACATGTCCCTTGCCTACAGCAATTAGCCTACTTCAATTTTGCACTGACATAAGTTAACTATAGTAGTGAAGGGGCTGCAACTTCTTCCTTGCAATTAAAGTGGGAGCTTTGGGCAAACCCCAATGGCTAACAGGACTATCTGCAATAAGAAAGACCAATAGGCTGGCTGCCTGGCATTGAACCAGAAAGGTAATTTAGAGGAGTATAAGGGTTTTCGAATGAAATCAATCCATTATTTTAACAAGAGGAGGAAGGAAATACAGAGAAGCATTGTGCCAATTTTCAAAGAGGAATGCCACACAGCTCATATTAAAAGCAAATAAGAGTCACTGTGATGTCCAAGGAGGTCAAAAAAAGTCAGGGCGATAGCCCCAACCAGGTGATCAAAGCCCCAAAGCCTTTTTGTCTGCATCACAGCTTGATGTCCTGCAAACCCTCTGAGAAGATTCTGCTAAACTGAGAACCAAACCTGCCCGGCATGCTCCTCACCAAGAGAATCCATCTCATTGTCCTCCTCCTTTCCCTGGAGATGCTGCTGCAGGTGCTGTGAGACGTGTTCGCAAAACTCTTCCATCTTTGAGGCCACAAAGCTGCAGATTTCCCATTCACACTGCAGGACCAAAGTCTCTTTTTCCCCCGTCTTCCCAGGAGGCATGGCCACAACCCTGCAGGGCAATCGGAGAAAGGGTGTGTGTGTGTGTGTGTGTGTGTGTCTCACACACACATGCTGAAGGAGGTCTTCTGTTGCCTTCCCTCCAGACTCAGAAAGGGGTTGATGGGAAGAGCTGGAATTCTGCCCAACGCACCTCCCGACTTCCAGTTATCCTGTGGATTTTACAGTCTTTAGTCATCCAATTCTGCAATTCCAAGGATTCGCTGTGAGGAAGCGCTTCAGGGCAAGCTGACTGCAATGAATTTCTAGCAAAACCACAATGGCCTTCCTTCGGTCCAAAGGACAGGGCAGGCAAGCAAAGAGAAAAAAAATATATAAATGCTTATATGCATATTATAATATATTGCATCTTATGCAATATGGTGCTACATATATATTACATATGGTTATACATTCTATAGACATACTATGTATAGTATAGACAATATTTACACACACACAATGCTATGTACATGTATGTGTGTGAATTTATACATATGTATATGGATGGATGGATAGATAGATAGATAGATAGATAGATAGATAGATAGATAGATAGATAAAGAGGGATAGATAGATACAG
This sequence comes from Laticauda colubrina, assembly GCA_015471245.1. NCBI lineage: Eukaryota > Metazoa > Chordata > Lepidosauria > Squamata > Elapidae > Laticauda > Laticauda colubrina. Next base: position 2,519,484 of record BLBF01000059.1, on the reverse strand, counting down.
AAGGAGATGAAAGACGGGAGAACATGTAAATTTATTTTCAGCATTTTATCATTTTTGTGGTTTTTATGTCCAAAGTCTTCTGGAGCAGGCAGACATACCAAATTATACAAATTAAATTATAAAGTGCATATTACTATAAACACACAAATATACATGCTATTTAACATAACACTAATATAACGGATTATATTTTACACTATCTACATATAGAAAGCTGTCAATATTATATAAAACAATATACAATAATAATCTCCCTTCGCGTTTCTATCCATTGCTGTTGCCCTTTTTTTGCTCCTCCTGAGAAAAACAAAGCACCTTTGCTCGACCCGAGGCCTCCAGAATTTAGCTGGACTTGGGTTTCGCTAATCCCCACTAGCTCGGCCAAGGCCGGCTCCGCGTAGCTGAAAGCCCACCCGGCCAGAGAAGCTACCCGTCCATCATCTGAGTCGCTCCTTCCTCGCCGCCTCGCCCTTTCGTGCAGCGTCCGCACACCCACCAGGCGGGACCGAAGAAGGGTCCCCGCTCGAGACCTCCCGAGCTGAAAAAACAGGGTCTGGAGGAACAAAAACGCCCTCCGCTTCGGGGAGCCAAGGCCCGGGGCACCCACTAGGCCGCGTTTCCATAGTTACCGAGTGTTTCACGGCCGGCCGACGTCCGACGCGACGGCTCCTTCCCCCCTCCACCTGCGCGCCCGCGAGCCGTCCGGATTAATTTCGCCAGCCAATAAAGGCGCCGGAGGCGTCCGAAGCAGCCAATGGTGTGGCCAGGGGAGGGCGGGACCTAGCCGGCCTGTCAAAAGAGAGAGCATCGCGGTGTTAGGTCCGACAGAGAACAGAAGGTTGTCGAGTAATGGTTCCAGGTTTGAATAGGATTCCTCGTTCACCCTAACCTGCCCCATGGAAAAAATCATCCGTTTAATTTGGGAGTCCAGAAATCAAAGATTAAGAGAAAAATTTAAAAAAAATGTGAAAAGTGTTTTGTCGTCCAGAATTTTTGCAGGCTTTGGTGCAAGTTACCAGGTTCTTTCCACTTCTTGCCTTGCCCCATACTGTTACTATAAGGGGGGGGGGGGAGTGGGTGGCGATTGGAATCAAGCCAATGCAGAAATTGCTTCTCAAACAATACTTTTATTAGACATATTAGAAGATCACCCTTCTAAACATCTCCGGAGAATGTTCAAGAAACTCTGGATCAGGAGCATAGTTTTTAGTACTTGGATAGAAGACAATGAAAGTTGCATTGGCTAGAGTGGAAAGAGTCTTTTTTAATTAAAATTTTTATTATTCAATTTATATGCTGCCCATTTTGCCTAGAGGGACGAGAGAGGCTTGACCTCACGTGTACCAAAGTCAAACTTAGATTGCATATCGTAAGGAACTGGTTGTGCCAAGGATTTTGGATCTTACTGAAATCAAAAGTTCATTGTGTTGCACTAAAAAATAGAGCAAAATGTAATAAATATGTGGCCTTTTGCAATGTAGGTTGTGTACCTAGCTATCCTTGACTGTTCTGTCAGAAAAAAATGAATAAATTACGCCCAGATCTACATGAATAATTCAGTCTTTGTATCATCTCACAAAACACCCCAAGTCCTGCAAACTGCATCTCCCCAAAGAGCATGGAAATAGTTTTAAGTCCTACTGATATCAATTAATCTAATCTAGTGAGATCCAACCAACATTTGGATCAAAGTGAGATCCAACCAACATTTTTCATAACAGTTGATAGCAATGTGAAATATCCAAACAAAATAAAACCTTTTCCCAAAAAATTAAAGATGTATTTGATTTCCAAAATGATGCTAAAATAGAAAGGTGCATCCAGAATCAGATTTGAACACAGATAAATTTTCATTTTAAATTTGTCTTTATTGTAACCTACCTATATCTTTAATTCCTTCCAGGAGGAATTTCATTTTTTAAAAAAACAAATAAACAAATAGTTTGGTTTGTAAAGTCTGTGACTTATGTTAATATGTTTAAGTGTATTTGTTTGAAAATATTACTTTGCATCAAAGTAACTTAGGGTTGCTATAAATTTTCCAGAGAAGCTTATGCAATGGAATGCACAAAAGTATCATTAATAAATGCAATATATGGTTGAGGATTTTTTTTCCTTTTGTTATTTATAGTTTACTAAGAGTCATTACTATTATAACATAGATTGAAATAAAGTTAAGGAACAACTTTCTAACTAAAGGACAGTAGGAAATGGGAAAAACTCTCTTTTGTGTTGTATATGCACAGGAGTTTGGATTACAGTGTAAGCTATCCAGACCAAGATCTAGAACATTTATTTAGCTATAAAGCAGGGGTTTTTTTACAATTGCAAATACTCAATATCAGTTCTAATTATTAACAATAACAAGTAATTGTAGGACTCCTCACAATCTTAAGCCCATGTCACACTGGCCAACGGATGCAAAACGGGCACAACGGACGAGAAAAATGTTCCATCCGTTGTTATCCGCTCTCAAAAGGGGCAAAAATTTGCATAACCGGAGTGGATAACACGGACGCGGGGAGGACTCAGGGTGGATGCAAAGCGGATGCGGAACGGAAGCCCAGCGGATGGAAGCGGATGGGAGTGGGTGGCATATCCGCAGGGCTTCTGGGGGGCCTCAGCGAAGCGGACGCAGAATGGATACAGCGGATGCAGAGCGGAAGCCTAGCGGATGCACAGCGGAAGCCTAACGGATGCCTGGTGTTAACTGGGCATGCGGGGAGGATGCATTGCGTCAGCCCTGCAGATATAACAGAAGTAGCTCGGAAGCAGGACGCCATTCAGAGGAAAGACCTGCTGCTGGACACATCGACTGCCTTTCCTGCCCTGCCTGCATGTCTGCCTGCCAGCCTTGCTGCCAGCCTTGCTGCCAGCCTTGCTACCAGCCTTGCTGCCAGCCTTGCTATCAGCCTTGCTGCCAGCCTCCCTGCCAGCCTTGCTGCCAGCCGGTCTGCCTGCCAGCCTTGCTGCCTGCCTTCCTGCCAGCCTTGGTTCATGTCTGCCTGCCAGCCTTCCTGCCAGCCTTGGTTCATGTCTGCCTGCCTGCCAGCCTGCCTGCCAGCCTTGGTGCCAGCCTTTCTGCCAGCCTTGGTTCCTGCCAGCCTCCCTGCCAGCCAGCAACCCCACAACCATGCGGAAGCACAGCAAGCCTCAGCCATCTGCTGCCAGCCCTGGCAAGAGGGACAGGGCTACCATCCCGCCCCCTGGCCCTCACTCTGGTTCTGCTGGGGCTTCTGAAGCACAGGCTCGCTCTTCTGGGGCTGGCGCTTCTGCTGCTTCTGCTTCTGGAGGAGGAGCTGATGACAAGCACTCCAGCACCAGCCACCTCCACAGCACCTGGACCCTTCACCCCTGAGACTGAGCGACCAAGAGGAGTGCCAGAGACTCTTTTTTGTCTTATAGCTTGTTGTTAGTAAAGTCTATTTTTGATTCACACACTTGCTTCATTTCTTTTTTTTAATAAAGTCTTGGTGGAAACTTTTAGAAATGGTTTAAGCCTTTGCATGCTTGTGGGATGGGTTAAGATAGCAGTGGGATGGGCGGGGATACCTTTGGTATGGGTAATAGCTGTGGGATAGATAAACCTCCAGTGCAAGCATAGTGGGACTGTATGGTCCACCCTCCCAGGTGCCACACCTACGGCCCTTTATTATCAATAATAATGTAATAATTATCCACACATGTCAACTTAAACACAACTCTTTATTAAATGCCCTGTTCATTGTAGGCCAACCAAACATACATGGCCCAATCTCATCCGTGTGATGAGACAGGCTGAAGGAAGCATCCATTAAGCATCTACCATCCTGTCTTGCCACTCCACTGCTCCAGCTGGGGAGTTGCACCATTGTCTCAGGAGGTTGCATTGCTTCTTCGCTTCATTTGAGGCTCTGTTGGGGCCTAGCACATCCGCAGTGTCGATCAGGTTTCGCCCTTGCCTCCATTCCCCAGGCTCCATGACCCCATTGGCTTGTTGGAGGTCCACGAGCCTGTTCTGCAAGACTGGGTAGCGGGTGCGCATGAGATTGTGTAGGATGCAGCAAGCTTCCATGATCCTCCTCACAGTCTCTGGACGATGCTGCATGGTGGTGAGAAGTACCTGGAACCTGTTGGCCAGGATGCCAAAGGCGTTCTCCACCACCCGCCTTGCTCTGGACAGCCTGTAGTTGAAGATCCTCTCTTCACGGGTGAGGAGTCTGGAGGTGTAGGGCTTCATGAGGTAGGTTGTGAGGAAGAAGTCGTCATCCCCCACGATGAAGTAGGGCACAACTTGTGTGTCGTTGGGCAGGGGGTCTGCATCTGGGAAGCCCATGATGAGGTTGCATTCCAGCCCCTCCTTGAGGTCACTGGCGTTGTATACCTGGCTATCTGAACCTGACCCGTTGCCTGAAGCATCGATGTACATGAACTTGTAGTCAGCATCGACCATGGCAAAGAGGATGATGCTGAAGAAGCCCTTGGAGTTGAAATAAGTGGACCCCGACTTGGCTGGAGATTTGCAGGCCACGTGCTTGCCATCTATGGCTCCAACGGTGTGGGGGAAGTTCCACCTCTGATACCACTGCTCTGCAACTTTCTTCCATCCTTCTTCAGTGGAGGGGCACTGGAAGAGCTCCTCCATGTATTCTTCGATGACGGCCTGCACCACTTCTCTGACCACAATGCTGATGGTGTTGGATGGCACCCTCCAGCCGTTCTGCATACTCCTGTAGGTGGTCCCTGAGGCCAGGTGGCGCAGAGTGAGTGCCACCTTGAGCCCAGGTTCCAGGCTGGCCCAGAAGGTGGTGTTTGCCTTGGTCAACCTGGGTGTCAGCCCCTGCACAACTTCGTCAAACATGGCTGGAGGCATCCTTATGAAGTTCTGGAACGCCCGAGTGTCTTCGTTCCTTTGCTCCACCATCAGCTTGTTGTACAGTCCATACTCTGCTCTTCTGGCGAACCATCTTCGTACCCAGATGCTTCTTGGCCGCCTCTTTTTCTTCCCGTAGTAGAGTTCACAGAGCCTGCAGATGGCTTCGCACTGTTGCAGAACGATGGTGGCTGCCAAAAGGACTTTGTTACAATCCACGGTGGACATGACTGGATGCTGTGGAAGAGGAAGAGGCAGATGAAGGCTGCAGAGGTCTGCACCGCTGGGCTGCTGTTCTGAAAGTGAGATGCAGGCGAGTTGCTCCCCCTTTTTATAGGCAGTATAGGTTTTCCGCTAGGCATCCTCTAGGCATCCTCTAGGCATCCTGTAGACATCCTTAATATCCGAGATAGGTCCCCTCTGCGAACGTTTTTTCCGTTTTAAACGCTTTGTTTCCATGCTGCATCCACTAGGCATCCGTTCTGCATCCGTTCTGCGTCCGTTCCGCTTCCTCCCTGCGTCCAGGCGGATGTGCGTTGCGTGGATGCGTCGCGGATGCCTAGCGGATATAGCGGATGCGTGATGGATGTGTAGCGGATGCATAGCGGATGCAGAACGGACGAATTGGATACATTTTCCACGCAAAAGTTTTAGGCAGCCCAAAACTTTTAGAGCGTATGAAACGTCCATAAATGGATGCTGGACGGATAGAGAGGATGAAAAACGGAGGCAGTGAGTACAGAACGGATACATCGCGTTAACCAATGGATGGCAAGGTTTTTTGTCCATTTTACATCCTCTTTGCATCCGTTGGTTCAGTGTGACATGGGCTTTAAACATTCTTCATTTAACTTTTTCCTGTAGCAAAAGTCTATTTGTAAAAACGAACATTTATCTGTCCATCCATCCACCCATCCATCCATCCATCCTTTCTTGTTCTCTTGCTCCTAAAATTATGCATTTTGGCTCAGTGAAAGCATCTTTTCCTCGCTGACTATGCAAATTACATCTAAACAGACATCAAAGGATTTGCATTTATACAAATCCTACAGAACTCATTTCTGAGATGTCTTCTAAAATTGCGGAAAAAGTCATTTCTGTTCAATTCAAAGTGAGCGTGAGTGAGAAAGAGAGTCTTCTGCGGCAGCATCCAAGTTCATGACGGCAGATTTCCTCAAATATTCTGCTAAATTTACACAGAGAGAAATAGTCCCTTGAGCATGGAAACTGGTAAGTATTGACTTGATCCACTTCACGTGTATTAACTGGTTTAGCAACAGTGGCATAGAAGTTTGTAAAGTCAGCTGCAAGATAGAAAACAGCCACCTTGCTTGGCAATAGAAATTCTTCCCCCACTTGAGATTGTTAAGTCAAGAACTGCCTGTACATTGCCTCCCTCAAAAGTATGTATCCAAAATAGAACCTCCAGGTCAGGCAATTTGCTATCATTGCCAAACTCAAGGCAATTCCACAGAACCCAAAATACAGGAAAGTCTTGATTTCAAATCCTACCAACTAAACCGTTTCAGACAGTTTGTGGTGGTGAAGTTTCCTAAAATGCTGTAATTATTGTATTTGGATGAGTGCATCTTAGCTGAGTAAAGGGAAAGATCGGGGGGGGGGGGGAACCCTTTTCCTTCTGGACTGAAGAAAAGGCAGAGGTTTCCAAGTCGCTTTATTTAAATAAAAACCAAGGAGCAGTTTTATCCTAAGACAGAATCTTGAACTAGCTTCACTCTCTGACTTAACGTCCAGACAAACCAGGAAACTGATTGCTTGGGTTTTCTTTGATTCTCCGTATTGACTGGGTGCATAGTTATTTCTGATCACAATTGATTCCTATAAATATTTTTATTTAAGGGGGAAGGGGGGTCAGCTGCCTTTTTTTGATCACTTGCAGCCAAAATCGGGATAGAACAGGTCTAAAGATTTGATGGCTAGCCATTCCATTGTCCTATATCTTGAAAAGGCTTTCTATGGATTACCACTGCTAATTTGCAGAACTAATCTATCTCTATTTTCCAAGCGGAACAAAACGCTAAATAAATGCCATATGCTAAATAAATAAATAGATAGAGAACAGAAGCACAAAACAGTTATGCACAAAAAGATCTACCCTTGGAAGGGTGGGTCAATATGCATAAAAGATCAAAGAATTTTCCTCATAGGATACTTTATTTGAGCTTGAAAGATGCTCCAGTTTTGTAGTTGCATTGTTTCCTAAAACTTGAAGTGGAACCTCAAATAACAGCTGCCTGAAAGTTCCGCTCAGGCTGTTTCTCATTTCTGCAGAGTAGATTCTTTCTGTGAGTGTTGGGGTGTCTTCAGGGTATGACTCCAGAAGTCAAGATTGCAGCTCTGTTTTGGTTTTTAATGTGCCTTGTGCACCGTTCCAAAAGCTCTCGCCTCACACTCAGGAGGTTGTCAGTTCAATCCTAGATAGAAGAAGATATTTCTCTCTCTGGGCACACTGAGAATATATCTGTTGAACAAAACTCCGCATTGGTGACAGGAAGGGCATCTGGCCATTAGAATACTCTGGTAACTCCATTCAATTGCCTAGACTCCACCCCGCAAGGAATTATGGGGTCGTTAAATGAAGATGATGATTGGGCACAGTTCCAAAGGCAGAATAAAAGAATCTGCTTCATTATTTCAAGCTGAATGAGATTAGAATGGACACCCACCCACCCCTAAGAGCAGCAAAATATACAGAGAAGCATTTGGTGAAAGCCATGGCTGCCAATGATTCAGGAAGTGCTTCTGTGAGTGGGAAAAAAATATATTATTTCCAGCTTGGAATGATAATTTGAAAAATACGAGTACTCCTCAACTTACAACCCTTCACTTAGTGACTGTTAAAAGGTACAATGGCAAACTCTTGAAAAATGTTCTCTACTCTGGTTGAATCAAGCCACAAAGAGATTTTGATTCACCTTAAACAAAAATTGAATCTGCACATTAGACTATGTTATCACTGCTTCCTCCAACTAGCTTCTCATTGACTAAACCAAATCCAAATCAATCTCAGGATGACTGGTCGAACATCAGTCCTTCCATTGTATTTATAACACCAGATATTTCAAGATGGGGATTGGAAGGTTTCAATGATCCCTGAATAGGATATATTTTAATCCATCAATCAATCAGTCAGTCAGTCAGTCAATCCCCTTGGAGCACAAAGCATTTACCCAAGCTTGGCCTGTTGACCTTGGACTTGATGGCACCTTTGATCCATGAATAAAAGAACAAACCATGTAGCCTTACTCTACTTCTTTTTATTCTCACAACTAACATACAAGATTTATTTAGCTCCTGGAGCAAAGATCTATCCTTGAATCGTGTAGATTCAGGGATGGAAATTTGAAAATTTGTGGAAATCAGTTCCCAGAATTCCCCAGCCAGCAGGAGAAATTCAAGCCCACAGGTCTTTAAGTTGTTGAGGTTGGACACCTCTGGAGTTGAATCTTTTCTTCATCCAGCATCCCTTATGAGATCCTTTCCTTTCCTGCTCATGTATCTTGTCTTCTTTAGTCCCCACAGACTACGGCAAGCGTATTTATCAAGGTGTGCGTGTCAAACACACAGTGAAGGATCTGCTGGCTGAAAAGCGCTCAATGCAAACGAGCAGCTTGCGACGAAGTGTAAGTCGCTGTCTCTTACCTTCCTTCTCCAAAATCTGGTTCTAATGTAGCAACCTTTAACTATGGCTAAAAATGTAAGCTGCTTAGGCAGGAAGACTCAATATCTGCCATATGTATTTTATATTTAATATCTAGGGCAACATTTGAGAAAAAAAAATCATGTTGCAGGGGAATTTCCCATGTGGAGCAATGGCTATAGTAGCATTTAGTAGGGGCTATTCTGGTCAACAATATGCAACATTATAGAGGTTGTCTTGACTTACAACCGTAATTGAGCCTCTCCATCATGATTATAAGCCACAATGGTCATAAAATGGGTAAGTCATGTAACGGACCTGCTTTTATAATATTCCTTATGGCAGTCGTTAAACACAACAGCCATAAATGAACCAATAGTTTGTGATGCAGTTTTGCTGAAAAACGGAAAGAAATCCTGGTTTTGTTTTTTGGCAACAGTCGTAAAACATTGTCATGTGACTGCAGGATGGTGCAAACATCCATAAATGCAGCCAGGTTGTCAACCATCGGAACTTCGATTCTAGGTTGTGCATAGCTCCCAGGAACTTTGGCTGGTTGTTAAACAACCTGTTGCAATCTGAGGACTACCTGTGATAACTGCTATGCCATCTTTGTGATCACTTTTCACTCTGGTTGGTTGGACCAACCCCAAAATAAGAGAGCTGCTTCCTTATTTGCACAGAGAGCCTTCTGCCCAAGTTGGTTGTTCTATCCGTGCACGCATCAATATAGTTGTTGGACAAGAGATACAATAAACGGTGAGCAAACAGCAGGTGCACGAACAGAGCCGAGATGAGGAGGAAGGAAATGGCTTGTTCCTCTGAACTTATCTTTGGAGAAGAACACACCCTCCATTTTAGCAAAATTCCCCTTCCAACAGGTGCCTGGATTGGACTGGGTGTGTACCTGTTATTTGTTAGCAAAATGCAATATTATTTGGGCTTGTAAAAAGCTGGCCTTTTATCTTCCAAACAATCCTGCCATTTGTGATCTCTAAGTTGGATTTCCATACATGCCAGATGGCAGAATTCCGTGAGATCTTTCTGATGATCAATGACCAACATTCTGGTGAAGTTCATTGATCACAAATGAAGGCAAATATATGTGTCCCAGGATAATGTTGCAGGATCCAATCTTGGTTGGTCACCGGGACCAGAGGTTTTGTCTTTCACTTTTGGCTTCGTGCCCGAAGGCATCTTCAGGGAACTGCTCTGTGAGAGAGAAGTTGTTCTGATGACTGATCCAGATACCTTGTGTTTACCTGGGTTACCTGGTTTAACTGACCAGTTAAAGAAACCACAGTGCTGGTTGCCTGGTTTTGCAAGAGTTTATGTTCATCTTCACATTCTTTATTGTTACTAAATAATAAGGATAACATGGGTGTTCAAATCCACAAGTCTTAAAGTTGCCAAGTTTGAAAAAGACTGGGTTCAAGGAGTATAAGTATGAGGATAAAGCAACAGACCAGGCAAGTTAACCAAGTTAGAGTCCAAGACTAAAATGAAGACATACAGCCCCAGATCAATTCACAGATGTTTTCATGCTCGCCTGCTCCAAAGAGAAGACTTCCATGCTTGGTCCACCAGAAAAGTTATCTCAGTCTCAACAATTTTAAGATGCATGGTCTTCAATTCCTAAATCCCAGCTAGTGTGCTGAGAATTCTTGGTGTTGAAGTCCTACATTACTGTTTGTCAACCCAGCAACTTTTAGATATGTGGATTTCAACACCCAGGATTCTCAACATGCCGCCTGGAATCTAGGAGTCCATACATCTCAAAATTGCTGAGATTGAGAAGGGGGAAATGCAAAGAAGAGCAACTAAGATGATTAAGGGCCTGGAGACAAAAACGTACCAAGAACAGTTGCAGTAACTGAGCATGGCTAGTCTAAAGAAAAGAAGGATTATGGGTGACATGATAGCAGTAACTGAGGTGCTGCCACAAAGAAGAGGAGCTCAAATAATTTTCCAAAGTATCAGAGGGCAGGACAAGGAACATTGGCTGGAAACTATCCAAGGAGAGAAGCAATGTGGAATTAAGGAGAAACTTTCTCACAGTGAGGACAATTAACCAGTGGAACAGAAGTTGCCTTCAGGAGTTGTAAATGCTTCTGGAGGTTTTTTTTTTAAGATGAGATTGGACAGCCACCTGTCTGAAATGATATAAGGACTCTTGCTTGAGCAAGGGGTTGCCCTACTAGCTCTATTCAGATTGATTGGAGACATCCTTCTGGTGGACCAAGCATAAAAGCCTTCTTCTTTGGAGTAGGGCATCTGATGGGCGAGCCGGAGAATTTGTAAGCAAGACCTTCCTCCTTTGTAGTCTACTTAGTCTTGAACGATTTCTTCTTATAGTGCTTTCTCATCCTCCTAGCATGCTGGCTGGGGGAATTCTGGGGATTGAAGTCCACCCATCTTAAAGTTCCTGAGATGGAAAAACGCTCCTAAAGAAACAAACCTTGTACAAATGGCTTCCAATCCATCTGTCATAGTTCCACCAAGGTGGTGTTGGTGGTGGCATCTGAAGTTCTCCACCTGCTCCCCACCCTTGGATCGTTAGGTTTGCTTTCTGTTTTTAATCTCTGGCTGGTAACAGCCATGAGCTCTAATGAGCTCATTTCCATGGGCTAGCTGGTGTCCAGGTGGAAGTTGGGCGTTGGTCACCAAAAGATAATCTTGACACTGGCAAATTTTAATTCAAATCCAGACCTCTAAATTTGGTTGCTTGCTAGGACAGGAAACTCCTGTTTACGGTATGCAAACTGTGGAAGGTTGCCTGGCTGAAAACTAATGGTAGCATTTGCTATTCAGGGCAACTCGGTTGTACGTAATTGATGAGCCGGAAATATACAATTAAGAATGCCCTTGAATTAGTTCTGAAAGGAAATCAGGGCCATCTTTTTTCATCATTCCTTCTGCAGATCTAGGCCAAAAGCTCGCTTGGCTTCGCTTCTTTTTCTTGGAATACGTAGGGGGTTGAACATTGGATCTAGGTCTCAACACGGCAGTGAAATTGAGGATAAAGTAACCCCTTTTTTTAGATACACACACAAAATACAGAATAACAGAGTTGGAAGGGACCTTGGAGGTCTTCTAGTCCAACCCCTGCTCAAGCAGGAGACCCTAGACCACTTCAGACAAATGGTTGTCCAATCCCACAACTTCTGGAGGCAAGTTTTTCCAATCATTCTGTCAAAAAAATTCTCCTTAGATTCTAGATTGGTTCTCTCCTTTATGAGTTTCCATCCATAACTTGTTATCCCATCCTCTAACCCTAATCCTAACATCCTCTCTTTATAAAACTCAGCTTCTGGGATTTTATCTTGGTGTAACATACCTTGATTATTTTTCAGTGACATTCTGAGCTCTGGGATTCCCAAGGCAGGTTTAACCAGGACACATTGGTGGGTGGAGCCGGGAAAGACCAATAAACAGGATTTCATTTCAATTCAGTGCAATTACTTGCATGCTGCTAATAGGATTATTCCTCAGCCAGTTTTTCTTTATTTCATATGAAAAAGTATAAGGCATTAGCAAATATTTCATGGGCTGAATCTGAAAGTACTGTAAGTAACCTATTGGCATCCTCATGGCTACATTTTCCTCCTGCAGCAGCATTGCCCAAATAAAAAGCATAGTTGCGACGGATGTGAAAACTGAGTAGGGCTCAATTGTGTATGTGTGAGACTGCCATCTTTGATCCTATCTCCCCCAGAGATGCTCCTGGCCACAGCACTGGCTTGAAGCATGAATTTGCAAATTGGAAATTTCAAGTTCGGTCTATACCTGGAAAGGATTCCGCACTTTTGGTGTGTTTGATCTAAGATGGCATCTTACGACACCCGAGTTCAGGTAGCATGCTCGGCTACAATGTCCTCTGTTCAAGGTTGGCTTTAACATGTCACATGGCTCCAGCTATTCTGGCTTGCAAAGCACTTTTTGTGGCTTAGCTGCTGGGCAAACTCAGCCCAAATTCCTTTTCAAGATGTTGTGTTTTTCTTTCAGGGAAGCATTGTGAGCTCTCAGCCATCTTTTGTTCCACTGCCCAGTAAGTATTTTAATAGCTACATCGCTATCCATTCCTCCTATCCCTCCAATTTTAAAAAAATCTTTCATTAACACGGAACTCCCAATCTAACTCATGTTAAACAAGAAATTCCCTCTTCGTTTTCAAATGCAAGCTGAAACATGCCTCCCTGGAATTCCTCTTATGAAAAAAATACACCCATCATTCACAACCCAAGACAAACCCTTATTGCCCCAAGGATAATCTATATATTACATTCATAAATTAATTGACTAGACATCCTTGACAACCACCAAATGCTTATTTAATTTGGTGACAGCTCCAAAATTATGACACTTTTAATAGTTTCTATATGTTCCTGTTTCCCTTCTTGCTGCTACCACACCCTGATTATCCATTTCTCCATGGCCCAAAGGTTCTCCCGCAGCATCTGGTTATTATGGTGTTCGAAGATCCTTGACAACAGATATGGACTTACACAACAGCAAAGATATTTCCAGCGACGTCTACAGTTCCTCCTTGCTACCCAAGTCGTTGACTTATGAATCCCCAGCAAATCAGGGATACTCTTTGTCTCTGGATGCCCACTTAATCGATCAGTATGTGGACCAACGGGCTACATCCATCATCCCCTCTGGAGCCTCTGCTATCCTTGGCAACTCAACATCATCCTTTCCAAGTGATTCAGCTCATTATTTCAGTGTAAGTAGAGGACAATGGGATTAAATGGAGAAGGACCTCAGTTATTGTTTGTTTTTGAGTGCGCCGCGTAGTCCATCTTACTGTTCCTACCAACCTTGGAGTTCAAAATTTTTTTGAAAAAATTCATGGTGGAGTTGAGAACATGATGGTTCTCCAAAAATTATCCATGATCTTTGACCATCGACAAAGAGGTTCGGGCAAATGGGCAACTTCAATGGGACACTGGGAGAACATCAATAGTTGGACCCTAAAAAAATTCCCCACATTTTCCTTAGGGATGTAAATAGTTTTGTTTCCCATGCTAGTCCCAGAGATGCTTCTGGAAAGCCAATGGCCAATGGCCACATGACAGAATCCCCTGAAGTTGTCGGGTTGTACAGTGCCTCTAAATGACATGTTGACTGGATTCTCAGATTGTGCTAAATCATACCATGCTTTCATTTTGCCTTGAGTTTGATGAACCACCATCTTCTCAGCTCCCTCTATGGGGCCTCCCCCTGTGGCTTAGCCCAAGCTCCCCATTCAATGCTATGGTTGGCAGAACAAAAAATCATGGCTTGACATTTGCTCTTCATCACTGATTCCCATTCTGACCATTGTTGCCCATTTCAAGCTGTTGCATCTCTTAACCGAGATGGTGATTAACAATGATGGCCTGATTTTACACACCTTGATGGTGTCAGGGAAGTGGGAAGGCCATTTTAACACCAGTCCAGCTAACTGAAGGCCATCTCACTTTTAGGTTGGAGATGAGAGTGTTGTGGGATTCTCATCAGAAAATGGGGGGGGGGAATTAGGGCACTCTGAACTGTGGTTAGGAGCAAGGAGGAAAAGCCCACTGTTGTGCAAATTGTACCCAATTAAATCCCAGAGGGCAGGAAGTTCACAAACTCAGCTGTCTGCTACCCAGTGCTAACACCCACTCTGAATTGTGGGCCCATCCATTGAAAAGAATGAGGTTGTTGGACAGTACAGCAAAGAGAAAATTGTGTGTGGTGAATGTGGACCAGACACATCTGGGGAAAGTCCAGAACCTATTCTGTGTGGCTCAGGCTGGCGGGGGGGAAAAGCAGTTATTGATCTAATACTCTACAGACTGGAGAGCAAGAACATCGCCCTGGCTTTTCAAAGCGCATTATTTTTATCGACCGATCGATTAGAAGCTCCTGTTTTTAACAACTAGGTTGCATTCAAAGATGGTTGATTTCGAGCAGTGGTGATATTCTACCGGTTCGGCCCTGTTTGGCTGACGTGGTAGCTCAGGAGGATCAGCTTCTGGGCCCTGCCATTCACCCCAGCTCTATTCTGACCTTTATTTCCTGCTTTTCAAGTGCAGCTGCTTTGCGCAGCAGAGCCAATTGCCATGCATCAGCTCTTTTACACACAGGGCTTGCAGCAGAAGGTGAGTGGAAAACGGTGTGCGCATGTGAAGCCTGCGTTTGGTGTGTGGGCTCACACAGAACTGGTAGGAAAAAGTTTTGAAACCCACTACTGACCTCAAGGTGTTAAAGTCTGCTCACAGGGCCAGGTCATGTGCTTGCAAAGGTGCAGTGCAGTATTTCATGCACACTTCAAACTGCGGTTCCTCTCTTGACATTTCAAAGTGGGTTCTTCAAAAAAATAGATGATAGCTACATAGCTAGATAGCTAAATAGCTAGAAAGA
>BLBF01000059.1:2447752-2471938 GCA_015471245.1 Laticauda colubrina | reverse complement strand
ATCCACACATCATAAACCATGGTGGTTGGGGGATTCTGGGAGTTGAAGTCCACACATCTTAAACCATGGTGGTCGGGGGATTCTGGGAGTTGAAGTCCACACATCTTAAACAATGTTGGTTGGGAGATTCTGGGAGTTGAAATTCACACATCTTAAACCATGGCAGTTGGGGGATTCTGGGAGTTGAAGTCCACCCATGTAAAAGTTGACAAGCTTAAGGGACACTGCTCCAACGGAAGTGTCTCCTGACACACCTGAGGGATCCGGCCCCAGGAGTGATCGTGGAAGGGCAAGGATGAAGCAGTAGATAGAAAGATGCCCACCCTTCTGCCCAGCTGTTTCTTACCGCCATGCTTTCAGGAGCAACTTTGGCATTTTGAGCGCTGACCCGTTTCCTCTTCAGCAACTCTTTCACCGGCTCTTTAACCCGGACCCCTTGGTAGGGGCGGGAAGGCAGAGGCTGCTCAGCTGCAGAAGCTGGAAAAATGTTTTCAGTGTTAGTTCCCTCTTTAGTGCTGCAAAGAGGCTTCATGTCAATCAGCATTTTTCAAACCTGACAACTGCAGGAGGGGTGGACTTCAACTCCCAGAATTCCCCAGCCAACTGTCCAACCTTTGTGCCACATTTGAAAAACACTGAGCCAAAGAACAGTGTGATTGTTTGCAGTGCTGGGCACCCTCTTGGAATTTTTTTTTTTTTAATTGTGTTTTTAATTGCTTTAATTGGGCCCCTTGTGAGAGACAGGTGGCTGTAGAAATTGAATAAACAAATCAATAAATAACATCCTGGGAATTATAGTGCAAACAAGGCTTTCCAGGCTGGTGATGGGGAAAGGCTAACTCTGTGTTTTTTCAAAAAAAACAACAAACCAAGCTATAAATAATTATCTGGATGTTAAAGATGATTTAAAAACCATCCTTAAATCTTTGGACAACTTTCCAATGATGAGGAATGTGGTATTACACCAGCCATGGGGTCATTATCATGCGCTCCTAGTTGATGTAAATGTATAGACATGAAGCCAAGTTACTTGAGCCAGCTCTCTATCTTTAAAATCAGAGAGTGTCCATGATTTAATTTATTGACTAATCCATTCCACAGCACTGATGATGTTACCTAATTGGGTAATGAAATGTCTGCAAGAAAACAACCAAGCACAGAATCTTCCTCCTCCTCCTCCTTTCCACAAATGCTCCCTTCTAGCACTGATGATGTTACCTAGTCGGGTAATGAAATGTCTGCAAGAAAATAACAAGGCTCAGAATCTTCCTCCTCTTCCTCTTCCTCTCCCTCCTTCTCCTTCTCCTCCTCCTCTCCACAAACCCTCCTTCCTTTTAGCATTGATGATGTAACCTAGTTGGGTAATGAAACATCTGCAAAAAAACAAGCTCAGAGAGCACCAAGGACCCCACAGTCCCCACCTTTCCAAGCAGCAGAGACCCTGGAGTTGGCAGCCGTCCTTTTACAAAACCTCTGCCAACTTTCCACTGGCATCTCTAAGCTCCTTCTAAATTGTTTTTAAAAGGGACTTATTTCACACCAATCTCAACCATTACTCTTCAAGCCAACTTCCCTTTGGAAACAGCAACTGTCATCATAAGAGGCTTTGCACGGCTGACTCTGTTTGAAGCTCAAAGTTTGGACTTTACACCCAAGACTTGGGCAGGTGAGAATCTATCATTTTTATTTCATTTTAATTTTTGCTGTGCAAATAAAAGCAAACAGTTGTGTTTCTTTTTCTTCTCCCCCCCTCCTCCCTCCCCCACCTTGGTTCTCCAATATAATTGCACACAATAACATTATAATAATAAGCTTTTGAGAAGCCACAATGGAAATCTTTTTCCTGTTTGTAAAAGCCCTTGAAAAGCAAATGTTTGCTTGAAAAAGAAACAAGTGCGCACACACAGACACACACACTCGCAAAGAATAACTATCATAAAACTTAACTGTCAGCCAGTTGGAGATCTTGGCTCGCAACTAAAATAACAAAAAACAAATTAAAAAGGAATTGCGAAAAATGCTTCATGTGCATTGCCCATATTTTTTTTTTTAAAATACATAAGCAAGGTTTCTTAAATTTGCCCATGGAGCCAACGTATTCAGGAAATTGTTCTTAAAGAGGTGTTGGGACATTTCAAAATAATAGCTTTCCACAGCTAGGTGGGCCATCAATCCTTCTTCCCAGAGGCACCTAGGAATTATAGAGTGCTGATGGAAACACCTCCAAACGGGGAAGATTTTTGGGGGGGAGTTATGGATGATGATCTAAAGTCCTGCCCATTTTTAATTCAGGTACAGCTACTAGTTACTTGCAAGGAAGAAGTCCACACTGCAATTTGTCTTCCCTTCAAGAAGATGAAAGCAGAGATATCATCCAAAGCTCCTTTTCCAATGGACTGAAACAACATTCTACAGATCAGAGGCTCATATTGAAGAATTACATGGTTTGGTGGACTCCAATCTTGACATCACTCTTCGGCTATATTGACCATGTCTTGTGGATGCCTCTGATAAGCACAGAAACATACAAGGCCTATGATGCTACCCAAGGTTCAGAGGTTGGTAAATACTAGTTGGATTCATAAAATATGCAAAACCATTGTTTGTTGAACCACTGTATATTGAAAATAAAAATAACAATTCACTTAGTTCTTTATCATGGTTAGCCCAAGGCCCAATGAGTTAGTTTATGGATTAATGTCACCTTCTGACCCCAGTTTAGGGAGTGGACAATGCCAGATGGAAATGTTAAAAAGTTGGAAGGGAGGTCCTCAGGAAATTGGAGGGCTCTCAGAATTTCTGAAGAAAAAGAGCAAATTACTACAGGATTGTTTTCAAGAAAATGGCATTGCTATTCAAGGAAGCCTCTAAAAATCCAACTCAACTCAGCATGGGAATGGCGTTAAGGCCCAATCATTGCCAGGAGCAAAATGATTAAATCATGTTAATCGTGTTTACAAGATGGATTTGAGACACTATTCAGATATTTGATAAAAGAAATTTGGCCCAGAGAAGTGGAGTAAACAAGCAAGGAGCCATAGGATCATAGTAGGAGAGAAATGGAAAATAGCAGGAGGAGGTCCAAGAGATTAAACCCTTCTCAGGTCCAGAAACCAGAACTCCAGATCAAGCCAGAGAAGCTGGAGGTGAATATGACAGAGAACAGGCAAACATTAGAGCAAAGTATCAGGAAGAAAAGCTTGAGTGAACAAGAAAATAGAGAATTTTTGATGGCGAGTAGTTGGAGGAAACAGCTGTTGGCCAGCTTATCACTTCTTCCTTCCTTTTTCAGAGCCAACTGGAAAGGTGGAGTAGTTATGGCTAGGGCTAATTTGAAGAGAAGACTTGATAGCATAAATGCAAGGAGGCCAATAAAGAGAAATGCATGCAACATCAGGAAGGAGAATGCTCTCATCTTGGACCTACTTGGAAGCTGTTTTGAAGAACATCTGGAGAACATCCATATTAGATCCATCCAGTGGATGCCAATCCCACACTAAGGTCTCTCCAATCCAGCATATTACTTCCAGCTATGTTTCCTAGCAAATCACCTGCATGGCTTGAAATCCAAGCTGTTTGCCATTGCTTCTCTCCCCACCACCCCTGAATCTAGAGGTTCTACAACCTGAAACTCAAACTTCTGTTTTGCTGTCATAGCTTGAGAGTTGATTGCCTCGAACACCCATCCCAAAGATCTGGGATAGGAAGTTAAGGAGAACAGGACATCTCCAAAGCTCCATCTTAGAAGGAGCCGTGGGAAACGAATCTCTCTCTGACCTCTCTAGACCGAGTTCTCCCTAATTGGCAAGTATGACATTGGGTAACAGGCTGAATCTGTGGGAAACACTTCCTTCCCCTCAGCACTGATGTTGCCAACTTAGAGCTAAGTCCACCAGCCAAAGATTGGTTTGTTTATTTGCCTGTCAATTGCCACATCACCTCATTAGTGAGCTCAAGGCCCTCAATTTGACACCTTGTCCAGATGCCCTGGCAATGTCAATATTACACATCTCTGAGCTTGTCTAGTCGTGTTCACAGGAGGGCACCCACAGGCCCCCATTGCGAAATCGACACAGCTCTGGTTTTCTCTGGGAAAAAAAAAAGATTCTTTGCTTTCTGAAGGCAAATGGATAAGTACAAAGGTGTGAACTTGGCAATGCTGAGCTGACCCGGCCACGTTCTTGTGAAGTTCCCCTTTGGCCTGGTAACCCACGTTCCGACCGATAGGGTTATTTTATTTTTATTTTTTTAAAAAAACAAGTTTTGAAAATCCTGCTTGCCTTGTCATCGGTGAGCAGCTGGTGTGCAAAGTTTCAGTTAACTCATCTATCCCCATGGGGGGTTTTGTGGGGTTTTGATGTCCTCCAAGGCGGCTGTGCCTGAACGGAGATGGGCATGGCTGGCCACCTTACTGTTTCATCTTTCAGTATCACCATTTCAGTTTTTCAGACCTGGGTCCTGAGCCTTAATCTGTATCTGTATCTAAAACCTTCCCCCTGATCTGCCAGCAAAAGGCTTAGGAAGCACAGATCCAAGAAAGGTTGAGCATGAAAACACCCTGAGAATCGAGGCCTTGAATTTCTCTACACCAGTTTAATTTGCCCACTCCAAATTACTATCCTCCAACTAACAAATCAATGCCTCTGCAAAATCTTTAAGTACAACTTGGAGTCAGGCAGTCTTCTCCAATAATGCTGCATCTGAATATCTTGTTGGTGCCAGAATGCCAACTTGACTAGGGGTTGTCCTAAAGGTGTTTTCAAAAGGCAACTGGACTTCGTTTTCCCTTGATGAGGTTTCGCTTCTCACCCAAGAAGCTTCTTCTGTTCTGAGAAGCAGAACTGGAAAAATGAAGTCCAGTTGCCTTTGGAAAAAACAACTTTGGGACAATGAAGACCTGGATGACCTGAGAATCTGCCTAGACATTGATATGTGGTTCTTTTCAATGTGATTCACCCTTATAGCACCCCCTGTCCTATGGCAGGTAGGACAATGGATATTTTCTTGAATGCTCCAGGGGGAGCACATTTTCCCTGCCTCCCATGGCATGAATGTAGGTTGCACCACAATCCAGGTGGGGAGTATATGAAATCATGCCAGAAAAGAAAGCCCAAAGAAAGCAGTGAAGAGAATGATCAAAGATGATCCATCTAGTTAAGGATTTCCAAATATATCCTTATCTGTGGTGCTCTCTGGGCTTGGTTGTTTTCATGCAGATGTTTCATTAGCCAACAAGGTAACATCTTCTTCTGATGTTCATCACTTGCTTAAGGTAGCAACATTTTACCATTTTCTTGAGAGGAAGATCCACTAAATGCAACTCGATTTGAATAAGCAAATCATTTTTACATGACTAACATTTGAAAAATGCTCAACTCTAGTTGTTCCACAGCTTCCCTCAAACCATAGTTTGCCAAAGCAAGGCTCCTCAGCTAAGTCCCAGAACTAAGTCATCAATCACAGTGAACCAGAGTAACCAGATTCCCCACTTAAGTTAAGCAAAAGTTAATCAGCATGGTGCTTCGTGTAATGTCTGAATCAAGCCATTCTATAAATAGTCATCAAGGATTAAGACTTTGTCCTATTTATTGGTAGAGTTCATTTCTCACCAAAAGTATTGTAAACTTGTCAAACTTGACCCAGCAAGCTATGCAATTTGAAGATTTTTTTCCACATTTGGAACTGGTAATTCACATATTGCTGTCCCATTGTTGTTTTTTTGCATTAAAAATTACTTTATTTTTTCATGTAAATAGTCCTTGCTCAGTGTTTTTTTCCATTCAACCAGTAATCAGAGTTATAAAATCTATCTGTTTACAATTATTGCATTCCAGGGCAAAGTTAAATTTCCAAGCTCCAAGAAACATATTTTTAATAGCTTATGTTTGGAGATTATTCTGCTTTCTGTTTAAATCTATTGTCTGCTGTCCTGTTTTTTGAAGTTCTGAAACTAGCAACTATTCAGAAACAATGGTTTTATGTACATTTAAATAACATACTGAAAATTATATAAATTTGATTAATGGGATAGAGATTATCAATAATGTTCGTGTGTACTGGATTAATATGAATGATTTATAGTTAAATTTGTTCATATATAATAGAGAATGTTTAGATTGAACAGGAAAGATAGAGATGAAGATAGAGATAAAGATGAGGTGAGGCATTTTTTGTTTATGTATGTTTAAATATTCAAAGAAGAGTCATATAAATTTGATAAATGTGATAGAGATTATTTACAATGTTACCATGAATTTGATTAATATGAATGATACTTAGTCAAATTTGTTCAGGTACGATAGAAAAAATGTTTAGATTGACCAAGAAGACAGAGATAAACATGAGGAGTTCGACATTTTTTTGCCTATGTATGTTTGAATAGTATAATGAGGATTACTTAAAATGGATAAATGTGATAGAGATTATTCATACTGTTATGTTGAATTGGATAAATATGAATGATCCAGGGGACCAACTCTGTTCACGCATAATACGGATGTAATTAAAAATAATAAAAGAATATATTAAAAAGAAAAAAGAAACAATCGTTGAAATTTGTCTGATTTCAGATGAAGAATATCTGCTTTTCCATCTGGACTATTAATTCCTGATATCTCAAACAGGACAATTCTTTGAATTTCTGCTCATGTTATAGTGACTTTCAAATAAATTCATGTCAAAATTATAGTTTTGATATTGCTGCGGTTTACTTAACAGCTGTTACAGTGTGTTTGCTTTATATTTATTTTATTTTATTTAAACATTTATATAGCCATTCATCTCAAAACCAGCTCAGGGCAGCTCCCAATCCAAAGTTAAAACGGCATACAAAATTGTATTAAAACAAGAAACCTAAATACAATAAAACGTTAAAAACAGCAAAGACTTGGCACCAAGTGAATATTCTCGTCTAATTTTTATTTGTTCATTTGTCTTCCTTATTTACTAACTTTCCAGCACTTGGGGGCTGAGAACCACATCTTCAGATCTTTACTGAAGTCTAGGAGAGGGAGAGGCCTGCCAAATTTCATGTGGTAGGGAGTTCGCAAGGGCAGGGTCTGCCACGGAGAAGGCATACTTCCGAGCTCACATAAGATGGCAATATTTAAGGGAAAGGAGAAGGAGTGTGTGCACTCTATTGGGCCTGGGAGGACAGCTAGATTTCCTTAAATCCTGCAGGTAAATGACCAACACCTTGAATTGCACCTGGAAGGAAATTGGTACCCAAAGCACCTTGAATGACAGAGAAGTTACATTGGCAAATCTACAAGTTCCCATTACTGTTCCGCTGGGGCATTCTGGACCACTTAAAGTTTCCAGATGGTTTTCAAGGGCAGCCCCAGGTAAAGCATACTGCAGTAATCCAGAGAAGAGATGACCAAGGTATGAGTGACCACGAGCCAGGCCTTTCAAAGTACATTTGATTTCTTTTCATTTGCTATTAGTGAATGTACTTTTTTCTTGAATCAGGTTAGTTAATTTGTAATTACTATATACTGTGCATGACACCTAGGAAGAACACTGGAGTTCCAGGTCTGTGCAAATTATTTCAGAAGAATGTCCCTGAAGATCTGTGAGGATAACTCTGTTAATTTGGGCTGGTTGGGAATAAAGAAAAGCCCTTAAAAGGTTTGCCTGCAGTGACTATTTTCCTTTCTTGTCTAAATAGTTTTATGTATTTGGGTTTACTATCTCCATCGGGGAGAACTCGTTCCCTGTTTCCTTATTATTTCACATTTGTTAAAAAAGCAGAGGCCTCATCCAAAATGGAAAATGTGTTTGCACTGAGCATCACACGAGCATTTTCTTGGGTTTTTTTTTTTTAATGCTTTAATTGTGAATTATTCCATGACACTTTAGCTACAGTGACTAACTCTCTCAGAAGCATAAGGAGGGGGAAAGCCCAAACTGTTATTATATAAATGGGAAATTTATAAGCCTCCGTTCAAGGTATAAATCTTGCGGTTGAATTTCTTTCATCCCTGTCTGTCTGCAAAATGGGCCTTTGATTTTATTCCTCTCTCCTCTCTGGTGGTCCCTGCTGGTCTCTCCCATCTCCCCTTTTCTTGTTGATGAGAACTGAAAGCTACAGATAATCTCCTTTATAAATTCCAGCTGGGTTGGTGCAAGATTTAGACTACCTTGTGGTGATGTTCTCCTGCTTTGGATCTCCTGCTCCTCCTGATCTTCAGCCAGCCACACCTTCTCATCCTTACTTTCTCCACTTTGAAAGACACTTACGATCTCCCTATCCTACAGGAGCATCAGTGCCGTAAACATGGAAAGCATTTTGGAAAACAAGCAGCATCTCTTTGCTATAGTTCTACCATTCAGCAGCCAACAGCTTCTGTGGCATTTGCTCAAGTTAAAAAAGAAGAAGAAAGAAGAAGGAGAAGAAGGAGAAGACTTCACAACTCACATTTTTGCCAGTGCATGTCTGTGGCAGGATGGAATCCCCCTCTGGTCCCTCTTGATCTGTTGTTGTGGGGGGGTTGGGGGGTAGTTCTTTTATGTGATATCAGCCTGTCAGCATGCCTGTTTCAGATTTATTTATTTTTTTAAAAAAAGACCAGGTTTCTGCTGTGGGGTGTGGCGTTGTCACATCCTCTAACCACAGGGTTTTTTTTCCCCTCCCTCTCTTTCATTCTGTGCTATTTGATGTGGAAGATGCTGTAGTGTAAAACATGGTCCTATCTGAGGGAGAAGGAGGAGGAGGAGGAGGAGGAGAAGGGTGCTTAGTGATATTTCAGAAGACCCAATCGAGAAGGTTGTTCTGCATCTTAGGCTGGGATTGCCCTGAGATGTACATCTGGGTCATAAAAAAAACAACATGTGTTTTACGTATCAAAATTTATCTACTGAATTTAGGATCTACACCAGAGGTCTCCAAACTTGTCAACTTTAAGACTTGTGGACTTCAACTCCCAGAATTCTCCAGCCAGCAGAGAATCCTGGGAGTTGAAGTCCACTAGTCTTAAAGTTGACAAGTTTGGGGGACTCCTGATCTACACTAAAGATCTGTCAGAGAAATAATTTATCAGAGTAGGGGCCAGTTGGAGAAGATGAATCAGGAGTCATCTTCTGACAGAAAGAGGTGCGCCAGTAAAACTCCAGAGAATCCATGAGCCCACTCCTAAATCTCGCTCTGGCTGTGAAACAGCCTCTTCAAACAGGCACAAATTATAATCCAAAAGGGATTTATTCCCTTGGATTTATAGCACGCCATTTTCCTTCTGGGCAAATGGAAATCTAACTTTGCTCATTTTAGTCAAAAGGTCACATTTTTGGCCTAGAAAGAAAAAGACTTTGTCCCTTGCCCTAAAACGCATTATTTTTTAATTCACAGCAAAGGATTGAGATGCCCCACCATTTCAAAACTGCAGAGCTGGCTGGTGACTGAGTCCTCAGGTTTGGGGGTGGGGAAACAGGACTGTCTGTCTATCCATCTGTCTGTCTTTTTTTTTTTTTGCTTCTGCAGAAGATTCTCAGTTCCCTTGGGGTCACCATCTCAGCCCTGGAGAGGAAACACCTGGATGTGCTTCATGCTTCGTTGGGTGCCAAAAAAAGAGAGAGAGAAAGCCACTTCTTTCAGGTCTCTTAGTGTGTGAGATGACATTTCCAAAGAAGGAGGCTGAAAGCTCTGGGTTAGTCGTGGTTTCAGCAAAACACTATGTTGGCACACAGAAAGATGGAGTGGATGTGGACGTTGTGTTAAGGCAGAAGGTTGAACAAAGAAGAGCTGTAAATTGAAGGATTTAGCCTTCGACATCCAGAGTGGCCGAGATAGACCTTTGAGATGCCACCAGCCTTCGTGGTTTTCTTCATCTGGCACTTGATGCTCAAGTTAAGAATCTGTCGAGTCTGTTTTTCATCCGTTGTATTCCCCTTGGAACCCTCCAACTTAATGCAAAGTTTGTAAACATGGTGTATCATTTGCCGTGTGGTATGGACTCAGGAAGTGGTGATTCACAATATATCAGCATTATAATATGCATACAGACAGATAGACAGAGAGAGAGAGACATATACAAATAGATAATCAACCTAGGATGACAATTGGAAGCAGAATTTCAATTGCTAAGTGAGGTGATTGTTAAATGAGTTGCATCCAGGTTCATGACTTTTTTGGCCACTGTTTTTAAACAAATTGTCAGCTTTGGGAGCTTTATTAGACCAGAAGCTTCCACACTGCCACATTCTTGAGCTTGGGAAATTGGGAGGGGGGATTTCATGAAGTGTATATAGTTCAACATAATAGCATTTTTCTCCTCAGTCAAGGTCATGTTATCTCTGCACCTGGATGAGGAGTGGTTGAAGGGATGTCTCAAGTTGGGATGGATGGTGATTGGGGCATGTGATGGAATGATGGAGGCAGGGAGGGTGGGTTTGTAGTTTACTTACTGGAGGAAAACTTGGAACTTTCTGATTCAGGTTTTCCCAGATGTGTCAGAATATAAGGAAACTTTGAGAAAATGCCTGTTTTGGAGTTTTTAATTGGAGTTTGGTTTTTCTGGAACCCTGACACAAATCTCTTCAGTTGTTGAGTCAATCACAAGGTTGGGAAGTAAATTGGGCTTCCTCCCTTGACCTTTCTTGTCACACATGAGCCCAGGACAAGTGTCACCAAATGCTAGTTGCCAAATACCCACATTTTAATCACATAACTGTAGATATGTCATGACAATCATATGCATGAGGACCGCTTGTAGGCAGCTCCAACTGGTTACTAAGGGAAATGGAGGACTACCTTTGTACATACCCAATTATTGGCTGCCATTCTTTGTTGTATTCTGCTCTAGGATAAAGAAAAATATTTTCTTTCTTGTACGTCTCCTTGGGATTTGCAAGGACACCCGACACCCGTTTTGGGTTTCAACTCTTACACTTTATAGAATAAAATAACAGAGTTGGAAGGGACCCTGGAGGTCTTCTAGTTCAACCCCCAGCTTAGGCAGAAAACCCTATATCATTTCAGACAAGTGATTGTCCAATCTCTTCTTAAAAACCTCCAGTGTTAACAGCACCCATAACTTTTGCAGGCAAATTCTTCCACTGATTGTTCTGACTGTCAGGAAATTTCTCCTTAGTTCTAAGTTGCTTCTCTCCTTGATGAGTTTCCATCCGTTGCTTCTTGTCCTGCCTCCAGGGGCTTTGGAGAATAATTTGACCCTCTCTTCTTTGTGGCAGCCCCTCAAATATTGGAACGCTGATATCATGTCACCCCTGGTCCTTCTTTCTGTTAAACTAGACATACCCAGTTCCTGCAGCCATTCTTTATGTTTTAACCTCCAGTCCCCCAATCCTCTTTGTTGCTCTTCTCTTCACTCTTTCTAGAGTCTCAACATCCTTTTTACATCATAGTGACCCAAACTGGATGCAGTATTCCAAGTGTGGCCTTACCAAAGCATTATAAATTACTTTTTTGCTAGCTAAGACTTATGAGAACTGGTCCATAACTTCTGGTCTTTGGTCATTCATGGCCTGCTCCACAGACATAAATTTGTGGTCCAGGCTAATTAAGCAAGTTCCTAAGGATTTTTTTTTTTTGGTCTTCTTCAGCCTTTATTTCTCATCCATTACAGCACAAGATTTTCTCTCTGAACATGTTTCTGCAGGAGCCAGACTTCTGGCTTTGTTTCCATGACACGGGCAATTTCTTTTCTTCATTTTTTTCCCCCAAAAGAATGTTATCTCTGATTCCTCCTTAGAAATGAACAGCCTTCCACAAAGAAGGAGCAGCAAATAAGAGAGGGGAAGAGAAATTCCTGGGGGGAAATGTGAGGGTGAGCTTCTGTCTTGCAAAGGGGTCAAGATGGAGGAAAAGACCTGAGTAGACGTGCCTCCATCCCATCCCTGATAGATGTTGGAAGCCCTCCCGAATTCTTGGTGACCACATTCTTCTCAAGTCTGAGATTTGCCTGCAAGATTACAAAGAAAAGAGTTTGGAGCAGAGAAAAATAGATGAGGCTTCAGATTATTGAGGTCTTTGGGGAAAAAAGACATTGGGAGTTTCATCTGTGGCCTCCAAGTTGGCCATTCTCCCTTTGAAGACCTTCTTACTGGCAAGTCAGAGTCGATATCAAAGTCCAGGAATGCCCTACAGCACACTCCATCTAAAGCTCTAGAGCACTGTTTCTCAACCTTGACAACCTGAAGATTGAGTGTGGACTTCAACTTCAACATGATTGGCTGGGGAATTCTGGGGTTTGAAGTCCACAAATCTTCAAATTGCCATGGTAGAGAAACACTGTTCTAGAACATTCTGAGAATTTAAATGTTGCTTTAGTTGTTTGTGACTGCCATGAGACTCAAAGGTAAGGATTGCCAGACAAATGAATATTATGAAATACATTAACGAACTGCCTAAGTGAATGCCACAAGCTTAATCTTCACACCATGATTGCCCATTCTCTCGCTTCTTTTGCCCATCGTCTCCTAAATGTTAAATGTTGCAACCAGACTATTTCTATCACCACCCCCTTGGTTTCCTCCCCCCTTCCAATTTATTCTTTTCCTTCATCTGAAAAAATGACAGATGATTTACTACCTCAACCTGATGGTCCAGGAAGAATGCTCTCTGTGGGAAATTTTGCATAAAGCTTTGGCAGGGGAGGGAAGAGGAAAGAACCTGGAGCAATCACAGGGTTCAATTTCCTCCAAAGGTTGAGCAAAAGGAGCAGGACAACTTGACATGGAACTCTGAAATGGCCCTACAGAGTGAAGGAATCCTTTCAAAGCCGCCTTCAATCAACTTGCAGATCTTTATGTCATGTTAAGGAGAACTCATAATGGTCTCAAAAGGAATGTTCCACATAGTGGGTGTGGGGTGAGAAGAAGTTTCTAAGCAAAAAGCAAAAAAGTAACTCCCACACTCATCACACCAAAAATAGCTATGCATTTGGACTCATCAAATAATGATGGAGTCATAATCACTCCAATGACATTCTTTAGATCCAGCATACAGGTTGTCTACACTTGAAGTCAGAGTTTTTCAAACTTGGTAACTTAAAGATGTATGAACTTCCAGAATTCTCCAGGGAGGAGGAGGAGGAGGTGGAGGAGGTGGAGGAGGAGGAGGAGGAGGAGGAGGAGGAGGAGGAGGAGGAGGAGGAGTCTATCAATCAAGATCCTATGGTGGAAGAACTCCAATAACTTCAGTTTTAACTAGGCCTCTTCTTGTAGCCTGGGTTTCTTCCATCCCAATAGAATGTTTAAAATGTTAATATTTTTAGTGGTTTTTAATTGCATGTTTTGTCCACTTTTGGGGTAAATCTGCCACCTGCTGGCCAGGTCTTCCACCAAACAGACCTCCGAAGACTTGTGAACAGACATAGAAAAAATGCATAGACTTTGCCTCCAGGTATTCCCTTAATACAAGGTCACAGATGTCACTCTTGAGAACTTTGTCAGACAGTCCACAAAGCTTCAGGAGGTTTTACAGGATGGAGAAGAACCTTCTGGGCTGGGTCCCCCACAGCAGGTGATGGAGGAAGCCAAGTCTGCTCTTCACTCTCAGTCATGGTCCCTAAGTTTCCATTCTTGCTGGGGAAGAAGATATTGGTTGACCTCCCAGGTTAAGATTGCAAGGTTTAAAAGTAGGAATAGTTCTAAAGCACTTGAATCTTCATGATTGAGAAAGTGCAGGAGATTGTCCATCCATAAACCAGAGCTTTAAAATGTACCCTCACTGAAACAGAAAAAATTGAGAGAGGTCAGTACCTCCACCCATACACAGAATTTTAACCTGTTTTGAAGACCAAACTGATCTGGAGGTGGTTCTTCAGAATTTAGAAGACAACCAAACAATGTCTTCTTAACAAGCTACAGTGGTGTGAAAAACAGGCACATGGAAGTCTACAAGGTTGAAGTCAATCAAGTGAATTCTTTTTTTTTTCTTCTGACGCCTACCATGACTGACATCTCAACCTACAGATTCCCAGGATCTAGCAGATTGGAGGTATTCAGGAAAAAAACCCTCCCAACCTAGATGAGGCAAGATCTGAAATCTGGAATTATTTAGCATTCAAATATTAAACAAGAAAACTTATTAACTAAATTAGTTTATTTATGTTCTCCTCTGTTTTCCTCTGTTTTTTAATCACCATCTCTCTCTCTTTGTTTCTTGTTTAAAATCCTTATCCATGATTATAACGATAGTTGTGTTTGGGGCACACAAAGTGGGAAAGACAGCTCATTGCAATAAAGGCTGTTTCATTCAAGTTGCGCGCTGATTTCTGAAGATGACTTGGAAGGTCCAGGCAGTATTCTTGCAACAATACGGAAGTGGGGTTTTTTTTGTCACCTTCTATGTTTTCTGATTTTGCCTTCCAAGCCTACATCCTGATCTTTCCTCTTCATCTCCTGTCAAATTATTAACCCTTGTTTGACTCTGTCTAGTTTTTCAGGAATTGCCAAGGTGGGTTGTGTGCTCCAACAGATTGAAGAACCTGAAAATGCTCTGAAGAGCTATCTTCAAAATGTGTCAGAAATCAAAATGGGGGCTGCAACTATATAAACAAAACTCTGTCTGTTTTAAGTCCATCTCTTGCATGGTTACAACCTCTATTTTGACTTTTTTTGACTTGTCCCAGGAACGTCCCTGGACAAAAACGAAGGAAGTTGATCTTTTTTGCAATTTCACATCTATGTTTTTCCATGTACGTTTCTGCTAATTTGAATGCTAATTTAGGTCAATTAGCTAAGACCTATCTGGTACAAAGTTTAAACTTCAGTCAAGATATGAACCCTATTCAACATAAAATGGACTCCCTCCCAATGCCCACAAATCTCAGTCCTTGAATTATAGGTGAAGAGGAGACAAGAAGGATTTTTGTAGGATTTCACAGTCCTTTTTCTAGCAAAGCAGTAATCCAAGTTGAAAACTTGGAAGGGGTTACCATCTACTGATTGATAGAATAAGCTGGGAATGATGTGTCGAAGAAATTGACCATGACTAAGCCATTGTTGGTGGAAGAACACAGAGTTAAGTCACTTCCCCAGTGCCTCTCCCAAGACTTGGGTGCTAAATAAGCTTTTGTTTCTCTTTCTACTATTATTGCCATTAAAGCTTCAAGGTAAACAATGACTCTGCATGTCTTCTCTGAATTGCTAAACATCTTGGAAGGATCCCAAAGAATGAATCTACAGAGTTTAATTTGTTTAGGTTTTCCAAATCCCTGTTATGGTGTTCGTTAAAGATTTATAGCACCACCTGAACCCGGAAAATATCAACAAAGCTGACACTGAATGCCAGATCCCCTACGCAGGGATGGATCGCCAGTTTTCAACCTGTCAACTCCATCTCAAGATCAGTTTCCAGATTGGCTGCAACTCATAGAGCAGTTGGGAGGAATCTACTATATGAAGCCACTGTCCGTTTGCTCGAACTTAGGGTCACCCCATGAGGTAAACCTAGTTAAGAAAGCCATGCTATCTAGGTTAGAGGTGGTATTCAGCAGGTTCTGACCAGTTCCGAAGAACCGGTAGCGGAAATTTTGAGTAGTTCGGAGAACTGGCAAATGACGAGAGATTTTACAGTATTCTTCCCCTGCCATGCCCACAAGCCACTCCCACAGAATTGGTAGTAAAAAAATTTGAATCCCACCACTGATCCAGATGGAGACTACAATTATTCACCATGGGCAAATAGGCGGCAATATAAATCAATCAATCAATCAATCAATCAATAATAATCACAGCTTTAGGAACAGAACATTAAAGGTCTGGATGAATTTTTGGTTCTGTGTGAACTTTGGAGGGGCTTGTCTGATGTTTTCCCCTGGGCTTAATCCCCACTTATCTAGCTGTTAGCTTGATAACCATTTTTCCTCCTGCCTTCAAAGTCCTTCCTTTTTCTCCTCTACATCCAGTTGTGATTCTCTGTAAACTATGCTTTACGAGCTATGATGGTGCAGTGGTTAGAATGCAGTACTGCAGACGACTTCTGTTGACTGCCAGCTGCCAGCTGTTCAACAGTTTGATTCTCACTGACTCAAGGTTGATTCAGCCTTCCTTCCTTCCAAGGTTGGTAAAATGAGGACCCAGATTTTTGGGGGCAAGTGGCTGAGTCTGTAAACCACTTAGAAAGGGCTGTATAAGCACCGCAAAGTGGTATATTAGTGTAAGGGCTATTACTATTTGTAATTTAATCTGTTTGGATATATTATCAATGGTGAACAGATTACAGTTAAGCAAACAAGGGTTAATAGAAGTCTGAAGCCAGTTAATGGATGCAATCCAGACACAGCTGAGCACTTGATAGAGTTCAGTGCAATGGAGAGCCATTGAAAGTGGAGGGTGGATCTATCTCCAACCATTCTTGGGTTGAGCAAAAATAATCTCTCTGCAGAAAGATTCAGGACTCTTGAGAAGCTGCAGCCAGAGGAGTTCCTAGGAGATCCTTTTGATATATGCACCAAGGCGTGGCCTTCCAGCACTCTTGCATACTCAGTGTGCAAGATTCAGGTTCTGGTGATGAGCACTAGAGAACTGAGAGTTTCTGGGGCCTGTGTCTTTCATTTAAGTGGAGCCAACTCAAGTATCTGAGATCCCACCATCCCTAGAAACACAGCCAAGGTGGTGGTATCTTCTGCTTCTCCTGGACTGCCAGCAATCAAGTCACTGAATTCGTTCATTCCTTGCCAGAGCAAGAATGCAGAGCTTCTGGCGTGGCTGCCCAGATTAAGTGGTCTTTCTTGGGGCAGAAGAACCAAGGAAGGAAGGAAGGGAGGGAGGGAGGGAGAAAGAGAGAGAAAGAAAAAGAGAGAGAAAGAAAAAGAGAGAGACAGAAAGAAAGAAAGAAAGAAAGAAAGAAAGAAAGAAAGAAAGAAAGAAAGAAAGAAAGAAGAAAAAGAAAGAAGAAAGAGAAACAAAGAGAAAGAAGAGGGAGAAAGAGAAAGAGAGAGAAAGAAAGAAGAGAGAAAGAAAGAGAGAGAGAAAGAGAGCCATGACTCTGTGTGGTTAGACCAGGTGATTTTTCAGAAGAAGAAAAAAAAATTTTCCTCTCAAATCCCTCTGATGTTTACTAAAGAGCTACATTTCCATATTGGGCAGTGCCCAGCACAGTTTGGATTACACATTAAACAATATCGGAATCGTTTATGCTTCAACAATCCAAACAGAGGCTGCAGTTCCCAGGTTGCCTGGAGGGCCAAGTGTGCTTCTCTGGAAATTCAAGTGCATCAAGGGGACACCTGCACGGAGCCAAGTGGGCAAGGGAGGTGGCTAAGGCAACCAGGGCATCACACCCCAGGGTCTCACCCACTGCCACCCTGAATGTCAGAGTTGTGCCCCAAAGCGGGCGCCCCGAAAACGGAGCCTTCCTTGCTCAGCAAAAAGTCCATTTGCAAGCTCGGGATCTTAAAAGGCTGGGGAAGTGCCTCGTTTGGAAGGTGTAAAAAGTGCTTCAGATGATGCCACACTTAAGAGTTCTGCTAAGAAAGAGGCAGGGCATCCATGGGGTGGCTTCACCTGCTAATTTGACTCTTCACACACACACACACACACACACACACACACACACACACACACGGAGTGAGGAAGGGAGAGAGGGAGAGAGACACACAGAGAGAAAGAAAGACAGAGATAGAGAAGGAAAGAAAGAAAGAAAGAGGCGGGAGAGGGAGAGAGACAGAGAGAGGAAGGGAGAGAGAGAGAGAGAGAGTCAGAGACAGAAAGACAGAGAGAGAGAGAAAGAAAGAGAGGGAGGGAGGAAAGGAGGGAGAGACAGAGACAGAGAGAGAAAGAGAGAGACTCAGAGAAAAAGAGAGAGAAAGAAAAAGAGAGGGAGAGAGGGAGAGAATGAGTTGGGTGAACTGGATGATCTCAGGATACAGTTAGGAAGATTAAAACTGTTTGTGGTTCTCCTCAGCGAGGCTTTGCTTCTCCATCAAACATTTGTCCGAGATTGATCTACAAGACCTTCAAGATCCCTTCCAGCCTTAGGATTTTATAGTTCGATCATGTCCAGCTGACTTTGCCTGAACCAAGCCTGAATTCTTGCTGGGGTCAGGCAGGACAGGACTTGTTTCATGGGGCAACAAAGGGAGGATTGCAGCCTGTCTGGGTCTCCCTGCCAGCAACTGTTGAGGGGGGAGGGCCGGTAGGATAGGATAGGAAGAAGAGAGAGAAAGAGAGAGATGATGAGAGAGAGGGAGGGAGAGATTCCCTCGCTGGCTGGGGAATTCTAGGTAGATGGATGGATGGATGGATGGATGGATGGATGGGCAGAGAAGAGCCATGGTGGGTGGCACAGTGTTTAGAATACAGGATTGTAAGTGTATTCTGCTGACTGCCAGGGGTTCAATACTCACAACCTCAAGGTTGACTGAGCTTCCCATCCTTCCACAGTAGGTAAAATGAGGACCCAGATTGTTGGAGGCAAAATGCTGACTCTGTAAACTGCTTAGAGAGGGCTGGAAAGCACCATGACGCAGTATACAAGTCTAAGGGCTATGGCTATTACTACTCCTTTTAGATGATTACAAACAGGGCTTGCTCTGTTAAGGATCAGGAATATGAAAATATACATATATATTTTCTTATGTTTTCGCGAGTACTTACATGTATGGTATTCAGTTTTGTTCGGGTATTTTTCCCATGTCATTATAGTTGTGCTTTTAAAGTTGTAGCAACGTTTCAGCAGAATCTCATCTGCCATCATCAGGCTTCTGTATTGTGTTCATCTGTATGAACGACGTATGAACGACATGCGTACTCAGTACAGAAGCCTGATGATGGCAGATGAGATTCTGCCGAAAAGTTGCTACAACTTTAAAAGCACAACTACAATGACGTGGGAAAAATACCCGAACAAAGCTGAATACCATACAGATATAGATAGATAAATAGATAGATAGATAGATAGATAGATAGATAGATAGATAGATAGATAGATAGACAGACAGACAGACAGACAGACAGACAGACAGACAGACAGACAGACAGACAGACAGACAGACAGACAGACAGACAGATAGTTTCAAAAGATGGCTTCCTTGAAAACAAAGATATAGATATAGATATAGATATATAGATATATTCCCAATCCTTAACAGGAGAGAGACAGAGACAGAGAGAGAGATCACCATGTTAAACTGGCATTTACTGTCACCAACACCAACTTAGATGGGCAAACTTAGGGTGAAGCAATGACTGCGTTTCTTGATAATTTCTTAAGGCACATCATATCTCTCCAGCCTCCTCCTCTTCCAGCCTCCCATTTTTCATGACCAAGGACACTAAACTTCAAAGAGGAAGCCCAAAAGGCCAGCTGTGCTATATTAAGCTCTGATCCATCATCATCATCATCATCATCATCATCATCATCATCATCATCATCATTATTATTATTGTTGTTGTTTTTGTTGTTGTTGTTGTTGCTGCTGCTGCTGTTGTTATTATTAATAATATTAATATTAATATTTTAAAGGAAATGGTGATGAATAAAGAAAGGAACTCACAGGACGACTGCACCTTGTTTGCATAGCTGTGATATATGACCCAAATCTTGATGCCTGGTTTGTTGTGATCAAGGTGAGCATCCTGTTCTCCCTTGCTTTGGTCTTTCTTCCTCTTCTTTTTATATCAACTCAAACAAAGTCCAGGTGCCTCACAATTTCTCACCAACTGTTAGCAATCCATCATCTTGCCCTGGCTCTCTCAAACACAACGGGCCTTTTGGATGGCGTTTGCTCTGGATCAAAACAACGACTGTTTATCCAGTGTTGACTGTTTGGGCCAGGGGGGTCAAACTCAAGGCCCAGAGGGTGAATCTGGCCCACAAAATGCTCAGATCTGGGGACATCCTGGAAATAGAGCAGGAGTGGCCTGTGGTGCCTCTTGCCAGAGAAAACAGAGCTCAGGAGGGCCATACAGGAGGGCCTTCCGAGCTCCATTTTCACTGGCAGAGGGTTGCAAGAGGCCATCGCAGCCAAAGCTGCAACTGATGCCACCAAGCCAGTTTTCACCCACAGGGGTGCTGTCCCTTTTCATTTCCACCAAGAACAGAAGCAGTCCTGATAAGAATACATAATAACAGAGTTGGAAGACCCCTTGGAGGTCTTCTACTCCAACTTCCTGCTCAGGCAGGAAATCCTATACGATTTCAGTCCAACCTCTTCTTAAAAACTTCCAGTGTTGGAGAATTCACAACTTTTGGAGGCAAGTTGTTCCACTGATTAATTGTTCTTTCATGAAATTTCTCCTTCATTCCAGGTTGCTTCTCTCCTTGGTTAGTTTCCATCCATTGCTTCTTGTCCTGCCTTCTGATGCTTTGGAGAAGAGGTGGAGCCTCCCTTCTTATTTGGGCAGCCCCTCAAATACTGAAAGACTACTATCAAGGCCCCCCTTAGTCCTTCTTTTCATTAAATTAGACATACCCAATTCCAGCAACCATTCTTTGTACGCTTTTGCCTCCAGCATCCTAATCCTCTTCGCTGTTCTTCTCTGCCCTCCACATCTTTGTTTCTGTTGTGACCAAAACTGGGCTGTCAAGCTTGCAAGGCTGTGTTTCTTTGGGGGATAATCTAGCTTTTGTTCCATCCAGAGAACAGAGGGCAGCCGATACAATCGTTCCCAACTCCCAACAATAACTCTCCACTGGCTGAACTGTTTGTTCTTCCCAGGCAGGGCTGGGCTCCATTTTTGAGGATCACAAGGGTGTGTGTAGCTTTGAGGAGAGATTTGGGCTGGTTCTCAGCTTACAAATAAAAAAAAATGTTTGACCCTCCAATCCCAGCAATTCTTCTGAAATATCCTCGTATTCACACACACACACAAAGATTTGTTTTCTTCCTTTTCCAAAGGTTGTTGCCTTTCTAACTGCCGTGGATTCTTATTATTTTCTTTTAATGTTGTGAGTCAGGAATGCCCACAGGGTGTGGTTTCAAAATGTTAAACAGGTAAGCATGGTGGTGCAACTGAAGCTGTGACTGCTCTCTTATGTGTGCCTTGTCCATGGCTCAGATTGTGCACTTCGGCTCTTCCTTCTGCAACACACGGAGAATGTATGTTCACCATATGTTACAGGCGAATCAAATCACGTGACGTATTCATAATCACTTTTTAAAACCTCAGCAAGGGCCACACCTGGAAATCCAGCCTCCAGTTTTGGTCATCGCATGACCCCCAAAAAAAGAGATATTGCGACTTTTGGAAAAAAACTATCCTGCAATCTGTAACTCTTACACTCTTACAAAACATATGGACTACACAACTCGATCAGGCAAAACAATAGACGGAATCTGCACAGACTTCTTTCTGTAAAGCCTTTGATTCAGTGGTTCATGACAAACTACTCCTAAAATTAAAATCTTACGGTATCTCTTAACTGGACAGAAACATTCCTGTCAAACAGACAACAAATGGTCAAAATTGGGAGCATCCTATCAAATTCTGTGCCTGTCAACAGTGGTGTCCCCCAAGGCAGTGTTCTGGGACCAACTCTTTTCTCTTTACATCTATTATCTTGTAAGCAATTGACAAAAATAAATAAACAAACAAACAAACAAATAAATAAATAATGCCAAGAAGAACAACTAAGATTTATTATTAAACACCATATGAAGAACGGTTGCAGGATTTTGGGGTTTGGATAATCTGGCGAACCTGTGCCACACATGCCAGAAGTGGCATGCAGAGCCATTTTCCCCTACACACGAGAGGTCATCCAGAAGAGTCCCACTGAGCATGCATGCATGTGCCGCCACCCGACAGCTGATTGTTGGGTATCTGGCATGCATGCACAGGAGGCGGAGGCGGTGTATGTGGGAGATGCGTATGTATGCGCAAAAAAGTGCGCCGCATGAGGGGTATCACACACACATGCTCAGGGGTGTGGGGGGGCAGCACACATTGCCTTTTGGGTGCTGGCACATGAGCGCACACAAGCAAGCGTATATGCAATTACTGGCATAGGAGCCAAAAAATGTTATCCACCACTGGACTAAAGGATGACCTGATATCAGTATTCCAGTATGCTACAGCGGTCATAAATGTGAAAAAGGGTCATAAGCAGGGCTGGGATTCTACCAGTTCGCATCTATTTTCTAGAACCGGTTGTTAAAATTCTAAGCAGTTCAGAGAACCGGTTGTTATAAAAAATTACTGGGCTAATCCTGTAAGGAAGGCAGGAAGGAAACATTCTGGTATTGCTTACAGAAACTGCCTCTCTATTAACTCTTATTACATTCTTGGCAGGACTAGACTTCCTCTCTCAGGAATGTCTCTGGAGTTTTTTTCCCCTCCTTTGCTGGTACTTTGCTTATGTGGAGTGACCATTCAAAGTCACAATGGCACTGAAAACAGTGACTTATGACCACTTTTCACACTTACAACTGTTGCAGCATCCCCACAGTCATGAGAGGCCAGGCGAGGAGATGCGTGCCTCGATGTGAGTGATGTTGAGTTGGTCCCACCCAGCCAATAACATGACTACCAAGCCATGTCCACCAACTAAGTCACACCCACAGAACCGGTTGTTAAAAAATTTGAATCTCACCCCTGGTCATAAGATACTATTATTTTAGGCTGTTGAACTATCCCTAAATTGGACTGCCAGTACCAATTTCCTGTTATTTGACAAGCTTTCCACCTTCAGGCCAGAGCCTCTATGTTTGTGTGTGTGTCTGTCTGTGTGTGTAGCAACGCAAACCTCTATCTTTGCACAGGTGTGGGCCTAGACCAGTTTTTTTTTTTTTTTACTGTCCCTTTTGGATGGAGCTGTTCTTACAAATTGCCAGGATGCTGATAAGGAGCCCCAAATGGCCTCTTAACGCAGTGTGTAGATCCTGCTTTCTTGAGTTCAGTCAATATTTGATCATTTGGAAGGGTGGGATGTTGACCCCTTCGCCCTGCCCTTTGCCGGGAGCTGGGCTTTAATCCTCCCCCTTGGCTGAGGAATAAGAAGAACCGAAAGCAGGCGACACCTGCAGGCTCTCATTTCCCTATGCAAACTCACCTTTGGTCAAGTTAAATATGAGTTGAACAGCAGGAGGTTCAGCCAGGACTTTCCTTGTTCGATGTCGGATTGATGTTGCTCTCTGGAGGAAACTCCAACCGGTCCATAACTGGAAATAAGCAGAGTTTTGGCTGGGAGTGGGGCGACATAAATGCCAGTTCTCGGTGTGTAGGGCAGGGGGCATCCAACCCTGGGCACTTTGTGGGTTTCAATACCCAGAATTCCTCACGCTGGCTGGGGAAATTCTGAAAGTTGAAGTCCACAAGTCTTAAAGTGGCCATTCCTGGTAAAGTGTCCCAAAGGTGCCAATGCTTTGCAAATCCAGGCGATCGCAGGAATAAGGTGTCTCATCTGCCCAACCAAAGTCTGCATCCAAAATCCTGTAGCTCCTCTGATGTGTCTCCAAGCCCCAAATGGTGTTTGCTTTGATCTTGGAACTGTAAAGTGTTTGATCTGGATCTTGAGCCCAAGCTGCATTCTTGCACTGTCAGAAGTTCCGCAATTCAATTTAAGCCGGAAATATTTCTCTTAGGAATAATGACAGATGGTCATAGCAAAGGTACAACATATTTAATAACACATGTGTCAGAGCTCCAACAATTCCACCCCCATTCAAATCATAAGTGTCTAGCCGTGTCTCTCAGAGAAAAGAAAATTGATTTATTAGAAGTGACCATGTTGGTGTTAGCTGGATGCAGCCGATACTAAAATACATCATTCATTTCCCCCTTGACCCTGGTCTTCCTCCCACCCCTGGATGTATATTCTCCAATGGGACACATCCATAGTCAAGAGTCATCCATCATGCTCTCCAGTAATAATCTTTGGTCTTTTTAGTTGCCAACATATATTGACAGCAGTGAGAATGGTTTATGCACAATATTGGAAAAAAGAAAGTCTCCCCCAAAAAAGAGAGATAATAAGGAAAATAATGGCTTATGCAGACTCTAATATATTAACTTTAATCCTGAAAAATAAGGGAGAATCAGAATAAGTTTTACCTGTGGTTGCAAAAAAGAGGGGAAGATTGGAACAAAAATAGCAAGGAAGATTAGAATCAAAATGTAAATATTGCACCAATAATAGGAATGTTAATGGTTTGATTATATTGTATTTTTGTATGTTTGGCAAAGTAATGCCAGAACAGTTGCACTGGGCTTGATACTTATAGTTGAAAAAAAGAAGAAGAAGAAGAAGAAGAAGAAGAAGAAGAAGAAGAAGAAGAAGAA
>BLBF01000059.1:2420056-2444483 GCA_015471245.1 Laticauda colubrina | reverse complement strand
TATTATTATTATTATTATTATTATTATTATTATTATTATTATTATTATTATTATTATTATTATTATTATTACTCTCTGATGCTAGGGAGTTCTGCTTCCCTCCCCACCTGAAAAGAAATCTGTTCCAAATGCAAAACACAAGCAGAGGAGTTTCAGTTTCACAGCAGCAATCAGCTTTAGTACAAAACAGTTGAGCTAAGCCACGTCCAGGCCCCTAGCTGTCTCCTTCTTGCTCACACAGCAAATACTCTTTCAGTTTCCAAACAGCCCTGAACTCTTTCATACACTGACAGGATGCTAGCCAGATGAATACTGATGGGTGCTGGTAGGCAGAGGCAGCATTTTTTTTCTCTTTATTTTCCTCCCCCAAAACTAAGCCTGATCACATAGTTTCATAGTGAAGCACGGGTACCGAGCTAGTTTATTATA
This sequence comes from Laticauda colubrina, assembly GCA_015471245.1. Classification (NCBI taxonomy): domain Eukaryota; kingdom Metazoa; phylum Chordata; class Lepidosauria; order Squamata; family Elapidae; genus Laticauda; species Laticauda colubrina. Next base: position 2,444,054 of record BLBF01000059.1, on the reverse strand, counting down.
TAAATAACTCAAGGCAGTGAACATGTCAACATTCTGACTGACAAACCCAATGAAAACAAGCACTTTTGAGATCCTCAGATGTCTGGATGAAAAACTTCACTGTGTACATCATTTCGGCACTGATGAAGGCAAAACCAGTTCTACCTAATTCCCGCGCAAATCCACATAGTGACATAATGGATTTCTCTCTCCCCCTATTAGTGCAGGTCATACATGTCCAACTGAATGCCGCTATATTGTTATGAGAAAAAGTCTCTCTAGTCTTGGCAAACCCCTGCCAGTGTGTCCTTGGCTCTCATGGTCTTCTTCTAGAAGTCTGGAACCTGTATTCCATTTCACCCTTCCCTCTACCCTAGTTCTCTGGCAAGTTGAGAAGTGATAATGGTTGCAACAGAATAAGTGCGCTTCAAGCTTGACAGAACATACCCAACATACCTTCTTCCTCCTACTTCCCCCACAACCACAAGCCTGTGAGGTGGTTGTGTGGTGAGGGCAGGGCTGGGCTGTGAAAGAGTGATTGGCCCAAAATAATCCAGCTGACTTTCATGTCTAAGGTAAGACTAGAACTCCCAACCTCCTGGCGATTGACCCCAAGTCATCCAGCTGGCTTTCATCCTGCCTAAGGCAGGACTAGAACTCACCATCTCCTGGAGATTAGCCTAAATCATTCATCCATCTTTCATGGCTAAGGTGGGGCTAGAACTCACTGTCTCCTGGTTATCGGTCCAAAGTCACCCAGCTGGTTTTCGTGCCTAAACTCACCATCTCCTGGTTTCTAGCCAGGTGTCTTGTCCCCTAAACCAACAGGCTCCCAATAAACAGCTAATTATCAAGAATGGATCCTAAAAGACCACTAACTTGTTCGTTTATTTTAGAGTTATATCCCAGGCTGAAGATGCCAGAAACTCAGAGCATCCTCATTCCCTAGCCAGCTCCTTTTTACATCCTAATCCAGGCTGATCATATCTGGCTTCCGAGATCAGACAAGATCAAACCCTTCCAGAACAATTAATCCTGATTTCCTAAGCATGGCAAAGACTGACTTTCATTTTCTCCCTAATTGGCTCATCACCCCTTGTCATAGGGGCTTGGATTTCCAACTCCAGAAAGCCCCTTTCCAGCACCAAAACGTTGAGATTAAATTTCCACCCTTTGCTGCCAAATGTGCAGCAGGTATAACATTACAGTCTTTTTCAGTGAGAACCAAAACAGTGAAACACAACCCTTAGATTATCAGGCTTTGTTCCCACACCTTTCTCTTTGTCCACCAAAAGGAATGCCCTATTTTTAGTGATGTCAAGGCTAATTTATAGTCTTGTTCCACCCTTCTCCAATAGCTGCAAGTTTTTTATAGTGCTTTTTGCTCAGTTCGCAGGAGTCTTAGGTACACCTTTGAAGAAGAGATGGAACAGGAAGAAAATAAGAGGGATTCCTTATTCCTGGTGGTGCAAGAGCTTATGTGTTCAGCAAACACATCACACCTGAATTTACAGGTGTGTGGATTATAATTAATAGCATGCACGACATGTGGTTTAGACTCAGGTTTAGTGAGCCAAATCATCATCAGGGGATGGTTGCTCGTTCTTGTCACCACCACCACCCCACACACAAAGTAGCCTCTCTGGCTTCAGATATATCACAAACTAGAATATGTTGGAGTTTAATATAAAATGAGGGGCTTGGGAAATATGAAAATATTTTTCATTTTTATATATGAAAAATATAAATTTTCATTTATATTGTGAAAATGAGGGGCTAAAAAGCGACAGGCCTGTAGACTTACTGTGTTTCCCCGAAAATAAGGCCCAACTAGAAAATAAGCCCTATCATGATTTTTAAGATGCTCACAATATAAGCCCGACCCCAAAAATAAGCCCCAGTTAACATTGTCAGCCAGATGGGTGCATTTAGTACCTGTATTTCTCCAAAAATAAGACCTAACTTGAAAATAAGCCCTAATGAGTGTTTTGGAGCAAAATTTAATATAAGACCAGATCTTATTTTCAGGAAAATACAATAGTGAGCAAATTCATCCTAATTATGAGTTTATGCTCCATCCCTTTGCGTGAATCTAAAGAAATGGGTTATTTCATAAATCATCATTCATTGCTTCATCTGTGAGTGGTGTGTTCAGAGCCAGTTTGCAAAGGAACTGATCTTATCTTTGTGAACTTTTTGAAAATGACTTTTTGACATTCTTACAACATCACATTAAGTTGAGTAGTGAATAAGGAGATGTGAGCAAAGAATCTTGAAGATGTGTTTAGAATGCTTGCAGAATCCTTTGTAGTATATCTTCTATGGAAGAGGAGGAGGAGGAAGAAAAGAAGGGGAAAGGAGAAGAGCAGGAGGAGGAGGAGATGTTTATTATGTTATTCTGAGAGGGAAGGAGAAGGAGGAAAGAGAAGGAGGAGAATGAGAATGAGAATTTGGAGGAGAAAGATCTGCAGACTGAAACACTAAAAAATAAGGGGGGAATTGGTAATTATATGTATGTATATGTATATATATATGTGCTGTTCAGCTTCCTTTGAGTATTATCCCACGTCATTGTAGTGCTTTTAAAGTTGTAGCAACGTTTCATATAGCAATATGTATATATATGTATATATATATTAAAAAAAAACAAATATGTACATATATATGTATGTATATATATATATATATATATATATATATATATATATATATATATATATTTGTTTTCTTAGGTTTTCGCGGGTACTTACATGTGTGCTGTTTAGCTTCCTTCGGGTATTATCCCACGTCATTGTAGTGCTTTTAAAGTTGTAGCAATGTTTCATATAGCAATATGTATATATATGTATATATATATTAAAAAAAACAAATATGTATATATATGTATTTTTTTATATATTTATATAGCTATGTGTCCTTTCAGCTCTCCACATTGCAGGTGCTGAAACAAACTTTCATGCCCAAATGCCCAAATAAAGTTTAACATGGATGACCAAGGCTGTGTGCATTTGGTTAAATCGTATCCCAAAAACCAAGCAGCAGCAAGAGTAAATCACACAATGATTTCAGAATCAAGGACTGGAGGATGCGAGTCCATACTTATGCATAGTTTTCTGCTCAAATTGACATTTCTCATTGGTTCGTTTTTTGTTATTTTATTCGGAAGTTGTGTTCGACCTCTTCAAAAATCATTTTTTAGGAGAGTTTTTGGGGTCACAGTACCATCTAGCGGATGAAATTACACAGGAACCGAAAAGACAGCAATTTTCAACATGGCCCCCTTGAGATGGTGGACTTCAGTTCTCAGAATTCACCAGCCACTATGGCTGGCTGGGAGTTGATTTTGGGCTACTTGGAGTAGCCCAAATCCAGGAGGAAACTGGAAGCACCTTTGCCAACTAACACAATGAAAATCACCTGGAAAAGTACAAATTCCAAGGAAATCAATTCTGTACAAATGTTTCCAGCTAAGTCACCAGCTTGAGAGGGTTGAACTGAGATTGTAGAAATTCAGTTGCAGGAGGAAATGGTGTGGTTGTGTTGCAGTGAGCCACGTGGGGTCAGTGTTGAATCTTCAAAAAAACTTTATTAACCTGGCTCTTCCTGGAAGTTCTTTGTGTCTAGGAAACCCCTAAATGCATTTTAAAGCAACCTGGCATGCTAACACAATAGAAGAAACTCAACTGGTCATATCTCCCCCTATCAGGAAGAGTTTCTCCTGTTGAATTCCTAACAGGGTACTGTGGAAAAGATTTGGTGGAGCGGGAAATGAAAAAAAAAAGATAATCCTAATTACAAAGTTTGCGAGGATGTTCAAGAATAAGTCGGATAAATGTTGCAAATGTCATCAGATACCTGGTTCATATTACCACATGTGGTGGACATGCTCGGATACAAAAAGACATTGGACTATAATCCACACATGGTTGGAAAAAATGACAAAACAACACATAGACTTTAAACCTGAGATATTTTTATTGAGAATTATACCAGAAATATATTGTAAAGAATTGAAATATTTGATTGTAAATGTTTTAACAGCGGCTAGAATTGTATTTGCTAAGAATTGCTAAGACTTGGAAAAACGAAAAATTACCTATGCAGGAGGAAATTATTAAGAAAATCATGGACTGTGCCGAAATGAGTAAATTGACATTTGAAATTAGAGAACAAGAGGATAAACAATTTTATATGATATGGGATTTATTTAATCAATGGTTAGATAGAAAGACATGGTAAAGATTAGTAAGCCTTACAGTAAAAGTTAATAGACTGATAAAAAATACAATATAAAATATATAACCATTGGATGAATGTATAAGATTAAATCATAATGAAAAATAGAATATCTCGTATAAAATGATGAAAAAATAGTCAAATGAATGTTTAATAATTGATATTATATAAGCACAAGCTAGACAGATAAGGTGAGAATTTATATAACTTGTGAGTAATGGTAAAAAAAGGATAGCACAAAAGATTGTAACCAACTGACCCGCTTAATGTATATAGTTGAAAGAGGGCTTTATGTTTTTATGTTTTGTTTGTATGTTTGCTGTAAAAAAGAAGATAATCCTGATGTGTGGTTTGAAATCCTCCTTCTCCAAAGAGGTTGGCTATAGATGGAACCACATTGAACAATAGGCAAAAATTACGTCTAAATATATTTACCATGTAGCAAGGCAGCACTACTTTTATTCTTCTCATCTGTTCCACTAATTTCTCTTATTGATATTGTTATTATGGTTATAATTGCTTTGTTATTCTGATTATTATTACTTTGCAGTTTTGCTGAGAGCTTCTGCCCTAGAGATAAATTCCTTGTGTCCCAAATTCCAAATTCCATCACATTTGGTCAATAAATCATTCTATTCCATTAATAAGTATAAAAATTGAGGTGGGCGCAAAGCATCCAGGAATCTGAATGTGCAGAGTTTTTAGGGCTCCCTAGAAATGCAGAGCAACTAAGCAAACGAATTCCAAAACTTGGTTTCATGGGAACCTCTCTGCTCTAGGCTCACCTTGCATTGTGTTGCTGTTCTGTTGTGCTCTCTCCACAAAAACAACGGGATCCAGTTTCCCCTTGGTGATATTTCAACCCTGAGTGATGAAATATTTAGAAACAGACATCAACCTGTGTCTCTCAGAGTTCTTCAAAGACTGAATGGTGCTCAGCCTGAAACCGAGGGCTATGTTTGCCTCCATCTTAATCTTCCTTTTCTCTGTTTTTACAGCTTGCCCAGCTGGCAATTCTCCGCTGCAGAAAAAAGGATGCAAAAATGGGTTTAATTGCAGGAGAAGACAACAGAACTCGACTGCCTGTCCTGAAGGTACAAGGAACAATCCCAGAACAATTCCACAATGTTGAGACTCCAGAAAGAATGCAGAGAAGAGTAACAAAGATGATTAGGGGAATTGGAGGATAAACCTTTTAAAGAATGGTTGTTGGAACTGGGTATGTCTAGTTTAATGAAATGAAGGACTAGAGCTGACATGACTGCAGTGTTCCAATATCTCAGGGGTTGCCATAAAGAAGAGGGAGTCAAGCTATTCTCCAAAGCACCTGGAGGCAAAACATGAAGCAATGGATTGGACTAGAAGACCTCAAAAGTCCCTTCCAATTTTGTTATTCTGTTATTCAGAACAGATTGGGCCCCTGCTTTAGAGGGTTTTCAGTCTGCAATTGTTTCCAGCTAAACATTGGCTAAATATTGCTTTAGATTAATATTTCTCAACTCTGACAACTTTCAGATGGGTGGACTTCATCTCTCTCTACAGGGCCAGGTACAAATAGGTTCCATTCGTGGTTTTTTTTTCCCCCTGCTTTTCAAGGTTTCTTCTGCCCAGCTGGCAGCAGCTCTCCCATCCCATGCCCAGAAGGCACCTTCCGTTCTGCGGGATTGTCTTCTTCTCTCACCTGCCTGCCTTGTCCAGTGAATTTCTTCAGTGCTGAAGTGGGCCAGGTCGCTTGCTTGCCATGTGGCTCGGAGGCTGTGCAACCCAAAGAAGGCCAAAACACCTGTTTGTGCCTTCGGCAAGGCCGTGTTTTTCAGGTATGGGATGTGTGAATTCTGTTACATCTATGCGTTCAAAGTATCAGTTGACATGGCTGCCTTTAAATATTGGCAGACACGGGCAACTGTGGAGTCCTTGCTGTTCTTTGAGCTTGGTTGTTTTCTTGCAGGCATTTCATTATCCAAAAGGGTAACATCATCACTGCTAGAAGGGGGTGGAGTTTTCTATTTACCCCCACTCCCTTCTAGCATTGACAGTGTTACCTAGTTGGGTAGTGAAATGTCTGCAAGAAGACAATCAAGCTCAGAGAGTATCAAAGACCCCACAGTCTCCTCCTCCTACTCTTCCTCCTCCTCCTCTCTACATATCCTTCTTTCTTCAAGCACTGATGGTGTTACCTAGTTGGATAATGAAACATCTGCAAGAAAACCACCAAGCTCAGAGAACATTAAGGATGCCTCAGGTCAACCCAGCTACAAATATTCTATTGGTAAATCTGCTGATCCTAAAAGATAACCAGAAGCTCCATTGTCCTATGGGAGAATCATCCCAATGAGGAAGAACAAGCCTCCTTAGTCTTATAGCCTCAGGGGGGTTCCCATGTCATGGAGCACCACATTCCAGCAACCTCAAGCTTACCCAACTTCTCTCTTCCTGCTGGTAGAATTGCACGGACCTTCTCAACATCCCTTTTTCCTTCCCCTTCCTGAATCTTCTACTCATGTCTTCACAGGGTGGGAATTCCAGAGGGAATGGATTTAACTTTCTTCCCTTTCCAGCCCAGTGATGCTCAGTGCCCATGTGCTCCCGGGTATCGAAGCCTCCAAGAAGACAGGAGGTGGGATTGTGTCCAAGAGACCTATGATATTTGTAGGGACAATGCTGTCCGGAACCAAGACGGCCAATGCTTAACTAAGGAGGAGTGGGCTCACTATTGTTCAGACCAGGTGAGTGGAGGGTTCTGGGAGAAGTCTACCATGGGGGAGGGTCTGGTGCAACTGGCTTTGCAGATTCCCCCCCCCCCCATTTTGGCCACTGATCTTCCAGCTTGATAGCATTTCCCTTCATTTGCTCAACGGGTGCTAAGCAAGGGCCATCACTTTTGTAATTGGATCATCCATGTGACCGACCCGATTTTACCATCTTTTTTCACAGCCATGAAACAAACATCACAATTGTGAAGGGAACTGATGGTCGCTATGGGCCAGAAGTAAATGCTGGTTTTCAGCAAAAGTGTTGCAAAATGCAGACATGCGATTTGTGATGACCAGGGCGTGACACAAAAATAACCAAGTCACAAAAATAGAAGAAAGTCCCTTTAATGCCACCAACTTGTCCCCAGTGTCCCATCATCCTTGGCAGGATATCAAACTCTCCAAGAAAACAGTTTACGGAGGGAGTAAATGCAGCCCACACCCAAAGTAAAGTTAATGCAAAATAAAAAACCCAACACAAACCACACTGAAGGAATTACTACTGCAGGCAAGGATGATTAATTGCAGACTTCTACCAGATAAGGCAGCCACCACAGTTGGGAGGAAGCCAAAACACATATAAGCTCCGACAAGAATAATACACGCTTTGCTTCCAGCAGCCTTGCCATGTGCAGTTTGTCCTTTTAACCAATCCTCCCACCTGCAGCCCATGAAGGGGATCAGAGCCCCTTCCTCACCCATAGACCATGCCGCTCCTCCCTGCATGCCCTAGGATGAAGAGGGGATGGGTCTTCCTCTGAATGCCCATCTGGCTTGTGCCCTTCCCCAGTTTCCTCCACAACTACCTGAGCCACATTTGCACTCCCTGTCAGCTGTTCCATCTCTCCCTTGGAGTCAGACTCCAACAGGGGCATGACATGATTGCAGGATGCTAAAAATGGCTATAAGTGTGGCCTGGTATCAGGCCTCCAACAATCCACCCCCATTCAAGTCATGAGTATGTAGTCGCATCTCTCAGTTTTAAAAAAATCATTTATTAGGAGTGAACATGTCGGTGTTACCTGGGTGCAGCTGACTCTGAGACACATCATTAATCTCACTCTTGACCCTGGTCCCACCACCTGGATGTATATTCTCCAATGGGACACATCCATAGCCAAGAGTCATCAATCATGCTCTCCAATAATAATCATGTGCACCAGAAGCTTCAGCCGCCAAGCAATTATCTATGAAAATATTTGAGGTATGCATTACTTCGCTCACTCCCTTTCTGCTGACAACTCTAAAAGACCAGAGGAATATTTTTGAGTTGACATCTGGTTGATGATTATCCGAAGTGTGGTCATGTGACCATGTGGAGTGAAAGTGGGGACTTTGTATCCCAGTTGTAAGTACTTCCAGGGAGGTTGTACATCAAGAATTACTGGTACGGTGTAAATCTTCATCCAAGGAAGTGCTGACTTTCTTCTGATCTTCCTGGCTAGGTTTGTGACATCCCCCAAGACTATCAAGGTTACGACAAAGTTCTTGGGCTTTGCCTTTGTCAAGTGGGCAGCCTGGACAAAACATGTGGCCTCCGGTGCCGACGACAGCGGAGAGGCATTTTGAAATTCTTTTGTGAAGACAACCGAGCCCGACTTTCCATTACAGACAGAAATGGCAGGCAGGTAATGAAGGTCAAAAGGAAACTGGTCTTTCCAGAGCTACTAGTTTTATCAGAAATCTAGAATGCTTGGGCTGAACATCTTCCCAAGGGTCAGCTGAAGTCAGTGGCATCTTATTGGGAAAGTACCAACCAGGCTGGAGGGAAGAGTCAAGCGAGGGCCTAGCTTGGAGTCTTGTACAGCTGCAAGCAGCATAAACTTGACTTCTCCCAAGATTCATGAAGCTTTATCTGGTCGTTCCCAGGAAAAAGCAAACAGTCTGGGTAGATTCTTGAAACATAGGTGATAGAAAATAAAGTTATTGACTTCATCTGTTGTGTTTGACACATTCTTTTCTCCCAGGTGGGAACCTGGAGATGGACCGAGGGCAGCTTCCTGCTAAGTCTGACATCAAATTTTGGCTCCTGAGAACATTGCCATGTGAAACTGAGATTAAAGATGTCTTGTCTTCAAATTTTTCCTAGGTCGATATTTTTTGGGAAGAACTAGCAGCTTCTTTGCAAGGACTTATCTTCCATGCTCAAAATCTCTGTGCCTCAGAAACCCAAGTCCCCCAGCCAGTCTACCTGATAAAGACAAATGGTAAGGACCAAAGAAGGTCCATATTTATCTGCTTCAGATTTTCCCTCTGGTTTCATTGCCAACTCTTGACGTCCAGACCTTCAATGCAAACAGCTTTCAAACCCCTTTGAAAAAGATTCTTCTTCTTCTTCTTCTTCTTCTTCTTCTTCTTCTTCTTCTTCTTCCTCTTCCTCTTCCTCTTCCTCTTCCTCTTCCTAGCATATTCCTGCAGGTGCAGGGTCCACTTTTTGGATCATTGAACGCCAGTTTGTACAGTCAGCTGCATCTCCAGGACACAGGGCCATGGCTTGTGTGTCTTTGTTGATGGTGTCTTGACATCTCTGTTTTGAGTGCCCACAAGGTCACCGGCCATTGACTTCTAGTTGGTAGTAGGCAGTCTTGGCCATGGTGGAAGGTGCTGCTCTCAGGACATGTCCAATGCCAGCAGAGTCAGCCTTCTCTCGTCTTCTCTAGAATTGGTGCCAAAATGTTGTCAAATGGTGTCATTTGTGATGTGGTCGAGAAAGGAGATGCCCAAAATCCAAATATAAGCCTTCACATTTCCATGGCATGGAGACAGCTTTTGGTCCCTGTTCTTGCTTCCCAGCATTCAGTCCCATACAGTGCAATAGGACAGATGGTGGTCTTGTATATCTTACATTTAAGACAGGCTGGCATTCATCTGTCGCATAACATACCAGTGAGTTCTTGCCAATGCATCCAGGCTGCGTTCCCCCTTGCTCGCACCTCACCATTGGTGTTGCCATTGCCTTGGAGGTGGGGAATACAGTTAACTTAGGTTGGCTTCACGATTTATTTCTAAAGTTCACCCAAAGCCTTCACACACTAGAGAGCAAAGAGGAGGCTGGAATAAAGCACAAAACATGGATTCAGGTTAAGAGATTGTGGGGATGACCAATTCCTTCTTCATCATTACAGGAAGAGGATTTGTAGGTGTGAATGATCCTGAACCAGAAGCACTGCAACATCTCTTTGCAACACAAAGCCAGATCCCACCAGCTTTTCAGAATGAATTATGGGCTGCAGAGTCCTGGGATATTTCATGTATGTAGTCATCATCCCGATTGTGTCCTTGTGCATGTGTCAGCGTTCCAGAGAACCTCCATTCCAGTCAGTAACTCAGAGACAGGCATCATCTCAAAAGTACCTTTATTAGAATAGCACCTGGCACATCTGTGGAATCTCAAAACTAAAAATTTCCCAGACTTTCTACAATGTCCCAAACTACAACCCATCCCCTTTTCCCTCATCATCACATCACATGAACCAATCCCAAAGTAAGTTTCTTTTTTTTCCTGCACCACACTCTATGACCTTGAACTAACAAAACAATTCTATTTTGTCTTCTAAGAGCTACTCAATTAACATCACCCCCCTCCCACTTTCTCAAGCTATGTGGCAGTGTTGAATAAGGTTTCCAAAGATGTCAAAGCTGACAGCGTGTTTATATCAGAGATGGCAACCCTTTGGTAGTGAGGGGTCAACTTGGCATTTTGGAGAAGGTCAAAGTGGGGGAGGTTATGCACACAGTGAAGAGGACCCCACCACACCCACAGCCAAGTCCACCCCTCCCTATGTCTTGGGGGAAGTTTCAAGGATGTTTGGTGTATTTTTTAAGGGGATTGTGCAATGCTTGGGTCAGCAGGCAAATAGAGGTTGTGCTTGACTTACAACAGTTCATTTAGTGATTGATCAAGCTTGCAACAACAATGAAAAAGGTGACCTATGGCTGTTTTGCACACGACAGCATCCCCATGGTCGCGAGATCAAAATTTGGACACTTGGCAACTGACTTACATGTACGACGGTTGCAGTTCTCGTGACCCCATTTTGCAACAAGCAAAGTCAACAAGAAAGCTCAATTCAGCCTGTTATTATTAACTTATATTTTGTTATTATTAACAAAATGCAGTGTTCATTTAACACCTTTGGCAAAGAAGGTCGTCAAATGGGCGGAAACTCACTTAACAAACATCTTGTCTTAACAACAGAAATTTTGGGCACTATAAAAAAGATGTTGATACTCTAGAAAAAGTGCTGAGAAGAGCAACCAGGATGATGAGGGGACTGAAGGCTAAAACATATGAAGAACGGTTGCAGGAACTGGGCATAATCTAGGGAAGGGAAGGACCAGGGGAGACAAGAGAGCAATCTTCCAATATATCAGGGGCTTCCCCAGAGAGGAAGAGGGTGGTCAAGCTATTTTCTAAAGCACACAAAAGCCAGACATGGAAACTGATCAAGGAGAGATTCAACCTGGAAATAAGGAGAAACTCTCTGACAGTGAGAACCATCAACCAATGGAACAGAAGTTGCCTTCAGAAATTGTGGGAGCTTCATCCCTGGAGGCTTTCAAGAAGAGACTGGACTTCCATTTGTCAGAAATGGTGTAGGGTCTCCTGCTTGGGTGGGGGGTTGGACTAGATGACCTGCTAGGTCCCTTCCAATTCTGATTATCTGTTTTCTGTTAACTGTGGTCATATAAGGACAGGAGTGCCAATGTAGCATCCGTCTACAGCTCCTTAAACCAAAAGGGAGCTTTTACCCAGGATTATCCGGCGCTCTTGGGCAATTCCCAAGAAAGATGCCATTATTTGAAAGAGTTGCCAATGTGGGCTTGCATGCCTCAGCCTTTCATTCCCCAGGCCTAAATTCACTGTATTACACCTCTTTTCATTTGTACACGGTGGGTTTTGTGGGTCTCCCAGCTCAGACTGGCAGCCAACTGTATCATCCATTTTCAGGAATCGTGTTTGGAAAGGGTGCATGTCAAAAGTGGTGAGGAAAGCCCAGGAGACCTCACATTGCTTCTCCCCGCTGTGGAATATGACCATTGGTGCTCCTTATTGCAAGTTGTCTCCCAGAGGAATCACAACACGAAAAATGAACACACGATAACCAAATGTGATTTGTCAATTTGTGTCCGTCCGTGAATTAAAACGCAGCTCCATTTCATTAAGGAGTTGCTGTTATTGTTGTTGATTCAGGGACTTCTGCCAAAAGTGGTTTTCAGTTTTCCCAGCCAGAACCTGCCAATGCTACACCGAAGAGCACATTAACTGGCATCCTTAACCCAACGGTGTGTCTCCAAATGCACGAGATCCTCATGTTCATTGTGTCGAAAGACCATTACCCTGTTTATGATGTGTAAGTATAATTCTGAACCCCTGCAAGGTGTGTTTTCCTACCTCCAGTTGAAAGTCCTGCTGATTGTAATGCTTTGCAGTGAGAAGCATCTGGGCACTGAGTCATTTTCCTGTGCTATTTAAAAGAAAGGGTGAAAGAGATAGATCAACCACGTTTGCTAATTTCTCTAAGAGTTGCTAAAATAAGTCATGCCCCGTTCAATGTCAAATTCTCAGCTTCCCGTTTCCAGACCTGTGGGCTTTTTCAACTTCCCAAGAGTAGAAAACTTTGTTTATTTATGAGATTTATGTGCCACCCACTTCACAAGTCTTTTATATGCCATTCAACTCCCCAGTCTCCTGGATCTAAAGTCACCCTCTCTGTTTTGTTCCATTGACTGATCATCATTCTTGGGTGGAGTTGCAGATTAAACATAGAGGTCATGCTACCCAACTGGTGCCTTTTATCTTGTGTTTCTTCCTAGCAATAATTTATACAATACAAACCAAGATTTTGATTGGGGTGCTTTCCGCAAACTTGCAGAGGAAATGCGATTGGCTTCCAGCTATACCAGCTTTTTCTTCTTCCTATACCAGTTCTACGATCCCGGAACTTATGTCTTCAGGCTGAGCAGCAATCAGCACAAGAAAATGGTGGGTTTGGAGTCACAGCAGGTTGGCTTTCAGGACAAATGAAGCACTTGGAGTGAGTGTGTTGCCATATCGATGATGGGGCAGGAGATTTATCAAGTGGGAGTATCATAGTTCCATTCTTCATTGATATGGTTTTGATCAGCAGCCTTCACCATAGATCTTTTAAGGGATGCATATAATTTTTAATTTACTTACTTTGAGACGGAAACCATTACAAGGTAAAACTATACATTGAGCATGAAGAAAGAGATCATAATGATAGAGCAGTGTTTCTCAACCTTGGCAGCTTGGAGATGGGTGAACTCCCAGAATTCCTTAAACACGGGCAGTTGAAGTCCTCACATCTTCAAATTGCCATGGTTGAGAAACACTGCTGTGGATGGAGGGAGGGAAGGAGGGAAGGGTAAATAGATGCATGGATGGATAAATAGATGGATGGGTGAGTGGATGAGTGGATCAATAGAGAGATACAGATGATAGAGATAGATAAATAAATAGATACTGTAGATAGATACCATATGATAGAGATAGATAGATGAGAGATAGATAGATGGAGAGAGAGAGAGATAAATAGATAGAGAGATAGATATGGATATGGATATAGATATAGATACAGATACAGATACAGATACAGATATAGATATATAGATGTTTTCTTAAGTTTTTGCGGGTATTTATATGTATGGTATTCAGCTTTGTTCGGGTATTTTCCCATGTCATTATAGTTGTGCTTTTAAAGTTGTAGTAACGTTTCAGCAGAATCTCTGCAGGATGATGGCAGATGAGATTCTGCCGAAACGTTACTACAACTTTAAAAGCACAACTATAATGACATGGGAAAATACCCAAACAACGCTGAATACCATACAGAGATAGATAGATAGATAGATAGATAGATAGATAGATAGATAGATAGATAGATAGATAGATAGATAGATAGGAGAGAGACAGACAGACAAAGACAGAGAGAGACAGACTGACAAATAGACTTAATCAAGATAGGGAGATAGAACTTTCTGCCCCTTTTAGAGGATAGACCATGGTTAGTTAAGGAATGCTGGGAGTTGAGGTCCACCCATTTTAAAGTTGGCAAGGTTGAGTAGTGCTATCCTAGAGCATATGCCAACATCGCACCTCCAAATTCTGTTCTAATTTTCCCTGCCTGCGTGTTCCTTTTGAGAAGTATATCCGAATCCTGCCATTTGGTGGACAATGTTACGAAGAAAGACCGTTCTACCCAACAACTCCAGGTTATGTTGTTCAAGTCGGCATTGCAAAGATTGCTGATCTAGTTCTGAAACCCGATTGGCTGGCAATCATTGGAATCCTCATCGCCCTCGTCTTCCTCATTCTCATCTATCTCATGCTGATTGTAAGTCCAGACAACAATGATAACCACAATCAATAGAAATATATTTTTGTGCATAAATTTCTGAGGTGTTTTTTTGATTCTCTAAGCCTTTTTCCTCCCTGAATGTTGCAGATTCTTTGCCAAGCTTTTGGATGGGCTAACAAAGGAAGTTCCATTCCTCGATTCCGAAAATTGCAGTTGAAATATAATCTGGATAAATATTCATCCCGAGAATCCAAAATTGTTGTCACCCGGAAATATCAATCTGGCACGCAAGCAAGGGGGTGTTTGGAGAAGAATTCCAATCATGTGGGAAGTAGAGAAGGTAGACATTATTTGTGTGTATGTGTGTGTGTGTGTGATAAAAATAAAACCGCACGTCCATGAAGAATTAGCTTCGATGAATGCTTCCACTGAAGGCTGCTAAGCAAATTGCAGTGCAATTATCTTCCTGCAAATTGCTCACTTTGAAATTAGCACAGATTGGGGGATATCTACCAAATAAGTAAGCTGATGTGATCCAATGGTTGGCATATTTAACTGCAAAGATTTGGACCCAAAGCCTTTTTCTTAGTTACATATTCTCTAAACAAGGGCTCTCCATATTTGGGAGCTTGAAAATTTGTGGACTTCACCTCCCAGAATTCCCCAGCTAGCATGTGGGGAATTCTGGGAGTTGAAGTTTTTATATTTCAAACTTGGGGTATGGGCGTAGTAATTTACTCTTCAGTTTCAGCCATGTTTATCTGGATAAACAAATAAACTTGCTATTAATTAGCAGTGTTAAGTTAGATTATAGAGTAACGACAAGCTGATTATCTGTCTCTCTTCTTCTCTACTTTTCTAGCCTTCTGTTCTTATGACAGGAGCCATTATTCTAATACTATTTGTACTAAGAAGCATACGTTTCATGGTATACTCTATACTGCTGTTACTACTTGCCCTAAGAAGTAAGCATTAAGTGTCATTCTCTTCATAGACCAGTGCAAACTATGGGACTCTGAAGACCTCATAGATCTTGACTCATTCAACACCAATGTGTTTTTTGAAATTCTGCTGACACAGTCCCTGGCAGTGACAACCAAACTAAGTCAGTTTAAAGAAGAGGTGAGTTATCATCACGTAGAAGTCAAGGAATTGTAAATTTCTCCCATGCAGAAAATAGGGTGGTTTTTTTTCTCCTTAAAGACTAGTTGCCAAGCAGCAAATTTTTGGGTATGTGTCTGTATCTGTGGTGGGATTCAAAAAAATTTACTACAGGTTCTGTGGGCATGGCTTGGTGGGTGTGGCAGGAGAAGGATACTGCAAAATCCCATTCCCTCCCCACCCCACTAACCTGCTTTCCAGCTCCATTCTCCTGTGCAGGGCAACCAAAGGAGACCCAGCCTGGGACTCAATGGGAGGCAGAGAAGAGATGGGGTTGGCGGGGCCAGTCAGAGGTGGGATTGGCCGGTTCTCCAAACGACTCAAAATGTCCTCTACTGGTTCTCCAGAACTGGTTAGAACCACCTGAATACCACCCTTGGTCTATATGCGTGTGATGCAGAGAAAGGAAGAATTCATATGCTTCTCTCCAGTGGAGAAGCATATATATAAAAATCTAGTTTATATATAAAAAACAAATATATATATATATATATATATTAACAGCACTACAATGACATGGGATAATACCCGAGGAAAGCTGAACAGCACACATGTAAGTACCCGCGAAAGCTTAAAAAAAACATACATATATACATATATACGTGTGCTGTTCAGCTTCCTTCGGGTATTATCCCACGTCATTGTAGTTCTGTTAAAGTTGTAGCAACGTTTCAGCAGAATCTCATCTGCCATCATCAGGCTTCTGTATGGATGTGTGTCTCACAGTTCCTGGTTTCAAATTCAAAGCTAGTCTATTCTGATTGGCTAGGAGCCTGGGTCTGTGTTCATTGGACTTGGAGTTTGATTGATTGGTGTTTCTGGTTTCTTCTGTCAGTTTTGTGGCTTTGATTGGCTGGCAACCCTCTGTTCTTGTGTTGGAGGCTTTCAGTGCAGCTTGGCTCCGTGTGAAAGGATGGCTGTTATTTATTAGCAAGTTGGGTTTCACCTAGGTGCCTGGTGTGGGGGTGTTCGAGTTGGAGGCATCAGAGGGAGTCTGTCTGTGCTTAGGTATTTGTCTGTTTTGTGTTGTGGAGATCTTTCTATTTGAGAGTGCATGTTTCCAAATGATTGACAGTCTGCTGGAATCATCTCTTCTACCTCTTATGTACTACAGATAAAATCAGTAAGATACTACACAGGCATCACATCAAAACTGCCTTCAAAACAGACAAAAAAATAACAGCCATCCTAAGAAACCCCAAAGACAAAATTGACCTGGAAAACCAAGGCATATATATGAAGTTCCCTGTGCATCATGCCCGGCCACATACATTGGACAGACCAATAGAGGAATAAGTACCCGCCTAGATGAACACAAAAATGCAGTAAAAAAAGCTGGAACACACCTCTTCACTAGTCCAACACATGAAAACCACAGGTCACAGCATCAACTTCAATGGCACTAAAACCCTGGCCACTATAGAAAACCCCAGCCACAGAATCATCAGAGAAGCCATAGAGATTGAAAAAAGACCTGACAGCATGAATAGAAGAGATGATTCCACCAGACTGTCAATCATTTGGAAGCCTGCACTCTCAAATAGAAAGATCTCCATGCCACAAAACAGACAAATACCTGAGCACAGACAGACTCCCTCTGATGCCTCAAACCCAAACACCCCCCACCAGGCACCCAGGTGAAACCCAGCTTGCTAATGAAGAGCAGCCGTCCCTTCACACGGAGCCAAGCTGCACTGAAAGCCTCCAACACAAGAACAGAGGGTTGCCAGCCAATCAAAGCCACAAAACCGACAGAAGAAACCAGAAACACCAATCAATCAAACTCCAAGTCCAATGAACACAGACCCAGGCTCCTAGCTAATCAGAATACACCAGCCTCGAATTTGAAACCAGGAACTGTGAGACACACATCCATACAGAAGCCTGATGATGGCAGATGGGATTCTGCTGAAACGTTGCTACAACTTTAACAGAACTACAATGACGTGGGATAATACCCGAAGGAAGCTAAACAGCACATATATATATGGTTCACTTCCATGTCTCCATGCAAAAGTGATTGTGAGGATGGAGATTCTCCATCCTCCAGATCTTGGTTCTCCAAAAAGTGCTTTTTTCAAGAGGCATCTAGACTTTCTGGCTTTTCTTTGAAGACATTTCACTTCTCAAGGCTCCACAGTCATTTGCACCACTCAGGTGACCCTGAGGACACAGATAAACCTCCAAGTGGCCTCAATGACCCTCTAAAAGGATGCAAATAACCAACTATCTGCAAGGTGTGTAAATTCTTCCATTTCCCACCATTCTGTCAGAGCTGAAGAAGCTTCTTGGATGAGAAGCAAAATGTCTTCAAAAGAAAAAGACCAGGAAGTCCATTTGCCTCCTGAAAAAAAGCACCTTTGGGATAACCATGACCTGGATGTTGGAGAATCTCTACAGACTTTTTAGCTAATTTGGGATGAACACCCTTGAAATGGCGTGGGAATAAGAATGGATTTCCAGAGGAAAAAATAGCTGACTACAGGAACCAGGAGCACCACTCTGGTGACCCTGAGGACACAGATAAACCTCCAAGTGTCCTCAACGACCCTCTAAAAGGATGCAAATGACCAGCTCTATCTGCAAGGAGTACAAATCTTTCCATTCCTCACCATTCAGTTCAGTTCTGAAGAATCTTCAAAGAAAAACCAGAAAGTCCAGTTGCCTCCTGAAAAAGCACCTTTGGGATAAGAACTAAGAACTAGAACTAAGGAGAAATTTCCCACAAATGAGAACAATTGATCAGTGGAACGTCTTTGGTGCAACCACCAATGGAGATTTGAAGAAGGGATTGGACACCCACTTGTCTGAAATGGTACAGAGACTCCTCAAAGTCAGTGAGGGAAGTCACATAATAATCATGTAACTAACGTAACCTGCATTGATTTGCTTCAGAACAATGGTAAGAAAGGTCGTAAAATGGGGCAGAGCTCACTTAACAATTGCCTCACATAGCAAGATAAATGTTGGGCTCAATTGTAGCCGTAAGCTGAGGAAATTTTATTCTTCAATGTCAGTGACGTATCGCATTCAAGGATATTGTGGTTGACGCAAAGGCCTGGAAAACCGAACCTGACTTCATTCCTGTTCTCTATGCTCGTTTCTTTCATAGCTGAAATCCACATACTTCAAACTCCTGGAGGAATTGGACTCCCTCCGAGATCTTTGGGTTGTCAAAATGTGCATTCCCAATGGAGGGAAACCATGCAGTGATGCTCTAATGGAAGATTACATGAAAGTGAAAGAAGAGGTAGGAGAATCCAACGGTCTTCTATGAGGTTTTTTGGTGGTGGACGGAGGGTAACTTGGCTAATTGTCCCCAGTATCCCCTTAAAACAGGATTTCTCAACCTTGGCAAGGCTAAGACGTGTGGATTTCAACTCCCAGAATTCTGGGAGTTGAAGTCTATGTGTCCACATAATGAGAGAACCAGGAAAAGATCCCACATCCTGTAGAGACCTCAAAGCTCTCCTTTCCTCCCTCCCTCTCTCCCTCCTTCTTACTGCCTTCCTTCCTTCTTCCATTCCTCCTTCCCTCAGCCTTCCTCTTCCTTCCTTCCTTCTTTCCTTCCTTCTTTCCTGCCTGCCTGCCTACTTTCATGTCTTCATGCTTTCCTTCCTACATGCCTTCATCCCTCCTGTCCTCCTTCTTACTGCCTTCTTTCCTTCCCTCCTTCCCTCAGCCTTCCTGTTCCTTCCTTCCTCCCTCCATCCCTCTAGATTTAGGTCCCATTTTCCATTTGAGCACCCCAAAACAGAGTACATCAAAACCCTTGAATGTTGGAAATGATGGTCCCAGATGACATGCCCTTAATTTACATTGCAATGTAGGCGGAAGAGGAAATTAGGTGCAGAAAGCATCGGGCAGCAGAATACGAAGAGAATTTGAACAGACAGATCAACCTCTTGACTCAGCATCTGAAACATGAGGAGGAACACTGGGTGGCCTTTAATTCTGCTCTCCAGGGCGTAGTGAGGCAGGTGGAGATGTTGGATGAGGTGCTCTCTGGAGAAGAGCTTGGTTCAAATTCTAAACCGGAGCATTGGAGGTAAGAGCAATCCTTAAAAACTTGCCTGAACCAACCCAGTTCCTCTTGGTCTGCTTGACCATATCACTCACAACTTCTAGCTAGACAATAGCAGGACTTGATGGGGGAACTCTCTTTGAAACATAGCTTGTTTGCTGTCTTCTTCTCAGGTTGCTAAGCCTCATAGATGCTGCAATCGAGAAGCTTATCAGCATGTTGGTGAAGGAGAATCATCGGCTCACACAGTGGGGTCTTCTTGGAGAAGGAACAGGAGCTGGCCTTCTGAACAAAGAGAAGACCAGGGTCATCCCCAAGGATGAGCTTGTTGGTAAAAGAGAACCTCTTAAATACTTGCATTTTAAAAAATGGGACTTACTTTATCAGTGTTGCTCTCCTTAGGACTTTAACTGATAAGGGTCATAGTGCAAAATGTATTATCCATTTCTAATAATAAAGGCGGGATACAAACAAACAAATGAATATAGCAAAAGTGTATTTATTAATAAACTTCTATTCCACCCATCTCAGCATTCAAGCAACTCTATTGAGTTCTCCATCTGCATTCCTGATGGGCATCTGTCCAAATTGAAGGCTGGGTTTGGAATCCAGTTAATGCTGCTGTTTAAATGTCTGACCCACCAAAGATTTGTGTCTTTGCATTGTCTCCATCACTGCTCCCAGAACCAGGTGGATCCTTAAAGACAGAAGTTCTGCATCAGGATCTTGCCACGGGACTGATAATGCCCAACAAAGATGTCAACATGCTTTTAGCCCATCGGTCCATGAAATCTGCCTCCCCAGATCACTTTCTGCATCCCGGGACAGGAAAACTGCTCCCAATAGCTGGAAATGTTGGCTTTGATCCCATCAAATCCAAGCTGATTCCCATGGTTGATTTAGTATCTGGTAAGAATACACCTTACCAAAGTGTTTTAAAGGAATGTTAACATTGTTCATATCTTCTGTTTAGAAGTTTCAATTTGAATTCTTCATCATTTTTGGTCAGATCTACTTGTTTTTGACTGTCCATCACCTTGATCGTTCCTGCTGTATTGTTAGGTCTTTTCTGGTCTTGGGCTCTGTAGGTATGTGGTGGACTTCCAAGCCAGGTGGAGGGAACAAGCTGCGGACAATAACTGTGGGTTGTTTTAACCCCAACTAATCAATCATATTGCCCTTCAATGCTTGATTCTTATAGGTTGCTCTTGTATATTCTGTTTCTCTTTGGGGTTTCCGCTTAGGAGAGATTCAACATCGCTTGGACCTCCCAATCTTCTCCTTCATTCCATATCCTGCTTGTCCCAAAACTGGCCTTCCAGGAAGAATGAACTTACCTGTTCTGCAACCTGAGAAAGTATTTAAGTTTGGAGGCCTGATGCAAGATCCAGTTACTGGAATCGAAGTGCCAGTCCTTGCCATCACTGCTCATCCCCAAACTGGCCAATGGTTGACTTTGGGTGGGACGTACCAGAATCCTCTCACAGGGATGGTGACCCCCCTTGAAATCGGAGGGCCCATGAAAGCACAAGAAAGTGGAAAAATCGTTCCTATCCTTGGTGTCAGCTTGGACAATAATACAGGTAGAGAAAAGAGTTGATTGTTGGACTACTTTTGTTCAAGAAAGAGATAGGAGGAGGGCTCATGTCTTGGTGGAAAGGGATGGTCACTGAAAAAGGCAGCAGCTTCACTTACAGTAATTATCAACCAACACATTGATAAACCCTTCCATTTTCCTATTGTGGGAAAGACGAAGACCTGTGAGTCTAGGGTTGCTCACTTACCTGAGAGCGAGATGGCAATGTTAAGAGATTGTGCTCCTGCTACGGGTTCCTTATCTTTAAACTGGGTGGACTGGGCTTTCTCTCCAGGGGAAGATACCTACAATCAGAAGTGGGCATCCTTATAATTAGATGACTATAAAGTAGGACACCCCTTTCTTGCACAAGGCACACAAGGAAGACACTCTTAGTCCATTCTTTGATGCCTCCTAAGGTTTGCTAGCATGGAATTACCACAATCTTGGAGGGTCGCTGCTAGTCTTAGAACTATAACATGGAAGATTTGGAAGGAACCTTAAAAATCGTCTGGTCCAACCTTGTGCCCCAAGTCCAATCTTCCATGAATTCTGAATTGTTTTTCATGAGCTTCAGTAGTACTCTCCAGATGTTTCACTCTGACAATTCCAGTTTTTTAACATTTTGAGTTCTTCTTTAATTGCTCCTTTGATCTTTAGGGTTTGACAATAATGGACCAGCAAGGACAAGGGGAAGCAAGACGACCCTTTTCTAGAGAATGGTGTTTATTCTAGGTCTCCCACTTTTGATGAGTAGCCCAGATAAGTTAAGAGAGGTTTGCATGGACTGCAGCCTACATGAAAAGTCATAGAGAAAAGCCATGGTTTTTTTTTCAAAATATTATTTCAGAAGCTAGAGGGAAAAAAAATCAATACTTTCCAGCTTTGTCAAATAGAGAATGAATATATATTGACAATAGAGAGATTACTTGGAAGAAGACAATGAAAAATAGTGAAAAGACTCTATTCATTAAGTCAGCTGCCCCAGCTGCTCTGACTCTCTCAAAAAATAGTTTAGCCAATCAATAAATATAATAAACAAGGCATTAAAAATAGGTTTGCTTTGGTCTTCTAAACTCAGAAGCTTAGAAAACATTTCCCATTCTGACCAGCGTTTTACCATCAATTTTTAATAATGAAAATCAACCTATTTATGATTTTCTGAAAATTCAATCAACTCTATGATACAGATTAAATGGAGGCAACCCCAAAATCTAATGGGTCTTGATTTACTCCACTTCCAGATGAATTTCAGAGAAAACGAACTGAGGTCCATTTCACAGAACATAACAATCTACATCATCTGTCTCCCTGTTGTGACACATCATGGTTTTAGAGAGGTAGAAATAGAGGAGTGGTGTGGTGGCCCAAGGTAGAGCTTTCGTCTCACAATCAGGAGGTTGTGAGTTTGATCCTGGGTAGAGGCAGACATTTTTCTTTCTCTGGACACAATGAGAATATATCTGCTGAACAAATCTCCACATTGGTGACAGAAAGGGCATCCAGCCAGTAAATACTCTGGTAGCTCCATTTAGTTGCTCAGATTCCACCCCACAAGGGATTATGGGGTCGTTAAAAGAAACTGATGATGGGGTGGAAATAGAGTTGAAGACATCTAACTTCAGTTGAGGTTCCATTCAGGATGAGCTGAGGTGGACTCAAGTTCTCCTCGCTGTCCTCCGAACACAGGAATCCTTGTTCCACTAGGAGGACTACAAGGTCCTTCTGGAAACCTTCTGCTTCCTGGAGATCCCTTTGTGGAGCCCTTGAGTGGCAAGATATCTCGCATGCAGGGCCTCTCCCTTCGGCAGAACAAAGTAGAGCCTCATGCTGGGAGCTACCAGGTACTGTTGGAAGCCAATGTCCTCATCGCCCAGACTCTCGTGGTAAAAGCTCTGCAGGAATATAAAGACGCCATCAGCAAGGATCCAAGCTCAACGGGCATGTTGCCCAAAAGTCTCGATGGGCCAGAAGAAGCCATGAAAACAGCATTGGCCCAGAAGCTTGATTATTTGATGTACCAGCTACAGAACCTAGAGAAGCAACGAGATGGTGCTTCCAGAGTCAAGAGAACTGGTGGAAAGCTGGGTAGGTGTTGGGATGGATTTTATTTATTTGTTTTGGCTGTTTGTGTGTGTGTGTGTGTGTGTGTGTGTGTGTGTTTTGTTTATATTTCATACTTTGGAACCTCCCATCTCCCTCCGACAAGGTCTCAGGGCAATGTACAATTCAAGCAATAAAATTAAACATTAAAACCAGAATAATTTAGAGTTGAAAGAAATTAAAATTATAAAACAAGATTATATAAATTTAAAAATGAAGTATTCTGAAATGGGGGGTTAGCAGTTGTCAATACAAACCAGGGAAGGGTTCTCATAATCCCATGGTTGTGTGGAGCCCTGTGTCCACTATGCAAGGCTACACAACCAAGTTGTGACTCCTTTGCGGAAAGCCCAAGAGATCATGGAGGACTTTCTTGACCTCTGAGAGCGAGAAGTTCCACAATGCTTAAGGATGACGCTTTTGATGGAGGATCTATAGAACTTACTGGTCAGAGACGATGGGAAACAAGAAGGAAAACTCACTCTCTCCCCAGTTGGGTGCCCAAGTCTATTTTTTCCCTTCTTTTATAGCTGAATAGTTGTTATTCTATCTTTTTGAAGCTCTCTTGATTGTGTGCCGTGAAGTCATTTTCCAACTTCTAGCAACCATATACATTCCCCCCCCCCCAATGATGATCTATGCCTAACCTGGCCTTTCAGGTTCTCCAAGGGTGCCTTTATCTATTCATCCTCTTCAAATATAAATGCAATCTGTGCATATTTTATTTATAGATCTTACATGTAAATTTTTGTTTATAAGCCGCAATAACTAGTTTTGTACGTTGCAGAATAATAGAGAAGGAGGAGGAGGAGGAGGAGGAGGAGGAGGAGGAGGAGGGGGGGGG
>BLBF01000059.1:2402988-2419956 GCA_015471245.1 Laticauda colubrina | reverse complement strand
AAGGAAGGAAGGAAGGAAGGAAGGAAGGAAGGAAGGAAGGAAGAAAGAAAGAAAGAAAGAAAGAAAGAAAGAAAGAAAGAAAGAAAGAAAGAAAGAAAGAAAGAAAGAAAGAAAGAAAGAAAGAAAGAAACCTAGCTACAAATATACATCTCAGGTAGTTTCTCCAAACCTCGGTCATTCACTGGCCATCGGTAGTTCTGGTTTTAGTGATACATTTTATCCTCATTCTAAACCAAATTAGGAATGATCAAGTATCTCAGCACAGAATTTTGGATGCCTGCTGTGTTTGGGATGAAAATTCCAGACCCCGGAAGTTCAGAACTGATGGTTCCAGTCCTTGGTGTGGAATGTGATTGGAAAACGGGTCAGCCGATACCATTAGCTGGGGTGACAGAAGATGCTGATGGAAAAGGTAAAATCCGTTAGGGTGGTCACTTTTGGCGTCCTTATTGTGACATCTAATTGGACCCCAAGATTGGTTCATCCGCCTGGTGTTAAAAAAGCCTTGGCTTTGCTAACTATCCCTGTCCAGTAAACCACAATGGGCTGAATTCGTGCAACACCTGAATTATAAACCAATCAAACCACAATAAACATAGTGTGTAAATTAACCAGTGAGAACAATTAATCGGTGGAACAATTTGCCTTCAGAGGTTGTAGGTGCTCTGGAGGGTTTTAAGAACAAAGGACAACCTTTGAAATGTTATAGGGTCTCCTATCTGAGTAGGAGGTTGGATTGAAGGACCCCTTCCAACACTATTATTCTGTTATTCATTTTATGATCATGTGTATCCATCCCATTAAGCTGAAAGCAAGTCCAGAATTGTACATGCTCTCCTCTTATGGACTGGGGATTGGCCTAGACGACCTCCAAGGTCCCTTCCAATCCTATTATTCTATGTTTTGTGTTCTAAATGTATGGTGTCAAGCTGCAACAAGTTGTGAAGGAGCCATTATACATACTCAGAAGACCCATCTGAGCTGTATTGTAACTGACTTTTTTAAAAAGGAAAGGGGAAAATAGTGAGGGATGAGATGAAATGGATAGTAAGTGGATATGGTTGCAAAAGATTTCCAAGATTTCACTACTGCTTAAGAGGAAATGGTGCAATTAGGTGGAAAATATGAGAAAGAAAACTGGGGATCGTTGTGGTCGAAATCTCAGTCTGAAATGAGATGAGCAACCATCTTCCAAATTCAAGTGGTTTTTTTTTTAAACTGCTATGAAAATGTGTCAACCTTGCCTTTATAAAAACTCTCACCTAAAGATTTATCCCAAATGTGATTTTTTTCAAGGGGCAACTGGACTTTCTTGTTTTTTCTTTGAAGATGTTTCTCTTCTTATCCAAGAAGCTTCTTCAGCTCTGGCTGAACAGTGGGGAATGGAAGGATTTATATTCCTTGCAGACAGCTGGTCATTTGCATCCTTTTAAATCAGGGGTCTTCAAACTTGACAGCTTTAAGATTTGTGGACTTCAACTCCCAAAATTCATCCTCCAGTCATGTTAGCTCAGGAATTCTGGGAGTTGAAGTCCATAAGTTTTAGACTTCCAAGTTTGAAGACCCTTGTTTTAGATCATTTCATTCTCTACCATCCAGTTAGAGCTGAAGAAGCTTCTTGGATGAGAAGCAAAACATCTTCAAAGGAAAAACAATAACCAGAAAGTCCAATTGCCTCTTGAAAAAAGCGTCTTTGGGACAACCATGAACCTGGAGGTCTGAGAATCTCCATAGACACCTAAAGATTTACTATCTTTGCCTGTCTTGCAGGCCTGGTTCCCATCAGAATAGGCTTCAAAGCCATCGATCCCATCACGGGAGAAATGGGACCGGTGATTGGAGCTCAGATCAACCCTTGGACCAAGACCATCCTTCCTGTAGTCCAGTCCCAAGGATGCTTGCCGAGAGAAAATATAGACCCTGATTTGGTAATGCTCTTCTACCACCTTCGGAGAGGGAGATTTCTCGTACGGATTCGCCAAAACCTCTTTGTAACGTGTGTCGTATTTACAGTTGGCCGCCTTGGCCAAGGAGCTGATGGCCAGACGGGCATATTGGCAGTCCCAACGGGAGAAAGAACAGGAGATATTTAAGGAGGTGGATCACCTGTCTCGGGATATCCTTGATGTTGCCAAGGGTGGAAAAATTGAAAAGGTGAGGCTGGGATTTTCTCATGATGTTGATGGCTAGGAAGACTTAGGATACTGGCTGGACTGGCTGTTGCCAACCAGATGCTTAGAGTTACAGACCTTCCTAGAGGTGGGTATTCAGCCGGTTCTGACCAGTTCTGGAGAACCACCGGTAGTGGAAATTTTGAGGGGTTCGGAGAACCGGCCAATCCCACTTCTGAGTGGCCCCACCAACCCCATCTCTTCTCTGCCTCCCATCGAGTCCCAGCTGATCGGCTAGGTCTCCTTTGGTTGCGCTGCACAGGAGAATGGAGCTGGAAAGCAGGTCAGTGGGGTGGGGACGGAATGGGGATTTTGCAGTATCCTTCCCTTGCCACGCCCACCAAGCCACACCCACCGAACCAGTAGTAAAAAAATTTCAATCCCACCACTGGTCCCTCCCCTTCCACACTAGCCAGAGAGGATGGGTGGAACAGTTCAGTGCAATTCTTCATTAGGTTATTTTATGCACAGGTAATCCTCAGGTTATAACCATTCATTTAGTGACCGCTCAAATGAGTGGTGCAGTGTCCCAGAGGTGAAGCTCTTGCTTCACAATCAGGCAGCTGTGAGTTCGATCCTCGGCAGAGGCAGATATTTCTCTCTCTGGGCATGATGAGAATATATCTGCTGAACAAAACTCCACATTGGCAACAGGAAAGGCATCCAGCCAGTAAACACTCAGCTCCATTCAGTTGCCCAGACTGCACCCAGCAAGAGATTATGGGGACATTAAAAGAAGATTATTTAGCGACCATTCAAAAATGCAACAGCACTGAAAACAAGGGACATCCCTGCAATCACATGATTAAAATTGGAGCGTTGGGCAGCTGGCATATTGCGGTCTTTGAGGTCAGATGATCGCTGGGTTGCGATAAGCAAAGTCAACAGGGGAAGCCAGACTTGTTTAATAACTGCAGGATTTGCTTTACAACTGCCCTCATTTACTTTATAATAGTGGCAAAAAAGGGGGGTTGTAAAATTGGGCAAGATTCGCTGAACCACCACAGAAATTCTGGTCGTAACAGCAGTTCTACATCAAGGACTACCTAATGAGAAATGGCTTTGTCTCAGCAGAAGACATACAAAGGATCCGAAAGGATAAAATTGAGATTAAGAAAAGACCCTTGTGGTAAAAGACATGGAGTGACACAAGTCCTCAGTTTTTAGATGAAGACTTCTCTTGATTCCACCTGTAGATGTTGGTGCACCGACAATGTTAGTCTTTCAGGAGAGGCATGGCTTCAAACTCTTATGCACGATCCACCAATCCATGTCTCTCAGCCCACAAGTCTCTCTTTATTTTCCTCTCCTGCAGTCCTGGTTCAGGGAGAAATTAAAAGCTGCTGACAGAATTTGCTGCCTCCTGGAATCGTCTTCAGCCCAAGAAACTCAAAGGCAGGCAGGCCGAGACCTGACAGCGTCAGGGAACCCTGAACGATCTTTATGGTTGAGAGGTAAGGAAGGAGTTCTACATAAATGAAGTGGAATATTTGCAGAATATTTGGAGCATTCAAAGCATCTTCATGAAGGCTGGCTGTGCTGGCTGTAGTGGATATTTAGTTTAGGCAGGGAGGGAGAAAGAAAGAAAGAAAGAAAGAAAGAAAGAAAGAAAGAAAGAAAGAGGGAGGGAAGAACGAGGGAGAGAGGGAAGGAGGGAGAGAAGGAAGAGGGAAGGAGGGTGGATGAATTTCAGGATTTGTCTTCATGTGTTGTGTAAATCTGAAGCAAAACAGGAGGTGATTTGATTGTATACTGGGTTTCTTTATTTATTACATTTCATTGCTGCCTATCTCGCCATGAGGGAGCTGTGTGATTATATCAGAATAACCCTGAAACCCACGGCATGAGGAGAGACGACCATGATCAAATGATGGTTTGCTTTCCAGGACAGTTAAATCTTGGTGGGCTGGTGGGGGCTACTTATTTTGCATAGTCTGGGATTCATGCAATTAAGTCGAGCATTGACTTCCAAGATGGTAAACCTTTCCATGGTTTTGTGGGGGCGGGGGCAATGGTTAGTCCAGAAGGTGGATATACGCTCACACATGCTTCCCAATCTGGGTTTGATCGCTCTAGTTGACAAGGATGAAAAAGAGCAGGAGGCCAAAGTCCAGCTGATGCTGAGGAAAACTTTGGAAAAATTGGCACAGTTCATTCGGAAAACACAGCTGGAAGATCAGCGGATCGAGATGCAGCTGAAGGAAGCCGAGCGACATTGGAGCAGGAACTTCCACACCCGGGAAGCCATCAGAGAGAAATTCAGAAAGGTGACACCCACCCACCCACAACCCTGATGTCAATTCATAAAACATTCCTATGCCTGTTTTAGTAGTTGCCATAAAAAGGAGGGGGAAGCGAAAGTACATTCCAACTCTTATGTTAAAAAGATTGCAACTGAGCTACCAGAGCTTTTGCCCAGGAATATATTTAATTGGAGAATGTGATTGATGACACCCAGCCTGTGCTCAGTTGGAGAATTTAATTCATGACACACCCAGGGGGAAGGGTGGAAATAGGGTCACAGGGGACTGTAAATTACCTATGACAGAGTTGGCTTCATACAGGGCAGTGCCAGTATGTTACCGCTAATGAATTTTTTGAAGTTTATAGAAGTTTGGCTCAAGAATCAAAATTTAATTAGATAGAAGATAAAATTCTTTATTGCCAAGTGTGGTTGGACACACAAGGAATTTTTTTTGGTGCAAATTCTCTCAGTGTACATAAAAGAAAAGATATATACATCATAATGTTATGTCATAATGTACATAATTAGAGCAATTGCTGGAATCCTGACACCTGATCTACTGGGATCTCGGTTTAATTTCAAAAATTAATTAAAATAAAATTGATTTTTCCTATTTCAAAAGGAAGTATGTCTTTTTATCAATGGCTGCTCTATGGTTTCGAATTTTTGAACCTGTGACTGTGGGATGGTTGCAACTATCTACAACCATTTTTTTTAATATTGAATGACCGTTGCAACCTCCACATGGCCATGTGATCAAAATTCAGAGGCTTGGCAACTTGCATGTACTTATGACTGTTGCCATGTCCTGCAATCACATGATCCCCTTTTGCGACCTTCAGACAAGCAAAGTCCTTGGGAAAAGCCAGAGTCACTTCACAACCTTGTAACTGAGTTAATAATTGCAGGGATTTGCTTAACAGCTAGGGCAAGAGAAGTTGTAAAGTGGGCAAAACTCAACCAATGTCTTGCTTAGCAACATACTTTTTGGGCTCAATTGTCGTTGTAAGTTAAGAACCGCTGTATTCACTTTCTTATTATAAACAACTAGGAAATGCACTATACAGAGCAGTGGAGGGATTCAAATAGTTTTACCACCAGTTCAGTGGGCATGGCTTGGTGGGCGTGCTTTGCGTGCATGCACACACTTTGCACGCACGTGCCAAATGCACACTTTGCACAGGCACAGAGGTGTTCTAACTCACCTCCTGCAAGCCTGCACTTTCCCGGTCGCTTCAGCAGCTGCCGTGTGGCACTCTTCAATGCTGCGCGAAGCAGCTGCGCTTCAAATTCAGAGGATAAAGGTGAATATGGGAGCCCAGGCGGGCAGGTGGACCCAACAGCAGAGCGGGAAGAGAAACGGTTCAGGCTCTGCTGCTCATTGCCGCTACTGGCTTGGCAGAACTGGGCCGAACCAGGAGAATACCACCACTGATCTGTCTAATTTAAGTACATGGATGAAAAATTTAGACATGACCGCCATAAATGAGACAGAAATACACTAAATTTCCTTCCAGACCAAGCTGCATCTCTTGACAGAATTCCAGCAACATGTCGCAACCCAGCAGACCAGAGTGGAGATTGAATATTGCAGGCTGGAACATCTGCGACTCTTGTCAGATATTGTGGCCTCCCAAACAAAGGTATGATGTTCCTCAGCCAGGCTGGAGATGCAACTTGGAGTCAACCTCTCACCAGGGATTTTAAGAAGTTCATCCTGGATGAACCATCCCTTGTGGAAATCGGTCCCTCTCCAAAAAACCGAAGCTTATTCCTAAAAAGAGAAGATTTGTGACCCAGGATTGAACTGTGGAGTCTTTGGTGCTGTCTGAGCTCGGTTGGTTGCTTGCAGACATTTCATTAGCCAACTAGGTTACATTATCAATTATGTTACCTGCTTGAGTAAAGAAATGTCTACAGAAAAACAACCAAGCACATGGATGCCCCAAAGGTGCTAACAATTAGACTTTCTTTGTTTTGTTTGAAGATGTTTCGTTTCTCATCCAAGAAGTGAAGAAGCTTCTTGGATGAGAAGCCAAACAGCTTCAAGCAAAATGAAGTCTGGTTGCCTTTTGAAAAAGCATCTCTGGGACCACCATGACCTGGATGACTGACAATCTCCATGGACATAAACCAAGCAAAGAGAACACTAAGGATCTCATTCTTCTAGCAGGAGATGGTCTAAGGATAGTGCAAAAAAAGGCCATATTTTGTAGAATCATAACCTCTTTTCTCTATCTCAGGACTGCCTCTCTGGATCTTCCCAAAACTTCACGAACTACCCAGCAGCAAGATTCTACAGCATGGCTTCTACTCCTTGTGGAAGTTGGGAGGTCATCAATAAAAAACTGATCCCCTTGCTGAAATCGGTGCTCCAAACTCTACAGGAGAACAAAAGAGGTTCTTCATCTCCTGAGGAACATCAGGAATCAGGAGGTACCACTGATCATGTTGTCCTGGCCATGTTTCTTTTTAAATATATACGAAGGACTGGGGGTCAGAAGAGGTCTTGAATGTAGTAATCAAATTGATTAACAATCTTACCTTTCAGCCAAGGTTGAGCATGCCACGAGACCTCTGAAGTCTTCAACCCCTTTTTATAGTTCTCAGAATTCCCCAAGATTGCAGCAGAAAAATAAGTTGATGTGATGGAATGTAGTCTGGATTCCCAGGAGGGAGGGGATGCATTCCAGAGGACCAAGATACAGCAAAGTTTAGACTGATTGATTAGAAGGAAGATAACTAAGTCATTTCCTCCCTAGCAATTCCCAGAATGTATCTTTAATGATGCAAATAATCTGCTTCAGTGTAATTGGCATCAGGCTCCAAAAGACCAAGAAAGACATGTTGGGGTTCTTCTAAGCCATTTCCTTTATTGTTCACCATCTATAGGCAAAACTCTGGCCAAACTTCTTAAAGTGTAGGATTTCAGGAAAGTTGAGTTTGCTAAGTGCCCATGTATTGTAAGTGCTCCAGAATTTTTATTAAAACAAATAAAGTTGTTTATATTTTTTTTAATGGAACAGAAATGCCTGCTTTGATTTTCTGGCAGATGTTGACAATTCTTTCCAGGATATTTTGGATCTTCAAATGGTTCCTAAATCTGGAGAACTTGTCCCTGTACTTGTTTCAAGTCTTTCTGCGAGAGAATTTGTAATCTACCAGTACGGCATTGTCATTTTGCAATTTCTCCGACCTTATATTGGTGTAAGTGTTGAAGAAGGGGAAGTGCCTTAAACAAACAGTTTCCATTCTGCATGGGATCTATGAAAAAAAATATTTAAAAGAAATAGTTTATATTTTAAAACTTTAAGAAATGTTGACTCTAATCAATAGATCAGCCTGGCTTAAACAGAATAACTGTGCTACGTTCCGTCTTGTTGTTCTCCCCTCTCTTCCCAAATAGTAGAAATAAAAATAGGAGTAATTACTATTTTGAGAAGTAAAATTTCTTTTTTCACCATGACTGTCCATCCAACTGTCTTTTGTTTCAATTTTCCTCTCTTTATGCATGAGATACTCTCCTTGTTTTCCTCATAGGTTTTAGCCCTTATACATGAAAGCAACTGCACCTTCTACCAATCAAGGTGTTCTCTTCCAAATGCTGAACAAATAAAATGGAAAATTGGGGTTTCAAATTTTCTTCACGAGACAATAAAAAAGAAAAGAAGGGAACAAAAAGGCCAAAACACATTCCCTCCAGCAGCCTGCACCCAGATAAGCAGGGATTAACTCCAGACAAACAACCAAAAAGAAAACAATACCCTAATCAAGAAGCTACCAAGGAGAAAAACACACACCCGTACAAACACTAGGAGAGCAAACTATTATATATAAAACAGAGAGAAAACATTACGCACCTCACACTGATGATGTTACCTAGTTGGGTAATGAAACATTTGTAAGCAAACAGCCAAGCCCAAAGAGCATCAAAGACTCCAAAGTTCAACCCTGAGCTAGAAATATTCTCTTCTGTTGGAATTTTACAGTCCAAATGAACTTGTTATATACTGTATTTTGAATTTCCATCCTGGACTGGAAAGCAAATCATAGCCACCATTTCTGGTTACTTTTAGGCTCCAGAGGTGGAATTGTGCCTGGCCTCCAGAATTCCTTCTAGCAAAGCTCCTGGGAATGCTTTCAGAAACACCTTTTATTACCAGGTGAGCTATCCTGAGTGGAAAAATATAACAGGTACGGACTTAATTCACACATTGCACTGTCCTATTGGCTTTGGGATAGATAGTACACTTTCCGCACAAGCCCTGTTGTGGCTAAGAAACTATGATGAAGGTTCTTTAGCTGGATTCCACTAACCATTTGTAGTTTATTCCACACAGCAGGATTAAGTACACCATGACTTAATTACAATGGGTTAACCCACTCAAGAGTGGAAGGAAAGTTCAAGAAAAATTTGTGCATCTGTCCAAAAGTGTGTCAGTCCATGGATCCAGTTGTGGTTGTGGTTATCTCTTAAAGAGGCAATGCCCGTGTTCTTTTTTGATGAGTTACTACCAATTGCAACTTCATTCCCATCCTCCATCTAGGCCCAAAAACCTGGAGGAGACGGTTAGGTCATCAGAGCACGGTTGAAAATACAAGTTTCAGAGTGAGTGAGCCAAGGAGAGTGTTCAAAAAGGAAGGTGTGATGGAGAACTTCCTAAAGATTAGAAACTTGAAGATCATGGGTGTCAAAGCCTCAGAATCTTACGGATCTCCATTTTTCTTTTCTGCCATATTTTTTAAAGGGATCTTAATCTGCTTTTTCTTCAGATTCCTGGCCATCAACTGTTTGTCTTAAGAGAGTCTCTGGCCTGTGTTGGGAGCTTTGTCCTGCTTCTTGTCCACTGCTTGGCCCACATCACTGCCAAGGACTTCAACCAAGATTCCAAGCCAGCATTTCGAAGGCTGTTTTACGAGGTAAAGAATAACGGCCAACTTAAACTCTGGGGTTCTTTCTCCGTCCTTTCCTTATTTGCAAATGCTGCTTTGCCATGGACCTCTTTGGTCTCTAATCTAGAGTTTCTCAACCTTGGCAACTTTAAGATAGGTGTCAACTCATAAAGCATTCCTGGCTTGCTCTCGAGTTGCCATAAGAAGTAGTGGGGGGATATCTGATGGAGCAATTTGGTTGCAATGACCAGAAGCACATTCCACGCATACCTTTCTCCAGATTGTGTCCCAGGTTACCAGAGCCAGCCAGAGAGGCGTGTTTTCTAAATTTTCTACAGCCCATGAAAGTACTTCATTGAAGAATGTGATTTATGACACATCCTGGGAGGAGAGGGGAAACAGAGTCATAGGTGGGCAGAAAATTATGTTGGGCAGAGCCAGCTGCACTTGGGAAAAGTGCCAACATGTTACTCCTTATAAATAATTGGGTTTCTTTTGAAACTTAGCTCAAGTTTCAAGAATTAATTAGGGCATCCATTGGAACCCTGACAATAGGTGGACTTCAACTCCTAGAATTTCAGATGCTTGATTGTCCACTGTACAATCCTCAGCATTTATGACTTTCCTCCTATAAGCAGAGAGCTATTGACACCCTCAATTGCAAATAACCTTCTTATCCTTTCCCTCGTTTGCACCTTAATGCATTTTCTTTCCTACAATGTTTTCTGAATTGACTTTCTCCAGATAAGATACTTGGAATTTTCTCAACGGTCCAATTTTCTTTGCTTCTCAGGCCCTTAAAGCCTGCCTGGGGGAACTGTTCTCACTGAAGCTTCAGGAGGCAACATTTTCAGAAGAAGGTAAATCTGCTGCCACTGTGATCAAGCAGGGTTTGCAGAAGAGCAAGGAGGCATCTGCTGAGCTTTTCTCGGAGCCCCTGCATGCCAAAGCAAAGACTTGCATGGACCCCCAAAAGGTGAATACTTCAGGTATTCTCTGCTTCCTATAAAGATGTCCTGGTTGGACAGGTTTGTTCCCACAAACATCCTCTATGTGCGTACATGTCCGTGTATGAGTATGTTTGGGGCTATGAGCTAAGTCTTTGTGTGGTTAGCCAGCAGCAGGTGCAGACGGCTGAGGAGAGCGAGGACTCAGATGAGGGGCCAGGACCATTAGAGATTGGACTGCTGTCTTTAGAGATTGTGGGGGCTGGCAGCAGTGATGAGGAAGTTCCTGAGGAGCCTGTGCCAATTCTGTGTGTGCACAGGGCTGCTCACAGGAAAGAGTAGCTGCAACAGCACGGGCAACTCAGGAGTAAGACTGCAAGGTAATGGCCCCTCCCTCAAGAAGATAAAAGCCAGCTGTGAAACAAACCTTCTTTGCAGAAGGCAAAGACATTTTGAAACTCAGGCTCATGGACATTACAGTATCTTAATTTGGTATTTGAAGACTCTTATGTTGTAAATTATTTCTTATTTGTTAGTTTTTAGCAGCCTTGAAAAAAACTTGGCAAGGCTCTTTGTTGTTGGAGCTGATTAGTTGGAAGCAGCCTTTTATCTGTGAAGAAACAGGACTCATAGATGAAACATTAAAAGGTTGGGCTGCTGCCTTTGTCTTATGTTGTTCTTTTGGAACCAGGTTGGGTCAGAACAGCCTTAGAACTAATTTGGAAGAAAGTGAACACCTCCAACTAAGAACAAGGGTTCCACAAATCAACTAGATCTGCTGTACTATTCTCTATCACTCTCTATCACTTCCTAAGCTTGTGTAGATCCTGCAGAGCAGGGGTGAATTGATACCAGTTTGCCCCAGTTCAAGCGAACCGATTGCTAATTTTATCATTACTGGTTCAGCAAACTGGTAAATCCCATGCCTGGATGGTCCCACCCATCCTGTCCCATCCCTCTTTCTCTGCCCTTTCCCTCCCAGGAGTCCCCATGTGGCCTGTTTTGGATGCCAGGTAAGTACAGAGCCCGTGTGGAGGCTCGGAGAGGGCAAAATACAGGCCTCTCAGAAGTTCTAGAAGGCTGGAAATGTTTCATCCTCCTAGAGGCTCAAGGAAAGCTTCTGGATCCCAGGGAGAGTGAAAATGTCGCCCCACCATGGTGCAGGAGGCCGACTATGCAGGAGTGGGATTCTACCAGTTCGTACCTATTCACTAGAACCGGTTGTTAACATTCTAAGCAGTTTGGAGATCCAGTTGTTAGAAGAAATTACTGGGCTAATCCTGTAAGGAAGGCAGGAAGGAAACATTCTGGGGTTGCTTACAGAAACTGCCTCTCCATTGACCCTTATTACATTCTTGGCAGGACTAGATTTCCTGTCTCTGGAACATCTCTGGAGTTTTTTTCTCCTCCTTTGCTGGTATTTTGTTTGTGTGGAGTCACCATTCAAAGTTACAAAGGCACTGAAAGAAGTGACTTATGACCATTTTTCACACTTATGATTGTTGCAGCATCCCCACAGTCATGAGAGGCCAGGCGAGGAGATGCGTGCCTCGATGTGAGTGATATTGAGTTGGCCATGCCTAGCCAGGCACATGACCACCAAGCCACACCCACCAACTAAGCCACACCCACAGAACTGGTTGTTAAAAAATTTGAATCCCACCCCCACGCCCACCCAGCAACCGGGCAGAGAACCAGTTGCTGAAATTTTGGAAGCCCACCCTTGCTTCAGATCTTCTTATGCTTCCTCTCTCCTGCTTCAGGATGTCAGCAGAGCAATGGAGAAAAACCAAAGGGAGGTCCTGTCCTTGGAAGACCAATGGTTGACCCAGGAAATTGAGAGGCTCCAGTGGAAGCTTTGGAAGGACCAATGGCCTGAGTGAATTTTGGAAGCTCTGGTAGAAGTCATCAAGGCAGAATAATGGAAGGACCATGGATAACCAACTTTGGCCATTTTTTCTACACTAGTGGAGCATAACCATTGGAAAATAAATGGTCAGAAGGAACGTAAAAGTAGAAGGAAGACTGAGCTTAATCCACACAGAATGTTACATCATGCTCACAAGCGTGATGACCACATGTTAGCATTGCATGAACTTTGAATTGCAGCATTATAACCAGCGTCTCAGGTCTCTCTGGAAGATTAAAACGTGCAGCTTTGCAGGGGAAGTGTTCTTTTCGGAAAAGCCATTGGAGATTCCTGTTGTGGTGTGGGTGGTTGTCACCTTTCTTCTTGTGTTATTTAATTTAATCAAACTAATCATGGAGAGAACCAACCTGGAACTAAGGAAGAATTTTCTTGACAGTTGGAACAATTACCCAGTGGAACAAGTTGCCTCCAGAGTGCTCCAACACTGGAGGTTTCTAAGAAAAAATTGGATGGCCATTTGTCCAGAATGGTACAGGGTCTTCTGCTTGAGCAGGGGGATGGACTAGAAGACCTCCAAGATCCCTTCCAATTCTGCTATTCTGTTATGCAGTGTGACAACTGATTCAGTCTATGTATTCCTTTCAAGTAATGAAGCAATAACCAAACTCATTTAGAAGTGGTTAGATAATCAGAAGGGTACTCCTTAAGGAGACCCTATCTCAAAGATAGTATGGCTAGCATGCTGACCACGTAGACAAAGATAAATAATAATGTCACGTAGATGCATTTATCAAAAGCATGTCAGCATTGTTCTGTAGTTCCCACCATGTTTGCCATTGTCTTTGTCTTGCTTTGCAAGGTCAAAGATACGCAATCTGGGTTCTGCTTTGGTTCAAGGCTGTTCAGCAAAGGGTCAGGGCTTGGCTGGGGGCATGCTAGCAAAATGATATTGTATCTTCAAAGGGGACCAGGCCACCGTTCAGCTTGAAAAGAAAATGTGTACTCCAAATAAACAAGGGATGAATCACCAAATGATTCGATCACAGTTGTCTGGATTCACAGGAGACAATAAACCAGAGACCACAGCAACCAGGTTCACCCAATACGCTTAGTTCAAACTGAACCAACTATTTTGCAGTTTAGTAGAGGGTGGGAGGGAGGGGAGAGGGGGGAAGGAAGGAGGGAGAGAGAGAAGGAAGTTGAAGGAGGGAGGAGAGGGAAGGGAGACAGGAAGGAAGGAAGGGAGGCGGGAGGGAAGGAAGGATGGAGGGGAGGGAAGGAAGAAAGGAAGGAAGGAAGGAAGCCTGGTTAGTCTACCAAAATCCACTCAAAACATCTTGCCGATGGCTCTCCTGGGCATCCAGCAAAAATTTTGGCAGACTTTGTTGCCGAGTACTACAAATATCAAACACTTGTTGCTCGTTCATGAATTAATTAGGTACCTCTAGACCCCATTTTGGAAGACTTGTGTCTTTAACTTGCCAAAGGATAGGGCTCCTTTAAAACCCTTTGCATACTCATAGCTGCAGAACAATAGTTACAAGCTTAATGATTTGCCATCCCTTGATGGATCCAGCATGGTATATAAAGTGCAGCCAGGAGTCATAAAATTGTTGGAAAGGGACGCACAACGCTGGTTGCTTCCTCCATCTTTTCTCTTGCCAGGTTAACATAGAGTATTTTGTCTGAAGCCACACGCAACCTTGGGGAACAGAGGGAGATAATGTCTCTTGATGCTTGAGAGAGGTCTACAGTGTAAGCTACTTTCCAGCCCTTGCAAGCTGCCCTGGCTTCCAAATGGTTTGGGGCTGGATGAAGCTATTGATCATGACAGGATGTTAGTGTGGGGCTAGGCCACTTTGAAAGGAAAGAGCAGCATTTCTGATTTTTCTTTATTTTTTTAGTTCACGGGAGAATTTATCAGCATTTTTTGGTGAATGTTTTGCTTCGTGCGTTCTTGTTTTCTAACCTGCTAATGCTGTCGTGGATTTAAAGCTGTTAATCCAAAATTCAAATGCATGGGAATTACCCAGGAGAGAATATTTGCAGCTCGAGGCTGAATTGTGAGATGCTTGGTGCTCTCTGAACTTGGTTTTCTTGCAGATGTTTCATTACCCAGCTAGGTGACATCATCAGTGCTAGAAGGAAGTGGGATTGGAGGAGGAAGAGGAGGAGGAAGGAAGACTGTGTGGTTTTTGATGCTGAGATTGGTTGTTTTCTTGCAGATGTTTCATTACTCAAACTAGGTAATCAGTGCTAGAAGGGAGTGGAGTTTGTGGAGAGGAGGAGGAGGGAGGAGG
Source organism: Laticauda colubrina (assembly GCA_015471245.1). Classification (NCBI taxonomy): domain Eukaryota; kingdom Metazoa; phylum Chordata; class Lepidosauria; order Squamata; family Elapidae; genus Laticauda; species Laticauda colubrina. The sequence continues at coordinate 2,405,530 of BLBF01000059.1, read as the reverse complement.
AAGAGGACTGGGAGGAGGACAAGGACAATGAGGATGACTGTGGGGTCTTTGGAGGTCTCTGAACTTATTTTCTTGCAGACATTTAATGACCCAACTAGGTAACATCTTCAGTGAGAGGAGGGGGAAAAGGAACACTGAGTCCTTGGTACTTTGTTTTCTGCAGATATTTAAAGACCCAACTAGACAATCCCATCAGTGCTGGAAGGGAATGGGTTTTGCAGGGTGGAAGATAACTGTGGGATCCTTGGTGCTCTCTAAGCTTGGTTGCTTTCTTGCAGATGTTTCATGACCCAACTAGGTAGCATCATCAGTGCAAGAAGGGAGTGGGGTTCAGTCTCATTTTATGAGTGGCTTGTTCTGCCAGTGTTGGTGGGAGGATATTATGCTATCCTGTCCCACGAACAGCGTAGTATAGAATGTATTAAGACTGAGTGGGAAGGAAGGAGGCATTCCATGGGTTCAACACCCCTTCCCAAGAAGAAATCTTCAGTCTACAATGGAGAAAAAAGTCCTATTTGATCCAGAGAGTTCCACATGGCCTCAGATATCTTTTAATGTGCTGGGTGTAAGAAGGAAAGAGACTTATTCACATGACTGTGGCTGTCGTCTTGATATTCTCACTCACCCATGGACAGGGTGATTTCATGGACGTGCCGATAAAATGTTCTTTGAAAACAGTATGGAAGAAATCGTCCTTTCTTTCTTTCCAGATCCCCCCCTCCTTCAAGTCCCTAATCTAATCCAGAGCTGTTGTCTTTCCCATCCATGTCCCACCTGTTTAGCTTTCATAAGATCAGTAAATCACCAGATGTTGTATCTGCAAAATTATCTTGGCAACGCAAAGTAGATACTAGCTTAGAAGGTTACCCAGATGGAACATCTGGTTTTTCACAATGCAGAAATATAATTAACCAATTTTCTGTGGGGAAATTAAGGTGATTTCTCTGTAGTGCTGCCTGGTCTTGAGGCTTTAGAGCAGGGGTCTCCAGCCTTGGCTACTTTAAGACTTGTGGACTTCGACTCCCAGAATTCCTCAGCCAGCTTCGCAAATCCACAAGTCTTAAAGTGGCCAAGGTTGGAGACCCCTGCTTTAGAGCAGGGGTTGGCAACCTTAAACACTCAAAGAGCCACACAGGTCCTAACCGGAAATCCCCATTCAATTCTGGAGCCGACCAGGCTCTCTGGCAGTTCCCCCACCATCGAGTTTCCTCCTAGCACAGCGTCCTTTTTCCTCTGTGGTCTGGAAGTCCGGTTCCCCCAACATAGAGTCTCCTCCTAGCATGGCATCCTTTTTCCTCCACCCGTCCTAACCAAAAGCTCTATCAATTGTGGAGCCGACCGGCAACATGGAGCTGCAGCAGAGGAACATGAAAGAGCCACATGCAGCTCCAGAGCCACAGGTGGCCGACCCCTGCTTTAAAGGAAACAAGATTTGTTAATTGAGCTGGCTCACTTTGCCAGAAGACCCACACACACACACACACATAATATCTATCTCCCTCTCCTTCCTTCACAGAGTAAAGGGTGCTTTGAAAAGCAACCAAGAAAAACATTCCATTTTATTAATAAGAGAATTTCCTTTTCACAAGTTTTCCACGAGCGCCATCTTCGCAGTTCATTTTTCACTCATTGCCCATTTTAAAAACAGTATTAAAAATGTTTAAGAGACTGCCGCTTGCGACCATGCATTTTAAAAAAAAAGCTTACAAAGCAAATAATTTTTTAAAAAGTTTGCGAACACGCACGAGAGAGAGAGAACGAGAGAGCGGGGGGGGGGGGGGGGAGAATTGTGTTTAAGTGCTCCAAAAGATTGGTTTTTCTCCTGGGGAAGAAACTGCCAGCTGCCCTCCGGCGTTTCAGCGGCCCACTGTCCAAGTCTCTGGCCTAGGTGCAAATCAAAGCTTTATCGACTGGAATTGACCCAGTGGTACCTGTCCACTCGCGGGCAACCGAATGGCAGGGAGGGGCGGCAGATTTTGTACCCCTTGTAGTGGAGATAATAAGCAGCAGCAGGATTTGGATGGACGCCATCAGGAACAAAGCATCTTCGGTGAGAATACTGGGCCCAGAGGGGTAACGGCTCATTGCACTGAAAGCAGATGGAGACGATGAGGGTGAAGGTTGAGGAGGGATGGTAGCCATCTCCTGCCAGCCTCTTGCAGCTCCTCCGCTCAGCTCCTTCCTCTCCCATTGTTCTGACTGAGCTGCTTTTGATAGCTCTCTGTTTCTGAGAAGCACTGTCAGTTTTCCCCTCTTCCCTCCCCACTTTCTCTTTCTCTTGTGCTGAAGCACTCATGACCCTCCCAATCATCCATCCATGACTCCATGGGCGCATCGCTCTAGACTTCCAGCCCAGGTGGGACTGGGCCTGCCTGGCACTTCAATAAGTTAAGGGGTTCTTTCTTTCTCAGTCTCTTGGAATGGAGCTCCCTTGGAGCGAAATGTTGCTTCTTTCTGGGAGGGAGGGAGGGAGAGAATAGGAGAGAATAGAGAGAGAAGGAAGGAAGGAAGGAAGGAAGGAAGGAAGGAAGGAAGGAAGGAA
>BLBF01000059.1:2389652-2402978 GCA_015471245.1 Laticauda colubrina | reverse complement strand
AGGAAGGAAGGAAGGAAGGAAGGAAGGAAGGAAGGAAGGAAGGAAGGGGAAAACAGAGAGGGAAGGAAGGAAGGAATAGGAGAATAGAGAGAAAAGGGAGGGAGGGAGAGGATGGGAGGGAAGGAGATGGATGTATCTCAACCTTGGTAAGCTTGAATGCACTTCAATGGCTAGAGAATTCTGGGAGTTGAAGTCCACCCATCTTAAAAGGTCCAAGATTGAGAAATCCTGGAGTCCAAGCCACCCACAGCTTCTTCCTCTCACCTGATAGATGCTGTTGGGATTGCTAACAGTTGGGATGCTTTTGGGTTCCCTGGTGGTACCATCCTCCTCAGAAGAAGTGCTGGAGTGATAATCGGAGGTGGTGGAGGAGGCCTTCTCCACCGCCTGCCGGATGCCCTGAGAGACGTCATAGTCATCCTCTTGGCCTGTGAAGTGAGCCACGGTGAACGCTGGGTTTTTCTCGCCGTATCTAAATGGGGGATTGGGTTAAGCAGGGCAGCAAGCAGAGCCCCAAGCAAGGAATAACTCAGTCCTAAGAGCAAGGTTTCCCAAACCTCTTCCTTCACTGCCCCAAAACATTTATTATATTTTTAATTTACTATCTGTTCCTCCCTCTTTCTTTCCCTCCTCCTTCCCTTTTTCTCCCTTCCTTTCTCTCTTCCTTATCTCTACCACTCTTCCTTCCCATTTTCCTTCCTTCCTTCCCATCTCTCTGCCACCCATCTGACATATGTGACTCTGGGAAACACACAATAGAATGGAAACACATATTTTGTACATACTATAAAATAAAAATATACCTACAACATGCTAAGCCATGCAGCAGGTTTAACAAATTGCAATTGCTTGGTTGACTCAACACCCTACACCCAACCTGGGCAGAGTCAGCTTAAAGGAGGCCATTGCATCTACTCTTGGGCTGTGCCCATTTGTCAGGCTAATGTTTGGCTTAATGTCTCCTCACACACACCACTGTAGTTGGATTAGCAAACCAGGGTTAACCCAATCCTGACTTAGCCTGGATGCCAAAAGACCAGTCCTGGGGGCAGAGAAGGAAGCCCCTTCCAGCACGGTAGGCTCACCTGCAACAGACATCAAAGGGGTCAACCCAGATGGTCATCTCTTTGGGCAAACCGAGGCTCTGAAAGTCCACGTTGCTCACCATGCATGCTTGGTCCAAGAGTGGATCTTTTGCCTGAAAGTGGTTTAGCCTGATGCACCTGAAAAGAGCTGGGTGGATTAAAACACTCCCCACCAGTGGGAATGGGAGGTCATCGAGACATATGTCAACTCATAAAACATTCCTATGCCTGTTTTAGTAGTTGCCATAAAAAAAAAGGGGGGGGGGAGGAAGGAAATCTGGAAGAGCAGTTGAAAGCAAAAGTGCATTTCAACTCTTATCTTTAAACAATTGTAACTAAAATGCCAGAGTTTTTGCCCATAAATATATTTAATTGGAGAACCTGAATGATGACCCCCAGCCTTTCACCAAATGCTCAATTGGAGAATCTGATTTATGACACACCCAGGGGGGAGGGGGGAAATGGGATCACAGTGGCTGTAAATTACTTATGCCAGAATTGGCTTCAATCAGGGCAGTGCCAGTATGTCGCCTCTAATGAATCTGTTGAAGTTTTTTAAGGTTGGCTCCAGAATCATGATTTAATTAGGGCAATTGCTGGAATCCTGACAACGTCTTCTTCTAAGTTAACCACAACTGAGAAGGGGAGGCCAGGCAAAGGAGCCAGAGAACTTGTGAAAGGCATCTGGGGCAAGGGAGCCCTGAGCAAAGATCCAGACTAACCCACTTCCCATCCACATTCAGACAGGTCAAGATGGCAGCTCAAAGGCTACACTTTGCTCATTTGAACAACACTTATGGGTTGTGTGAAGACAGACTATGTTCGTTTATGCATCAACAGAGCAGCAAGCCTAGACAGGGTTATTCCAGGAACCCGGTTACATGCCTCATGTTAAAACCAAGTTCCTAATCTCGGCAGCAAAACCAGATAGAAATTCAGTTGCTCAGTTTGCCAATGCTCCAAACCTCACTCTGCGTGTTGGCATACAGCCCCACCATCAGAGGTGGTATTCATCCGGTTCTGACCGGTTCTGGAGAACATTTTGAGTAGTTCAGAGAATCGGCCAATCCCACCTCTGACTGGCCCCGCCAACCCCATCTCTTCTCTGCCTCCCATTGAGTCCCAGCTGATCAGCTGGGTCTCCTTTGGTTGCCCTGCACGGGAGAACAGAGCTGGAAAGCAGGTTACTGGGGTGGGGAGGAAATGGGGATCTTACAATATGCCCACCAAGCCCACCAAGCCACACCCACAGAACCGGTAGTAAAAAAAAAATTGAATCCCATCACATCTCTAGCTTTGGTTGCATTCCACCTTCTCATCAAGCCCAGGAAGTAGGTTGGGATGACCCAAGAAACCCAAGAGTTTGATGAGGAGATCCTAGCCATGGGTCCTTCTGGTCCATGCCACACAAATCTAACCGGGGAATCTGAAAAAAGGGGCAGATTGGGGAATCAGGAAGACCCCAAACCACCTTCTAATCAGGGAAAGTGGAGTCGTGCTGTTGCTGCTACCACCCCCTCTTCTCACCAGCAAGTACTTATATTGGGTTACCCAATGGATGGGCCTGGCGTTGACTTCCAGCAGCTCTCTTCATATTTTGGGGGAGGAAAAAAACAGACCGCAATTGGCTGAGAATTTTGCTGGGGTGGGTGGGAGACGCAAGATGGGTCTGTATTAGGGAGGGGGAGGGCCCCCTTTTGCAAGAGATCTAGACCAGGAGGGGCGCTCCTAGGGGATGGGGTGTCTTACCGGAAGCCTTGTCCTTTTGTGGGATTGTCGAGATACCAGTGGTTTTTATACCTCTCGAAGAGAAGCGTGGTCAGCGTGCAGGCAAACTTCTCCATCTGCTGCTTATTCAGTTTGTTGTGTTTTTTCACCAGGCGGGTGATGAAGAAGACGGTGGCTGCTATTTCATCTTTCATGCTGTCCCTTCTGCAAGAGGAACCCCCCTGCAGGAACACAACTGGGGTGGGGGGGGATTGGAGCAGAAGACCTGCGGTCAGCCCTGTTCCTGTAACCAACAGGGTATGTCATGTCTCACAAGGATCTCAGCTGGGTCTGCCAAAGGCTTTGGATACCCCTGTCTGTGCATTCATAGCACACATATCAAGTTAAGAGTTTCCTGATAAAGGAGAATATTTGGAGGTCCTTGGTGCTCTCCGAGCTAGTTTTCTTGCAGACGTTTTGTTACCCAAACTAGGTAACATCATCAGTGCTAGGAGTGGAGTTTGTGGTGAGGAGGAGGAGGAGGAGGAGGAGGAGGAGGAGGACTGTGAGGACCTTGGTATTCTCTGGGTTTAGCTGTTTTCTTGCAGATGTCATATTATTCATCTGGATAACATCCTCAGTGCCAGTACTGATGTTACCTAGTTTGGGTAATGAAACACCTGCAAGAAAACAAGCTCAGAGAGCACCAAGAACCCCTCAAGCTATAGTTTGCTTATTCAGTTGGGAGTTTAAGCCACAATTGACTAGACTCAGAGATCAAGCCATAAATGATGGCTGCAACCATTAAAGAGAAGATCTTAAACAACCTAAGCCAAGTGCAACCTGCTCACACGCCATCTTAGAGTAAAATGCGATACTTCTGGGTTACAAGCATACAAACCAAGAATGAGAGTTATTTTTTAAAATAGGAGATATCTAGATCTTCCTATCATTGTCATTGCTTTGTGCTGGCATATTCAAATCTCTCAGCTACATATCTGCCTCAAGCTTTAGATAGTTGGCCTGTTCCCTACTTTTGGTGTTCAAAAGAAGCCAACAGGATTCCCAGCCAGCTGCTCTCCAGATACTTTTATTAAAACTTGTTAGCTAGAATAACAACCCCCATCCTCCCCAGCCAATACAAGCATGGGATAGACAGACATAGCATGTAAGATGCTTAACTACTTGCCCAGGAGAATGAAGATTGCAGTATCACCTTCACATTTGGTGTAGACCACTACTCATCGTTGGAACTTGAAGATGGGTGGACTTCAACCCCCAGAATTCCCTAGCCAGCCATCTTCAAGTTGCCACTAGCAGACAAGAGCACTCTCAAATATTCAGTATTGTAAGGCAACACTCTGCAAACCTGGTTTGTACATTCTACTAAACCAGCATTAGCTTTAACCATCATTGGCTGAATGTTTGGCAAGATCTGGCTTTTACTCAGGAAGTTAAATTAACAGTGGATTAGTGGAAGGAAGTTAAAACATCCTTACACTAATCCACATTACCTCTTATACAAAAGAGTCAAATCCCAGGGACAAAACAATATTACACATAGAGGCACACCCCTGAGATAATCTAGAATTACCTTCAGGGAAAAAAAATCTTAGCTGAGCTAGTCACAGACTGGCTGAGAATTCAGGGATCCTGGCTGAGAAACAGACAAACCAGCTTTGGCTTTGAGATTATTTGGCAACCATTTGCATGTGTCTTTCTCTCAAACTCTGCCGTCTTCTCCTTGCCCTTCAACAAACACTCCTTCTGTTAGCCAAATAGCTATCTTGCTCACCTTTGGGGGTTTATATTAGGAGAGGTGGAGCTTTTGCAGCCCTAACAGGTGTATGCCCTGGAGGTGATTGAGCACCTAAATCATTTAATTTTAGTCCCCAGATTAAATTTCTCTCTTTTCCACTGCAGCCCTTGGGCTGGGTCTAAAATCAATGGGATTTCCATCCCTGGAGGGTTCAAACATGCCTGTCTGAAATGGACTAGGCTAGGGTCTCCTGCTTGAGCAGGGAGGTGGATTAGAAGACCTCCAAGGTCCCTTCCAACTCTGATTCCAGCCCAACTCCTGAGAAAAAGGAGATGAAGAGGCAACTGTACTTTCCGCCCCCCACCCCCCAGGATAAGCCTCTTATATATAACAGAAGGAAGGGGTCAAAACTGCATTGAAGAAATGCACATTACAGCAGAGGGTTCTCCATCTGGACAACTTTAAGATGCGTGGACTTCAACTCCCAGAATTCCCTTGCCAGCACAGGGGAAGGGGGTGGATAGCCAGACAGCCCAAATTCAGGAATGAAAATCAAAGGGGGAGGAAGGAAGGAAGGAAGGAAGGGAGGGAGGGAAGGAAGGAAGGAAGGAAGGAAGGAAGGAAGGAAGGAAGGAAGGAAATATAAGAGGAAGGAAGGAGAGAAAAGAGAAAGGAAGGAGAGATGGAAGAAGGAGAGATAATAAGAAGAAATAAGAGGAAGGAAGGAGATAAGAGGAAAGAAGGAAAGATAAGAGAAAGGAAAAGGAGATAGAAGGAGAGATAAGAAGAAGGAGAGATAAGAGGAAGGAAGGAGATAAGAGGAAGGAAGGAAAGATAAGAGAAAGGAAGGGGAGATGGAAGAAGGAGAGATAAGAGGAAGGGAGGAGTTATGGAAGGAAGGAAGAAAGTCCCAAAGGTGTTTTTTCAAGCATAATCTTGATGACTCTATCATGAATCTCTGTAGGGAAGGAAGAAAGGAAGGAAGGGAGGGAGGGAGGGAGTGAAGGAAGGAAGGAAGGAAGGAAGGAAGGAAGGAAGGAAGGAAGGAAGTCCCAAAGATGTTTTTTCAACCATGAGCTGGATTACTGAGAATCTCCATAGATGAAGGAAGGAGAGATAGGAAGGAAAGATAAGGAAGGAAGGAAGGAAGGAAAGAAGGAAGGGACTCCACCTTTTCCAGTTTTTGGATGGAGTACCGATCTCAGTCCAAGCATTCCTTCGTGGATTAAATTCTGGGTCTCCCTCTTTTGCAGGGCAAGTCCAGACAGGACTGTAAGCAAAGCCACGCATCTGTTCTCTAGCAACAGCAGGCTTGGCTTGGAGCAAACATTGTCCTCCTGAACACTAGAAGATGGTGGATGGGACTTTCTTTGGACTTTCCTGCACCAGGAGAATGTCTAAGCTAAGGTCCCACCTGGGACTCTCCTTTCTATCGTGTTCACCTTCAGCAACGTGCCATGAAGGTCTCCAGAGATGGAAGAGTGGAATGGCCCAGAAGAAAACCTTCTTGGAGTTGTGAAGGAAGATGAGAGAAGAGCAGATGGACCTTTTGGGCAGGTAAGTTGGGCAGCAGGAGAAGAGGTCCTTGGGAGGGGCCTGGCGCAGCTGAAATCTTTAACATGGTTCAGGTGGCATCTTGGAGGCTTAATACATAAGTAAGTGGCTTTTTCATCTTCTGCGCAGTATATAAATAGGCAACTTCTAAATATGTTGGGTTTTGTTCACTGCCCAAAGTCCCTCTGTGAGGGAGGAAGTTCCTAAATTTGATAAATAGATAAATTATTCTTTCAAAAGGGACAACTTTTGATGTTAGCATTGGAGCATTAATGATAGACCATGTCCATCTCTTGACCAATGTTTTATATCTTTGCTCGTCTCCTTTCCCGAGTGATCAACTGTTGGCTCTTAAAATAGCAATTGCCTGGTGTTCAAAACTTGCTTTCTTTTCAGTGGTCAACCCTAATGTAACCTGCATTTAGAAATAGTTTCTGTATTTAAACACTCAGTTGCGTGTCAAATTTTAAGACACTTATTCCTGACAAATGCTGGATCTGTCCCAATTTCATCTTCACCGTTTTCCTGCCTTAGAAACATTTTATTTAACCTTCCAAGGAATGTATGCAACATTTCAATATTAGCAATGCTACTATTCAGAATATATTTACATTCTGATTGGATGGATTATACATCCAGGTGGATACTTTTGTTTGTTTGTTTACATTTATGGAGCTGGCCATCTCACTTGTGTGACAAGGCTTACATGGCTGTGAAGTGTTTGCACTTGGATATTCTATAAAACTGCACCGAACTGGTCAACCCAGAGGTCTTCAAACTTGACAGCTTTAAGACTTGTGGACTTCAACTCCCAGAATTCCTCCTCTAGTCATGTGAGCTCAGGAACTCTGGGAGTTGTAGTCCACAAGTCTTAAAGCTGTCAAGCTTGAAGACCCTTGGGTCAACCTCATTCATTCTACCTCAGTGTTTCTCAACCTTTGCCACTTTAAGATGTGTGGATTTCGACTCCCAGAATTCCCTCAGGCAGCATGCTTTAAGACAGAGGGACTTTCAGTTCCCAGAATCCCACAGCCAGTTATTGAGGAATTCTGGGAGTTGAAGTCCACACATCTTAAAATGGCGGAGGCTGAGAAATGCTATTCTAACCTCATCTCCTTTCGCGAAATCTCTCCCTGGCACTTCGCCTCACACAGTGTGAAATATACATGAACAAGACTCTAGGAATGAAGGGAGACTTGCATTTGGTGCCTTCAGCTCTTTGGGGGGGGGGAAAAAAAGATAAGATTATAAATGCAATTCCATCCATCAGTCTGAATTCCCCAGGTTGAATGTTAAACCCTTGGCTTTCAGCACTGCAAAACCATCATTCCTCATTTAATGATATTCTAGACAGTAGCCTAAGTGGAGTGATATGGTCAACCTCCCCTGGCATCATATCTTCACTCTGCTAATATTAGTCCTTGACTTACAAACACAACTGGGGATCGGACTTTTTATTCTTAAGCGAGCCACACCCAGTTTTGCAACCTTTTTTTTTTTTTGCCAGAGCTGTTAACCAAATCACACTTGTTAAGTGAATCACATGGTCATTAAGTGAATCCAGCATTCCCTCCACCAACACCACCCCCATAGGCTGCTGGTTGAAAGCCAGCTGGGAAAGATACAAATGGCGATTCACATAACCCTGGGATGCTCCAACTGTGGTGAACGCATGCTGGTTGCCAAGGGCTTGTATTGTGTTCACGTGGCCATAGGGATTCTGCAACCGTTGTAAGTGAGAGGACTGGCCAGAAGTCATTTTGCTGAGGGCTGTTTTTCAACCTGTCAGTAAATGAATGGTCGTAAGATGAAAAGCTACCTGTAATAGCATCAGGTTGGTTTCAAGTCTTCTTCCTGCTCCTGGTGTGTTTGAGAAGTCCATGGAAACGTTGCATCATTCAGTTGCCGCCGGGAGAAATCAACCTGCCCCCTTTTCATGAGGGCTGGACTGGGCTTGGTTTGTAAGCCACACCTGACCGACCATGGTTACAGAGTGCACACAAATCCTAGGATTGGGGCTTTGGGGCCCAGCTCAAAGACCAGAGATGCAACCGTTGTTCGGTTGGATCTGTTGGTAATCTCGAGTCTTTCTCTTAACCAGGTTTAGAATCCATGGCTGAAGTGATCAAGAATGCTGGTTTAGACATCCATCCTAGAAGTCCTTCTTAAAAGTTCTGGAATATCTCTGCTGCTTTCAGAAGCCAAGAGGATGCAAAGATTATCCATTTGGAAAGAAAATGGAAAAGCACCCCTGATTTATTTTTATTTTATTCCTTCCTTCCTTCCTTCCTTCCTTCCTTCCTTCCTTCCTTCCTTCCTTCCTTCCTTCCTTCCTTCCTTCCCTCCTTCCTTCCTTCTTTCCTTCCTTCCTCCCTTTGAAACGGAGCCCATCTGTCACATTTAATTACCCAGGTGGCTGTTACCACCAGCATTACATGAAGGTAAGCTTCTTATGGGCAAATTCTCAAACTTCCTTTTATGGTCTTGTTCCAGAAGCTTTGAAGGAGTCGCCTTAATCTGTAAACCAGAAGTGTACGAGGAATGCATAGGGGTTTTTTTGAGCTCTGTTCTAAAATGCCAGTGCTCTTTTCTGTTCCTTCAGAAGCATTTGACTCAGGATTGAAACAAAGGGGGGCTGGCACAGGAGACCAAGCCTGGGAGAGGGGAGATGGTGAAGGACTTGGAATCCTGAATTCCCCATGATGAGAGGCACAAGGTGGGCTTGGAGAATGGACACAGCTGTCCCTGAGCCCTTCCCGGTCCTGCTTGGAAGATAAACCAAGTTTAAATTTTGGGATGAAGCTTAGCTGGATGGAAATGGCTGAGTGATGGAGCAATTGCAGATTAGTTTAATCTCATTGTCTAGTTTGATGAAAAGAAGGACTAGGGTGACATGATAGCAGTGTTCCTGTATCTCAGGAGTTGCCCCAAAGTAGGGTGAGTCAGGCTATTCTCCAAAGCACGTGAAGGCAGGAAAAGAAGCAATGGGTGGAAACTGATCTAGGAGAGAAGCAACTCTCCTATAGTACTAAGAAGGAATTTCTTGTTAGAAATTCTTCTTAGAACTAAGGAGAAATTTCCTGACAGTGAGAACAATTAATCAGTGGAACAACTTGCCTCCAGAAGTTGTGAATGCTCCAACACTGGAGGTTTTAAAGAAGATATTGGACAATCATTTGTCCAAAATGGTATAGGGTTTCCTGTCTAAGCAAGGGTTTGGACTAGAAGACCTCCAAGGTCCCTTCCAACCTTATTCTATTCTAATCTAATCAGTAACTGCCAACTTGGAGGAAGGATATTTTAACTGCAGATTTGGGATGCAACCGATTGTTTAACTCTCTGTAGAAAAATACTGTAATTTTTACAGGTGGAGTTGCTTCCTCCTTCCTTAAGTCTATACTTAGTCCCTGACACTGTTCATTTACAGAGGACAAAATATAAGAAGGAGATTAATTCAAGGACCCCACCAGACTGGGGTTAAACTGGACTTTGGTTTAGGCGGGGTCTCAGGAACGGGTAGAGCCTTAGAGAGTGGTTTTATGTATCATGCTTAGCAAAACTAGCATGCATGAGCAGTGGGTATTTTGCATTAGACCTACATATTTATAATGACTCTTGCAGAATTGAGTAAAGAGTTGGGGTATTCAGACATCTCCCACTTTTTAGACTCTTGAGATAGGGCCTGCAGACTTCCAGGTCTATTTTGGGCAATCATGAGGTCTGGAAACTTCAAAATAGGAAGAACAAAAAGTTTCAGGGGGGCAGGTTCTTGTTGCAAGATGCTGTGGTCCAGGAATTTTTACATTTTTACAATCATGAATTGCAAAGGAACCACTGCTGAACCCCTGGTATGTGTGTCTGTGTGTTTTGTTTTTTTTCAGGTTGGCTCCTCCAGATCATGACGTTTGGTTTGTAGGCAGTGTAGTTAGCTGATTGTGATCTCCCCAACAATCACTAGCTTCACTGTCAACAAAACAATCTGCAGAATTCGTCAATCTCCAAGAAGCTTCCCAGAAGCCAGTTACCAGCTGGAACCCAAAGAATTGAGCTTTTTATTCAGATCTCCTGGTCCATGTTGGAGATTTACCGATTCAACAGCGAGAAATACAACCAGTCATAAGGAAATGGTGGGGCATAGAAGTAGTGGAGACACGTCCAACTTCTGCAAAGCTTTGTGGTGATCATGCCGTGAGGACGGTTGGGCAAATTTCAGGGTTCTCTTGTGGCAGATTTCTGGTAGGGTTGGTGGGATGCTCTAGTTGGCATTCAAGACCTATAAAGGAAAGCTGGCATGAAGAGCAGCTGTTGCCTTCAAGGTCCTAGAGGAAATGAAGAACAGGTCCCAAGCCAACGAGATCTTCCAAAAGCCCAATGGAGGGTCTTCTTCCCTGATGGGGAATTGGGTGATGGCCCTGCTAATGGTACCAGATGGTGAAGTTCAGAAAACAAGATCTAGAGAGGCTTGGCTTAGTCTCTTCTCCTTTAGGCATTGGACTGCAATTTTGTCCCGGTAGCATGAAATGGGTATCTTAAAACAAAAAAATCCAGATTTAATCTGTTTGGAAACCACTGAATGATCTCTCAAAGACAAAGAAGGGAGAGAGAAATTAGGCCCAAGCCTCAATATCAGCCTTGTCACCAGGCAGTGTAGTTAGCTGATTGACCAAGGTAACAGTCGCTAACAACACAGCCAAGTGAAGAGGTGGCCCCTCCCTGCAGTTTTGCAATTTGCTTGATGGACTAGTCAACGTCTCCAGGTTGAAGAGTCAGAAGCCACCCTGTGTAGGAGATACCACTGTAAAGGAGTGTTTTTCAACCACAGTGGCTTTATGAGGGGTGGACTTCAGCATAGCTGGCGGAGGAATTCTGGGAATTGAAGTCCACCCACCTTCAAGTCTCTAAATTTGAGAAACATTGTACAAAAATGAAGATCAGCTCATCCCATCTTCATGTTATCCAAAGCAAGGGTCTCCTCCAACCTTGGCAACTTTAAGACGTGTGGACTTCAATTCCAAGAGTTCCTTGTGGACTTCAACTCCCAGAATTCCTTGTTGCCTCCCAGAGTTCCTTGTGGACTCCAACTCCCAGAGTTCCTCAGCCAGCAAAGCTGGCTGAGAAACTCTGGGAGTTAAAGTCCACAAGTCTTAAAGTTACCAAGATGGGACAGCCCTGCTCCAAAGCTTTTGAGGCTGTTCTTCTCAACACTGCCTAACCAACATAACTACTGGAGGGCCTCGGGTTAGGGAAAGCTGGAGAGGAAAGGTTTGAGGGATACATTCCTAAGAGTAAGTCTCATCTCGGTCCTCAACTTGATAGAAACCCACTTTCTGATTTATTAACTTTTCATTCATTGAGACTGCCAGATAGGGAGGTAATTAAATTCCTTGTTGATCAATGTGGGTCATTTACCAGCAATGCTGAGGCTTGACAAGAGTGCTGACAGCCCATAATATTCAGCTGAAGGTCAGTTCCTAGAGGAACTTGATAAGAACCAAAAAGATAGGAGACTAATAAAAAAAAAAAAAATGACGAATTCTGCTTTCTTTCGCAGTCAGCCAGCAAAGCAGCAAAAATTAAGGCTATGCGAATGGGAAGAACAAAGGATTTTTTTTTTTTTAATGTTATGGAAAAAGGGGTTTTGTTGAAAAGTTTTGGGATGTTCCCTTCAACATCTCCGTCTATTGTTCATTTGAGATATCTTCCGAATAAAGGCCAACATTAAAAGTCTTTGGTGACTTCCTTTCTAAGAAACCATTGTCATCTTGTTTCACAGAACTCCAACAAATCCACTCCATTCAAATCCTAAGTTTCTAGCCGCATCTCTCAGAGTAAAAAAAAAATTGATTTAATAGGAGTGGCCATGTTGGTGTTAGCTGGGTGCAGCAGACCCTAAAATACATCATTTCCCCCTTAACCCTGGTCTTCCCCCCACCCCCTGGATATATATTCTCCAATAGGACACATCCATAGCCAAGAGTCATCAATCATGTTCTCCAGTAATATTCTTGCGCTCCAACAACTTTGGGCTGCCAGGGCGATTATCTAGGCACTTAAAGAATGCACTGTTTTCCCCCCACTCCCTTTTTCTGGCAGCTAAAAAGACCAAAGTTGTGTCTTTTTACTTCAGGGGTCTCCAACCTTGGCAACTTTAAGCCTAGTGGATTTCAACACAGCAAAGCTGGCTGGGGAATTCTGGGAGTTGATGTCTGCCAGGCTTAAAGTTGCCAAGGTTGGAGACCCCTGTTTTAGTTGACATTGTGAGGACAGGTAAAAGGGGAACAATGTTTTTCAGAGTCCTCAAATTATGACTGCTCCCTTAGCGACCATTTGAAGATAAGAGGGACCCCCCCAAAAAAGGAACCTGCGACCCATGTTTGAGATTCTGAAGGTCACCCCTTCCCCCAACCCACAGTTGCACGGTTCCATTTTGGGTTATCAACAACCAGCCTGTATTTACAACCGCTTGGAGCACATCAAAGCCATGTGACTGCAATTTATGATGTGTTTGGTCAAAACTGATGGTTTCTGGCCCAAAAAAGGCCCAATGGCAGACCGTGTGTTCACTTCGGACTGCCGTGTTCACTTAACCATGGCCGCAAAAAAAAAGGAACAGACAGCAGTGATCCAATTTTTCTGGACTCAGAAGATTACCAGAGTTTAAGGTCAAGCGCAACTCAATCCATGACAGGGTTTTTTAAAAAAACACACACTGGAAATATAAAAGAGGACACGAGCATTCAGCATTTGCATTAATAGGAAGCATAAGTACATCCATTTTTATGAAGCAGATATGGGGACCATATCATTTTCCAAAGTGGCTTCTGCAGGATTCAAACAGTTCATAAAGACTTCAATGGCTTCTGTAGGATTGGGGGGGCAGGGGGGCTGAATTCCCTGCAAGGGGCCTTAAAGTTTCCCCAAAGTACTAAGGAAATAATAACAACAACAACAACAACAATAATAATAATAATAATGATGATGATATCAACATTAATATCAACATTAATATCAACATTAATATCAACATTAATAATAATAATAATAATATAATGGGATCTGCTTGCATAATCTGCTAATACATCATGCAGTCCTAAACACTTGGGAAGAGTTCGAATAGTGATTTGTGATACGAAACCCAGCATGGTTATCTCGTTTGCTGTGTATACTCTCATTTTTGTGTATAATAATATTAATAATGAAGATGATAAATAATAATAATAA
>BLBF01000059.1:2363179-2388168 GCA_015471245.1 Laticauda colubrina | reverse complement strand
AGGAGTGGGAAGGAGAGATAAGGAGAAGGAAAGAAGGAAGGTAAAGGAAAAGGGAGGGAGGAGAGAGAATGTGAAGGAAGGAAGGGTGAAGAAAAGTGAGGGAGGAAGGAAGGAAGGACAGGAAAGGAGAGATAAGGAGAAGGAAGGAAGGGTAAGGAAAAGGGAGGGAGGGAGGATAGCAGAATAACACAAATGGAAGGGACCTTGGAGGTCTTCAAGTCCAACCCCCCCCCCCCAATGTAGGAAATTCTATACAGTTCTAGACAATGGTTGTTTCCAATCTCTTCTTAAAAACCTCCAGTGATCAGGAGGTAGGGGAAGGGAGGGAGGGAGGGAGGGAAGGAAAGCAGAATAACAGAATAACAGAGTTGGAAGGGACCTTGGAGGTCTTCTAGTCCAACCCTCTGCTCAACTTAGGAAATCTTATGCCATTCCAGACAAGTGGCTGTCCAATCTTCTTTTGCCTGGCATTGTGGTGCTTCTTCTGCTTGGCCTCTGTTCTCTTTGCACTGAATAGCCCCTTCTCGTTTGGAGGAGTTCCTTTTCCTCAGTCACCCCTTCAATGCGGCCACCACACACACACACACACACACACACACACACACACACATTTCCCCTTAGGAATTGGCCTGCATTGCAAGGGGGGGTGTTAGCACCTGGGATCGAAATGTCTATGGAGCTTAATGTGGATCTTCTTCTGCTAATGTAGAAAAGCCACCTCACAAAGGAGAATCTCAGTCGGTGATTTCAATCCATTGTACTATTTTTATTTTATTTCTTTTTTTAGCAAAAACCAGCCATTTGTCTGTTTCATCCTCAGTGAGTGACAGTAAGTATGCAGTTTTACCAAAATGGACATTTTGGAAGGTGCCCTGATATTTATCATAATAGAATCTGAAGCCAAATCACTTAACGCCTAAAAATCCTCGTAAGAGGCATGCCCTGAATGCCAGCAAGGGATGCCAATCACATCTGGTGCCAATCAATTGATTCAGTCCTATATGTGACCTGGTAGGTGATCTTTCCCCAAGCAGCAAATGGAAAGGATAGCATTTTTAATTGGCATTATTAAAAATCAACAACAAATAAACATATTTTTATTGCAAGAACACAGAGCAGGGGAAATACATCTTTTGGGTATCTTCCTGCAGCTGAGATTCCTATATTGCTGTAACTTGGGTGAACAACTATGGCCCCTTTAAGGACTTGTGGTTTCAACTCCCATAATTCCCCAGCTAGCATGGCTGGCTCAGGAATTCTGGGAGTTATAAAGTCCGCAGCTCCTTAAGGGGCCAGAGTTACTCACCTCGGCTTTAACCCAAAATACAATTTTTTGTTTTTGACTAAGCTGGATATGTACAACCGGAAAACCACACCTTATTCAACCAGCTGTACATAAGCCAGGATTTATATGATGTGTAAATCTGGTCAGGAAACTTTCCAAGTTTGTGAATTGCCTGTTGTTTAAGCTAATTGTTGCAGTTCACTTTGTTGACTTAAAATATTTTTTCTCTTCCTTTTTTATTTTTATTTTTTTTTTAAAAAAGGATGAGATCAGTGGGAACAAAAATGAAAAACTTAACTTTCTGCAAGACTTTTTAGCAATAGAATACTTTATTGGCCAAGTGTATTGGCCAAGGAATTTGTCTTGGTGTAAATACTCTCAGAATACATAAAAGAAAAGATACATTCATCAGGAGTCGAAGAAACCCTGTTCTTCCTTTTAGCTGTCCTTGTTTTTCCTTTGGGCTAACTTGTGCATCCAATGTCCTTCAATATCTTTGTTACTATAATTAAAAATAGTTGTTGGTCCAGAAAATCAGGAGTCTGGCAGCACCTTTTCAGACTACTAACCAGCAAGTCACAAAAACCAATGCCTTTTTTCTAAAGGGCTTCTGATTGGGATTGCCGTAGACCCTCCTGTTACAAATCCCGCATCCAGAGTTCAGCTTGAAAAATGATGAAAAATGATTTATTTATTTATTTATTAAACTGAATTTTAAAAGATTTATTTGAGAATGATTGTTTAGGAAGAGAAGAAGAGAGGCACTCGAAAACGGAGAAAGATGTGTGGAAAGAACACTGCCTAGAGAAGGTGAGTGAATTCAGCTGCTTTTCAGAACTAGCTCCAATTCAAAATTTTATTCTTTGGGAATTCTAGACCATCCATGACTTAAAAACCATTTGTTTCATGACCACTCGAAGTTACAACGGCACTGGAAAAAGTGACAGATAACAGATAACAAATAATCAGAGTTGGAAGGGACCTTGTAGGTCATCTAGTCCAACCCCTATAGGGTCATGTCCTATCCACTTTTGGGACCTTTTGACAAGCAAAAATCAACAAGGTAGCCAAATTCACTTAACAACCGGGTTACGAACTCAAGAACTGCAGAGGTTCGCTTAACAACCGTGACAGGGAAGGTCATACAAGAAGGCAAAATTCGCTCAGCAACGGACATTTTGGGCTCCATTTTGGTCGTGCTCCTTGGAGCTTTTCGGGAAGAGGCTTAGAATTTCAGAGCCTTGTATCCAAGTCGATATTTCTAAAGAGGGGAGAAAGCTGCCAGGGCTCTTCCGTGCTCTGAAAATCAGCACAAGGTTTTCCATTCTTTGGGGCACCGAGCACTCTGGCTGATGATCTCCTTTGAGAAAGGAGCTGAGATGATTAGATTGCATTGTAAATCCGAAAGAAAGGAAGATTTGTCAGCCATTCAGACCAGAAATATAAAAAGGGCAGGAGAATTGACATGGCTTCCATGGGGCTGGTGCCAGCAATGGCCCTGCAAGAAAAAATAGGGGGGGGGGAATTGTTTTTATAATGCAGGGTCATAGACTGGTAGAGATATAGTCCTACAACCACCATTGAACTGAACATTTCTGTTGCTAAGTGAGTTTTGCCCCATTTTAGACCTGCTTGGTTCAGAGGTGGGTATTCAGCCTGTTCTGACCAGTTCTGGAGAACCAGTAGTGGAAGTTTTGAGTAGTTCAGAGAACCAGCAAATCCCACCTCTGACTGGCCCCGCCAATCCCATCTCTTCCCTGCCTCCCATTGAGTCCCAACTAATCGGCTGGATCTCTTTTGGTTGCCCTGCACAGGAGAATGGAGCTGGAAAGCAGGTCAGTGGGTGGGGAGGGAATGGGGATTTTGCAGTATCCTTTCCCTGCCATGCCCACCAAGCCACACCCACAGAACAGATAGTAACAAAATTTGAATCCCACCACTGTTGTAGTTGTGAGGAAGTTCAGAGGAAGACCCAGGCCTATCCCATCTTAATTCTTCAGCAGGGTGGAACGGAGAAGGGAGCAACGTGGGTGGTGTGGCTTACAGGGGAGGAAAGGGCCCTGATTCCCTTTATTAGCCACAGCTGGGAAGAGAGTTTAAAAGAGATGCATGCTGAATGCGGCTTCTGCTGGGAACAAATGTGAGCTTATCTTGTGTTGACTTTGATTATCTGTGTTCCTGGCATCTTCCCAACTGTGTTGAGTTATTGCTGTGCCTTCCCATCTGGAACTCCTTCTCTTGCCCTGCCGGACTAATTACCTCATCTTGTCTTGATTGGACTTACAGTTTTTGTTGACCATGTTTTGGACTTGATTCTCTGCAGCCAAAGGCTGTTCCTGGGAGAGTTTTTCTCTAGCCCAGAAGATAACCAGGATATGGAGGCAAAGTTGGAACTAATAAAGGGACTCCTACTTATTATCTGACTGTGTGGTCTTTGTGCCAGGCCCCTTTGGATCATCATAATAGGCCTCCAAGGAATGGAAAAATGCCGAATTGAATGTCTCTTCCGGAAACATGTGCCATTTCTAGATTTCTTGGACTCTTGTTCTTGATAAAAGATGCTGCAGACATGACGGGAAAGCAACCCTGGTCTACGAACCCTCACGGACAAACCCATTAACTCTTGTTTAATTAACTCCCGGGGTCCAGTGTGGGAACCAAAACATCTTTGGCCTTTGGGCTCACCGCCACATAAATAAATCATTACGTCGATCAATAGGAATAAATCGCGTGGCTCTCCGGCTAATCCACATCGTGTTACCACAGTCTGTGAAAGTTAAGAGCTACATTAATACAGTCTTAAAGGATTTATCTTCCTCTTTTTTCTCCCCCCATCAAGAGGAAAAGCTTTGCCGAGTAAGCATGGGAACGGAGCCAGAAGCAGCCAGGCCCTTGGAAAAGCTGAAATGTGCTGAGCTTCGCACTGGCTGCCAGCAAACCAGCATTCATATTCGTGGCGATTAATAACCCCCTAATGGATTTGATTCCAGGACCGTCCATTAGACCTGGCTCAGAGAAATGGGATTATCTGGAGAAGGGAGCCTACTCTTCAAACTCTGCCACAATTTCTCTTAAATCCCAAAGAAACGAGGGCAAGGTTGTTTGTTTCATCAACCAGTTAAAAAGTAAAGATTGCGAGCTTGCAGTCCTGTACGTTTGGCCTGGGCCCCCCCTCTTAATTCCTAAATTCATCCATCTTTCCTGGGACTAAAGCCCTAATCAGCTTGCACGGATCTCACCTCATCTAAATGGAGTTTAATATGAATCCAGATTATTATCCTGGAGGCTTTATAACCAGCTGATAAATTCAGAATCTATAGAAGGTTAGGGTTCACCTTTGAAGGGCGTAGATGGTCTTTGGAGTCTGATGGGGTAAACCCCACACATTGGTTATATACTGGGGTACAAGATGTGGTTATACTCGGTTGTTGGTTGCACAAATCTCAGCTATGCTTCTCAGCCTTGGCCACCTGAAGATGTGTGGACTTCAATTCCCAGAATTCCCCAGCCAGCCACTCTTGGGGCTCTAGATCAGTATGTCAGAACTGTCATCCTGAGCTTCAGCCTTGCTTTGCTAGATGCCAGCCTGCCGTAGATGGGGGGGGGGGGGGGGGGGGGAAAGGGGAAACTGAAACTACTCATTGTGCCTTCCTGAGATGTCACCTCGTCGTCCCAAGGCCAGAGACCTGGCAGGGGAATGCAATGATTTGCCATCTAGCCTGCCGATGCAAGGAACTTTACCAAAACAATTCCTTTGAGTGCAACTGGACAATAGGGAGATAACAGGGAGCAAAAACAGAAAGGACAAGTTAACTGGGGAAACTTTGCGCGCAAACTTCTAATTCTGGCTTTGCTGTACTGTCACCATTTGCCTCCTTAGTAAAAATATACCTTTCGCATACATGGAATCGAGGGTCTCTCTTTCTTGAGAACCCAAGTTAGGGCAGGTGTGACACAGCATTTCTCAACCTTGCTCACTTGAAAATGTGTGGATTTCAACTCCCAGAATTTCCTAGCCTGCATGTCCGCACTTCTCTAAGCAAGCAAGATGAAGAAACACTTGACTCTCAGGAATTAGCCAATCCACCCACCTCCTCCTCACCATTGCAAACATCTTTCTTTACAGGCTAAAAAGAGAGAAGACATCATTGCATTACTGAAAAAACAAAGAGAGGAGCGGATATCGGTAAGATTGATTTTTAAATTGTCCAAACCTCCCTCTCCCGAGAACCAGGCATTGCTTCCTGGCTTAACTTTCCTCTCATTTCTTCCCAACTGCCAGCTTCAGCATGTAACACAAAAGAAGGAATAAAGCCAGGAATGCTATTGAAATTTGGCTGGTTTAGTAGCCGGGCTGTAATTTGGACCTCCATAAAGCTGGAAAGGATGCAGAAGCCTGGCATGAGTTTAGATGGTTCTGCTCCGCAGAGAGCTTTGTGGAAAGAGGATTGGACAGAGTTATTTAAAGGGGATGATTGGTGGGGAGAAACCGCCTTAATTATATGGAGCAGGAAAGAAGATATTTGGTACATATTTAGCTCAATTGACTTGAATCTGTCAAGGACTGTTTCATCCCATTTCTCATTCTTCCCATTTTGAATCTATTTCACCAGGGTTCTTCCTGTATTTCTGATTTTCATATATATATTGAGCTCACAGGACAGTTCCTCAGCATTTTGGGGAATGTTCTGCTTTGTGTGTTCTTCTTTTCTAACCTGTTAATGGTGTTGTGTATTTAAAGCGGTTAATCCTACTGCAAAATTCAAATCCATGGGAATTACCCAAGAGAGAATATTTGTACCTCGGGGCTGAACTGTGGGGTGCTTGATGTTCTCTGAGTTTGGTGGTTGTCTTGCTGATGTTTCAATATCCAGCTAGGTAACATCATCAGTGCTAAAAGGGAAGGGGCTTTGCAAAGAGGAGAAGGAGGAGGACTATGGGGTCTTTGATTCTCTCTGAGCTGGGCGGTTTTCTTGCAGATGTTTCATTACCCAACTGGGGAACAAAAGCAGTGCTAGAAGGAGTGGAGTTTGCATCAAGGACCCCACAGAACACCCATAAATTTTGCACTGTTCTTTCCCACCCTGCAAAAGAACAGTTTAAAATGGCAAAGTTTTTAACAGCATTTTTTTTCCCTTTCTCAGAAAGAATCGTTATCTCGTGCACACAAGCCAAAGGGCAAAGGGCCACAAAGGTAATATCAGGAAGAAAAGTTTCTCCATTCCTATTTCTTTTAGTTTTGGGTGATCCTGACTGTAAATAAACACTAATATCAATTTGAAAAGGTATGATTTTTTTCCCCTTTTCTTTCCACCTTTTTTTAATTTCAGGGACCAGGAAGATAAGAGGTAAATCTCCTGTCTGGCTTAGAATTATTTCATGCAAACCAGAGAAAGAACTGCACGCTAAAGAATTCCTGGAATTAAAGAAGAGCCAAATTATCCAGGTTTTTTGGCCAAGAAATCGACCTGGGCTCTCCATATATTCAGAGGAGATGTTGCCTTTTCACTTTTAAAATTACCCCTCTGAAAAAGCTGCTTTGGCCCCTTCCACTTCTCCTCTCTGCAGTTTCTGCCTTTAATTTGTGAATGGCTAGCATTTTTCTCAAGTATGACAACCTCCAGCCAATGGGGAAATGCCATTTGAAACCCATTTTTACAGTAGGTAAGGTGCTTATTCAAATCTTGGGCATTTCTCTTGACTCCAGTTATTTCTCTGAGTTACTGGTGACAACCCTGATCTATCCACAATTAGACTCAGAAATGAGCAAGTGAGCCTTGTGGAAATTACTTTCTTAGGTATGATTTGTCATCCGACAGGTTCTCAAGAGCCTGCCAGTTCTCCCCATCAGCCTGCAGGGTTTTTCCAATCAATTCCTTTTAAGTGAGAAATCCTCTTTTTAAAAAAAAAAAAAAAAAGCCAGAGTATTTTACAGAGTAAAAAAGTAGCCCAGCTACATGGAGAATCTCACTCTGTAATGAACCCCTTTTTCCTGGGTCTTTCTTAATTTTGAACTAGCAGAACAAATGCTGCACTTCTGTGTCTTAAAACTACTGTAGCTGCATTTGAGATGGGGTGGTCCCCTAACCAAGAGACAGGAGGGCTGTGCCTCTAACACAATTAGAGTCTAATCAGTTCATCTTTTAGGTGAGGTTTTGAGCCCTTCCAAGCTACTGAGAGAATATTTGTAGTTTGGGGTTGAACTGTGGGGTCCTTGGTGCTGCCTGAGCTTGATTGTTTTGCAGATGTCTTATGACCCAACTGAGTAACGTCATCAGTGCTAGAAGGGAGTAAGTGTTTGTAAAGTTGAGCAGGAAGAGGAGGAGGAAGGGAAGAGAAGTTGAGGGACTATGGAGTTCTTGGTGCTGGTGGTTTTCTTGGAGACATTTCATCACTCAACTGGGTAGCATCATCAATGCTAGAAAGGAGTGGAGTTTGGAAAGGAGGAGGAGGAAGAGGAGAGGAGGAAGAAAATTTGGGGGACTATAAAGTTCTTGGTGCTCTCTGAGCTTGGTGGTTATCTTGGAGACATTTCATTACCCAACTGAGTAACATTATCAGTGCAAGAAGGGAGTGGGGTTTGTAGAAAGGAGGAGGAGGACTGTGGGATCCTTGGTGCTCTCTGAGCTTGGTAGTTTTCTTGCATGACCCAACTAGGTAACATCATCAGTGCTAAAAGAGAGTGAATTTTACTTTCTATTTATAGACAGTAGCTTGCCTGACAGTGTTGCTGGGAGTATTCAGCATTCAAATAAGCAGAGATTATACCAAGATTAACTGCACCAACAATCAAGCAACAAACAATACCCCAACCAAGAAATTACCAACCCGGACAAACAAATCAAACAGTAAACAGCAGTCTAATCAAGGAACCACCAAGAATATTTCCAGCCATACTGACAGGGCAAAGCCACCCGCGTATAAAAATAAGAGCAAACTCCACTGCCACCTAGCACTGATGATGTTACCTAGCTGGGCCATGAAATGTCTTCAGGAAAACAACCAAGCTCAGGAAACACCAGGGGACTCCAATTTTCCAAGCTGCAGGATGCTTTGAGATTGGAGATTTTCCTGCTGGCATGGGGGAGAAGGAGGTGGGAAGGGTTCCTAATGACTTCAGTGTGTTCTTAATTCCTTTTTTTGTTGTTGTTGTTCCAAAAGGGAGAAGGAAGAACAGTCTGAGGATGAAGAGAGTGTCAAGGCACTACCTTGAGGATTCCCATCAGGGACACCAAACGTAGAAAACTCCGTTTGTATTTTCAGCCAGCCTGTCCTTGGTCTTTGACAGCAGCGGTGGCTCATTGTTGATGTAGTCCGTCCCCTCCCCTCCCCTTGGACTTCTCTGCATGTTTGACAGACTAGTTCTTTGCAGGGCTGGGTGGTCTTTTTGATCTTACTCCTGTGCAAGAAATCTCTGAAGAAATATTCAATGCGTTAATTCAACATCAGCCTGCCGAGATGTGAATGTCTTGTTTGCTCTTCACGGAGACGTTTCTATCACCATTTCCAGCACTCGTGTTTCGTTTTATATGATTTATTCATTTTGTCTTTTTTTTTTTTTTTTTTTGGAGCCCCATCTGGGGACTTGAATTTCCAGGATACTCAGCCAGCAGGAGGAATTCAAGAGCTCCCAAACCCCTGGCAGGCACCAGGCAGGGTGAAGGGGGAGGAAAAGCTGGCTCCCATCTTAGTACAGCATGTCACGTTTTGCAGAAGCAACCTCGTTGCACTCTATTCTGAGTAAAATGGAAGTAAAATAGCGTGCTAAAAACAGCTGGCTCTTTTGCAACATGCCCGAGACTGCCTGGTGAATTTCTGCCTTGTGTTTTCTGCTTTTCTGCCTCCCAGTTCCTGTCTGGCCTTTTGACATAAATGTGCTGAGATGAGTTTGCCGGAGCTGAATCCCTTCCCTTGTTTCCACGGCATGCAGGAAATGGTGCCACCCGTTGCCAGAAAAGGCTCACTGTATTGCGGTGGTTGTTGTTGTTTTCTCTCCTTCTCTTCCAACTTTCAAAAATTGGCCTTAAAAGAGTTTTTTGGGGTTTTGGGGTTTTTTTTTGCACTTTGAGTTGTGTGGAGGGAAAAACAACCGGGCTGGAAGATGCCACTCAGCCTTCCCTGTGTCAATAAAAGGAATTGCTCCTGTAATTTAGTTTGTTTTGACTGGGGTGTTCAACCCAAATTCAGAGCTCTCGGTTAACCAGAATGTCTTGCCCTTAAGCCAGGAGTTTTCTGGCTGGTGATGGGTTGTCCTGGGATGGCCAGTAGATGCCTGTCATGATGAACAGCTGACAGGGAGTGGGAGTGTGGCTCCTTTGGCTGTGGAGGAAACTGGAGAAGGGCAAGGTCCAGCTGGGCAGAGCAGGGAAGAGGTAGAACAAGGGAGAGGGAGTTCAAAGGAAGACCCAGGCCCACCCCCTCTTCATCCTAAGGCATGCAGGGAGGAATGGAAAAGAGAGCAATGTGGGTTGCGTGGCTTACGGGGGAGGAAAGGGCCCTGATTCCCTTCACAAGGCACACCTGGAAACAAGAGTGTAAAAGAGATGCATGCTGAGTGTGGTGTCTGCTGGGAACAAACATGAGTTTATCTTGTGTTGACTTTGCTAATCTGTGTTCCTGGCATCCTCCCAACCATGTTGAATTATAGTCGTTCCTTCACATCTGGAATTATTGCTCCTGTTCTGCTGGACTAATGACCTTATTTTGCCTTAATTGGACTTAAAGTTTTGTTGGCCACATTTTGGACTTGATTCTCTGCAGCCAAAGGCTGTTCCTGGCAGACTTTTTCTCCAGCCCAGAAGGTAACCAGGACATGGAGGCAAAGTTGGAGCTAATAAAGGGACTCGTACTGATTATTTGATTGTGTGGCCTTTGCGCCATGCCCCTTTGGGTCATCACAGTGCCACTGGCCAAGTATCTGAATGATGGCTGAGAAATTCATTCCAACAGGCTAAAGGCCCACAATTCATCCCGGATCCCTACTTATGGCTGCAAAACCTAGACTCAGGAAAAGGCAGGTAGGAAAAAGGGCCTTTGAACAATGGTGCTGGAGGCAACTATTATGCATCCCACAATAATCCCAGAAATAACAAACAGAAGAAGTCCTAGACTCACCAAAAATATCATCTTGAAGCCAAGATTGCCACAGAAGCTGTCATACTTTGGCCATGTCCTGAGAGCTGACTCACTCGAAAATTCAAGTCATGCCAGGAGTGATCAGCAGAAAAAGGAGAAGAGGCTGCCCTGGCACCCATGAGCTGGGCACTATAAAAGATGACACCAGGATGACCATGGCAGATCTGAAGGAGGAAATCAGATCTGAGAGGCATGGAGAGTGGTGATCCATAGTGTGGCTGAAGATCAGACACGACTGAATGGAATTGTTCTGACCTAAGCCTTGTTCAAATCAAACAAACACAAAGTATGTATAAAAGCAAACTTTTTTTAATGTGGCGCTGTGAATTCTGTGCATTCACAGCCAAGAGTCATTCAAAACTAATTGTCCCAGATAAGAGCAAGCCCTTTCAAGGTTGTGAAAGGCTGCCAAGAACAAAAGACAAATTGTAGATAAATATCCCAAGCCAGAAGTTTCAAAAAACAAACCGGAGTAAGCAGAGCTTCAATGAGGACTTATTTGCTTCCTGCAAAGAAACCAACCCCAAAGGCTGGCTTTTATCCCTTGTAGGTCATCTAGTCCAACCCTCTGCCCAAGCAGGAGACCCTACATCATTTCTGACAGATGTCAGTCCAGTCTCTTCTTGAAAGCCTCCAAGGATGAAGCTCCCACAACTTCTGAAGGCAACTTCTGTTCCATTGGTTGATGGTTCTCACTGTTAGGAAATTTCTTATTTCCAGGTTAAATCTCTCCTGGTTCAGTGTCCATTATTCCTTGTCTGGCCTTTGGATGCCTTGGAAAGTAGCTTGACCCCTACCTCTATGGCAGCCCCTCAAATATTGGAAGACTGCTATCCTGTCTCCCCTGGTGCTTCTCTTTACTAGACTAGCCAGGCCCAGTTCCTGCAACCGTTGATCGTATGTTTTAGTCTCCAATCCCCTAACCATCCTGGTTGCTCTTCTCTGCCCTTTGTCTAGAGTCTCAACCTCTTTTTTATAGTATGGTGACCAAAACTGGATGCAGTACTCTAGGTGTGGCCTTACTAACGCTTTATAGAGTGATATTAGTACCTCCCTTGATCTTGATTGTATCCCTCTGTTAATGCAGCTTAGGACTGCATTGGCTTTTTTGGCTGCCACATCACATGGCTGGCTCCTATTTAATTGTTTGATCTGCCACAGTGCCCAGTTCCTCTTTTCCTGAAAGCGGGCGTAACTTGGAGGCCCGTTTCTGTCAGTCAGCATGAACTGGAGTCAGATTTTGCGTGTTGCTTGGGAAGAAATGAGTGTGCAGGCATAAGTGTGCACATGCGCTCACAGATAACGCCCCCACCCCCCAGCTTCATAAATCAGAAAGCCATTTAGGAAATTGCTGATGTGGCTTCCAGGGAACGGCAGGCCAGGTTGGAAGAGGAGTTGGAATCGTTCCAGTCCAACCTTCCAAGAAATCCCTCCACCGTTAACAGGGAGACAAGGTGAAGCACATATTCATCACGGCTTCCTCCGCAGCATCACAAGATCACAACACCGCAACCAGAGTTTTGACAGCACAGGAGAGCAGTTTCATCCCAATGCACACAATTTATGCATTAATTTATGCAATATTTTATAAAAATATTTATTATTTTCAAGCTCCGGGTAGGCCAACCATGGGTCAATCCAAGAAAAGAAAAGTTTCAGAAGAAAACAGAACGTTTAATTCCAACTACATATGCTAAATTTGTGGCTGTTCAGGAAATAGTCCGGCAAGGAAAGGGCTTTTGTGGCTCCCGATGTTTTCTTTTCTGTGGGGTTCAAATGGCTCTTTGTGTTCTGACCCAGGCTTCATTAAACTTAATAAAACACCAAGTGAATTTAAAAGTCAAAACTTTTTTTAAATGCAATGCTGGGAATTACTTGCATTCCCAGCCAAAACTCATGAGACACAGTTCCTCCAGATAAGAGCACACTTTCCAGTGCTGTTAAATGCTGCCAAGAAACAGAAATCCAATTAAAGCTAACATCAACCTAGAGGAAACTGATCACAGTACAGAGTTTCAAGATGAACCCGGAGAGTTACTGAACTGCTTTGCTCCCTGAAAAGCTCTTCGTCATTGAGGTCTGATTTTTATCCCTTATGGGAGGGGAAATCACCTCCCAGCCTTTCTTTCTTTCTTTCTTTCTTTCTTTCTTTCTTTCTTTCTTTCTTTCTTTCTTTCTTTCTTTCTTTCTTTCTCTTTTCTTTTTTCTCTCTTTCCCTTCCTCCCTCTCCCCTCTCTCTTTCTTTCCTCCTTTCTTGTTGGATTTCTATCCCTTCCTTCCTTCCTCCTAAAGATTCACTTAGCCTTCCATCTTTCCGAGGTGGGTAAAACGAGGACCCAGATTGTTGGGGCCAAGATGCTGACTCTGTCAACCTCTTGGAAAGGGCTGTCAAGCCCTGTGAAGCAGTATATAAATCCAAGGGCTATTGCTAATTCTGCCTGCCTGCCTGCTTAGAGAGGGCTGTGAAGCGGTATATAAGTCTATTGCTTCCTTCCCTTCTTCCTTCATTTTAGAATGCAGTATTGCAGGCTAATTCTGCCAATTGCCAGGAGTTCGATCCTGACCGACTCACGGTTGACTCAGCCTTCCATCCTTCCGAGGTCGGTAAAATGAGAACCCAGATTGTTGGGGCAACAGGCTGACTCTGTAAACCGCTTAAAGGGGGCTGTAAAACCCTGTATAAGTCTAAGTGCTTATATCTGTTGCTCTATCTGTTACAAATATGCATATACACACACAAAGGGGGGCCATGGGAAGGGAAACCTCCATGCATTGGGCTGCTCCGTCCCAAGGCCACAATAGCACGTTTGCAGCTGGACTCCTTTCCTTCCTCACCCCAGCTGGGCATCTAGGAAGCTGTTTCCAAGCCAACATGAGTGGAAAGTTGGCTAAGAATCCGGGAAGCTCAACTGGTTCCAGCTTCTCAGCGCTCAGGAAACCAGGAGAGAAAAACCGTCCTGTCAGCATCTGGGCAGGAGCCGATCCTGTGAAGGGAGCTTTCCATATGCATTTCCCTCTCTTTTCCCCAAGTCAAATCTGGCCAGTGGCTCCTGCCTGTTCCAAGAGCTCTTGAAAAGATGCACATTTATGGCTGCTGGGGTGGGTTTTGTCTTTTTTTTTTTTTTTCTCAACCAGGTTTTCTGGATTCGGACAAGAAGATGAACCGTGGTTATTTTCAGAGCAAAGCAAATATGTGATTTGATTGTGCTGGCATCACTAAAAAGGACTGTACATGCCTTTGTTGGACATACACGCACACACATAAACAAAGACAAAAACACACAGATCTCTGCTCAGTGGGAGAGGAAGAGAGCCAGTTCACACCTTTCCAGAACACGCTTTGGGATTCAGTTCTTTGCACCAATCACCTATTTGAAGAAATGGTCTCAGTTGCCAGCCCCTGTTTGACCCAGGTTAGTTCAGTCCTGGGTCCCATTAACTTTGGAACCAAAATATGATGGTACCCAGATCTTTTGCAGGTTGCTTTTGACTCCCCACTTATCCCATTGTAGTTCACACACCCGGCTTTCTCAGCTGAAGAATTTGCACAACTAGGGTTAACCTTGGCTGAGTTTTATTTTGGCAAATGTGATTTACAGAGTATTGTTGAACCAGTTGGCAATCCAGGGTTCTATGTGAGTTCAGTGAAGTGAACCGGGTAACAGAAACTGGATGAGACTTGCTGGGTTCCTTCACACATCCAGCACATGGATTCGTCACTGACTGACCAAACGCACTCAACGTGTAGCCCTTAATGGAACTGCATCTACATGGAGGGAAATATGCAGTCGCGTACCCCAGGGCTCTGTTTTAGGCCCAGGACTCTTCAACATCTTCATCAATGATTTGGATGAGAGGATAGAGGGGGAACTCATAGATGAGTTCCCCATCTATCCCCTCACATAATATCCCCTCATATAATAGGGACGTGCATAAGTACACCATCGTGCTTACCATCCCTGTCCTATTGTCCCCATTTATTCATACCCATTTCCTGTATTCTTACTCATGTTTATCCTTATACCTATTATCTATAAGATTGACAAATCAAATAAGTAAAAAGAACAAACAAATAAAACTCATCAAATAATTTGCACACCAAGTGGGCAGAAATAGCCAACACTCCAGAAGATAACATTGGGCACTATCTAACAAAATGAAATTTAATGGTGAAAAAAGGAAGGTTCTATATTTGGGCAACAAAAACAAAATGCCCAGGTATGGCATAGATGGTGCCTGGCTCAATAGTAGTAACCGTGAGAGGGATCTTGGAGTCCTAAGATCATTTAAATAGGAGTGTGCAGCACTGTGCATCAACTGCCAAAAAAAAGTCAATGTCGTTCTAGGCTGCATTAACAGAGGGATAGAATCAAGATCACGTGAAGTGTTATTAATACCACTTTGTAAGGCCTTGGTAAGGACACACTTGGAATACTGCAGTTTTGGTTGCCATGATATAAAAAACATGTGGAGACTCTTAAAAGAGTGCAGAGAAGAGCAACAAAGAGGATTAGAGGACTGGAGGCTAAAACATTTTAATTTTTTATTATTATTATTATTTTGTTTTATTTGGTTTGTCAATTGCTTATAAGATAACAGATATAAGTAACATAGTTATGGATACATGAGATGGATACTTATAAGAAAAATAAGAAACAATAGGACAGCTTATGCACATTCCCTACAGACCTCTTAGGAAAGAGGTGAGGTCAACAGTAGACAGTCTGAGGTTAAAGTTTTTGGGTTTGGGGAAGAAACCACAGAGTCAGGTCGAGTATTCCAGACATTGACCACTCTATGGCTGAAGTCGTATTTCCTGCAGTCAAGTTTGGTGCTGTTTACCTTGAGTTTGTATCTATTGTGTGCTCTTGTGTTGTTATGGTTGAAGCTGAAGTATTCATTGACAGGTGAGACATTGCAATGTATGATTTTATATACTATATTTAGATTGGACCGAAGACGCCATAGTTCTAGGTTTTCTAGGTCTAGAATTTCAAGTCTGGTGGCATAAGGTCTTCTACAACGAGTAGAGGAGCGGAGAACTCTTCTTGTGAAATATTTCTGGACTTTCTCAACTGTATTAATATCAGATACGTAATGCAGGTACCAGACTGATGAGCTGTATTCGAGTATTGGTCGAGCAAATGTTTTGTTTGCTCCAGTTAGTCGTGTGATATTACCAGAGAAAAAGCTACGTAGGATTAGGTTAACAACTCTTAATGCCTTTTTGGCTCTGTAGTGACAGTGGGCTCTGGCACTTAGGTCATTAGAGATGAGAAGTCCAAGGTCCTTGGCAGAGTTTGGATCATCAACAACATATAAAGAGTGGTTGCTGGAATTGGATACGTCTATTAATGAAAAAAGGACTTGGGGTGATATGAAAGCATCTTTCAATATTTGGGAGGCTGCCACCAAGAAGAGGGGGTCGATCTATTCTTCAAAGCACCTGAAAGCAGGACAAGAAGCAAAGGGTGGAAAAGAACCAAGGAGAGAAGCAACTTAGAACTAAGGTGAAATTTCCTCCTTTTAATAGCTGAATTTATGTTCATAGAAATCAGATTCTTTTCCTCTTCCATTATTTATACTTTCTAGGGAGGATTTATTGCTCTTGTTGATCTTTGTTCTCTTGGTTCTTTAATTCCCAGTCGACCACCTACTGCTCCCTCCTCCTGTCTCCTTTCTTCCCTTTGTTCCTTCTCCATTTCCTTTGCCATTTCTGCTCCTATTTTGAGTTCCTCTTCTCTTGCTCCCTCATCCTCTGCTCCTCCGAAGTAGCCGTTGTCGAATAATTCTGCCTGAGCAGGGGGGTTGGACTAGGAAACCTCCCAAGGTCCCTTCCAGCTCGATTATTCCACACTTGCGGGGGACGGGTCGTCCGAACCCATCCTAGTTTCACTCCTCGGCGCTGCGGGGGTCCAGTGGACACGCGTCAACGCTGCTCCAGCCCCCCCCCCCCGTCCCCCAGCCTCGCCGGCTGCCAGTCAAGGCCGCCCTCCTCCGCCCCCGGATCCCCTCCAGCGGCCTCCCTCCCCCCCCCCTCCCGGCTGGCCCCCGGCCCGGAGGCGGAGCCGCTTCGCCTCGCCCGGACCAGACGCTCGGCCGCTCAACTGGCTCCGGCGGCTGCGGCCATGTGGCTCCCGGGCTGCGACGGGGCAGCGGCCGGCGGGCTCTGGCAGCTTCCGCTGCTGCTGCTGCGGCTGGGCGCCTTCTGCGAGCCGGCGGACGGCCGGGAGGCGCGGCTGCCCAGCGGTGAGTCCGGCCCTCCGGCGGGCGGGTGGGCAGAGCGAAGCGCAGAGAGACGGGGATGGGCAGGCGGCGGTCCTGGCCGGGCTGGAAGCGGGACCGGCTGCCTTGAGCAGTGGGTCCGACTAGAAGACCTCCAAGGCCCCTTCCAAATCTGGGACTCCGTTAAAAGTCAAAAAAGTCCCGGGAAAAACGCCCAAAGAAGTCTAGGATCGCTTTTCCACTTACGGCCGCGCGCGGGGACGGGCAGGGGGGTCGGATGCTCAACGGGACTCCCCCCCCCTTCCGTCCAGCCGGGGAAAAGGGGGCCCGAGGGGGGTGGAGAAGGGCTTCGGCTCCTCTCCAGGCTGCTGGGAGGGGGGAGGCTGCGGGGATCGGGGTGCAGCCGTGGTCTCCCCCCTGCCAACCGGGCAATCGTGGCCATCCCAACCACGATTCGTGGCTCGCGAGTGGAGGCTCCGTGCACTCCCCCGGGGAAAGACGGTCGGGCAAGGAGGGGAGGGCGAACAGCCAGAAGGGCCCGAAAGGACTCCCTGCCTGCCAAAGCTGCGTCCGGGCCGGACTCCACACCCCACACACCCCCGCAGCCTCTTTCAAGGCAAAGGGAGTGTTGGTCTCAGTTGTTGGGTGATGGGCGCCTTTCCAAATCCGGGGTGAGGGGGGGTCTCAGTTGCCGGAATCAGCCCCTGAGCCAACGGGGGGGGGGGGGCTCCAGCCTCCCGTCGGGCCACCCAGATGTTGGGGAGGTGGCCAAATTGAAGCCCCCGTGGCCTGTGGAACCCCACCGCGCAGGGGATCTCCTGGGCATCCCTGGATTTGGGCAGGGGTCGGAACCTGAACCCGCTTCCATTCGGGGTATCAATAAGCCAAAGGACTAAGCCGGATTCGGCAGGGCATCGTAGCTGGGATTCCCGCGGCTCCCTAAACCTCTTGAGAGGGTGCAATCCGGGCACTTCAACTGGAGCATAGCGGGCTCTTATTTCCACCCTGGGCTCCGTCCAAGGATCAGAAAGGCCCCTTTGGCTGCTTCATCTTAACCTCATCCTCTGCGGTTTGCTCCGGGCTGGGGTAGGTGGGTGGGCAGCAAAGCCCCAGGAGGCACCAGTTGTCCACAGCACTTAAGTTGGCACCTCCTGGCTTTTAAGACTTGCAACGAACTCAGAACAAATGGCAGGCTGGCAGGTTGCAAATGGCACTTTTGGACTGCAAGTAGAGCCCTCTCCCCACCCAAAAAAAACATTTGTGGACAATAAAGAGGGTGGAGGGCTGCAGCCAGAGCTTTGGAAGAATGCCCACCACCCTGGAAAAGGACCACAGCTGAGTTGAGTGGCCGAGAGTCTTCAGGAAGGAGGCTGATAGAGACTAAGCTTGGTTGGGAGGTGGAAGGAGTTTTCTGTCTATTAACCAGGAATTTGCACCCAGGGCAGCTGTTTTGATTAGGGCACCCAGAAAGGCCCTTCAGCCAACGAGGTCCATCCGGATAGGGGTTCCAACATTGGGCCTTTCTGAAGTTTGATGCTCAGGTTTGGACCACAAACCTTTCACTGGCAAACAAGCAATTCTTACCAAGATATAATGCAGTCAAGGTAAAAATAGCAGCACCAGCCCACTGGAATAGCTTATTTTTTTATTTTATTTTATGCCTTTCAGAAATGGCTGAAAACAAAGCTCTTCCCAGTGGCATTTGAAACTTGGTGTTTGGATGTGTGTGTGTGTGTGTGTACTAGATAGCTAGATGATAGATGATAGATAGCGAGATAGATGATAGATAGATAGATAGATAGATAGATAGATAGATAGATAGATAGATAGATAGATAGATAGATAGATAGATAGATAGATAGTTAGATAGATAGATAGATAAATAGATGATATATAATAGATGATAGATGAAAGATAAGGCAGGCAGGCAGGCATATGATAAATATATGTGTGTATGCATTATATATATATTCAAAAATTGTTTTAACTTCAACCAGAGATATGTTTTAATGACTGTTGTATTCCTGTAAACCAGCAAGAAACTCAAAGGACTGCAGTGAAATATAAATACAATCAACATACAAAAAGACCAACAAACTTGGTCTGGGAAAAGCTTCATGCTGTTGTGTTTGTCAGGACAGACTTTGCCCCCATTTTCTCCACAGCTGTGGGTCTCCATCAAAAAATGGGGGATGGGGCAGTGGGGGGGGGGGTTAGCTAGCCAATGATTCTGCTGTGATTACTTATTACATTTAGCATTCTTTTGCCCTTCAGTTCCTCGAAGCTCAGCCTTCTCTAATGCAATGGACTCTGGATGTCTTGGATTGCAGTTACCACAATCCCCAGGCCTGACCATGCTGGTTGGAAATGAGGGGAAATGTAGCCCAACATATCTGAAGGGGCCTGGGAGCATTTATATGACACCATAAATGAGCTTGCTGGGGAAATCAGTGTCCTTTCCCAGAATGATCTCCAGAAAGTGATCTAGTGAGGTTACAGAGTAAACAGCGGGTGTGTAGCAGTGACCATCCTGCCTTCGCTGCCTCACTTTCTGTCTTGCCTAAAAAATAACTACATTTTGCTGATAAAACACAAATGATTTGGCAAAAGGTTGCAAGAACCTGGCTGAGCCAACTCCAAAGAAGCTCCCTCTTTAACTGACGTGGCTGAGGATGATTTTATTAAAATTACATTCCTTCTGTTGGCCTTCTCTGAAGCTGCCAGAATCCAATTTTTGGTAAGGGGGGGGGGTGTCCTTGGAGCATTTTTATGTGATAGCTTTGGGGCTTCAGAACCAGCCCTGGAAGTTCTCAGTCCCATAACTTAGGCATTGTTTAAAAGCTGTTTTAAACTGGAGCAAAAGTAGTCTTTTGGCTGAAAAGTTGGGCTCCCGTTATGGAACTCGTAGGCAATCAGCTTCCTCCTTTATAGGAACAAAGATTTAATTAATTAACTAATTAATATGCCACCTATCTTGGTATCCAACCCTTGCCTTACTCTGCCTCCCTGCTTTGGAGCTGTAGTTATTCTAGCTGGTCTTCTTTAGTTTAGTTTGTACCTCATTGCACCTCACACAACAAAATCAAGCACCATCTTTAGGGCACATCATAACCATGAAAATCAACACAAACACGCATCCTTCACCCTCCACACATTGAACTGAAAACCCCCAACATCGCACCAACAATGCACTATCCAGTAGAATTCAACAGAGTTACTGTCCTGGGATAGAAGCTGTTTTTCAGTCTATTTGTCCTTGTTTTTATTATTATCCTATACTGTCTACAAGATGGTAATAGTTTAAAAAAAAAGGGTGCCCAGGATGAGATGGATCTTGAGGAACATGAGATGAAGATGTTTTGAACTTTCTCAAGGCAGCTGGAGCTATAAAGCTCTTCCAAAGAGGGGAGAGGGCAACCAATGATCTTTGGGGCATTCTAAGGGGAAAGGGGGCTTGGTAGCCCCCTCGCCTGGCCTCCTCGCCTGGCCTCTCATGACTGTGGGGATGCTGCAACAGTCGTAAGTGTGAAAAATGGTCATAAGCCACTTTTTTTCAGTGCCATTGTAACATTGAACGGTCCCTCCACACAAGCAAAGTACCAGCAAAGGAGGGAAAAAAACTCCAGAGACGTTCCTGAGACAGGAAGTCCTGTCCTGCCAAGAATGTAATAAGGATTAACAGAGACGCAGTTTCTGTAAGCAACACCAGAATGTTTCCTTCCTGCCTTCCTGACAGGATTAGCCCTGTAATTTCTTCTAACAACCAGTTATCCCAACTGCTTAGAATGTTAACAACTGGTTCTAGTGAATAGGTGCAAACTGGTAGAATCCCACCCCTGCTCATGATTGTTCTTGAGGTTGTTTCTCTTCCACAGGAAACACCGTCTGCCTGAGAGGCACGCAACGCCCCTGCTACAAAATTGTTTACTTTCACGAAGTTGCGCGCAGGATTGGCTTCCAGGAAGCCCTTCAAAACTGCAGAAGGGACGGTGCAGACCTGATCAGCATCGAATCCCAGTCAGAACAGGAGTTGGTTGAGAAGATGATCCAGAGTTATTCACCCTCCGATGGCGATTTCTGGATCGGTCTCCGGAGAGAAGAAGACCCCAGGAACAGCACCCAATGTCCATCTTTATACACCTGGACCGATGGGAGTTCGTCCACCTTTCGGTAAGCCAGGATGAAGTTTCCCTCAAGAATTTAGCAGGCCAGGTTCATGTCAGCGTTCCTGTTCTGACCAAGGCTTCCTAAACCGTAATTACACACACACTTATTTTAAAAACAAGTCTTGTTTTATTGCAATGCTGGGAATTATTTTCATTCCCAGCTGTAATGAATCTCAAACAGTCCCTCGAGATAAGCACCCACCTTTCATTCCTGTGAAGTGCTGCAAATAATAGAACTGTCCAATGAATTAGAAAAAAAACCCAACCAAAGTACAAAGAGCTTCAAGAAAGAATCTGACCCAAACGAAAAACATTGCTTCCTGCAAAGGTTATGTAATTTAGGTCTGACTTTTATTCCTTATGGGGGGTGCAATCACCTCCCAGCCTTACTCCCGAGTCACCTCTTTTGTTTCAGCTGCTCTCGCCTTCTAGCAGCTCTATGCACATGCACAGTGGGAACAGGCTCCCCTTGTTCCTCTGCCTCGAGGCTCCGAAGGCAGCATCCCACTCCCAGATGGTCCTGGCCGCATTTGTGCATTGGACGCAGCACCTTCATCCAAGTCCTCTCCAGAATCCTGGACTGATCCCCATTCTTCCCCACTGTCCAATCCCGCTGCCATCTGCACAGGCTGCCAGCAAACCACAACCCTTCCAACTAACAAACTTCAAACCAATTGACTCCAAGACAGACATTTTCTCAAAGTTCCATTTTATTAGAGTTGTCATATTGTCACATCTGGGAAAACCTGAATCTGTTAAGAGTTCTGGGTATTCCCTCCCCAAAAGTGAAATCAAAGATCCACCCCCTGCACCCATCATCACATGGCTCAATCAAATCTTCATCCCAACTGGAGACATCCCTCCAGTCTCTCCTCTCCAGGTGCAGGGCAACATGTCCTTGACTCTCTGAGAAAGAATGTTGGTGTGTCTAATCGTCTACCCCACTATGAAATTCCCCGTCCCAAATTCCCAGGCACTGAATATGGCAGCCTCGAAGCTCCCAAGTAAAAAATGGCTTCCAAGGCTAACAGGCTTCTCCCCCCAGGAGAAAATCACATCCTGGAATAAGAAGTGATCAGTTAATTTCATCATCAAGCAACAAATTTAACCGGGGAGCTGGTTGAAGATGTAGGCAGTAGTGGGATTCTAATTGTTTTACCACTGGTTCAGTGGGTGGCTTGGTTGGCGTGCTTTGCACGTGCATGCATGCTTTGCGCACACAGAGAGACTTTCCTACTGACCTACTCCTGCACTTTCCCTGTGTCTTCAACAGCTGATGCGCGGCAATCCACTGTGCCGCGCAATGTAGCTGAGTGTCAAAAGCAGGAAATAAAGGTCTGTATGGAGCCGGGATGGTCCCAACAGCTGATCTTCAGAGCTACCAGTTTAGCCAAACTGGTAGAACAAGGGTTGCCAACCTTTTGGACCTCAGAGACCACCAAAGTCATAATTTTAAATCCCACGGATTACTAATATACATTTTGACTGATGGTGGCTTGCTGACATTTTCCCAGGGTCACTGCAGAAAGCAGCAGAGACTCTGGAAAAATCCCCCCAAAAAGTCTGAAGGAAAATTCCCCACCCCATTTTCCTACCAATCGATCGTTCTTTATTTGGGGTCGCAGAATACTGTCTCCAGCTCCATTCTCACGGAGAGAGAGACAGAGAGAGACTTTTGGCTTCATGCAAGGAAAGCAGCAGAAGCTGCAGAAGTCTTTCTTTCTTTCCCCCAAACTCTGCCAGAAATGAGTCTTTGCCGGTGGAGCAGAAGGCCTTGTACGATCCCAAAAACTCATTTCTAGCAGAGCTTGGAAGAGAGAAAGAAAGACTTTGGCTGCTTTCCTTGTGTGCTGCCAAAACCAGAAGAAGAAAGAAGCGGAAAGAAGCAGCCCGGTGGCCAGGCAAGCTCCCCCCCTCCCCCCCTCTCTCCTCCCCTCACTACCTCATGTTGTGCACAGTGCAAGCGACACAAGCCTTGTGTTCCCATAGACCATGTGGGCAGCGCAACCTTGTGTTCCCATTCAGCCTGAATTAATTGCTTTGGGGATGACATTTCTCTGCGGACATCAAAATTTTCTTGCAAACCCGGCCCACTGGTTGGTGACCACTGTGGTAGAATCCCAACCCTGGATTTAGGGATTTGGGTTAATGTCAGCGTTCCAAGTAACAATGTCCAAATTAAAAACACTCCGAGACTGTCATCTTCTCAAAGATCCATTTTATTAGAGATGTCGTATTGGCACATGACAATGTTCTTGTCCTTCCTACAGAAACTGGTACGCGGACGAACCCTCCTGCGGGAGTGAGTGGTGTGTGGTGATGTATCACCAGCCATCAGCACCTGCCGGCGATGGAGGACGCTACCTGTTCCAGTGGAACGATGATCGATGCAACATGAAAAACAACTTTATTTGTAAATATTCACAAGGTAACCTGATGTCCTTTATATATGGGGATGCTCACAATGGGTTTTTTTTTTCTTACTGGCACAAATATTGGTAGTCCTTGAGTTACAACCATCTGTTGGACGTGACAGTGGCACTCAATAAAGTGACTTACTTACAGCCGTTTTTCACACTTACGGCCATTACGTCATATCCTCATGATCAAAACTCAAATGCTTGGCAACCAGCTCATATTTATGATGGTCGTGGTGTCCCAGGGACACGTCATCCCATTTTCTGACTTTCCAAACGAGCAAAGTTGGAAGGTTGGGCTAGGAGACCTCCAAGGTCCCTTCTGTTATTCTAAAGTCAATAGGGAAGCCAGTGTCAACTCATAAAACATTTTGTGTACACGTTTTATAGTTGACAACAGAAAGAAGGGGGAGAGTTTCAAAGAGCAGGCGGCAGCATGGAATTGAAAGTACATTCTATTCATATTTTCTTCAAAAACTGATTAGATGGCTGAAAGCAAAAATCTAATTGGAGAACATGATTGATGTTCTCTATGGATGTGTTTCATTGGATGATACACCCAGAGGGGTGGGGGGAAAAGTAGGATCAAGGGTGACAGTGAATTATGTGTCTCATAATTGGCTACGCCCAGGTAAATGCTGGACGTAGAATACCTTCAAATAAATATTTTTTCGTTTTGGGAGTGTGGCTCAAGGCTCCTGATGTAATTGGAGTAACTACCAGAATCCTGATTCACTTAACAACTGGGTTACTAACTTAACAACTGCAGTGGCTCACTTAATAATTGTGGCAAGAATGGTCGTAAAACGGGACAAAGCTCAATTGACAAATGTCTCACTTAGCAAAAGAAATTTTGGGCTCAGTTGTGGTGGTAAGTCAAGGAGTACCTGTTAGTGTTTTTCTTGTTTAGCCTTCACTGAAAGCATTCCAACTACTAATAGGATCTAATACTAAGTGTTCTTCTCCCAATAGTTATGAATGAGAACATCTCACCGTATCCTGTGAAAGCAGCATGCTTCTCCTGCATGCTTAGTTTTGCCCATCTCTACTCAATCTGAGCTGAATAGTTTTTCCCACCTTGAGAAGCGTGTCATAAGCGGTGCCACAATTTAGAAGGTGTAGATTGTAAGCTAAGATATGTAATAATCATCATCAATAAATTCCTGTTGTTGGCATGCAGAGTTTGCTCATGTCAAAGTTTTGAAAACTGAAACTCAGGAAAGGCACACTGGACTGATCTGAAGGAAAAGCTTGAAGGGACAAAAATCACAACATGATTAAAATCACTTTAGAATAGGATAGGATAGGAAATAGAACAGAATGGAATGGAATGGAATATAGAATAGAATAGAATAGAATAGAATAGAATAGAATAGATGTCGAACCTTTCTGTTGTGGTGTGCTAAAAGCACAAGTGCATGCAATAGCACATGCACATGCCAGGACCCACAATGCAATGCGCCCCAACCCCTGTGCATGTTCATGCAACACCCCACTCCACCCCCTTATCTGTACTGCACATGCACTGCGCATGCACACACCTCCCAGCTGATTTTCAGCCCGTTTTGAGACCATTTTCACCTTCCTACAGGCTCGAGGGAAGCCTCTGCAGACTCGGGAGGCTGAAAAATGGGCCCGTTTCGGCACTTCAAACATGCCATAGGTTCGCCATCATGGGAATAGAATAATAAGTAGAATAGAATAAAGAATGAAAGAATGGAATGGAATGGAATGGAATGGAATGGAATGGAATGGAATGGA
>BLBF01000059.1:2322472-2357314 GCA_015471245.1 Laticauda colubrina | reverse complement strand
TTTCTTTTCTTTTCTTTTCTTTTCTTTTCTTTTCTTTTCTTTTCTTTTCTTTTCTTTTCTTTTCTTTTCTTTTCTTTTCTTTTCTTTTCTTTTCTTTCTTTCCCTGCCAAGGAGACGGGAGCAGAGAGAAGAGAACATGAAGGAGAAAGACGTTTGGTCGTCTACCAAAAAACAAAACAGCCCCAGTTTAGATATATATAATGTGATTAAAACACAAGGGGAGGCCGATCTTGCGGGAACGAGACCACAAACCCAAAACTCCTCTTTCCGTGTCCGTCATGGAGGAGAAGACCTCTGTGGAGACTATGACAATATGGTGGTGAACAACTCAGAGAGTGGCTTTGTGACCTTGGCAAGCACCGAAAGCGGATTTGTCACAAATGACATATACGAACTGTGCCACGACCAAGTAGGGCAAAGCAAAGAGTCAGCTTGGGTAGAAAATGAAATTTATGGATATTAAAGAGCTGCTGGGTGAGAGATGGATTAAGGTGGGGAATGTTCCCATTGACACAAACTGTAGCACACAAAGATATGGCTGTGGTATTGCAGAGGGGTTTCCTTCCCCTCCTTGAAAGGGGCACATGGATCTAAACAAGTTGATTGATTGATTAGATGCCATCAAGTTGTTTTTAATTCTTAGCATCTACGTTTTCTCCATGAAGAGCTGTCCCTAGGCTAGACATTCAGATCTTCCACTGATGAACCCATCATCTCTGTCATTGAGTCTGTCCAGGTTGTCCTGGTCATCTTCATTATCATCTTTAAAGAGGAAGGCAGAGATCTTATTGACCAGGAAATGGTCTTGGGAGAACTTGTTTCCTTTCCTTGTTACAGCCTCCTGATCATCTAGAACCTGACAACATTTTTTGCATTATTATAAGCACATCAACTAATTGCTGACATCCAGATGGAATTTGTGAGGTACGGCTAAATATAACGCAGGTTTTGTTTATCGCCACCTGGTTTTGATCAGCTGCCGAGATTCCATCTTTACCTGTTTGGCAATCCTAAAAAAATTTCCAGAAAGGAGGGGAATTTCTTTCCGCTCTTTTATTCTTCCACATGGTATTTTTGTAGAATGATCTGAGGACAAAGGAGAGGACATGGTCTAACTACAGTATCTTCCATATTGATTATACACATTTCTGTTTTGATTCAGAGAGGGTGCAAGTGATAAGAAACTCCTCTGCAGTTGTGGACAGATCTGTTTCTTGGAAGGAGAATACAAATGGGGTAAAGTCGGTGCTAGTTTTAAAATAAAGATGCCAAAGATAAGTTTGCTTCATATATCAGATGCTTTCTGTCCCGGATGAGACTGGCAAATTTGAGGAACAAGTAATGTGCTTGTGAAACACAGTTTGAGAAACACAGTTTCTAATTCTAAAATTATGTCCAGATTTACCTTGTTAAAAGACAGCCTACTGTTCTTAGAAAAAAATAAAAGCAAACAAGCAATGCATTATTTGAGATCATATGCAAATTTTGATATCCTTACACTTGTGCTGTTCATCTCAAAATATCAATTCCTTCTGTGGCTCTCCCTGCAGAGAAGCAGCAAGATAAGACAGAAATATTTTATGGTGCCTTCCTTTGTTATTTGATGTGTGACAGATGAAAGGAGGGGGGGGAAGACTTTTAACATTTTTTTTTAACAAGCCAGTGTGATGTTCTGTGCATGTGTTACTCTGCAACACTTTGAAAGCTTTTGATACGTGCATATGATGTCATCTTATATTGTCATGAACTGAGAGGTTTCATTCTGGTATTGAATGCATGAAGCCTGTTGCCATGGCAGTTGAGTTGCTGTGACATTGTGGAATGTTTGTGAGAACCTCTGAAGGACCAAAACATCTAGCTTGATTGGAAATTTTCCTTGTGTTTTCCCTTCTAAGTGGAAACAGCAAAGCTAAACTTTTGGGAGAAAGTCCCAAAGGTTGGAGAGGAGAGGAGAAAACTCCCAAGAAACAGCAATGGCCAGGGGAAACTCCTGATGGGACCTTGATGCTCAGTGAGATTCAGATCACTCAAGGATTACACAACATTGTGGGATGAAAAAGACACCCCAAGGGAAAAGATGAGAAAGTTGGTTTTGAAGACCCATGGTTGGACATGATCTTCTGATATCACATGACTGGCCAATGTGTCATTGCTCCTCTTGGCTTCCTCTACTAAACAAGCAAAGAGGTGTCCCATGTTATGACTCTCAGTCATGAGAACTGCCAAAGAATGACTACATCAGGCCAAATGAGGTGAGGCACACAGCTTGTGGTTGCTTAATGCCTGGGGCATGTCGGGATGAGTCTGAAGAGCCTTACTCACAGTCTCATGCCATGACTGACAGACATCCAAGCATCTGTGGGTAGAAAAAGCCACAGGTAATTTGCACTGTTTTCATTTCAGTCCGGGTGTTTTTCCTGCACTTCGTTATTGCTTTACTGCCATGTTTCTCTTATGCATGTCTGAATGAAATGTTGGACTCTTTTGAGCAAAGAAATAAACGTGTTTGGTTGCAGAGCAACAATAGATTAAAATTATAGGCTTCTCTTTTTTTACACTGGATCTTTCTCAATGGTCTCTCTCAATCTTGCCTTTCGGAGTATCTTCAGCAGAATTTATCAGCTTCCTAC
The DNA here is from genome assembly GCA_015471245.1 of Laticauda colubrina. Classification (NCBI taxonomy): domain Eukaryota; kingdom Metazoa; phylum Chordata; class Lepidosauria; order Squamata; family Elapidae; genus Laticauda; species Laticauda colubrina. Next base: position 2,354,684 of record BLBF01000059.1, on the reverse strand, counting down.
ACTGAGGAGCATAAATGGTAGTAACTCATAGCCTAATGTTGGAATCAGCAGTGTGCATGTTAACCCTAAATTAGCCAAAAGCAAAGGTATTACGGATTCCCATTAGCAGTAGCTGGAGTGATAATGAACAATAGATGGTAGTAGAGAAATAGTAACTAATCAAGAGTTGCTTCTTGGTGTTATCAGTTTGCCTACTATCTTATTATGATAAGTCCTTCATTCAGCATTTAAATGCAATTCTTTTCTTGCTAGGTGTTTTATGTAAAGCAATTCATGTTCACCAATATTTGCTCAAGAGGAAATAATTTCCTTATTTGTGGAATTTGGGCCTGAAAAAAGTTTCCTGTATTATTATAAGAGGTTTCTACATCAGTCAGTGAGAGCTAAGGAGCTAGAGAGACTATGGACAATGTACAGCAGTGAATTGTGGTAATATACAGATTTATTGGCAGGTTTCATAACCCCAGATCTTACTTTCATTTTGTGAGAAAAAGAACTAAACCACAGGATCAAAGTAAAATATTGTATCCTAAACACCTGAAAGCCAAGATGTACACCAAAACCTGTGAAAGAAAGGGAAATATATGGATGGATTTCCAAAACTCACTTTAATTTTCAAATCATCGGGTTCAACAATTCAATATTTGACATCAATCGATCCCATTTGGAAGTCAATTCAGTGCAAAGACTCAGATAAATCATGCCTTTGTCTGGAATTTTTGCATCACCCAAGAAACAATCATATGTTATGGGTGTGAACTGTAAAAATGCAGATGATCTTGCTTTGCTAACAGAAATAATTAACCTGGTCAGTTTTCTACACTGATTACAGCTGTTGTGGTCTTTATCAAATTCCACTTTTTAATGCATCTTTTCACATCATCTATGACAGGTTCTCCTAGGAATTAACTTACCTTGGGAAATGTGTATTGATCCCCTAAGTGCTAGGTTTTCTGGAAAGTGGTGACAATATGTGAGGGAGACAGGATTAGGAGATGGAGAAATGTTTGCAAAGCAAGCTAGACTCTGGGTACCCAATTTCAGTGGATTAAGCCATGGTAGCCAGCCTCAATTTTCCCATCTTTATCGATTATATTTTCTGCAAAGCTGTTGGATGAGTTGCTGGAGTTTTTCACAGCTGCTCGTTCTCAGTTGCTTTCCTTTTCTAAGCTAGTCCAGAATCATCTGTTGTTGATTTCGGAGAAAGAGGAAATGAGCTGTGCTTGGGAAAGAAAAGGCCTGGCTCCAACCTTTTCACATCTTACCAATCACTGTCATGACAATGGGATGACCACATTTTTGGATGATGCTGTTTGATGGGGTGGGCCATGCAAAGATCAAGTCAGCTTTCACACAGACATTTTTAAGTTGCAATCAGGTGCAAGAAGCAGCAAAACAAGGGCATGAAACTGGTGTTTTGTTTTAAACACTGAAGCAGGGTGACGGTGTCAGCTGGACATGAAGAGGGTTTCCAAGTTTGGAACAAGACAAAAGAATGGATGTGCATGAGCCAAGATGAGTGCATGCTTGCCAATTCGGCGTTAATTTTATCTGTGGTTTATATTTGTTCTTTGCAAGGCAGTTGTGGGGGTGATACCAAAGCCCTTGGTTCATCTGGTAAAAGGTCAGTGTTTGTTTTTTGGAGTTGGATAGGAGTATAATTTGGGTGAAATTTCTCAGAAAATAAGAAGGTTCATGCCAGTCTCCAAAACTTTCCCTTTGTTGAGATCTCTCTGAACTGTTGAAGAGTAAAGAATTTAATGGAGGTTAAAAATAGGACATTTTTGAGAGGTTGGGTTTTTTTAACAACATCCTAAAATGTCCTGGAAAAGAAGCATTAGCACTAGAGGGCGCCTTTTATTTTCTACTTAATATAGTAGCAACCTGCATTTCCTAAATAGATGGCAGACTCTCGACTGGAAAAAGTTTTCATTAAAACCCAATTGGAAAAGCAGCTGTGGCCTTTTATATATACTTTTTTTTCCTTTCAAAGGTACCCTGGACATAATTAAAGACTGTTGATTTGGTGGACTGCCCTGTCTTCCCAAGGAGGGCAGCAACTATGGTGTCTAAGACACTTGATGATAGGTGTGATGTTTTGATCTCTGATTTTAATCAATCATTACATTTTTTTAAAAAGGCATTGACTTAAATGAGATACTTCTTCAAAAAGGTATGTGTGTGTTATAGCTCCAGAACAAACTTCAGTTTGGAATTTTTCAGAAGAGTTTGGTAGCATGAAAGAATAATTACAGATTATCCCATTTTGGTCACCACACTATAAAAAGGATGTTGAGAAGAGAAGGGCAGAGAAGAGCAACCAAGATTATTAAGGGAGGCTAAAACATACGATTAATGGTTGCAGGCACCGGGCATGACTAGTCCAGTGAAGAGAAGGATCAGGGGAGACATGATAACTGTCTTCCAATATTTGAAGGGCTGCCACAGAGAGGAAGAGGTCAAGCTATTTTCTAAAGCACCCAAAGGCCACACAAGGAATAATGAATGGAAACTGGTCTAGAGATTCAATCTGGAAACAAGGAGAGAGTGAGAGCAACCAACCCATGGAACAGAAGTTGCCTTCAGAAGTTGTGGGAGTTTCATCCCTGGAAGCTTTCAAGAGAAGACTGGACTACCATCTATCAGAAATGGTGTAATGATCTCTTGCTTGGGCAGAGGGTTGGACTAGATGACCTACAAGGTCCCTTCCAACTCTGTTAATCTGTACCTATATGTACATTCATGCTAATTATACAGCTCAGATCAGGGCCTTGAATGAGTAAACTACTCTGGCCTTTTCTTTTTTCCAGGAGAAGGAATAATGAATGGGTTTATGAATAGACTGGTAGGGTATCATTGTCTGGTAGAACTATTCTTAGCTGCTTCTTGGTTGCATCCAGCATCTCTGGGCGAGAATGCTGACTAATCCTACCCTGCAGTTGCTCATTCACCGGAACTTTCTAAAATAGCTAAATCAGGAAGGCAATAAAACAACCGGTAAGCATTATGGAATAAGTCATCATTGGCAGAAATGCAAACAGCATCTCACCAGCTGTGCATGGTCTGGAGAACTGTGGGTAGAGAAGGATCCAAAATGTATTTTCATTACAACGTGGATATCCTGGACATGGAAACCCAGGTATGTGCAACCAGGTATAAAATTAAGAAAGGGAAGGTCAAAAGGGAGCTATTTTGCTTTTGCTCCGAAGTAGGTATAGGTTGGCCTTGACTTTTGACAACAATTCAGCCCCAAATTTCTGCTCGTCAGTGAAAGATTTGAGTTTTGTCCCATTTTATGACTTAACTTGCTTCAGTTGTTAAGTGAATCGCTGGAGTGGATAAGTTAGTTACCTAGTTTGTTAAGTGAACTTGGTTTCCCCATTGACTTTGCTTGTCAGAAGGTCGCAAAAGGGGATCATGTGACTTTGGGAAACAGCAACGGTCATAAGTATGAACCAGTTTCCAAGCACCTCAATTTTGATCGCATTGTGGGAAGCCCACCCCACGAAGAATGAAATATTTTGAGGAATATTAAAAGAGGTAGAATGTTATATTTCCCCAAAGGAGAAATGGAGAAACATGCTCCAGCCCCAATTTCCTGCATAGTAAAAGAAATCTCAGCCAATTTATTCATAAATGAAACATCTTCATTTCCAGGATGATGGGATTAAGAAGAACAGGACATGATCTTTAAGGTCGGGACATAATAGGATTAACCCATCACCATTTAGACACAAAAGCCCCTTCATTGCACAATCCCCAGAACAGTTCAAAGTCACAAACCTATAAAGATCCATCCACTCCTTCAACCATTTGGTCAGCTGTCCCAGGACTGCTGTTGGCTCTGTTCATCGTTAAATTTCCTTTCCAATCAGCCTCCATGTTGTTTTCAACATCTTTCTCCCAGCTTGGAACTGAACCAGGTGGATTTTCCTCCCAACAGCGTGGACCACACCTCTGTTCTTCTGTCTGGAGACAAGCAGCTAATCTGCTCTTCAAAGGAGCCAGACCTTCTGGCAAAGAGGATGGGAAGGAACACCCAAGCTGTACGGAAGATTATGTTGAACTTGCATGTTGCAGACGAGTTTGCAAAAGCTTCTGAAATTAGCGGTGTCTAACCCTGGTGGCTCAGTGACTAAGACGCTGAGCATGTCGATCAGGAAGGTCGGCAGTTCAGCGGTTCAAATCCCCAGCGCCGCGTGAAGGAGTGACATCCCGTGCCCCAGCTTCTTCTGCCAGCCGAGCAGTTCAAAAGCATGTAAAAAAATGCAAGTAGAAAAATAGGGACCCCCTTTGTGGGAAGGGAACAGCGTTCTGTGCACCTTTAAAGCCATTTAGTCCTGCTGGCCACATGACCACGGAGACGTCTTCGGACAATGCTGGCTCTCTGGCTTTGTAACGGAGATGAGCACCACCCCTTAGGACTGGAAACAACTAGCACGGATATGCAAGGGGAACTTTTACTTTTACCTTTAACCCTGGTAGCTTTTAAGACCTGTGGACTTCAGAATTGCCCAGCCAGCTATGAATTTTGGGAGTTGAAGTCCACAAGTCCTAAAACTTACCAAGGTTGGACATCCGGGTTCTAAGCACTCAGCTCCATGATGCTTTTGAAAATCGCCTCTAAAAGTCCTAGGAATATTGCCATTCCGGAATTGACTCTTCTTCGGATAAAACGAACAAGACAGAAACTATGGGATGAAGCTTCTTCCATGTGAAAATCTAGTATAAATGTTACTGCCTGCCCCCCACACACACAGCCTAAATTATCCCTTTTAAGATACATGCAAGGCAAAAACAGCTGTTGCCAAGAATTGATTTGGCTTCCTGTCAGATTTAATTATAGAAAACTTAAGCATGGCATGAAAGAATACAAGAAATTGACCCAGTCAGTTTGTGGGGTGGGGAGGGGGAGAGGTCAGTGGCTGGATCACAAATCCGTAAATAACTTGATATTTTGGAATTGTTCAGCTTATAAATATCAGTTATATAAAGCTAAAACAATTGCAAAAAAATCAGGGAAGGGCCTAGCATATGAATTGTGAAAAGAAAATGATACGGAAATTACAAAAAGGAGATATTACATAAATGGACAATCTTTCTTTTGGGACTGATGGACAAAGTTGAAAAAAAATCATGGAATTTTGTTTTTGTATATGATGATGGGAACAAAGATGCACAAAGATGGAAAGATTTGGTGCTCCCTACAATGGAAGAATGGATGGTGAAGATGGGAAATCTTGCTGAAGTGGCAAAATTGACTTGATCAGCGCAAATACAATACTCATTTATTAATCAAATTTATTTCGCCATTACTGGATAGTTCTCTGAGTTGTGTACAACAGTTTTATCTCCATTTATTGCTGACTGGAAACACCTTGTGGAGTTATTTATTTTTTTTGCTTAAAATGGGAAAAATGGACCTTGTTTTTTTTGTTTGGATTAGATAATTATAGAAAGAAAAGAGTTAGGTTATAACCATAGAATAAGAGATAAACAACTATACTTATTGTCGTAAAGATCAGAAACTGGTTCTTTATATCTTTTTTCTATTTTTGTCCTTTCTTGCATTTTTAGCTCTTCTCTGATTTTTCTTTTCCTGTTTCTTACTTTATATTTGTATTAGTTTTTAATCTTCTTTTTTATTTTTTGTTTTAATAAAACAATATTTAAAAACAGAATTGTTCAGTTCACAATTACAGAGAATGCTTCATCTTTATTAAAATGCTGGACCCAAGGCAATCCTAATGTCACGACTGGACATAAGCAGTGCCCAGTATATAAATATGGAGCCCAATCGACTGTATGCTTAGTATGTCTCCCATTCTGTTGGATTTTACTTCCCTTAAACGGAAGAATCCCCAACTGGTCTTTAGTTACAAGCCAAGTCCCAAGTCACCACTGTCTTGGCAATACTATATAATTGGGAAGCGTTTTGCAATCACCCAAGTGAAAGACACAAAGGCTGAGAGCCATTAATTGTTTTTGTGAATTATAGGATTAAGTGGGAGATCAAAAAAGGAGCAGTGGCACCTCAGGGACGGGCTTGCTCTGGGAGGCAACCACCCCTCGGGCCGATGTCTGCTTCTCTCCCATTAAATCAAGGGGCATAGAAGTTACATGGTATGATGCAAACTGGTCTCAGCTGCTCTTTGGCTTTGAAATATGGGGAGGCATCGGGTATTGTCCGTCACTAAACAAACCGGGGAATTGATGCTGTCGAATTGTGGGGTTGGAGAAAACTGGGAGCGTGAACCCTAAAGTAAATGAACCCTGACTGGACAGATATTGAAGCAGGGGGCTGGACTAGAAGACCTCCAGGGTCCCTTCAAGCTCTGTTCTGTTCTCCATATTCCCTATTCTATTCTAATTCTATTTTAATTCCATTCTATTCCTATTCTAATTCAATTCAATTTCTCTTTGAATTTATTCTATTCCTATTCCATTCCACATTCTAATTCTGTTCCTATTCTATTTCAATTCAATTTCTATTCTATTCTAATACTATTCTACTCCTATTCTAATTCTACTAATTCTATTTTATTCCATTCTACATTCCAATTCTATTCCTGTTCTATTTTAATTCTACTCCTAATTCTATTCTATTCTAAATTCTAATTCCATTCTCCCTATTCCGTTCCGTTCTGTTCAAATTCTATTCTCTTCACATTCTCGGGGTCGAAGGCTTTTTCAGACGACCCATCGGGACCCCTCTGTGAAGGGGGGAAGGGCAAAGAAAGGGAAAAAGAAAAAAGGAAAACACTTCCCCTCACGACCCGAGCCCCGAGCGAGGGCTGCCTTGCGCGGAGCATGATGGGAATCTATCCCGCTGGGGTTTTTTTTTTTTTTTTTTCCCCCTTTCTTTTATTTGGCGGGAGCCATCCCGCCCCCTCGAGTCGAACGGCCGGATTGGCGGCGGGCGGCGGTTGCCGAGGCGACGCGCTCCGCCCCTCCGTGACGCGCAAGAGGCGGGGCGTCCGGCAGAGGGAGGGAGGGAGCGCGCGTGCGCGTCCCCGCGTCCCCCTCCGCGGCTCCCTAAGTGGCTCTCCCGTCCTTGGCGGCGGTGGCGGCGGCGGCGGGGGGTGAGGCGCGGGAGCCGACCCGGGCAGCATGGTGATGGCCGAGCCCCGGCGGCTTCCTCCGGCCGCCGCCGCGCTGCTCCTGCAGCCCCCGCTGCCGCTGCCGCCGCCGCCGCCGCCGGCTCAGCCTCAACCGCCCCGCGGCGCCTCGGTGCCGGTGCGCGTCGGCTTCTACGAGATCGAGGGCACGCTGGGCAAGGGCAACTTCGCCGTGGTCAAGCTGGGCCGGCACCGCATCACGCGGAGCGAGGTGAGAGGGGGAACGGGGGAGAAGGGTCGTGGGAACGGAGCGCCGGAGACACGTGTCTGGGGGGGAGGGGGAAGGGGGGACGCGTCCCCGAAGGGGGCAGAACGTGAGAAGGGGGCACTTAAGGGGGATTCCCTCTGCGCGAGGAGGACATCCTGCTCTGCCTCCCCCCGACCCTGCCCCACATTTGGGACCCTAAATTGGGGCTGGGGGGAAAGCAGGGGGTCAGGATCCCCCCCATGGCTTTTGGGGGGATCCCTCTCTTAAATTTGCCTCCCCCCGACCCTGCCTCATGCTTTGGGACCCTAAATTGGGGGGGGAGTAGGGATTCAGTCAGGGGATCCCCAGGGCTTTAAGGGGGATCCTGTTTGGGACCTTAAATTAGGGGAGGGGCTGGGGGAAGCAGAGAATCAGGGGATCCCCAGGGTTTTGGGGTGATCTTGCTTTTCAGTATCCCGGCCCTCCCCATCATTTGGGATCTGAAATTGGGGCTGGGGGGAAGCAAGGAGTTAGTAAGGGGATCCCCTTGGCTTGGGGGGGGGGATCCTGCTCTTCAATCTGACTCCCTCCAACCCAGCCTCACATTTGGGACCCTAAATTGGGGGGGGGGGCTGGGGAAAAGAAGGGAGTCAGGCAGGGCACCCCCATGGCTTTGTGTGTGTGGGGGGGTGGAGAGTGCCCCCTCCCCTGCGATGCTGTGGCACACACACACACCCTCCCAAGTTGGGACTGCAGTGATGCTGCAGACAGGCTGGCTCTGCTGCCCACCTGGCCCAGGGCAGGGGGGGTGGAGGTGGAAGAGCAGAGGGAAACTATTTCTCCCCCCCCCCCCCAATGTGTGGAGGTGAAGTGGGGTGGAAGGTCTCGGAGTCAGGGTGGGGGAGAAAAGAGCAAGAGGGCGACAATGGGGACTCTCAGTCATTCAGGTTGTCCCAAAGGTCAAAAGCCAAGGAAATCCAGTTGTCTTTTGTGGGAGGGGAAACAGCTTTGGGAGCGCAAGGGGGGGTGCAGACTCTAAAAGCCCCCCCCCCCCAATGCAGATTGTCTGGTGCAGAGGTGCTCCCCCCCATCCAAAGGTGTGTTGGTCTCCTTGCGCTGCTTCAGATCTTTTCAGAGATCCCCGTGGATCCAGCCAGATGATAAGATCACTCCAGGGAAGATTCCTCTCCTGGACAGTAGATTCGTGGCGGGTTCAGATGTTGACTTTTCTACCTAGCATTCTTTCCTAGGTATACTGAGCCCTATTGCAAATCTTAAGTAGAGCTGAGAAAGTTTATTCTTTTTCTTTCTTTCTTCTTCATGTTTGATTGTAATTTCTTGGCTGGGTTGTTGTGAGCCACCTGGGAGTTTTGAGAATCGGGGAGCGTACGCAGTTTAAGTATTATTATGGCTTGTCAGGCAGAATTTCAGACTGGATTTGGCATTTCTGTCCACCTATTGATTCCTTCCCAAGGATGGCAAATGTGTTTTTAATGGTATTAAAGGTGATCCCAGAATATCAGCTGATCCAAACTGCCTTTTGCAATTGATTGGTGGGAATTTTTGTCCATGTTGGAGGTATCCAAGGGTCCCTCCGTTTGTTTTGGGATTGCAACCAAGGCACCTGTCACTATCCGGTAAAACTTGCCTTTGCTTTCTTACTATTGTTGCTACTACTTTAAAACTGGTTGTTTGTGGTTTTTCGGTGCTTGATGATGTGAAACCTGGAATGCCCTTTGAATCTGTGGGTGCTGCAGTTGTAGGGGGTTCTGGAAAGCTAATTTTTGTGGGAGGGGGAATGGTGGCCTCTGTGTTTCTTACTTAAAAGATAAATAATAAAATACAGGGTTCTACTACCACTCCTGATCCTGAGAAATTGTAGTGGGTGCTCCAAGGAATAAACATGGAAGACTACCAGAGATGATGTGAGGTCCACCTGGATAAGTGGTTCCTCCCAGGTTGCACCTCAAGAGAGGGTGGTCTTCATCAAATTGGAGAGCCCCTGCCCTCTTTTCCACACCTCCAAATAATTAGGATGCTCCCACAGGGTATATATAGATGAATGGGAACAATGCTCTCTCATGGCAGCTGCCTATATTTTTGAGACTTTGTACACAAACATGACCAAAAGGAAAGTCTTCAGGAAGACATCCTTCAAAGATCACAGGGCCTCCTGTTGGCTTGATTTCTTTGCCCCTATTTCTGAGGTGCTCTATTCAGGAAAAAACTCCATAGACAAGTGAAAATAGCTTCCTGTCAATGTGTAGATACAGCATCCAGGGATGATTTCTGGTGAATTTTGCTAGGCCAGATCCTTCAGAAGTTGAGTACTATATCTAGGAAAAGAGCCTTATCAGAAAGAAGAAGGAAAAATATCCAGAGATACTGAGAAGCCTTAAAAAGGAGGTAATCCAAGATGTTTTTCAGAAGATTATCCATTGAAACTATTTTCTAAAATTCACAACTTCCTCCAAAAAGGACAGAAGTAAGGGGGAATCAGAAATCTTGAGGTTGTGGTATTTTAGAATCAACTGCCAAAAAGGCAGAGGAAGGAAGCACCGAAAAGCAAAAGTTGTGGGAACCAAGTCATGGGTTGAGATGGATGATAAAGCATCTTGAAGACAGGTTGATGTTTCTGAAAAGGAAGTCCCTTCACTGAGGAAAGGATTGGTGATCTTGAGATGAACCTGCTGGAAGGAAAATGGGACTCAGAGGGCCATGAGCTAGCAGGACCAGCCTCAGGTAGAATGGTGAGGAATTATTTCCTTGTAGGAATAAAGGGTTGGGGATTTATGATTCTTTTTGGGCAAGAAATTCAAGAAATCCACTGGAGAAATGAGATAAATTGGGGGGGGGGGGGGGGAGGTTAGTAAAGTGCTGTAACTTTCCAAGGATTCAATTGGAATATAGCTGGAAGGGACCTTGGAGGTCTTCTAGTCCAGTCCCCTGCTCAAGCAGGACACCCTCTACCATTTCAGACAAGCGACTGTCCAGTCTCTTCTTAAAAACTTCCAGTGATGGAGCACCCACAACTTCTGAAGGCAACTTCTGTCCCACTGTTTAATTGTCCTCACTATTAACCTGTTACGAAGTTTCTCCTGAGTTCCAGGTTGCTTCTCTCTCTTGATTATAGTTTCCATCCATCGTTCCTTCTCTTGCCTTCTGGAGCTTTGGAAAATAAGTGGATAAATCAATCTCATAATAAATATAATTTTTACCAGCTACTCGAGCTTCGGAGATACAAGCAGATAACCAGAACGATGCCAGTTTTTAAAGGACTAGCCAGAAACATTCGTCCATTTCCCTAGCAGTTTCTGATTTCTGCCGACTCTTAGATGGCACAAATCCGCCTTTTTACTGCTAGGCCTTTGTCCTTGCAGCCTTATTTCCCCTCTGCTCCAGTAGCTGAGAATACAATGGGATGCATATTTTTTTTCTCTTTCTCTCTCTCTCTTTTGCCATCCCAGCATCAAAAAAGGAGAACAGCTCGTCTAGGCCTGTCCTAATCTTGCACCCCATCCATCTTTCTTTCGCTAGTAATAGCGTGTTTGGAAAGGAAGTTAAAGAAAGGAGAACCGATTCCTTTTCTTTGCCTGCTTCCAAAGTGCAAAGCCAGTTGGCAGCTCTGGAGGCATGGCCCTGGGAGGCCTAATCTGGAGGCATGCATTCAAAGTGTGACTGTTTGGACAAGTGTGGTAGCAGCTGCGGAAGTAGCTTTGTGGTTCTACTTGTTAACTATCATTAAAAAAAAATCATACCTTGATCATGTTAATGGTGTGGTTTCCCGCAGAATGCAAACTCCTTTCTCCGAAATCCGGCATCGGTAGAGTAATTTTGTCTGTCCTGCTTTAAGGATGCTGTTTGGGAAAGGCAAGCGGTTTTGTTATGTTCAATGTGAGGGTTTTGGGGGGCATAAAGAGCGCATACAGAGAGTACTCAGTTTGCAACAGTTCATTTAGTGACCAAAATTCACGGCACTGGGGAAAAAAGCGACTTATGTCCATTTTTCACACTTACGACCCTTACAGCAATCCCCACGGTCATGTGATCAAAATTCACATGCTTGGCAATTGATTTGAGGGCTAACTGTCATTTGCTGGATAAATAGGTGGCTGTGCTAAACATTGAAAGAACAATTAGATGTATTAAATTGAGACATCCAGTGGCTTTTTAAAAGTTCTTGGTGGAGACCAATTAATGCCTCCTACATGAACACCTCAACAAAGAAGGAGTAGATTTCTGGTCAGTTTGTTGAAAGTGATGGTATATAGGTGTAATAAATACATAATTATGTTGAGGAAAAAAACTGACAGCGTCACTCCATTCTTTAGAGATCTCTTTGCTCCATTCATTCAGAAAAACACGTCAAGAGAGCAGATCCGCATTGAGTTGGATCTGGCTTTGGAGGAGAGATCCGTTTTTTGTGGCCAAAAAGAACAGTTCTCTGGCATTTAATCGGGGCTGATCTTTCTTTTTAAGAGCGCTGGCATTTAAATAGCAATTTGTAGCCAAGGCATGAAGTCTAATGAATAAATTGGTTTACAGCCTGTTGCTCCATTGCAAGTCCCTAAAGCTGAGAGCATCAGAGCTGACTATTTTGGAAGAGAAGATGGGGCAGAGAAAGTTTTCCAACTGATTGTGTGGATATAAGAAAAGACCATGCTCGTTCGCTTTCTGCCCATCACGATGTTCCTTCCAGGGCCCTTGGTTTTTTAGACATATAAGGAAGGGATTCATAAATAGGGTTTTTTTTTTCTTTCTTTTTATTGGTTTGCTTGGTTTCAAATGTTGAATTCCCACTGGAATAGAATTTTGAGCATTAAATCGCACAACACTTTTAATTGCTCTGCCCAGGACAGCGATTGCGTGTGTTTAAAGCTACGCACTGCCTCATTTAGCATCACTTTGTATACAAGAAGAATGTGGCTATGTCATCTTAAATATTAGCCTGGGATGAGGTTTACAGAAATGAATTTTCATGAATGTTCTGGCCTATACTTAACCTGTATGGTCAAGAAATAAAATCCAGAAGCTTACGCATTTGGGTTGGGAATGCTGTCTTAACCTTAACTATGGTTGTGTTTAAAAATCCAGTTTTAATACTGAAGAGAGCACCAAGGGCCCTTCACTTCAAACTTGAGCTACAAATATTCTCCTTTATTGATACATATTTTTCCCATTGGTAGTCCCATCAAGTCAATGTGGCCAAGGGTGGCATAGGCCTTTGAACAGATGTTTACAGTGCAGTTGATTTGTGCTGTTTTGTTTGGAAACTTAAAACAATTTTCTTCTAGACTAAAATCTTACACTCTCAAAATTCATCTTCTGAATAGGTATCAAAATCCATTTTATTTGCTGCATATAAATACATGCAAAACTCCTTAGAGGATGCTTTGTTGCAGGAGACCTAGTGACCAAGTTTCTTGCCAGCCATAAAAAGACACATGTAGTTTTGGTTTAGCATAATATATAAGCTCAGCCCTGATGATTGAACCATGAATTATGGCTTAGCACGATGTGTGAAGCCTTTCTGGCATATTCAGTCAGCCAGGGCTTAATCCCAATCAGTGAATCAGTTCCAGAGATCAATCTTTCTTTCTTCCTCTTTTTCCCCAAATAACACAAGCCACAGGCTGGGTTTGCCTTCCCAGTTGGCCCACGGCTCCTAGCTGAGATGCTGATGCTTATAATCCTGACAACATAAACTTGCAGAGGCTTAGCTGTGATGTTTATGAACTACAAGCAGTCTTGTACAATTGCCACCCAGAAACCACATTTGAGCAGAACCCGGAATAGCCAACATCCTGGGATAAGGGCCGAATAGCATCTTTGACCACTTAAAGCATGGTCTTCCAGCCTTGGGGACTTTGGTGACTGACCCACTTTGGATCCTGCAACATTATCCTGGGACATATATAATTTGCCTTCATTCATTGGCAAATTTAAGACTTGTGGACTTCAACTTCCAGAATACCCTAGCATGGCTGGCTGGGGAATTCTGGGAGTTGAAATCCATAGGTCTTACAGTGGGCAAAATTGAAAAACCCTCTCTTAAGGTGCCATATCCTAGTTCACAAAATGAACAGAGATCCTTATTCTCTTTTATTTGGAAATAATTTGATAGCACAGGGAGAATAACGTCCTGCTGCCAAAATACAAGCCGGGTCCATCTGTTTCGTGTCTCTTCCACAAACATCTCTCTGCATCTTTGTGGATTTGTTTTGTTTGAATGGCGCAAGCTGCTTCGTGGGCCTTCTTCTCTCCCACCCCTTCCCTCTTTCTCTTGATGCATGCAAGATTTTCGGGGATGAATAAGAGTTTCTACTCTTTATTTCTAATAAAAGCTCTTTCTGTGATTCATCTTTCTGTCTCTCTCGGAAACCCTGCTCATCTTAATTATATGTTGTGACATTTTCATAAGTTGGTTATCTGTTGGGTAAACAAGAGAAGTGTGCATTTTATGCTTCTCCCAGAGAAATTGACTTTCAGTTTCCAGGCCTGGGTTCTCTGCACACTGCTTTCAGCCCTCAATGGCTCGACTCAGATGAGATTCAAGATAGAAGTACTTTCTCGATAAGGCGAAAAATAAAAATAAAACAATGGAATTTCCTATTGCATCAAACCACCCCTTTGTTTCCCCAGATACAGATATGGTTGCGGTGGAATTTTGCTGTCCAGGATGGTTGCTGATGACAGCTACTTGGAAACTAATCTCTCCTAAATAGACCCTGTTGTCAGGGAAAAGCAGCCTGGGGATATTTTGGGCCTGAAATACAGGTAGTCCTCAGCAATTCGTTTCGTTCCAAGTTCTAACGGCACTGAAAAAAGTGACTTACCACCGTTTTTCACAGTGGACAACCTTGGCAGCGTCACCCGTGAAGCTGTGATCGAAATTCAGACCCTTGGCCATCAGTTCATACTTATGACCGTTGCAGCATTCTAAGATCCCCCTTTGCCACCTTCTAAAATCCTTGGGGAAGCCAGATTTACTTAACTGGGTGACTTACTTAACAACTGCAGGGATTCCCTGTGGCAAGAAAAGGTCGTAAAAACAATCGCAACTCACTTAACAAATTTTCCCTTAACCACAGAAATGTTGAACTACCTGTACCTTAACAGTCCCCTTTTTTGAGCCCAAGCCCTGCACACTGTCCAGATTTGCATAAAATAAGTGTGTGGAAGGAGTAAGCGAGGTGGATCAACCAGAGCTTCTCAAGGTTTGCAGTGGGTGGACTTCAACTCCCGAAGTCCACCCATATTTATCCACATTGTAAAAGAAGTTTTAAATATTTTTTACTCTCCCATTGGATGCTATTGGAAGCCCACCAACCAAGATGATGAGAATGGTTGTTTTATCAATCTTGAGAGATTCTAGAGATAGTATACAGTTTTTACATTGCCTTTGCAAGCAGCAAATTACACCAATTAAATATGTGCACCACAAAGACAGATGTCCCTTTACTCTCCTAGAAATATTTGCCATTCTGTCTTTCTCAAACGATTGCAGCTTTTAATATTCTGGAGAAAAATGCCTGCTAGAGCCATTTTGTTTTGTTTTTTTAAGTCAATATTGGGCTCTATGATGTACGGTACACAAAAAATGGGGGCACCGTAACAGTTCGGAATAACGCTGTCTGGATAAAAAGCAACTTAATAAAAACTCAGAAGATTGATGGGGGTGGGAAACCAAATAAACCACATTGTGTAATTATGAGCCAAGCCTGTCTGCCAATGTATGTATGTATGAAAGAGAGAGAAAAAACAATTGATATTGTTTTTTTAGAGGTCACTCTGCTCTTGCCTGATTCTTCTCTGACAATGCACTGTGATTTCCAGTCAGTCACTCCTACATTCTAATTTTTAATTTTAACATGGATGTATTTTAATTTTTAAATGGATATGTCTCTTTGGTTGTTTTTTTTTTAATACTCAGATTTGTAGATTGTTTGAATTGTGCAAAGCTAAAAGGCTTAGCTTTCCCTAAGATGTTGTACAACAATATACAACATTTACACTCCACTTACAACATTTTGCTTAGTGGCCATTCAAAGTGACCCAATCTGACTCCTCATTTTACCAACCTCGGAAGGATGGAAGGCCGAGTCAATCTTGAGCTGGTCAGAATCAAACTCCTACAATTGGCAGAATTAGCCTGCAATACTGTATTCTCATCACAGGGAAGGGGAAGGGAAGGAAAGGGAAGGAAGGATCGAAAAGAGGAAGGAAAGAAAGAAAAGAGAAGGAAGGAAAGAAAAGATGAAGGAAGGAAGGACCATTTTTCACACTTATGACCGTTGCAGCATCTCCATGATCATGTGATTTACATTCCGATGCTTGACAACTGACTCTTATTATGACGGTTGCCGTGTCCTGGGGTCATGTCATCCCCTTTTGTCACTTAACAAATGTCTGACTTAACAATGTAAATGTTGGGCTCAATTATAAGTCAAGGACTACCTGTATGGGTTTTTAAGTATCCAAAACATTTGTCATAGTTAAAATGGAAAACATGCAATAAATCAATCCCATTGATTTTGCTTTCTAATTGCACTTTCTTAAAGGACAGTTTTATGTTAAAGAACTCCCCCCCTCCCCCCCCCCTCTGAGGATTAGTAGGTGGGGGGATTCCTTCTGCAAGCCCAGAGAAAGTGAGTTAAATGTATGACTAATGCACAGCATGTTAGTCATGTCCTTTTAATAGGAGCAACCTTTGAGGCACGTTTGGTGTGAAGCAATGTCTGGTTTATTTATTTGATTTCTGACTCCTTTCTCTGCTACAGTCCTTTGCTCACTTATCCTTTGCTTCCATGATAAACCTCAGAAAGCTTGCTCTACTTTGTGGTCCCAGGCTGCCATGATAATACTTAAAATCTCACTTTAAAGCATTCTTTTCCATTTTAGCACAAATAGAATAAGAGTTGATGCTCCTGATTAGCTTCAGTTGAACTGATTTATTGCTGTAGTCTGCACAAGAATCTTCTAATCTAGATAAATAACAATAGCATTTAGACTTATATACTGCTTTACAGTGCTTTACAGCCCTCTCTAAGCAGTTTGCAGAGTCAGCCCATTGCCCCCAACAATCTGGATCCTCATTTTACCAACCTTGGAGGATGGAAGGCTGAATCAATCTTGAGCTGGTCAGGATCGAACTCCTGGCAGTTGGCAGAATTATCCTGCAATACTGCATTCTAAAGGGAAGGAAGGAAAATAGCAATAGCACTTAGACTTGTATAATACTTCACCCTGCTTCATAGCCCTCTCTAAACAGTTTACAAAGTCAGCATATTTCCCCCAACAATCTGGGTCCTCATTTTACCGACCTTGGAAGGACGGACAGCTGAGTCAATCTTGAGTCTGGTGAGATTATAACTGCCAAATTGCAGTCAGCGGCAGTCAGCAGAAATAACCTGCAGTGCTGCACTCTAACCACTACGCCACCACGCTTGTTAAGAGTTAGGTAAGGGCCAACAGCACTTGAAGGTTGGATAGATCTTGCTTGTAACTGTGTAGGGACTCTAGGCTGGTCCCTCTCTTCACTCTGCCCCTAGCTTCTGCCACTCATTCTCCCACAGCGGGATAGCTGTAAGAATAAATAAAATGAGATAGGGGAATCCAGTATCATGGGAATGGAAGAAGTCTGCTTGTGTCACTGCTCACTTTCCCCATATATTCTCAAAATCTGCTTTAAGGGAGTTGGGAGAAGTCTGTGAAACAGGTTGCTATGGAGAAATGCATTGGCCAGTGAGTGTGGATTCCATTCTTTCTTGAACCAACATCTATCAACTCGAGCACTGGGTTTTATACAATATAATATTTGCTCCTACTCAGTACATACACACCCCTTCCAAAATCCTTGATGTTTCTTCATGCCATGTTTTAATATTGGAGCACAGTCAATGCATCCCTCAAGTCAAAACTGGATGGAAGCGGTTTCTTTGCACTTTGGTGAAGTGGTTTGCGAAGGCAGGGTTGACATCATTCCTTGGTTTTGTGTCTTTTTAGGTGGCAATAAAAATCATCGACAAATCTCAGCTCGATTCTGTCAACCTGGAGAAAATTTACCGGGAGGTACAGATCATGAAAATGCTGGACCATCCACATATTATCAAGCTTTATCAGGTATGTAACCCTCTCACCTGTAGAATCTGAAGATTAAAATGTGATGAGAACTCAACCTTTTTACCAGTCATAAATTTATTCATGCTTGATTGCCGTTGGTGGAATTATTAAGTAGGAATTAATTCATCCCTGTGTACAAATCTGAAAACAATTTGATACTTCAGATCCTTCAAGGTTAGTTTTTTACTTCATCCTTTTTTGAATGATAACTGTCTGGCTTTGAATAATACATGAATTCACAAGCCTGAACTACCCTTGAGTTCAATAACAAAAAGCCAAGGGGACCTGGCCTTAAAATTGTTGACTCAGTTATTGTTGAAAGGCACAGAGTTTTTAACTGATTTAGGCTAGACTGCAGGGATTCTGTTTGGTTCGGAAAATTGGTCGCAGCAGCAGTTCTTCAGAATGCCAGACTCTTGGACAGTGAGAGGCCAGTCCTGGAGTCTGGGGAAGGCTCTGATGAGGGCTCTGCGTCAGAGGCAGAAATGGGGCCAGGGCTGTCTGACAGTTATCAGCTGCCTTTGGAGTCGGAGATCAGTGGGGGAGAAGAACAGCTGGAGCCTGTTCCCAGTGTATGCATGCGCAGAGCTGCCAGGAGAAGGGAACATTTAAGGAACAAGAGTTGACTTGGGAGTAAAGGCTCAGGTGGACAGTGAATGGCCCCTCCCATAGGGAATAAAGAGCGAAAGGGGAGTGGGGTTTGCAGGAGACAATTCGTTCAATACATTAGGATGAAGATCTGTTCCTGACTTCTTGCCAATTGCTGCTACAGCGTGGCATATCAGCTTGGCAACTCTCCAAGCCTGATAAAGGTCTGTAGTTGTGAAATCTCTTGAAAGACTGTTGGCCAGGACTTTGCTAGAGAGGAATTCACTTTAAACTAAATAAAAGCGGTTTTATCGGGATGAGGAGTCGGCTTCATGATTTTGGGAAGGTCTAGTTCAGAACATGGACTTACAACCGTCCATTTAATGACGGTACAAAGTTACAATGGCACTGGAAAAAGTGACTGATGACTATTTTTCCACACTTAATGACTGTTACAGCGTGGTCCCCATGATCGTGAGATCAAAATTCAGATGCTTGGCAACTTTTCCATCCTGGGAGCAACATTCATTGGTCCACTTTCTTACTAACAAGACATGTTGGGGAAGAATCCTGGATTAGAGTCTTTTAGGAATGCAGTGAGTCACCTGAGGCTATTGGCTCCCGCTAAAACATAAGGTCAGATGGATCAGTGGGACTTTTTTGCAGAATCCTGTTTATGTAATCTGCAGTTTGACCTGAATAGCTTTGCATCTGCGTGTTCAAGTAGAGCGATTCTCGACTCCACAATTTCCTAAGGTGGAACAGTGAACGGCAGGATTTCAAAAACCGGTAATTTGCCTGCTTCCTTTTTCATCATTGTAGTACTCTTGATCTAAAGCAGGGGTGAGTAACTCTGCCCCTCTTTAAAGCTGTGTACTTCAACTCCCAGAAATCCTGAGCTAGCCATGAATGGCTGTTTTATGAACAGGTCATAAAAGGACCATAGTTGCCTTTGATTTGAAGAGTAGGAAGGTAAAGTTTCCTTAGGTTTCCAAGAAGTGATTGTGTTGTTTCTCCTCATGAAATATTTGGATTGCTTACACTTAATGCTAAATCACATCTATTCCACAAATATGAATTTGTGTGGAACCTGTTTTATCGATTCTCCCAATTTATCGGTGAGATGTTAAGGCTCTGAAGACTGATCTAATTCATCCAGACAAGCATAGCTTTTAAATATGTTTGAAAGTTTAAATAGATCATGTAATATTTGTCTTTAACATGGCTTTCCTCATTATATTCCTCCATGATGTCCTACCAAAAAGAATTTTATCTTGGCATCAGTCAAGTAAATATCTTAGAAATCTCCTTGAGGACTTGTTCAGGGCACCAAATCTCTGTTAGCATTGATTATCTTTTATGTGGGTCATATGCACACACATAGTATTAAGCAATCAGGAATTTATGGAACATTGATATGGAAAGGTCCATTATGCCCCTTTAACAGTTGAGCACCACTTGCTCAACAAAAGATGGTTTTTTTCATCAGACAACCAGATGTTCAAAACGATGACAGCCAGTTGTAGAACCAAAGTAGGAAGTAGTTGAGACTTCACCATGGAGTGAGCCAAAATTCAAGAATAGAAGTTTTAATTGCTGACAATGAAGACAAGTAATTCAGGAGCAAATCTCAGACATGAATCAGCCAAATGAACAAAGTTTTTCAGAAGCAGCACTGTGAGCCACCAGATGCCACCGGATTCAATCATTGTAAATCTCGATGTAAAGTTCTTACTTAGGACTCTTTTTATTAGCTTACCCAATGTCATTAACAAATTACTCGTATTAAATGTTGAAGCTCAAGAAGGAAAGACCTCCTCCCCACCATTTAAAGAAGAAACATTTGGTTTAACAATGTTTGGCTTGTGCTTTTATTAAATCATGTCTCAATATTGACAGTTCGCTATAAATCAAGCAGTTAATGGCGATATTATAAAACGAACAGCTTACTTACTTGAACTTGAATTTTGAAATGAGAGAACGATCCAGATCATTTGAAAAATATCATCATAATACACTTTCATGCTCTTAAGATCTTCTGGAAAAAGCAGCCCAGCTGTCAACATTATTCTTTTAGTCGGCTTTAAAATCTTTCCTTTTGTTATGGAGCAGTTGAGACTTTCTTCGACTTCCAATTAACCAATTAATCCTTCCAGTGATTTTACTAATAAATACATTTTCATCAGAAGCCTCACAATTTAGGGGCTGGGTGGTAGTTCATGTAAATCTTTCCAGCCTTGGTTTGATTTCTTAACTCTGCTTTTTCATTTTTAATTTGTTAATTTTAATCTTTTTTTAATTCTCCTTTTAACTTCTTGATTTAACTTTTTAATTTCTCCTTTTAACTGTGCTATTTGTCACGTTTTTATATTTTATAGTGTTATAGTGTTTGTAAACAGTGTATAAAATTGATTGGGTGGATGGGTAGGTAAATAGATACACAGGCAGGCAGGCACATGCATACATCCACAGATATATACAGAGATACAAAGACAGACAAACAGTCAGACAGACCCGTTCTCTTCTAACCAACTATGGTGAAGAGCTGGCATCTTTTATCTCAACCAGAGAAACTGCGTTGGAGAGTTTGCTCAATTGTGTGCGTCAGGAGGCCTGGCCTGAATTGCTAGAGCCCTTGCTCACCGTCCTTGCACATCTTGTAGCTGCAGTTTCCTCCCCGTGTTACTTCGGTGAACAAGAACGTCGATGCCTACCTTTGATCAAGAGATTACTTCGGGTATGACGTCAAACTTTCTCAAGGCCCAGGAAAAATCCTCCAAGCTTTTCTCCCAACTTTCTGCCTTTATTACAAGCCTTTCAGTCTCTCCTTTGGCCTAAGAAGCGGCCTGGCTGTTTTAACATTCTAAGTGAGATTATTACTCACTTAACATGCCAGCCGCTCTCTCTGCCCGACATGAGGGTTTGCAGTCTGTGTTCGATTTGGAGAAAAATATTTGAAGTTCTTGGAAGTGTTTTGTGATAGCATGAAAGCAAATGAATGTATTCTGGCATAAACTTTTGTGGATTCCATCCAATTCTCTCATTTTCATATTGAAACATTTGGGAGACAGAAATTGTTACTGATCTAGTTGGATCATCTAGAAATACCCCAGTTGACCAATGCTGTCTTCTCTTCACCCCAAATTATCCTGGATAAGAATACGGTTGATAGGCAGGAACTCTCAACAGGAATATTCTGTTCTTGGAAGATTTCAAAAATTGCGCTGCCGTTCTTATTCGCCTTCCTATTCTGTGCAAAAGCCGTTGGAGAATTGTTTAATGAGACAGATCTTCCCAGAAAAAAAACCCAGATCTAAACGTTTCAGCACCAAGTGATTTATCTTGTCTCCGTCTTCAAGATTAAAAGTGTTTGGCATTGTTTTCTTATATTTGGCATCCCACAGTAAATGCTAGATGTGTCGAGGAGCGATGCAGAATTCAGGACTATGGATTTCATTTGTTCCCCTGCTCCTCCTAGAAGTTATTGCTCCAACACATTGGCTCAAATCCCACAACTTTCAGCCTACGTCTTGCAGTTTATTCTGTGAAACCTCCATATATCTTAAAATTGTTTGTCACGAGGCATTCCTTTCAATAACGATTTAGGGAAACCTTATCTCCATCCTGCCTTCACCTTCAAATACTTGAAGTAATTTGGAATGTTTATACATGTAACAATACCTCTGGTATTTCATTTACCTCAGGAAAAATACTGAAAAAGTTGTTTCCAAGATTTCCTGGGATTCCCCCCCCCCCTTCTTTTTGCCAGTTCAAATGATGTTGATTTCTTTCCTTCACAGGTGATGGAGACCAAAAGCATGCTGTACCTTGTGACAGAATATGCCAAAAATGGAGAAATATTTGGTAAGCTTTCCGACTATAAAAATAGCTCATTGGTTTCTTCCAACAGTTGCAGACCGTAATATATTTGGAAATTATCTTTGCTCTTAAAAACAGAAGTTTTTCTCTGTTCAGTCGTCTAGAAACAAAGGCAGGGGATTTTGGACAGTAGATTATTCATTCCAGTATGTCCTCTTGAGGGATCTTCAGTTCCAAAATTAAGATGGTTCCTCTTTCCATTGGCATGCTGTACCTTGCAAATGTTTCTCTGTTTGAGAAGGGGAAGTGTAGGGTTCATAAATTTCAATTTCCCTTCTCTTAGATTATTGGCAATGTTGGCTAAGATGATGACAACGAGAACATAACAACACAGATTCGTACATTCCAACTCTGTTTTCGGGCAAATGGCAAACATTTCACTGTGAACACAATTTGCTTTGGCTGTCTGGTATCAACAGTTAAAACAAAATTATTTTTTATTGTTCATAACCATTGTTTGGGACTCTAGAATAATTTCTCAGGAGACCACATTGTCCTGTAAAAATCCGTTCTGCAAATGTTCTCCAAACTTTAGTTCAACTTTTTTGAGTCTTGCACAGCTTTGAAATGTTTATTCCATTCCTTAACTCAGGATGCACAAGGGAAGTTTGAAATTATACACCTGCGAAGGGGTAATGTGTAATCTCACTAGCACAATCCCATCGTGCTGTTGGGCGCAGTCGTCATTTTAAGAGAGAAATGAACTGTATCTCACAAGTTCGTGCCTTTTAATAAAAATACTGGAAAGATAGTTCCAGATTCTTCCTGTTTGTGTCATCCAAATCAGGAAGAGGTCATATTTTCGGATTAACGCCTTTTATTAAAAGGTAGAAACTTTTGTGAGGCGTAATTCATTTCAAACTGACGGAGGATTTAAAGTTGGAAAAGGTGCGGAACTGGGATAATTTTGCAATTACAGGCTTTGTAACAAATTAAAAACCCATTGGGCTGGTTGAGACATTTGAGATAGCCTAAAACATTTTGATGTATGTGTGTTCAGCAATCTCTTAATGGTGCTGTTATTCATTTCCCCCCACCCCCCAAATGCCTACTCTGAGATCTGTCATGGAATTCCTTTGAAAACCAAAGTACTTTGAATATTATTTTTGTCCTTATTTGGAGGCCTCATGGTCAAACTTATGTCACGTCATTCTTTTGGGCAAAGTTTGCCTTCATTTGTTCTGCACGGAATCCTGAAGGGCCATGTTTCTCCACCTTGACAGCTTTTAAGATTTGTGGACTTCCACTCCCAGAATTCCCCAGCCAGCTATGAATTTTGGGAATTGAAGTCTGTACATCTTAAAGCTGCCAAGGTTGAGAAACACTGCCGAAGGGCACTGTTGGCTGATGATTACAGTCTGACGATAGCACATTAGAGAAAGATCATGTGAAGGTTCCCACTGTGTAATCAAAATAATCAGAATGTCCTGGAAGTGTTTAACCAGATAAGGTATACAAGGGAGTAAGAAGCGAACCCTGGAAGCCTTTTTAAGAGCTGAAATGTAAAGGCTGCCTTTAATTAGCCAGCTTTATCTTGAGTTGTCATTGGATAAGATTACCAGTTCTAGGGTTGGATTGTGCAAAAAATGGTGGCACATGATCAATTATATGGCTAAGGGCGACTTCTTCCAATGTTTCTTGGACACCTCTTTGTGTTGGGATGTTTAAAAAACACAAAATCCAGAGGATGACTAATAGTCAGGCTGCAATCTTGGTTTCTATTTCAGAATAGCTTTGAGGGTTTGCTAGATTAACCACAGAAGGAATTTGCATAGGGTCCCTGATAGACAAGCAGCAAGCAAGAGTTTGGTCCCAACAGAAGAGAGTATTTGTTGCTCAGGGTTGAATTGTGGTTTCTGAGCTTGGTGGTTTTCTTACAGACGTTTCATGACCAAACTGGGTAACACCATCAGAGCTAATGATTGTGTTATCTAGGTTGATAACCTACTGATAACCACCAAACTCAGAGGACACCAAGGACAAGCACAAGAGTTTGTTCTCCGAGTAGGGTGAGTTATATCCCACGTCCTTGGGTTTAATCCTTCCCTTGGCCCAGCTTCTGCAGAATGTTTAGATAAAATTCAGATAGTGAGATGAACATTACATGACTCCAAACCCTTCTAAGAAGAGAGATACCGATGAGAATTCTTGGAGGTATCTGCATTGTCACCATTATTAAGTGGATTAGAGAATGTTGTCCCGGGCTCAATTCAGCCCACTTTCTGTGTAGCATAAAAGGGGGAGAGGTTAGACCTGTGTTTCTCAACCTTGGTCACTTTCAGATGCGTGGATTTCAACTCCCAGAATTCCCCCAGCCAACCTTGCACATCTGAAAATGGTCACGGTTGAGAAACGCTAGCTTGGATTATTTTTGTCATGCTTCACTTCCTCTTCGATGGAGGCCGTGTCCTGCTCTGCAGATGCCAATTTCCTGGAAGTCATGGTGGCCCAATGTGTTGTGGTCTGTCGGCCACCAGCCCCTCCAGCAGCTGAATCAGAGGAGGAGGTGGAAGTGTGGGAGTCAGGGCCAGCATCAGGGCAACCTGGGAGCTCTGAGGGGGAAAAGGATATGGATCTGGCAGAGAGAGAGAGGGCAGGGGAGGGAGGGAGGGGGAGAGAGATGGAGGCTAGGCCATCTGTCAGCATTCAGATGGAGAGTCAACAGCCCCCAGGTCTGGAATTGGCTGATGAAGAAGAGGAGGAACAACTAGGTCAAGTGCCTGATGCGCAGCTGCACAGAAGGCAGAGGAGAGGAGAGCAGTGGAAATCTATGGGCTGGTCCTTGGGATGGAAGAGCCACCACTGCTAGTGAGGCCCCACCCTAGCTCTGGGGAATAAAAGGCAGGGGGTGGAGATGAAAAGGTATGGTAGACAACTATTCATCTTCTAGGCCGACGGATGAACTAGTTAACCTGCGAGAGAGACTTTTTGCGGGGCTGCCGGCACTCCTAATAAAGGAATCTTTTGAATTCGCATCGAGAGGGTTTGTCGTGTTTGGGGAGCTGGATCAGAACACCCTGGTTTCGCCCTGTTTAATCGTCCTTGGTGGATAAATATTATTGTTGTTCTCCCTTTTAAAAGTATTTCTGTCTTTTTGCCATTTAGAAAAAAAGCAGGCCCATGGTGCTTTCACAGCTTTTCAGCTTCCCGAAGAGCCTAGCATTCTTTTCGGGAGGGATGTGTGTTTGTGTGTGTGTGTGTGTGTATGTATATAGCATGATTGTACAGTATTTCCAGGGCTCAGAGAGAAATCTCTTTCAGAGGAAATTCCCCATTGGGGCACCAGCTTGTGTGCAAGAACAAAATCAGTGTTGTTGTTGTTTTTTAAATGATTTATGGTCAGTTTCTCTCTTTCTGCAGGAACATTTTTGGATTTTGTTCCTCTGGTATAGCATATAATATATCCTGTTCTACATTGGCAGTTTTACTGAGATTAAGGATCAGTAACGTTATCTACTATTCTGAACTTTAATGTGCTGCTGAACAGAACATAACTAAGCCTAGTTGTTGTGCATTGCACATCAACAAGTAGATTTGACATCCATACTTGAACATAAACATCCAGATCAGTTTTGAGGACTTAAACTCTATTTAATGGGGAAAAAAGATAGCGTGACCTCTAGAACTACAGGTAGTCCTTGACTTACAACAGTTCGTTTAGTGACCGAAGCTACAACGGCACTCAAAGGGTGGCTTATGATCATTTTTCACATGTATGACCACTGCAGCATCCCCACAGTCCTGTGATTTACATGTGGCAAAGTCCACACGTCTTAAAGTTGCCAAGTTTGGAGACCTCTGCCTAAATGAATGCTTGAAAGTTGAGGCTACCTGTATATCTCTCGGTGCTGCTATTGTGGAGGGAATGAACAGGGGCCTTTTATTCTGTGAAATCCACCTGCTTTCCAAAATGTGGCCTTTTTAAAGAACGTTAAAAATTGCCCACCAGGAGTTCCATGCAAGTAATGCTTAAGCTGAAAGGGCCACGATCCATTTTGTCTGGTGCAGTAGAATTTGCATATCTTTTTAATTACATACATAATGTATGTGAATCGGAAGTCTTCCCTGGTATTAAAAAAAATTATGCAGAGCCATGCTCGGAATGTATTATGTCACCATGTTCCATAAAATATCACTCGTAACCTTATTTAGATCTTTTAGAAATGGTTTCAACTCTAAAAGTAGAAAAAAGCTTTAGAAAAATGGCTGCTGAAGCTTTCTAAAAAGTTTTAGAAAAATTGGCATTTTCTTTCTTTGCAAATGATTTTTTTAAAAAAAAGAATAACACAGAAGAACTGAAGAGTGTGTGGGGGAGCCTTAAAATCACCAATAGCCTATGTGGATTGTTGTCTTTTACAGTCATCTTCCTCAAGGCCATGGCAACTTCAAACTTTCATTAAACAACTGATCATAAGTTGGGGACTATCTCTAATTGAGGCACTTGGCAATCCAAGTTCTTGGTTTGGAGGAGGTCCTCGTTTAATGGCAATAAGATAGTGCTGAAAGATAGAAGAGCAACTGGAACTCCATGCATTTGCCTTGTGGCAATGAGACTGGAGAATGAGGAGGTGGAAACTCCTGGGTGATGCCTCCAAACTTGTTCTAGTACCTTAGCTTTGGAAGGAGGCTACAAAGTCCTTTCCGACTCTGTTATTCTGTCATTCTAAATTTGCTTTTTTTCCTCAGCAGCTTTACCACTAAAGTAGAATTTCCATGGCCTTGGAGGTAGATTAGGGTTACATGTGTACAAAGACATTTCATAAGAGCCCAGAATAGGGATACTGTTGATAATAAAAGTTAGAAGAAATAAATAATAGTTGGTGAAATGTTTCCTTCCCCCCCCCCCCTTCAAGTTGGGTTTATATTAAATCTATCTTTCTTGTTGTAACTGCACATGATGCAAACTCCTGGCATTTTGTCACATGTTTAATACCCATGTTTACATGTTTAATACCCTGAGCAAAGCTGTGGCCAGAATGCTTCCTCGGCCACTTACGCACCATGTGTGTGTGTTTGGCCTGGTTGTGAGTAAGGTCACTTTTATCAGCCCCTTCTGTTCTAGCTGGAGGGTTGGAAGCAGCTACTTGTCCGATCACCTTTCTCCCGGGAGCCTTGCAAATGTTCAGAACTGACAAGGAGAAGAAAAACCCAACCTGGACTGGGGTTAATATTTCGTTTATTGAACATGGTATCAGAGAAGAACCTCTGGGCATATGTGCCATGTTTTGCCAAACGTACCCTTTTGCTAAGCAAGGTACGGTACGGCATCTGTACTGATAACCACATCCAGAAAGCAAATAGCTGGAGGAGGCTGTGTAAATAGGAAGCACTTAAGTAAGATATTTGAACTCCTGGTTGTGGATTTCTCCCACTTCTGTTGGAAAGTAAGCAACAGCAGCTGAAGGGTCTACTCCCCTTTAAACTTAGGCAAGAAAAGCCACAAGTACACATACAAACTGGGTGAAACCAGGCTTAATAGCTGTAACTGTGAGGGGGATCTTGGAGTCTTGGTGGACAGCCAGCTAAATTGGAGCCAGGCGTGTGCAGAGGCAGCCAAAAAAGCCAACACAATCCTAAGCTGCATTAACAGAGGGATACAATCAAGATCAAGGGAGGTACTAATACCACTCTATGAAGCCTTAGTAAGTCCCCACTTGGAATACTGCATCCAGTTTTGGTCACCACACTATATAAAAGAGGTTGAGGCTCTAGAAAAAGGGCAGAGAAGAGCAACCAGGATGATTAGGGGATTGGAGACTGAAACGTATGACCGGTTGCAGGAACTGGGCCTGGCTAGTCTAGCAAAGAGAAGCACCAGGGGAGACAGGATAGCAGTGTCCCGATATTTGAGGGGCTGCCACAGAGAGGAGGAAGGGGTCAAGCTATTTTCCAGGGCACCCAAAGCCCAGACAAGGAACAAGGGATGGAAACAGAACAAGGATAGATTCAACCTGGAACTAAGGAGAAATTTTCTGACAGGGAGAACAATCTAACAAATCAAACAATGGAAGAGAAGTTGCCTTCAGAGGTCGTGGGAGCTTCATCCCTGGAGGCTATCAAGAAAAGACTGGACTGCCATTTGTCAAAAATGGTGAAGGGTCTGCTTGGTCAAGGGGGTTGGACTAGATGACCTAGAAGGTCCCTTCCAACTCTGTTAATCTGTATTGAAATTCTTCTTTGCCTGTGGCCCTCCTTACTCCCCAAGGGTTTGTGATATTCCCCAGAGTTTGTTTGTTTTTTATATAAAGAATAGAAGACCATAGGACATATCCTCTGCCGGCTGAATCAGACTTAAGGGCCATATCTTAACCCACATTCATCTTATTCAGTGTTTTTCAAATGTTAGCACTGGCTGGGGAATTCTGGACGTTGAAGTCCACACCTCTTAAATTAGCTAACTTTGTTGTCTGATTGAACCCAGAGTTGTAGATTCTGGCTGTTGTTTTTTCCTTCCTTAAATGGTAAAGAGTTGGCAAGCCAAATTGCTGCCTCTGTTGCTGGGTCACAAGCTCCAGTTGTACTTGGAGTCTCTTAAAAAGTTGCTTGCTTTCATAAAACCTGATTGTTAATCCTACCAGTTCATCTGTACCAAGGACACTAAATTCAGTGGCTTTCCTTTCTTGTCAAAGCCTGAATTGCGAGTCAAGCTGGCACCAAACAAAGCATCGACTTCACCCAGGCTAGTTTGGCAATCCACCTTTCTCTTTGAAGGTTTGCAGCTCTCGTGGTCAGCGATTGGGGGGGGGGGGAAATATGGTCAGAAGATCCTGTAAAAGAAGTGATTCCCTGATGCTCATTTCCAACCAGTTTCCCAGCACATAAAGAGATCCTTGTCTGCCAAGTGCATGCATTTTAATTTCCTTTGCTCAGCTTCCTTTTAACAAACTTTTTCCCAGGATTTCCTAGCTGGCAAATATGTAGTAATAAGGTGGGGGGAGGAGAGAGAGAGAGAAAGACTTTGGAAATTCTCGAGAAAGGAAAGTTCGTACAGCTGGTATCTTCATTGTCCTGGACTCCTGTTTAGTCATCATCCCTGGGATATCAGCCTGTTCCAAATTGTTGTTCCATGTTGGGATTTCTTGCAAATGAGAACCCAGAGGGTTGCTGCTCTAAGCAGGACAGGAAACGGCCTCATTTCCAAGTGAAAGATCTGTTTATTCCAGCTATTGTTCTGCTTGAAATTGAGATGGTTACCAGTTCTTCTGAATTACCCCAATTAAATTAACTTAAGGAGGTTGGAGGTTAAGAGTGACCTCCGTATGTGGTGTGTGTGTGTGTGTGTGTGTGTGTATGTAAGCTATGTTTTCTAGGAAAGCATATATATATATATATATATATATATATATATATATATATATATATACACACATACATACATACATACATACATACATACATACATACATACATATATTTGTTGGGGTATTTTCCCATATCATCATAGTTGTGCTTTTAAAGTTGTAGCAACGTTTCGGCAGAATCTCATCCTGGAAACCAATATGACTAAAGCAAAAACAACAGAGTTAATTACAGGTGGGAGGCGGTTGGAAAGGGCCTATTGCGTGTGAAAGTGCTAAATTGATTAATGATATACAAAGGCATAGATCTCTGTAATGGTAGTTTAACACTCAGGCAATGTCAGCAGAGGCTTAGTAAGTATAATAAATATCATTTTAGTTCCAGAGATGTATACCTGGAACTCGTATTTTTAGAATAGTTTGTCACCAATAAAAAAATTATTTATTTATTTATTTATTTGTCGCAGGGCAATCATTTAGCAAAGAAAGGAAGAGATTGCAGCGGTTGCTTTGAAAAGCATGCTCCAAAGGTGTTGTGTGGAAACCATTGGCACATCGTTAAGCAAGCCATGCCCCAATATTTCAACCTTGTTGCCATTACTGTTCTTAAGTGTATCAGATTGGTCATTAACCAAGTCCGGCTTCTCTCATTGGCTTGTGGGAAGGTCGGCAATACCTGACCCCAGGACGCTGTGCCCGTCGTCAATCAAACCCGGTCCCAGTGCCCAAATTTTTCATTGCGCAATGTAAGTCTGGGTGCGTGTAAGTCTCTTTTCCCAGAGTTGCTGTAACTCCTGATGGTCACTAATTGAATGGTTGTATGATGAGGACTAACTGTATATCAGCAGTTATCAGAAGTTCATCCTGATAACCTAGAAGGCCCTGAAATGAGGTAAGGAGAGTTGTGCTTCCCACAATTTGGCCACTTTTTGGCACATTCTATCCATTCCTTGCCTTTTTTTAACCTGATCTTTGCAAACTACAAGTAGTCATCAAATTACAACAGTTCACTTCCAATGTAACCATTGGAAGTTACAAGGGCATTGAAAAGAGTGAGCTGTGACCATTTTTCACACATCCATCACAGCAATCCCCATGGCCATGTGATCAAAGTCCACACGCTTGCCAACTGGTTCATGTTTACGACAATTTCAGTGTCCCCAACCTTATGGCAAGTAAAATCACCGAGGAAGCCAGATTCACTTAACAACCAGGTTACTAACTTAACACCTGTAATGATTTTTTAACATTTTATTTGTTTTATCAGTATAATATATAAAAACTCCATTTCAATCAAACAGTGCATTGCCTGAGTACAATTGTTTTTAGGCAATCATCATCGGAGTGTTTACAATAACAGCTGCAATGATTCACTTCAACAACTGGGGCAAAAAAGATGGGGCAAAACTCCCTTGACAAATGTCTCAGCAACGTAAACTTGGAGCTCCATTGTGGTCATAAGTCAAGGACCACCTGTCCCTCATTGGTTAGAAGAATCTATCCTGGAAATCATTTAGTTCCCCATTTTTTAAAAAAGAAAAAGAAAACAGAAATGCAGAATGATTTAAGATATTTTGGCCTCGTAGACAAAGACAGCAACTCTTGTTGTGGAGGTTGGGGGTTAATGGTTCTTGTTTCTTTCCTCTCCCCCCCCCCCCCCCATCCTTCCTGGACTGATCCGGTCCTCGTTTGTCCTTTGACAGGATCTCATAGGATCTCTCATCAATGAGCTGTCACCCTGGGGAAAAGCTGCCTCTTAAAATTATTATGATCCAGTCAGTCTTCCCAAATCTTCTTAGAGGGAAGCTCAGCTGGCGTTTTCAGCTGCCTCTTGTGAACAGTAGCAAGTAGCTGGCTTTGTAACACGGTACAAATTCACACCCAGCAATCCTATCCCACCGGAGGCTTCCTTTTTAAAAAAAAAAAGAGAGAGAGAGAGAGACTTTTTAATATTGCTAAGCCAAATACATTTGTCTTTGTTATTCCACAAACTCTGTTTGCTTCCATCTTCGCCATGGTTCATAATGCATCAAAAGTTCGTAGATTTTTTTTTATTAGTATATCATGTAAAATGCAAACAAAATAAAAATAAAAATAAGAACAATAGAGGAAGGGAAAGGGAAAGTGTAGGGGAAAGGAAAAAAAAGAAAGATAAGGTGTTGACTTCAGAATGGTGTGGTAGAATAAGATAATGGCATCAAACCTTCATTTTTTATTTTTATATAATAGTATAAACTAGCCTTTTCTATAACAAGACACTTACCAAGTAGATAAACCCCAAAATCAAAGTTTTATTTTTGTTCCCATCTCAAGCACATAGTCCAGAAGTGGTTTCCAAGCTGAAACAAAAGTAATTGTGTGGGGTTTTTTTTGTTGATCGAAGCAGTCAGTTTAGCCATCCCTGCTAACTTTTGTCCTTTGAGTTCATTATATGGACAACTCTTGTGTCTTTTTCTTGGCAACAATAGGGAAGTTGCTTTCCGTTGACTGTGTATGTACATTAGAGGTTAAGTAAATATTTGCTGACAGTGGTTTTAAGGCAGGCAACCTCAGATACAGGGCCGAATGTTTCTGATTTAGAAACATGTTGATTGAATATCTGTCCTTTCAACAGTATCGTAATTACTTTATTGGGTATTTTTATCCCATCTCCTGAATTCAAAAGCCTTCTAGAAGAAGCATACAACTGTTTTCAGGCTGCCTGTAGTAATTAAAATTAGACTAATGCTCTTCTAATCTGCTTTTCTTCTCAAAGAGAGGCCCGAGATGATCTAAGAGAACAATCATCTGAAGGTTGGATGCAGTAGCATCCTACCTGTTGTTGCAATTGGTCTTCTAGTCCAATCCCTTGCTCAAGTAGAAGACCCCATACCATTACAGAGAAATGGCTGTCCAATCTCTTCTTAAAAAGCTCCAGTGGTAGAGAAGGAAGGAAGGAAGGAAGGAAGGAAGGAAGGAAGGAAGGAAGGAAGAAAAGAAAGAAAGAAAGAAAGAAAGAAAGAAAGAAAGAAAGAAAGAAA
>BLBF01000059.1:2282203-2304656 GCA_015471245.1 Laticauda colubrina | reverse complement strand
AAGGAAGGAAGGAAGGAAGGAAGGAAGGAAGGAAGGAAGGAAGGAAAGGAAAGGAAAATAGCAATAGACCTTAGAGTTATATACCGCTTCACAGTGCTTTTACAGCCCTCTCTAAGCGGTTTATAGAATCAGCCTCTGGCCCCCCAACAATCTGGGCCCTCATTTTACCAACCTCAGAAGAATGGAAGCCTGAGTCAACTTCGAGTCTGTCAGAATCAAACTGCTAGCAGTAGACAGAGCTCACCTGCAATACTGCGTTCTCACCACCATTCTGGCTCTTTTAAATCAACTCTTCGCCCTGTTTTTCCTCACATGACCATGGGAGGTGCTTTGCTTGTCACAAGTGCAAGGATTTCTCATAAGTTCAATTTTTCAGTGCCATTCACTCAATGAATGGCTATAAGGGATCATCTCGTCACTAAAGGAGTAGCTTGCGGGTGGGCTGCTGTCTTCAAACCCTCTCCCTCTGGTTTCTTTTCTCCTTCTGATTAGGTGAATGGATGCCTGCTGGATCCGGTTCCCCCAATGATGGTAAGGAAGGGGTGCCAGTCCCTCCCGACCAGCATGATGGAAACGTCCATCGATGAAGGGATTGAAGCTGAAGGGGAAACTGAAACGGATCCTGCACAGGCCTTTGCGGCGCTGCAAGGATCTCGCAGTGGGAAGAGGCGACATACCTTGGCGGAAGTGACCAACCCCCTCTTAGCCATGCCAGGCCCAGGTATGAAATGGGGTCTGAGGGTTTTGGGCTGGAGATCAGAGCTTCAGACCAAGGTTGGAGAGCCCTGCATTAGAGGGAGAAACTTTGTCCACAGTCTGTAAAGTCAAAAGTAGCTTGCAAATAAAACCAATACTGAGGAAAAGCCCTTCTTGTAGGCCCCACGAAGTGATCTGTGGCCCTTCTGGGACTTTAGATACAACCCTCCTGATGGGATGATGGCTAATTCTCTTCCTTGTGGTTCTTCTTGGGTCCCAAAGGAAAAGTCTTCTCCGTGGACGCAAACCAATCCTTGAGCAGCGTTGACTCGGAATACAACATGGGATCGATCCAGAGGGATTTAAACTTCCTGGAAGACACCTCCTCCTTGAAGGAAATGGTTCTGGCCAACCCGCCAGCTCCGAGGATGACCCCCCCTTTCATTGGCCTGAGGCCGCCTAACCCAGCCATGCAGGCATTGGTGGCCCACAAGCGGGAAGCCCACAATCGGTCCCCAGTCAGCTTTCGAGAAGGGCGCAGGGCATCAGACACGTCCCTGACACAAGGTACCTGCTCTGGATTAAGGGGCGTCAGAGGGAGAGGCGGTCTTCGGTGGCCAAAGCCTCGTTGCCATTGGCTGCAGGAGTTGGGGAGGGCGCAATGGGTTGACTTGGCCAAAGGGGGATTGGGATTAGGCTCTTGCAAGCTTGCAGCTGGAACCAAAAGAGAATTCAGAAGTTGGTCACCGCGACTTGCTTGTGAAAGAATCTTTAAATCACTTGGAATTGCTCTGCTCTTTACCCAAGAGGCAACTGGACTTTCTGGTTTTTCTTTGAAGACGTTTCGTTTCTCATACAAGAAGCTGCTTCAGCTCTGACTGGATGGTGGGGAAGGACTTATATTCCTTGCAGACAAACTGATCATTTGCATTCTTTTAAAAGAGTTGTTGAGGCCACTTGGAGGTTTGTCTATGTCCACAGGTCATCTAAGTGGTGCAAATGGGTGTGGAGCCATCTTGGAATTGCAGAAAGAACTGTGTTGTGGACTGTCATATCCCCCCCCCCCCTCTGTTGAGGGTTCTCCAAGTGGCCTCAACGGCTCTCTAAAAGGATGCAAATGACCAACTGTCTGCAAGGAGCATAAATCCTTCCATTCCCCACCATCCAGTCAGAGCTGAAGAAGCTTCTTGGATGAGAAGAGAAACATCTTCAAAGAAAAACAAGAAAGTCCAGTTGCCTCTTGAAAAAAGCACCTTTGGGACAACTTGGATGATTGACAATCTCCATAGACACTCTGCTCTTTAACTTTTCAACAGGAATTGTAGCGTTCAGGCAACACCTTCAGAACTTGGCCAGAACCAAGGGCATCCTGGAGCTGAACAAAGTCCAGTTGTTGTATGACCAGATGAGGTCAGAAGATGAACCTTCTCTGGAATCCACTTCTCCTCACTTGCATGACCTTGAGGGTGGTTCCCATCAGGTATGTCCTTAGAGAGGAATTGCATCATCTAGGTTGGTACTGTCTGGAGCCCCTGAGATCTCTCTCTTTTTTGTTAAAATATATGTTTTATTTTTATTCATAAACATTTTGAATGCGGTGTATTGCCAGGGCACATCATTTACAAAAAAGCAAAAGAAAAAACAAACAGAAATATCAACATATATACTAGTAACAAAAAAGATAGTGTAACAGAATAATTTTAACCAATTTTTTTTGTATTAGCTTATTTATAGTTCTGTTAATTATATCAACATGTTTCTAATTGTCAACCCTCTTTGTATTTAATTCTTACATAACAATAATCTTTCTTCACCTAATTTCTACCTGTTATCTCTAGCCACTCGTAAAATCTATTCCATGTTAATTAATATTCTGTGTCTTCTTTAGCTTTTATTTTTAATGTCAACCAATCCATCTCTGCACAGTCTAGTATTTTCTGAATTATATCCTCATCTGATGAGTTGTTCTCATTTTTCCAGTGTTGTGCAAATACAATCCTTGCAGCTGTCAATACATGCAAAATTAAATATACAGACCCTTGGAGTTCCTGAGTTCCTACATTATAAGTCAGCCTGTTCCTGAAGCTACCTTGGAAGGAGTGAAGATAACTTAGGGCCCCCCTCACCAGCAGCTTCTGAAAGTCTGAATATTTGGGATCGGGGAGACGGCTTAGATAGGTGTAGATACAAAGGGATGATGGAAACTGCAGCACATCAAGCACAGGGTTTTGATTCATCTGAGCATGAAATGTGGCACTGTCTGCTGTGATGACCTGGAGTGTAACACAAATGTAACAAAATCCAAAATGTAAATAAATGTCCTTTAATGCCTCCAACTTGGTCCCACTGCTCAATAATTCTCAGTTAGAGATAAAACGTACTCAAAAATAGTCTTCAAAAGAAAGCAATACAGTCCAAACATAATGAGCAGATAGAGGTAAAATTAAAAAAATTAAGCAAGCTACAGTGAAGGAATTTCCACAACAGATCAGGAGAAGTAATTACCAGCTTCAAGGAGATAACAAGGCACAGTCTGTTGGAAGGACTCCAACCAAGACAATTTCAGCCCAAAAGTACACATGCTTTGTTTCTGGCAATGCTGTGTTGTAACTGTCTCTCTTACATACTATTCTCCCCAGCTGCCACCAATGAGGGGGATCATGGCCGCTTCCTCTCTCGTAAGCCAAGTTGCTTCTTTCTCTGTTTCCTCCCTGTGTGCCCTAGGGATGGAGAGGGGATGGGCCTGGGTCCTCCTCTGACTGCCCAGCCAGCCTCTGCCCTTCCCCAGCCTCCTCCACAACCTCCGGAGCCAAACCTCCACTCCCTGTCGGCTGTTCCTCCTCTCTCTCAGAGTCTGACTATCTAACAAGGGCATGACACTGCTATCTGGTGCCATTCCTCCCAGTCTAGAGGATCTGGAGATCTTCTGGATAGCCAAAACCTCTGCTTGGACTTTTTGCTGTTCCCTTCTCTGTATGACAGATATACAGGCTGAATGTTTGGTGGTGGTGGAGGGTGGAATTACTTTGAATTAGATGTTTTTTCCCCATTCCCAAAGAGTGACCAGTTGTCCAGCGTCATAGCCCTTTGTTTTTCTGCACCTTTCTGAGCCCACCTTTTGCTCCAAACCACAGGGAGATCATTTGGCTGATGAGGTGTTGTTCTCCCCCCTTTCTCTCTCCAGGAAGAGGCATCCTTGTCGCAGGAGGCAGCTTCCACCTTCCCCAGCAGCCTCCATCCCCCGTTGCTATCCAGGCGCCAGAGCTTAGAAACGCAGTATTTGCAACACCGGCTTCAGGTATGTCACCTTCCTGGAAAGCCTTGGAGTCAACGGAAAGGAGCTGTTCATTGGAAGAGGCTGCCCATCCTTCTAAGGTGGGGAGGGGCAGGAGGGGAGGGGCTGCGTCTTCTCTGCAAAGACATTGCCTCCTCCTCAGGTAGGAAGGCTGGGGGGCGGTGAGAGGGAGTCTTAGACCCAGCCCACAAAATTCAGCCTTCCACCTGACTAGTCGAGCCTTTCCGATGGGCAGCTTCGAAACGCCGTGCATTGCGACAAGGCCAAAAGCGCTCTCTTCTTCCCCATCTTCTTCCAGAAACCCAGCCTGCTTTCAAAAGCCCAGCACGCATGCCAGATGTTTTGCAAGGAGCTACCTCGGAGCCTGGAACAGCAGCTGCAGGAGCACAGGTGAGCCCCAAGCTCGGGGAAGGGTCAGCATCCCAGCAAGCCCCACTGGCAAAGACTGGAGAAGCAGCGAAACTTTGGGAGAATACAGCCCACCTTAACAGTGGGTTCTTCCACTGGAAATAGAATCTCTCCCCCCACAAAAAGACTCCCTTTGGTGCTGGGAAAAAAAAGTAGCTGTCAACTCATAAAATATTTCTAGGGTCTTGTGAGAGTTGCCACCAGAAAGGGAGAGGGGAGCAGTGTGGCAACTTGCTAAACCAAAACTATTCCACAAATGTTTTCAAAGATAGTAACTAGGTGACTGAAGTTTCTGTCGGGCAAAATTTTAACTGGAGAGCCTGATTGATGACTCTGGTCTGTGGCTGTGTCCCATTGGAGAATATGAATTATGGTACACTCAGAGGGTGGGGAAAAACCAAGGTCAAGGGTGACAATGAATGATGTGTCGCAGAATCAGCTGTACCCAGGCAGTGCCGGACATGTTAACTCCCAAAAAATCCTTTTGAAGGTTTGGAAATTTGGCTTGAGACTCATGATTTAAATGGGGGGTAACTGCTGGAATCCTGACAGTCATCCCAGCCTCTAAACAACCCACATGTTCCCTTCCCACTCAGTACAAGCTCCCGATCATCAGGTAACAGAATTCTCTTGCCTATCTGGGCCGGAGAATTCTGGGAGTTGGGAGTCCACAAGCCTTCAAAGTTGTCCCGGTTGGAGACCCATCCGGCTTCTGGGAAAGCAGGCTAACCGGCCCTTCTCCACCTTTTGATTTAGGTTGTATCAGAAGCACCTCTTCCTCCAGAAACAATCCCAGCTGCAGACCTACTTCAACCAGATGCAGATCGCCGAGAGCACCTACTCCCGATCCAGCCAGCTGCCCCTCCCTTGCCATGAGGAACCCTCTCCTCCTCCCCCTCCCCCTCTTCCCCCTCCCCCTCCCCAGTTCAGCCTGGTGCAGCCCTTGAGTCCCGTCATGGAGCCGCCGTCGGCCGAAGACATGCAATATGATCCTTTCCTCAGCCAGTATCAGAAGCTGCAGCTCAGCCCACAACCTCCTCCCGCCCTCCACGGCTCCCCCCAGGTCCCACCCCAGCAGCCGTACCCCTACCAGACTTGCGAGGGGCCCCTTGGTCTCTCACCAGAGCTAGATTATGCCAGCCAGCCTCCGTATTCCCTGGATCCTACCCAGCAGAGTGGTGTAGCCATGACCAACGTCCAGAGGGGCTCGGAACTTCCTGGGTCTCAGTCCAGCTATGACACCTTAAACCTTGCCCAGTTGCCTGGGCTCTTGGATTGTGAAATGATGGAGACGGTCGACCCGCAACATGGAGGCTATGTCTTGGTCAACTAGCAGCTTTGGGGGGGGGGGGGAAGCTTCCATGAGAAGAGGGCAGTGGGTCGAAGTCCAGCCCACGCCATAGGTGTGGATTCCCACCGGGACTCCACGATGGCTTCTCCAACCTTTAAGCTTTCACGGCCGAAGAGCCCAACTGAACTGGTACTAGCGGAGAAGGGCCAGGTCTCCCTTTCCAGAAGGATTGAAAGCAGGCCCTACCCCTTCACCAGAACAAAGCACTATTCGGAAGAGAAGGAGGACTACCCACTCCTGAGAAGGAAGGAGGCCTTCCAGAAGTCTTGGGTGTTCTACTAACTGCTCAACCTCTGCCCGAGGAAACCTGGGAGAATTCAGGAAGAGGAGTGAATTATGCTCTACACCACACTTGGCAATAAAAGCAATACCTTCTTCTTATTATTTTTTTCCCCATTAGAACCTGGCTGAGATGTGGTCGACACGGAAGCCAGTCAGGAACATAGGATGCCCCCGGGCTTTAGAATTGCCCTGCTAAGCGAGGCTAGACTGTAGATCAGAGGTAGGGAAATGGTGGCCGTCTTAGGACTGGTGGACTTCCAACTCCCAGAATTCCTGAGCCAGCCATTCCTGCTGGCTGGGGAATTCTGGGAGTTGGAAGTCCACCAGTCCTAAAAGGGCCACCATTACTCATTCCCACATAGATGTTCTTCAGAGGACTTGCAGGAACTCTTTGGTCTTTTTTTTGTTGTTGTTGAGCAGGGAACTCTGAACCTTTGCACATCTCGTGAACGCCCTGGATGATGGACGAAAGCCTCCCTCGGTCCATCATGAAATTCAACTTGGAGTCAACATCTAGGATTGTGGAGGCTTCCAGAGATCAGCAGGGAAGGAGATCCGGGAGTCCGAAGCTAAAGCAGCCTCAAAGCAACCTTGGGAAGAACGTGGATCACTGGACAAATTGTTCTAAGCTGCCCTTTGTAGCTATTTTTTTTCTTTCTTTCTTAGAGGAAGCAAATCTACTTGGACTTCAAGCGTGTGCGTTGATGGTTGTTCTTAGGCTTTGCATATTTGGGCAACTATTTAGGGGTGTAGTCTTTTAAGGACAAAGCAGAATAAGCTTATCAGAAAAACCCATGTGAAGTGATAGTGCCGTGCCTTTTTTTCGGTTCTTTCGAAGACCCTTCCTTTCTGTTTTTTTAAATATTCTGAATTATTATTTTTTAAAAAAAACCCACCCAACCACCCATCTCTTGTCTAGGCTGACACCAAAGTCCCTTCAGCGACCGAGTTCCACCATGTGGAATGTGGGTTTCGTGTCACCCCCCCCCCCCAAATAATTCTTTCTGACTCACTCATCAATAGACCTGATTTTAATTTTCCTTAAGAAAAAAAAAAGCAATATTACAGCAATATTTAGGATCGGTAACCATTGACTTGTTTGTCACTTCAACAGGCGTCTGCTCTGTGAAAGCATCATCGGCCTCTCTAGAAAAAAAAAAATATACTTCGAATTCGTTTCAAGAAGAGTGAGGGGGGTTTAGCATTTTGAGACAGACTAGCAGGTTTGAAGCCTTCAACTGGAACTTGGTAAAAATTGAAGCACAACCTCCAATTTTTTTAAAGCACAAAATTAGCCTGGAAGAAAGCAAGGGGAGGCCTCCGGTTTCGTTCTGGGGATCCATTCCGGGGATTGGCTGGCCCATTTGATGCTGTACGGCAGCATTTCTCAAATCTTGGCCTTTTTAGGCGGGGTGGACTTTAATTCCCAGAATTCCCTCTCACCAAAGCTGGCTAGGGGGAATTCTGGGAGTTGAAGTGTATCCATCTTAAATGGACAAGTTTAAAAACCCAGCCATAAGGGTAACTGCAATAAAATTTGGGGAAAAGTGTGGCCCAGCTTGTGGAAATAAGTTGCCCCAGGAACAATGTCCTCTCTGGCAGCTACAATTGGCCCTGGAGTGGCTCTTCAGAATCCACAAAAAGAAATCGGTTCCATGAAATTAATGGCCACCAGATCTCATCGGGAAGCGGCAGGGGAACAACTTGAAATGGGGCATCCTGGGAGGGGAAGGAGCCCCCCATCCTAATGGTGAGAGGTTGCTTCCCTTCATACTCAGCTCCAAGCCCTGGGAGAAGGAATCTGTGTTCCCATAGTGCTGGGCTAGTGGCTTTGGAGGGTGCTTCCCCACCCCTCATGCGTTTTATGCCCAACAGGGTGGTATTCTACCGGTTTGGCCCGGTTCTGCCGAGCCGGTAGCAGCCATGAGCAGTGGAGACCAATCTGGTTTTCTCCGACTCGGCTGTCGGGCCCGCCCGGCTCCTATACTCAACTTTATGTCCTGCTTTTGAAGCGCAGCTGCTTTGTGTGGCACAGTAATGGCCACGTGGCAGCTGCCGAAGCGACGGAGCATGCAGGATTGCAGGAGGTGACTCAAAACGCCTCTGCACAAAGCGCACCCACCAAGCTGCGCCCACCAAACCAGTGGTAGCAGTTTTCAAAACGCACCGCTGGCCCAATGGAGCACAAAATCCTGTTCTTCCATTGGGAATTCCTTGTTCAATTTTTCATGAGTGGGAAGATATCGCTTCAGCCTGACTTCCTTGCAAGCTGCGGGAGGAAATCCGTCGCCTCTCCCAGCTGACGATCGTGGGGACCTCGGGTGGAGTGGGATGGGGGGATCTAGCCCCAGGTCAGCCTTTCCTCCCCTCTTTGACCCCCGGAGAAAGACCCTCGGCCTGCTATGCCTTTCCACCCACCCTGTCCACTCACAGCCGTCTGGATTGAGCTAACAAGAACCAGGCCAGGCCGGACACATCTTACTGGCGTCCCTGTTGGTGACCCACCTTCTAAAGAGGCTTTCTTAGTGTGCTATTTTGTGGCATCCCAGTTACACATACAGGCTGCCCTGGTGCACAAGGCTGCTGATTTTGTGAAACGCTCCCCTCTCCCTCTTTAGAGCAGGGGTCTCCAACCTTGGCAACCTTAAGACTTGTGGACTTTGCTGGCTGAGGAACTCTGGGAGTTGAAGTCCACAAGTCTTAAAAGTTGCCAAGGTTGG
The DNA here is from genome assembly GCA_015471245.1 of Laticauda colubrina. Taxonomy (NCBI): domain Eukaryota; kingdom Metazoa; phylum Chordata; class Lepidosauria; order Squamata; family Elapidae; genus Laticauda; species Laticauda colubrina. The sequence goes on along the minus strand of BLBF01000059.1, from coordinate 2,295,904 downwards.
AGACCCCTGCTCTAGACTGCACAGGTAGCAAGAGATCTATTCCATGTGGGCTCAGAGGGGACCAGGGTTTCCTTGCCATGTGGACTGAAGGCCAGGCCACCAAGCTGGTCTGGAGCTCCCAACTCTGCTTCCCAGGGCCCAGCTTGTGGCCATTTGGTGCAGATTGGGGGGCCCCTCCTCGTTCTCTTGTTGGGAGGAGATTACTTCCCCCCTGGCCCCGTTGTTGGGACCGAGCCTCTAAACCTAGTTCAGACGTCCCCTCCATCTCTCCCTCTGCGTGCACAGTCTGTAATGTTTCTCTCGCCCTTTGGTGTCTCTCCGACCGGCCGTGATCCGGGGGAACATGCGTTTTCCCAACCGGGCTCACTCTGCCCACAGGACGCCGCTATTCTCCTTCCTCTTCCCATGTCGCTGCCGCTTTCGTCCAATCTACTGTGTGGGTCCTTTCAAGGGAGGCATTGTGAACGCTACTGTTCTTTTCTTTTTTTGGTTTTTATTTTTAGGAAACAACTAGCTTTATCCGTTGAAAACACAGGTCCCTTTGAAGAGACTTTGGTGAGACGTCTTTTTTCGGGGTGGTGGATGGTGGAGGGTGTTTCCCGCAATCTTTTACTCTCTGGAGACAAGTGCAATATGTGTGTGGTACGTTCTTTAGTGTATTTTTTAAGGAAACGAAGATTTAAAAAAAGAGTTAAAAGGATTTAGCCTTCGCTTGGGGAAACCTGCACCAGGGTTGCAAAGGCCTCTTTTGGTGGGGAGGGCTCCCTCTGTAGTATTTACATGCCGGACTCTGTCAAAGCAATTGCAATGTATTAATGCAGAATAAAGAACTTGGACCTTCCTCTTTTTTGGGGGTGAGCTCCGTGACATCAGCTCCTGCTCTTCTGACCAAGGCTTCCTGAGACTAATTAAGCACACATTTAGTAAAAACAACTCTTATTTTATTGCAACACTGGGAATTATGTTCATTCCCAGCCAGTAATGAGTCCCAATTAGTCCCTCAACATAAGCACCCACCTTTCTCTCCTTTGAACTGCAGCCAACTAGAGTGCCAAATGAATTATAAAAAACCAACGTAAGTACAAAGTCTCAACAGAGCTTCAAGGTTGAATCCAGAGTGAATGACTTTGCTTCCTGCAAAGGTTTCTCTACCTTTGCCTGTCATATCTTATGGGAGGGGCAATCACCTCCAAACTTCAATCCCAAGTTGCCCCTTTTGTCTCAGCTGCTCTTGCCTTCTAGCAGCTCTGCACACGTGCACTGGCAACAGGCCCCCCTGGGTCCTCAGCCTCACTGCTGCCAGACTCCAAAAGCTCTGGAGGTAGCACCCCACTCCCAGATGGTCCTGGCCACATCTCTGCATTGGATGCAGGACCCTCATCTGAATCCTCTCCAGACTTCCAGACTGCTCCCTGTCCTTTCCCACTGTCCAATTCCACTGCCATCTACACCGGCTGCTGGTGAACCACAACAGCTGTTTTGGGGCATAGGCAGCCTTTCTCTTACAGATCTTCAGGAAGCTGCTCATGCAGGCAGGTGTAGTTATAAATCAAACGTCCAGCAGCAGAAGTAACAGGTCGCCACCTTGATTCCAGGTACCTCCCAGGAGAGCTGGGAAGGGCGATCGCTGCAGTGGGTTGAGATTCTGACTTGGAAAGCAATAGCACTTAGACTTATATGCCATCTCACCTTTTACAACCCTCTAAGCGGTTTACAGAGTCAGCCTTTTGCTAATAAAGGAGAATATTTGTAGTTCAGGGTTGACACGAGGGATCCTTGTTTGTTTTTCTTGCAGACGTTTCATTGCCCAAACTAGGTAACTTCATCTGTGCATCTTGCCCCCCAACAATCTGGATCCTCATTTCACCCACCTTGGAAGGATGGGAGGCTGAGTCACCTTGAGCCGGCCAGGATTGAACTGCTGTTAGTGGGCAGAGCTAGCCTGCAATCCTGCATTCTAACCACTGAGCCACCACGGCTCAAGAGATCTCACGAGCAAGTGTAAAATGTTCCAAGATTTCTTTTCCAAGATTTTTCTTTTCTTTTGACTGTTCTCTGCAACCAGTGTTCCCATTTATGATCTTTGCAGGCCTGCAAATCAAAGGAAAGCTGAATATTGTCCGCGCAAATTCCAGGTTCCCTTAGCAACCACTTTGTTTCACATCCAAGTTGCCCGTTCCAATCGTGGTCACTCAATTAGTGCCTCCTATTCTTCCTCTGAAGTTGTCCTTCCCTGGTTTGCTGTCCTGAGGGCAGCTCTAGTACTTCAAAGCTTGATGAGGTTTTGGTGTAGTTCGACCTATGCAGAATAGGAAGGAACCAGAGAATAATATAATTATTTTGCAGGGGCTTCGCTCTCCAAGCTTGTTCCAATTTAGTTTGTGAGCATTTCATTACCAAACTAGGTAACATCATCAGCAGGATTTTTCTTGTCCTGTTCTTAGCTTATAAATGTCTGGTGTAATAACAACACATTATTATTTTTTAATCAGAAGTCAAATGTTCAGTTTCCACCTTTTCTTCATTCTTCCCTTGGATACTACAAGCTGCCCATAAGCAGACAGCAGTCTTTCTCCAGCCCAAACATGGGTGCAACTTAATCCTGTGTCAGTTTTAATTTCTATCCAGAGGATTATTGGACGGCATACGGAGCACAAACAAGTCACTTTGAACGGTGCCATGGGAAAATAACGCTGGGGTTTTTGTTCTCTCTCTCTTGCGGCTAGAAATTCCATCTGTTGGGTGGCCTTGAGGTGGCAAATTGACTCAACAGGTTAAGATGCTGAGCTGATTTCATCAGAAGAGGCATTTTAAGGTGTATTTAGTGGCATTTAAATGTAGTTGCAAAACATCTATCTCTTCTGTATTATGAAATAGAACAAATGACCAAAAGGTAAGAATTCTGGAAGTTGAAGTACCCCCCCCCCCCTTAAAGTTGCCAAAGTTGAAAACCACTGCCTTAGATAGCACCGTTTTGCAAAGCAACCTGTTTTATCATCAATGCGCGATTTTTCACTCCCATTTTGAACAACATACAGCAGCGAGTTGCCCAGGCTTTTGTGATCAAAGTGTTATTTAAAAGGGGGGATTCTGAGAGCTGAACACATCTTTAAAAAGTTGCCACAGTTGAAACACACAGGGGTGAAGTCTCTAGGCTGGAAATCAGCAGATTTGTCAGTTTTAATACTCCCTTAGGCACCAAGCCAGCTGTTTGTTTCTTGCTCTCGTTCTCTCTGAAAGCAAAGACAAACACTTCCAAAAATGCAGGAACTTGTTCAGGTCGTTGCCAGCTATCAAGACTGGCTCATAGACACACACACACACACACACAAGTGTAGAAATAGGCTGAGTGTGGAAAGGAAGCTTAGCGACAACCAATAGCTGTGTTCTCACACTGCATGAAGTCATTGCCTGGCTGGGTCAGCTTCGCCGGTTCTTCCGAATCGTGTTATTAACTTTTGCAAAGCACCACCCGTAAGAACGAACCAAAAATAAGAAAAAAGAGGAAAGAGATAGAAACAGAAGTGCAGAAAGACAAAAGAAAAATGCATAATATATCAAGAATGGTTTCTGGCTTCCACCAAGCCTAGAATAAGCATCAGCTATTTTGAAAAGGCTCTAGATTGTGGCTTTGTGCAATAGGTAAACCACACACACATACACCTGCAACTGAATTATCATCCCTGAACAGGAAAGATCCTTGAGCTGAGGGTTCTAGATGACCTACAAGGTCCCTTCCAACTCTGATTATCTGTTATCTCAGCAGCAAGCTATGGGCAGCTGGGGAAGGTCGTGTGAATTGGCCAAATGTGTGAATTTGGCCAGAGGTGACTCTTCTCCCTTTGTGTCTGGGTGCAGCTGCCCCTCTGCTGAGCATCGCAACAGCTGGCTGGCCTTCTCAAGCTGGCCAATGGTCAGAAGAAGCCTCTGATCCTTTATCCTATGGGGATCACAAAGACCCTTCCTACTGAAGCAGATCCCTTCATGAAGCTTCATCCAGCTGGGCAGCTTGCAAAGTTCAGATGTGCCACTTGGACTGATGGCCCAAGAGGGGAAATTCTGGAGGTTTTGGTCCCAAGAGTTTGGATGTGACTCTCTCTCGTTGGCACACCTTCTGGGCACCCAAAAGTTCCAACGCAAGAAGCCCCCTGAACATGTGTGTGTGTGTGTGATGACCCAAAAGGGTGTGGCACAAAGGCAACACAGATAATCAGTACGAGTCCGTTTATTACCTCCAGCTTTGCCTCCATGTCCTGGTTACTTTCTGGCTGGAGAAAAACTCTCCCAGGAACAGCCTTTGACTGCAGAGAATTAAGTCCAAAACATGGTCAACACAAACTGGAACTTAAGTCCAATCAAGCCAAACTGAGGTTATTAGTTTGGCACAGCAGGAGCAAGAATTGCAGACGTGAAGGCACGGCAATAACACAACACGGTTGGGAAGACATCAGGAACACAGATAAGCTACAATGATACAAGATAAAGTCACTTTTGCTCCCAACAGCTGCTGCAGTTAGCATTCAGTTCTTACAAACTTTCATTCCCAGGTGTGGCAAATGAAGGGAATCAGGGCCCTTTCCTCCCCTATAAGTCATGCAACCCACATTGCTCCCTTCTCCGTTCCTTCCTGTGTGCCCTAGGATGAAGAGGGGGTGGGCCTGAGATTTCCTCTGAATTCCCTCTCCCTTGTTCTACCTCTCCCCTGCTCTGCCCAGTTGGACTGTGCCCTATCCCCATTTCCTCCACAGCCAACGGAGCCACGCTCCCACTCCCTGTCAGCTGTTCGTCTTCTTCCTCGGATTCGGACTCCAATAGGGGCATGACAGTGTGTGTGCATGTGTGTGTGTGTCAGGCCAGGGTGGGCTGATGTGTCGTCTGCCAATGATGGGCACCAAATAGCCCTCACGGATAACTCAAAAGCCTTTTTTGGGCTCCTCCAGCAGCTGCTGCAAAGTCAAACTTTCACCAAGTGACAATCAATGGAGCAGATGCGTCGGCATGGCAACGGCTGCAAGGAGACCATGGGTACGTGCTCGTGATTACCTGGAATGGGAGGGGGGGCTGCCATCCTCTCTCCCCCCTCCCCCCCTACACATGCAGGAAAGGCAGCCACAAATTGATCAGCATGAATACTTCATGAACCTCACCCCTGCATGCCAACTCTGCATGCCAATGGAGGGCTCCAATACCATCCCCACAGGACAGGGATCCCAGGCGCCCCCCCACCCCGAGGTCCTGGGTTCAAGCTCAGCCTGCGGCCTCCTGCCCGAGCTGCAGAGCCCAACCCATCTGCAGCCTCCGGGGATCCTGAAGAGCAAAGGCAGAATTTGCACCCAATGCTGGCTGGATTAATCCTGCTAATTGTTGAAAAGAGACGGCTTTCCCTATGCCTGGGGCAACCAAGCTGGATAGCAAAAGGAAATTGGGGCCTGAGATTTTTTTGGGGGGGAGGGGATCCCTCCCTGGAACAGCCAGGGTCTCTAGCAACTTCAATCTCCCCTCTGCAAAATGGCCCTTGGATTACAAAACCCATAGCTAACCTCTCCTCCCCGCAGGACCTGAGCTGCAGAGTTCAGCAGACTGGTGGGGGAGGGAGGAGGTGCTGCTTCCGTTGCTTTCCCCCACCCTACCCCATGCAACCCCACCCCCCTCAGCTTGTCTGGAGCATGGAGGGGTCTTGGCTGCTGAGGAAGAATGATATCATTAGCAGTAGCCATGGAAACCAGGTCCTACTCCCCCCACCACCAATGGGAATCCTGTGGCTGGGCCTTTGGAAATCAGACACCAGTGCTGCAAATGCATTCTTCCTCCCCCCACACCCTACTTTTCCCAATCTGGCTTGGAAGGGAACCAGCATCCACTGCCAGTCCTCCTTTGGGAGGGGGGAATTTCCTGCAGATTGGCAGGGGAGGGGCTGGAGAGGAGCGGGTCCTTGACCCGAAAGGGCTGCCCAAGTTAGTGAAATCAAGGGGGGGGGGGGGGGAGAGATGAAACAGGTGCTGAATTCTCTACTGATGACCACCCTCCCCACCTCAAAAAAATATAAATAAATCCAAAAATAAAGCCTTTCTGGTTTTGGCTCTTCCCCACTCAAAAGGTTGGGATGCTGACCCCAAAGGAATCCTCTTGTTATGCCCCTGTTGGAGTCTGACTATGAGGGAGAGGTGGAACAACTGACAGGGAGTGGGAGTGTGGCTCTGGTGGCTGTGGAGGAAACTGGAGGGGGGGGCACAGGCCGGATGAGTATTCAGAAGAAGACCCAGGCCCATTCCCTCTTCATCCTAGGGCACGCAGGGAGAAAAGGAGAAGGGAGAAGTGTGAATGGCGTGGTCTACGGGGGAAGAAAGGGTCCTGATCCCCTTCATGGGCTGCAGCTGTGAGGACTGATTAAAAGGACAAACTGGGCATGGCCCAGTGCTGGAAGCAAAGCGTGTATTATTCTTGTCGGAGCTTATCTGTGTTTTGGCTTCCTCCCAACTGTGGTGGCTGCCTTATCTGGTAGAAGTCTGCAATTAATCATCCTTGTCTGCCATAGTAATTCCTTCAGTGTGGTTTGTGTTGGGTTTTTTATTTTGCATTAACTTTACTTTGGGTGTGGGCTGCATTGACTCCCTCCGTAAACTGTTTTCTTCATGAGTTTGATATCCTGCCCAGGATAATGGGACATTGGGGACAAGTTGGTGGCATTAAAGGGACTTTCTTCTATTTTTGTGACTTGGTTGTTTTTGTGTCACACCCCAGGTCATCACACCTCTTCTGGTTTGGAGGGAAGGGACATCTGAGAAAAAGATTTGGAGATTTTTTTTCTCTCTGCTGGGCAGGTTTTTCCTGACCAGGGGTCTATGGAGAGTTGGTAGTTGTCTCAAAGATGCTTTTTCAAAAGACAGCTGGGCCTTCTTGTATTTCTTTGAAGATGTTTTGCTTCTCATCCAAGGCTAGTCTAGAGAAAAGAAGGACTGGGACGACGTGATAGCAGCTGTCCAGGATTTGAGGGGCTGCCCCGAAGAAGAAGAGAGGGTCAAATTATTCCCCAAAGCACCGGAGGGCAGGACAAGAAACAATGGGTGGAAACTAATCAAGGAGAGAAGCAACCTGGAATTGAGGAGAAGCTTCCAAGCAGGGAGGAAAATGAACCAGTGGAACAGCAGAAATCGTGGGCGCTCCCTCACTGGAGCTTTTTAAGAAGAGACTGGACAGCCATTTATCTGAAATGGTATAGGGTCTCCTGCTTGAGCAAGGGGCTGGACTAGAAGACCTCCAAGGTCCTTCCCAGCTCTATTCTATTCTAAAGCTTCTTCAGCTTCAGAGCTGAGGAAGCTTCTTGGATGAGAAGCGAAACATCTTCAAAGAAATACTAGAAAGTCCAGTTGCCTCGTGTTCAGGCTGTTTGAGGGAAGCCATAACATGCCTCGATATTTCCTAAATTACTTGGGATCCTTTTTCTGGGGCCAAAATTCACTGCAAAAGAAGCAAGGACATTTTCCAGTGTGTGTGTTTGTGTGTCTCTTTGTATGTGTGTGTGTGTGGGGGGGAAACAGCCTTCCAATTGTGCACGCAAAATATTTTGACAGCCTCCCTCGCCTTGCCTCTCTCTGCCCGATACCTGGGGAGCCTTTCAAAGCTTCCAGCTGCCCCTCCTGTTCCATTATCCACTATTTATTCCTCCTTGTTCTAAATTCAAAGTCCAAATCTTTCCATTCTTGGGCTGTTCACATTTTTTTTTTACTATCAAAAAAAACAAACAAACCCCAAAGCACATTTTTGGTAAGTGTCCAGCAGGGCTGAGCTGGCTGACGTTTTTCTGGCTGGTGGGATGGGGGAGAAGGGGAGTGTATGTGTGTGTGTGTGTGGGGGGAAATGGCACCACATGAAATGCATTTAGTTGTGCATGAGATACAGGAAAAGGCAAACTCTTTGTGTGTGTGTGTTTGTGTGCAGTTACATGCACTTCTCTTCCCTTTTCCATCTCAAATTCCTGTTTCTGTGCCAGCCATCCAGTTCCTCATTTTGGGGAGGGTAGGTTGATGGGTTTCCTTTCTTTTTTTGGAGGGGGGGGAAGGGAGCCAGAGAAACAGGGAAAAGGGGGGGAGGGGGAGCCCCAAACCTTTGGAGTTGTTTTGAAAAGAAAAAGAAAAAAATGAAACAAAAGGGGGAATTGTGGGGATTGTGACAAAATTGTGTGCAGCAGGATGATTTTAAAAAATAATAATGATCTATGTAGGCACAAGGCTTAGCTCTTGGCCTCAAGGATGGGAGGGGAAGGGGGAAATCGGGCTACTTGAAGCAATCTTCCTTCTGGGGGGGGATGTTACCCAAGATTTCATTTGGCTTGGGGAGCACGGAGACTGGGCGTTATAAGCCAGGACTTTTGCAGAAAGGGTGGACTTTTCCACAGGGGTGGAAAGAGTGAAGTGAAGAGGTGGTGAGCAGACTTGCAGTGGAGGAAAACAGCCATGGTGGGATTCCATTTTTTTTACTACTTGTTCTGTGGGCCTGGCGTGGTGGGCCTGGCAGGGGAAAGATACTGCAACATCTCCCTCCCCATCCCCCTAACCTGTTTTCCAGCTCCGTTCTCCTGGGCAGGGCAACCAAAGGAGACCCAGCCGATCAGTTGGGACTCGATGGGAGGCAGAGAAGAGATGGAGTTGGCGGGACCAGTCAGAGGTGGGACTGGCCGGTTCTCCGAACTACTCCAAATTTCCACTATTGGTTCTCCAGAACTAGTCAGAACCGGCCGAATGTCACCTCTGGAAAACGGCCAAAGCTGGCTGAGGAACTCTTGGGAGTTGAAGTCCACAAGTCTTAAAAGTTGCCAAGGTTGGAGACCCCTGGGTTAAAACTACACCCATAACTTATAACCAAGTGTTATTAACTTGAGGTTCCATTCGCCTAATAAGCGACTCCATCTCTGTCCTCAAACTTCCTCCAGTCCATCCTTACAAAGGACTTCCGGTCACCTCGCCCAGAAACCCGCCTTCAAAAGCTGAGAACATGAGAAAAACACTGGAGATGAATCCATCAATATTTGCTGTTCCGAACAAGCTGTGAGCATTTCTGCAGGGCTTAAGTCTTTATTTATTTTTAAATTTTATTTTGCTGGAGCTTGTTTGGATGGCGGTTCTGCCTGCTGGAACCCAGGCCTGGAGTCCACACCGGACAGTTTGTTTATGGAGGGCTTAGAGAAGGTTTTCTTAAGCTGGGGAAGAACTCCACGTTGGTAGGTGAGGAAGAAATGCACTTGCAGGTGGCAAGGGACGATTTTTTGTTTGTTTGCAGGAAATGACACTCTGCACAAATTCACTTGTGCGCTAGAGGCGGATGAGAAGTCACGCGTCTTCCAGATTCAGAATAACAAGAGCTGGAAGGGACCTTGGAGGTCTTCTAGTCCATTCTCCTGCTCAAGCAGGAGATCCTATACCATTCCAGACAAATGGCTGTCCAATCTCTTCTTAAAAACCTCCAGTGATGGAGAAGGAAGGAAAACAGTATAACTGAATAACAGAGTTGGAAAGGACCTTGGAGGTTGTGATGACCCAGAGTGGGATACAAAAGCAACAAAGTCACAAAAACAGATGAAGACCCTTTCATTCCTTCAGCTTGGCTTCAAAGGTCCAATTACCATTGACTGGAGAGAAAACTCCCACCACGAACAGTTGTGCAAAAGGAAGAACTTCCATTCAAACTCAAAATACATATAAATTATAAATAGAAAAAAACAACACAAACCACACTGAAGCAATTAATGAGACAAGGCAGGAAAAGGGCTTGAAGACATCCACAGATATCGAAATACGCACACTGGGAAGGATGCCAAAACTCAGATAAGAACTGAAAGACTAGAATTATTTCACGCTTTGCTTCCAGCACTGGGCCATGTGCAGTTTGTCCTTTTAAACAGTCCTCACAGCTGCAGCCCATGAAGGGGATCAGGACCCTTTCTTCCCCCGTAGACCATGCCATTCATGTTTCTCCCTTACCCGTCCTAGGATGCAGAGGGGATGGGCCTGGATTTTGCTCTGACTGCCCAGCTGGCCTGTGCCCTTCCCCAGTTTCCTCCACAACCTCCAGAGCCACACCTCCACTCTGTCCACTGTTCCTCCTCTCCCTCAAAGTCAGATTCGAACAGGGACATGACAGAGGTCTTCTTGTCCAGCCACCTGCTCAAGCAGACTGTTCCTTGGCAAATGGCTGTCCAGTTTCTTCTTAAAAACCTCCAGTGATGGAGCACTGAAAGACGTTGCCCCCCTCATATTTAGCTCCTCGGTGGTGGATTGCTAGGCGGTTAACGCACTTGGCTGTGTGGCCTGCCACACTTCATAAATATTGCCCACTGTTTAAGTTGGACACCTCTTGCCAAAATCCCCCATGAAGCTTTTTGAAGCATCTTGAGCTTGTCTTCTTGATGGAGTCAGCACCATCTTTAAAGCCCCTGGAAAAAGCTGCTGGCAAAGAGGAGGGGTGTGTGTGCTTTGATCCCAGGCAGGAACTGTTGGGGAGCTGAGATGTCTTGGCAAGCGGTTAAGCCTGCTTTTGACCAGCGCATGGTCAGATTTTCAACGGGAAACCCACCAAATCAGCTGGTGCCCATCTTGGCAGCGATGAAGGGGGCCTGCGTGCCAAGTGCACTGGCGGAACCATTCGAGCAGCTGCGAAAGACAATTATCTGTCTATTTTCAGAAGATGCAGAGACCCAACCATTCAGTCCAGAGCTAGAGCCAAAAAAAGGAGGAAAGGGGGGAGGGAATTCTGGATCTTAGCAACAATTTCTTAATCTAATAATAGTTTGGGGCTTCAGGATGATGTTGATTCACGCCCCCCCCCCCCTATTATATAAGCCAGTTGGGTCACTTTATGTCACTGGAAAATCGGCTTGATGTGATTTTCAGTTTCTCCCCCCAGCCCCCTCCTCACCCTCTTCTGCTCACCACTGATTGCCTGGTAGATCCCAAAAGCCACTGGGGGGGGGGGAGGGAGTGGGGAGAAGCGAGGAAGGGGTCCCAGAATTTAGCCCAAGCTTTTGGGGTGAACCTGATGCCCGATCTCTCTTAGGCAAAGCATTTTTGTCAGCAAGAAAACTTGCAAAGAGTTTTTTGTTTGCAGCCAGAAAAGCTGCAAACAATTTTTTTGTTTTGCAGCGAGAAAATATTTCATGCCCAGAGAATGGGGAAAGGTGCAGGGAGCAGAAGAGCAGCGAGGAAGTGAGCAACTTGAAAAGATGCAGACTTCAACTCCCAGGATTCCCCAGCCAGCCATAACCAGCTAATTCTGGGAGTTGAAGCCTCCACAGCTTCAAGTTGCCACGGTTGGGAATCTCTGCCTCCGAGGACTGTTTAGGAGCCAAACCTAAGGCAAAGAAGCTGCCAAATTCTCTTGCTACACCGCCTTTTCTCCCCACTTTCTGCCTGAAATCCTCTCTGTTCTACCTTGGCCCAGGTAGTTTTTCGTCTTCTGCCACCTGGCACCGTATTAGATCTAAGAGCAAGTCTGTTGGCAAGTGCCAACCTCTTGCTGGCAAAACCAGCCTTGCCAGTTCGAAGGCTTGCTTGTCTTCTGCGCGTGAGAATGAGACCTTGTGACTGGCAGCAAACAAGAATGAGAAGCCAACTTCCTTGCCACCCAGGCAAAACAGACAACTCATCGGACTGCAATTGTTCACTTTCCACTCAACAAAAATACGGTGCAAATTCTCTCTTTGCCCCAGCTGGGTTTCCCAGAACCATGTCTTTCTATCCCAGACAGACTTGAGCAAAATTCACTTTTGAGGCCAGGTGAGATCAAGCAGGTGAGGTCGCCCCGAAGGGCCAAACACACCAAAAGGTCCTGCCATTTTAAGGTGCTTTTTTTATGATGGACATGCAAACACAGGGAGCGAAGTTGGAAAAGAGGCCTTTAGGGTTACAAAATGGAGCACAAAATGGTCACATCCTTGCAAGGGGAAGTGAAGAGGATGCCTTTAGGAATTTCAGGGGAACACATAACAGTGAGGTGGTCATTGTACCTAACACCACCACCCCAAACACACACACACAAGCAATGTCCTTTCTGAAGCCAGAATTAGAACTGAGTTAGACAAAAGCTCAATTGATACGGAATGATACGAGACCATATTTATGCCTCTTTCCCAATGTGCATTGAATAATCCATGTTGATCAGCACTGATAACATTCCTTAGTTGGGTCATGAAACGTCTGCAAGAAAACCACCAAACTCAAGAGAGCAGCAAAAACCCGTCTTCCTCCTCCTCCTCCTCCTCCAACCCCAATTCTCCTAGCACTGATCATGTTCCCTAGCTAGGTCATGAAAAGTCTGCAAGAAAACCAGAAGGAAAGCCCCAAGCACCCCATGGCCCTTCTCCTCTTCTGCAAACCTCCCCCCGCCCCCCGTCCTTTTCACACTGATGTTACTTAGCTGGGTCATGAAACATCTGCAAGAAAAACCCCAAGCTCAGAGAATGTCAAGGCCCCCTTGCACTGAATCATCTCATCCTTGGCCATGTTAATAATTGCAATGTGATAACAAGGACTCAGATCTCCAGGTTTTCCCTTAAAGCCTTGGGGGGAGGATGGCATCCTGATCCTTCAGGTTGCCTATCCCTGCACCCAGAGGAACTTATTTGGAAGCCTTAAATCTTTTTTGGCAGATGTGTAACTCCTTCCCCTCCGTTCTTGAGGGGGAGAGGGGGCCATTCACTTCTACTTCTTTTTATTTCCATTGCTTAGACCTCCAAGTTTCCATCCTGCAAACAGCCCCTTTTTGTTTTCCCATGGTAAAACAACCTGTTCCATTTCTTGCACAATGCCAACTGTTTTTTGTTTTGCCTGCTGTAGGATCTGCACAAAACTCCACCAGGATGGATGTTTTAAATGGGGGGGGGGGGGAAACAAAGGCACCCCATCTTGCTTTCCTCCTCCCGGGGGAAGGGAGTGGTGGTGGAAGGCCACACAGGGGACGGAAAAGCCAATTTTCTTTTTAATCAACACTGAAGTTTACAGACCCCGTACCGGGTTGGGATGGAAGGAAACGGTATTTCACAGCCAACAGTGGTGGTGGTGAAGAAAGGGGAACAAACCAGCTTTTGGATCCCCGCTCCCCAATCCGGTCAGTTGTTTTCTTGACCAACATGGCTAAGAGTCCAAAGGAAAATCCTTTTAAAAAAAAGGCATTTTGGGGGAGGGGGGGAAGAGCGGGGAAGAAAGACGGCGGCGCTTTTGGAAACCCAAATGCACAATGTTTGGAAAGTGCAAATTATTTTGGCTCAGGCTGAGACTGAAGACCCTGTGTGTGTGTCTCTCTCTCATACACACACACACACACAAAATGGAAGATGCATCTGGAGCCTAGTTCTTTCTCTTGCGGACATTTAGCGGTGACCTGGCGAGGCGTCGTCAGATGGAGGCGTTTTTGCTCTGGGGCAAATAGATAGGCAGGGGGTGGGGAGGGTTGTGGGGTGTTTGGAAATGACCCCAGCCCAGCCTAGTTCTGCAGCCAGGGATCCAGTTCTGCTCTTTTGGCTTCCTTAACCAGCATTAAAAGTACTTGGTAAAATGTTTTCCCCTCTGTGTGTGTGTGTGTGTGTGTGTGTTTGTGAAAAGGAACCATTGGATCTCTTCCGCGTCTTGCTGACAAAATGGGAAACCATCACCAACAGAGCAAGTCTTTCTTTCTTTCTTTCTTTCTTTCTTTCTTTCTTTCTTTCTTTCT
>BLBF01000059.1:2266431-2282193 GCA_015471245.1 Laticauda colubrina | reverse complement strand
TTTCTTTCTTTCTTTCTTTCTTTCTTTCTTTCTTTCTTTCTTTCTTTCTTTCTTTTCTTTCTTTTTCTTTTTTCTCTCCTAGGCCGGAACTCGTAAAACTGGGGAGAGGACCAAAATCCGAAGGGGAAGCTGGGAGTCTCTTCTTCAACCCTTTCTAGGCTCCCGATTTCTTCCGGCTGAGTTTCGCCCGCCGAGGCTTCAAGATGGTGTAGTTCATGTAGTTTGTGTGTTGGTCGGAGAGGAAAGGAACGTAGAAAGCCCGGAACAACCTTGAGGATCTAAGAAGACGAGGAGAAGGTTTGGATGGGGGTCCCTTCCTTCAGGCAGCGGGGAAGGTCTCCATCTTTGGCAGCTTTAAGACTTGTGGACTTCAACTCCCAGAATTCCCCAGTCCTGGGAGTTGAAGCCCGCAAGCCTTAAAGGGACAGGACAGTTGATGCAATGCTATTTTAACATGACAGGGAAGCCGAATTTCAACGAAACCAACATTTCACTCCATCAAAGCGTCTGGCTCTGCCCTCCATGCCCACCTTGCTTGGGAAAGCCTTTCTTTGTCCTCCCCCCCCCCCCAAGACAAAGCCCCCCCCCATTCTTGCTCATGCCTGGGGCTCCCCTTTGGCCCGAAGGGGAGAGAGAGGGCTTTTGGGGGGTGGTTGCCAAGCAGATTGAGGGAAAGCTGGCCGTGGGCTTGAGATGAAGGAGGGCTGCTGACCTGTTGCCTTGGAAGCACTGGGGGTGGGTGGGAATTGGACGTGGGTGGAGGGTGGGGGAGGGCAGCTGGACCCCAGCCGGGACCCTCCCAGGCCTTCCTGCTGCAGAACCGGAGCGCTCTGCCCACCAAGGCAGAGCCGGGAGCCGGGCACCGTCATTACTCGATGGCTCCTCCGAGGGTTCCCTAATTCAATTAAAGCCCCATTTCTCGGGGCCCAGCGAGAGTTGCCTTTGTGGCTCTCTTTGTGACGCCAGCCGGAGACTCTCGGCTGTCCCAGAAGCAGGAATCCGGCACAGGTGGAGGGATCCGGTCTCCCCCAGGAGGAGCTGAGCAGCCCTTGTAAGGAGGATAAAGCCCCCCCCCCCAGGAGCTGCAGGGGAGGGGGAGAGCGTTCATCCTTTCTGCATACTCCTCCGACACCTTCTCTCCCTCCGCATGTATTTCTCTCTTTCCCTTTCCTCTCCTCCCCTTCCTTCATCTCATTCTTCTTCCTTCTTTCTCTCATCTCTCTTTCTCTCTTCCTTTCCTCCCTCTCCTTCCTCCTCCTTTCTTCCTTCCCTCTTCCTTCCCCTTCTTCCTTCCTCTCCTCCCTCCTTTCCTTTTTCCTCCTCCTTCCTTCCTTCCCTCCGTTCTTTTCTCTTCTTCCTGCCTCTCCCCCTCATTTCCTTCTCTCGTTTCTTCCTTCCCTCTTCTTTTTCTTTCCTTTCTTCCTTCCTCTCTTCCATCCTTTTTTCCTCCTCCTTTCTTCCTTCCTTCCCTCCTTCCTCCCCCTTTCCTTCCCTCCCTTCTCCACTCCTTTCCTTCCCTCTCCTCTCCTTTCTTCCCATCCTCCCTCCCCTCTCTTTTTCCTTCTTTCCTTCCTTTCAATGGGGCTGCAAAGCACCAGCTGAGAAATGCCACCGGCCCCTGTGAACCAAGGACAGAAGAGGCAACTGCCTTACTCTGGATTTCCCTGGGGAAGGGGGGGGGGAGAGATATTTGACCGGCTGTTCCCAACCTCCCTCCCTCCTGCTGCTCTCTCTTCCCTTCTCCACCCCCTCATCCAGCAATTAGAGAGAAGCTGTTCCCAACCCTTTTGGGTCTCCTCTTGCTCCACAATGCCTGGGGAGCCCAGACGCTTCGGGGAAGGGTGGGAGGGGGAGGAAGGGGCTGCCACCTCCGAGCCACCTTCTCCTTCCTCTTAGACTTCATTTTTCCCAGGACTTCTTTCACAGACAGCTGGCACTCCCTCTATTCCCTCCCCACCCACCCCCAGCAAGGGGAAAAAGGTAACCAAAGATGTATGTCAATCCATCAGATGCGCTGGGTTGGGAGGGACCTTGGAGGTCTTCTAGTTCAACCCCTGAACTAGATGAGAAGGGATGGGCTGGGGTGAACTCAGGGGTGACTGGGTTGCTACAGGTTCACACGGGTTCGGTTGATTCTCTAGCTAAGAATCTGTGGAGTTCGCGGAACCCGTAAGACTTGTGGACTTCAAGTCCCAGAATTCTCCAGCCAGCTACGAAGTCCACAAGTCTTCAAGTCGCCAAGTTTGGAGACCTCTGCATTAGTGGACCTTCATAATCCAAACCAGGTTCATCACCATGGCCTCAAATTCCACTGCATGGATTATTTCATCCACCAAATCAAATCCTGAACTTTGTCCATAAGATTATTTCTCCTGTTTAAGTCTTGTTTCTGAAGAGACCAATATTGCAAGTTTGGCAATTGGGTTTCGGGATCCGAGATAAACATCATTCAAACCCCATTTCAGTGGTATTCTTATGGCACTTTGATCATTGATTTTAGCAGACCAACTCTAACCATAAACTGATGTGGAATTCTGGCTGAGGAATTCTGGGAGTTGAAGTCCACAGGTCTTAAAAGTTGCAGAGTTTGGAGACCTCTGTCCTAAATCCCACCCCTGGCTGGCCCTGTCCACCCCTCCCCTCCCTGAGGTCCCCACGCAGCCCATTTTGGATGCCAGGTAAGTGCAGCACCCACATGGAGGCTCGGGGAAGGCTTGTTTTCCCCCTCCCGGAGTCTCGAGAAAAGTCCCCGGAGTCTGGGGAGGGCAAAAACACCCCGCTGGGCTGTGGTGCAGGAGGACAACAGGGCCACGCCCACCATGGCCACACCCACCAGAGAACCGGTTGCTGAAAATTTTGTACCCCATCCCTGGGCGAACTTCAGCACCCACCCCCCCACCCCGAATCTCATTTGGCAAAGGGTGCAGAGAAAGACTGGCGTGCTGATGAGCCACAGAGCCGGATCTCTCGCTGGGAGACCAACCCTTCTTGGCTGCAAGATGGCAGCTGGTCTGACGTGACACCCACCCCATCGCCCAAGCTGGCATCCGAGGTGCGTTTCTACCCACCAGTAGCCAGAAGGTCTCCCGTTGCCAGCTTGGCCTTCGCGCCCTCTCACCTTAAGCTATCCAGGAAAGGCTTGTAAGCGATCGTGATCCACTCCTCCTTGTTAGCCGCGTACCTGGGCTCCCGGGGAGCTTCGTCGGGGCTGTCCAGATCCACCAGGTAGTGGCATTTGGAGAGGTCGAACTGCGGGAGGAAAGAGCCGCGGTGAGGGGAGGGGTCTCTTTGGCTTCAGGCAGGCTGCTGGGGAGGGGCTTCTGCTCTGAGCAAAGCTGCCAGAGCAGCAGGAAGAGGGCAGCTGGTCCCAGCCCTGCCAGAGGAACTCCTTCCGGCCAGACTGGTTTTCTTGCAGACGTTTCATGACCCAACTAGGTAACTTCATCCACACTGGAAATACAATCCGAGGAATGAATTAAACTGAAGAAGCTTCTTGAACTGACTGAACTGAACTAAATCCTTTATTGGCCAAGTGTGACTGTCCACACAAGGAATTTGTCTTGGTGCAAATGCTCTCACCAAGACAAATTCCTTGTGTCAGGGCTCCGACAAATCCACCTCCATTCAAATCATAAGTCTGGAGCTGCATTTCTCAGAGTAACAAAAAAAGATTTATTAGGAGTGACCATGTCAGCATTACCTGGGTGCAGTCGACACTAAGACACATCCTTCATTTATCCCTTGACCCTGGTCTTTCCCCCACCCCCTGGAAGTATATTCTCCAATGGGACACATCCATAGCTCCCCAGTAATAATCTTGTGTGCCAGAAGCTTCGGCTGCCAAAGCAATTATCTGAAGCATTGAAGGAATGCACTACTTTCCCCACTGCCTTTCTGCTGGCAACTAAAAAGACCAAAGAAAAGGGGGCGCCCCTTTTCGCTGGCAGGATGCTCAAGCCATCACAAGCGCCCCCGACATGAGTGACGTCGAGCTGGCCACGCCTACCTGGGCCACATCCATCCCAGCCCACCGAGGCCAAACTCAACGCCAATGTGGCCCTCATTGAAACGAGTTTGATACCCCTGCCCTAACCCTACCGAGAGGGACAGAGCCCAGCAGTCAAACTGGCAAGACTTGGGCCCACTTTTGTAGAGGGACGGGCAACATGCTACATGAGAGACCGGCCTAGACGAATAGAAGACGGCTCCACTTACATATCTGGAAGGTTCTTCTTGGTTCTGATCATTCATGTTGGTGGGCACAAGGCGGGTGGCCCCCGGGCCTTTGGCAAACTGTTTGGGCAACTGGCCCCGGAATTCGGAGGCAATGAACTGAAGCTGCCAGCTGTGGGAAGAAAAGGGGGCATAGATGGTTTTATTAAGGGTGTTCCTGGGCTTTGAAGTGGGCAAGCACAAGATGGAGGCAGGCAGAGGGGTGGGTGTGGAAGGGCTGGCTGGCTGGTGGCAGGGGGGACCCTATTTGCCATGTGGGGCAAATGGGCAATGAAGCTGTGAGAAGGCAGCAAAGATGGGCACTCCTGTGTAAAATGCCGGTCCGGATTCTCTGCCTTTTTCTTCTTTCTCAGACATGCAGCTTTGTATGTCAACCTCAAGGATGTGGTGGCTCAGGGGCTAAGATGCTGAGCTTGTCGATCAGGAAGGTCAGCAGTTCGGCGGTTCGAACCCCTAGCGCCATGTAACGGAGTGAGCTCCCATTCCTTGTCCCAGCAGCTTCTGCCGGCCTGGCAATTCGAAAGCGGGTAAAGATGCACGTTGAAAAATAGGGACCCCTTTGGTGGGAAGGGAAGAGTGTTCTGTGCATCTTCGAAGGTATTCAGTCCTGCCGGCCACACGACCACGGAGACGTCTTCGGACAGCGCTGGCTCTTCTTCGGCTTTGTAACGGGGATGAGCAGCGCCCCCTAGAGTCGAGAACAACTAGCACGGATGTGCAAGGGGAACCTTTACCTTTTTACTTATGTCTCTCTCTCTCTTTCCACCCGCCAATGTCTGTTTCTGACTGTTTTGGGGGCTTTGCACTTTTGAAAATCGTAAAACCAGCTAAGGTTTTTAATCCTGATGGTCAGGAAAGGCAAATGCTCTGAAGGGAGTAGATCCTGGCTCATCCACGGGGAAAGGGGCGGAGAAGGAAGGGAAAGAGCCTGGCTCCTTGGGAGAACCGATGGGAGAAAGTATCAGGAAGGCACCTGGAAGGACACCTCTAGATTTTCTCCAGAAACAGCACTGGGCAAAAACAAAACAAAAAAGTGAAGATGGAGGCAGGAATGGTACCACTGAAACTCGGTCTGGATTTATGAGGGATCGAGGCAAATCAGAGTTTGTTTGTTTTTTTTAAAAGAGATAAAGTCCTGAAAAACTTTTCCAGAAGATGGCTCCGCTCTCATGGAAGCCAACCATTTCTTTGAAACGGTCTAGGGCAGAGGTCTCCAAACTTGGCCACTTGTGGACTTTAACTCCCAGGATTATCCAGCCAGCATAGCTTGAGTTGAAGTCCACAAGTTTTAAAGTTGCCAAGTTTGGGGACCTCTAGTCTAGGGTCTCCTGCTTGAGCTGGGGTTGGACTAGAAGACCTCCAAGGTCCCTTCCAACTCTGCGATTCTGTTATCCATCCATCCTTCCTTCCTTCCTTCTCCATCACTTAAGGATTTTAAAAAGGGATTGGAAAACTATTTGTCTGGAAAGGCATAGGGGCCTCTGCTTGAGCCAGGGGTTGGACTAGAAGACCTCCAAGATCCCTTCCAGCTCTGTCTTTCTACGGCTTCCTGCCTCCCTGGGCTTCGTGGCCCAGGCAGGGTCCCCTTAGTGCTGGCATGAGGGGTGCCCCCAGGCAGTAATCAAACTCCACTTTGGACCGGGAACTCACTTCTCCGGGAGGACGAAACTGCTGGGAAACCGATACCACTCCTTCCCGACACAGATGTGGACCGGCCTGCCTTCTGGCACGGTGTGGATTGTGGGGTCAGTGGCAATTCTGTGGAACTCTGGGTACAGGTCCAGAGGCCCATGGTAACCTGGGCAACAAAAGTAGCATTTGGGGGGGGAAAAGAGAAGAAAAGTTAGCCACAGCTACTGAACACCCCTTTAAAAATTAGCCAGTGTCTCCTTCAAACGCTTCTCCAACCAGATATGTTGAGGCAGAAAGTCCCAGAATTCCCCAAAGGCTCCATGTTGGCTGAGGTGTCCAGGGAACATACCGTCACAACATCTGGGGAAGATCAGGCTGTGTGTCTGAACTCTTTTTTCACCTTTCAAGACAGGCAGACTTCAACCCCCAGAATTCCCCAGCCAGAAGGCTGAAGCCATTGCTCAAGCTTGTTGCTTAGGGGATTCTGAGAGTTGAAGTCCACAAACTTCAGGTGACCAAGGCTGAAAGACACTTATCGATGATAAGACACACACACACCCCTCCAAATTATGGACTCAACGTAGCTTAGGACCTTTCGGGGAGTCAGGATAGGCCTCTCTCCCTGCCCCTCAAAACCTATAGGGAATCAAGGCTTAGAAAGCCATCTTAGACAAAATCCTAGTCAATCATCATTGCTGAATGATGATTCCTAACCCCTCTCCCAAGAAGCTTGATTGTAACTGAGTGGATCGCTGCAGGAGTAAGGGTGGGGGATGGGGAAGAGGAACCGATCCCTGCAGAAGAGCTACTGGTTAACTGCTCTGCGTGGTCAAAGAAAAATGGAGACCCAGGAATGGGACAACTTGCTACAGCCAAGTTGCTGGGGATAATTCACCATGGCCAACTCAACATGACCAATTCGCCATGGCCAACTCAACATGACCAACTTGACATGGCCAACTCAACATAGCCAACTCGCCATGGACAACTCACCATGGACAACTCAACAAGGCCAATTCACCATGGCCAACTCGCTATGGGAAAACTCACTGCAGAACAATTTTAACTACTCTATTTCATGATTTGCAATAAATAAAAATTATTTTAATTTTTTGCCATTCCCATTTCATTCTGCCCCTCCTTCTGTATCCTTTCTTTAATGAGTCTATTCCGCCAATTCTTTGACATTAGTGTAACTCTTGTCCCATGGCGAGCTGGTCGTGGCAAATGCTTGTAGAACCCAGGAGGCCTCCTTGCCTTGCCTAAACCCACCTCTGAATAAAGCCACCGAGCGGGAGAAGGAGAGCAGGCCGAAGACCAGGACGGTGCCCAGTGCCAGCCAGTTGGAAGAGACGGTGTAATGCTCCAGACGGTACCGTTGGAAGAGAAAGTGATAGCATTTCTGGAGGGGATGGGGAGAGAGAAAAACATGAGCGCTGGGGAATTCTGGGAGCCGAAGTCCATAAGTCTTAAAGTTGCCAAGTTAGGAGACCCTTGCTCAAAAGTATGGCCGGGGTTAGGCTTCAAATAATTTAACAACCGGTTCTTTGCCCAATTGCTGAGCGGGCGTGGCCTAGTCGGCCTCCTGTATTGGGAGCAAAAAACAGGCCACAGGGAGGAGGGGGGCATTTTCGCTCTCCCCAGGCTCTGGAGGCTCTCTGGAGGCCAGAAACGTTTTTTGCCTTCCCCGAGCCTCTGCAAGGGCCCTGAACTTACCTGAGATCGAAAACTGGCCACGTGGGGACTCTTGAGAGGGACGGGGTGAGGTGGGCGAGGCCAGCCAGGGGTGGGATTTGCCAGTTTGCCAAACTGGCCATAAAATTAAGAACTGATTCGCGTGAACCGATGCAAACCGGTATAGCAGTCCACTCTGAGTAAGGTCCACTGGGAGAAACCCCCCTCCCCCGCCCATCCCTCCTCTCTTGCCCCCTGCCCCACATGGCTCCTGCCCCCAAAACGCACCTGGAGGGCCGAGAGCCCCACTGCTCCGCAGAGACAAATCAGGGGGTAGATGGGGTACAGAAACCTCTCCTCTTTGTGGGGCTGGCTGAAGAAGATCAGGAACCAGATGTACATGGGAGAAAGTGTCAGCCAGTACGGGCGGCCCAGGTTTTGGACTGGAAGAAGGGACAGTGGCAGATCAGTAGCGGAAGGAAAGACAAACCTGGGTTGTTGTTCTTGTTTTGGGCAGAGTTGTAAAATGTCAGTGTGTGTCATCTTAATGCTTTGGTTATTTTTTTATTCGTCTTTTTATAAGCTGTAAGCCGGCCAGGGTTGCCTTATAAAAATTGGATGAAATAAATAATAAGAAGAAATAAATGGAGCAGGAGGGTTCTTGAAATGGACGGGACAGCCTCTTTCCTGAACCAAGACGTTGAAGAAGGTCTTCTGCACTTGGGAGGCTTCCTCTTTGGAGGCAGAGGCAGAGGCTGGCCGAGTCTGCCCAGGGACTCTTCCCCACAACCCAGGTGTTGAGGTCTAAGGGGCTCACCACGAAACTTCTGCAGGAGGCTCTCCATCAAGCAGGTCAAGGGCAAAGCCAGCAAGGCCAGGACGAAGGCCACGTTGAAGTTCAGGAAGCCGTTGATGAAGTAGAAGGACCAGGGCTCCGTGCCTGCAAGGAAAGAAAGGAGAAAGAGGTCAGGAGCTCCCTGGAGGCTCTATCCCAGCCAGTGTTGTGGCCGCCAGTGGCCGGTGGAGCTGGCGGTAGATTTGGACAGTGAGGAGGAACATGGGCCAGTCCTGGAGTCTGCGGAAGGCTCTGATGAGTGCTCTGTGTCAGAGGCAGAAATGGGACCAGGGCCATCTGACAATTATCAGCTGCCTTCAGAGTTGGAGATTAGTGGGGAAGTAGAACAGCTGGAGCCTATTCCTGATGTGCACACGCACAGAGCTGTCAGGAGAAGAGAACACTTAAGGAATAAGGGTAGACTTGGGGGTAAAGGCACAGGTGGACGGTGAATGGCCCATCCCATAGGGAATAAAGAAGAACGAAAGGGGAATGAGGTTTCCAGGAGACAATTAGTTCGTTTAATTAGTGTGAAGATTTGTTCGTGCCTCTCAGAGACTCCTTGCCAAGTATTTTCTTGTACAGCGTTGCGCTTGGAAGCTATCGGCCTGCAGCTTTCCAAGCCTGATAAGGACTGTGATTGTAATCCACCCTTGAAAGACTGTTTGCTGGATGTGAATGAGAGGAATTCACATTAGCCTAAATGAAAGGGATTTTGTCAGGATGAGAAGTCTGCTTTGTGATTTTGGGAAGCCCAAGTCAGAACAGCCAGGAGTCTGCATGTGTGTGATATGATCGCCTTTTGTAACTACAGCTGACTTCCAACATGCAAAGTTTTATTTCTATGGGGAAATAAAATCCGGGGAGGGGGAAGGAAGACCGTGTGACCACCCCACCACTGTCCCAAAACGCTTCCTCCTGCCCGCAGGTAGACTCACCGTAAAGGTCTGGCCCGTGTGTGGTGAAGACGTTATACAAGATGATGTTCAGAGGGGCTACCACCAGCTTCCCATAGTGGTAGCTATCGATGGCCACCATGGGCACCTTTGTGGAGAAACAAGCCACCCTTCAGAGCTTGGTCCTGCACTCTGGACCACCTCATGCCAGCCTTTGGATTCCCCAGCTTGGAAAATGCAGGATGGAACGGCTACTTTGCTTAGTGAAGGAAGGGCTGTTGTCCTCGAGGGCGAAGGGTGACGTAGAAGCCCTCCAGAAGCAAGGGTTGGGAGATGCTCCCTTCTCACCCCATGCTGACCTTGGAAGACTCACCAGAAACACCAGTAGGGACACCAAGGACCACTGCAGGAAACTCTTCCACCGTCTCTTCAGGACCAGCAAATCAAAGGCAATTGGGAGGCTGCCCAATGGAAGACCGAGGGATGTTA
Source organism: Laticauda colubrina (assembly GCA_015471245.1). Taxonomy (NCBI): domain Eukaryota; kingdom Metazoa; phylum Chordata; class Lepidosauria; order Squamata; family Elapidae; genus Laticauda; species Laticauda colubrina. The sequence goes on along the minus strand of BLBF01000059.1, from coordinate 2,272,434 downwards.
TTAGTGAAGGAGTGGGAAAGTATTTTCGCTCAACGTAATACCTAATACTCCAATCAAGGAATTACCAGCTCAGTCAAATAGTAACCAACAGCCTAATCAAGGTGATTCCCACCAACACTGAGAGAGTCAGCTACTAGTACCTCAATAGAGCAAACCCAACTGCCTTCTAGCACTGATGATGTTACCTAGTTGGGTCGTGAAACGTCTGCAAGAAAACAACCGAGCTGAGAGAACAGCAAGAACTCCACAATCCTCAAACTTATTCCTCTCCTCCTCCTCCTCCTCTCCACAAATCCCACTCACTTCTAGCACTAATGGTGTGACCTAGTTGGGCCATGAAATGTCTGCAAGAAACCCGCCAAGTTCAGAGAACACCAAGAACTCCACAATCCTCCAACTTCTTCCTCCTCCTCTCCACAAAGCTTCCTCCCTTCTACCACTGATGATGTTACCTAGTTGGGTCATGAAACGTCTGCAAGAAAACCAAACTCAGGGAACACCAAGGAGCCCACAATTCTCCTCCTCCTCCTCCTCTTTTTCTTCTCCTCCTCCTCCTCCTCCTCCTCCACTCTGCACACCCTCTTCTTTTCTAGCACTGCTGATATCACCTAGTTAGAAAGATGGTGTTTAGGAAGCATCCTCCAATCCCAGTTCCCGAATGACCCTCTGGAGCCGAGTTTTTCAACCCTGGCAATTTTCAGATGGGTGGACTTTCATTTCCCAGAATTCCCCCGCCAGCACAGCTGAAGTGCACCCACCTTAAAGTCGCCAAGGTTGAGAAACACGCCTCTGGATGCTACTGTTGACATCCTATCATCCTGAACACTTCTTGAACATCCCTCTTTCTGACTCCCTCTTACCCCAGTGCTGCGCTGAACGGCCAACCCACAATGGCTCCGGCGGCCACACCCAGAACTGCCAAGGATGTTCGGTCCATGTACCAGCCTGTCATGGCTACGATGGTACAATACATGCAGAAGCTGCTGGGAAGGAAGGCTGCAAAGAAGAAGAGTCAGAATGTCAGAGTGTCTGCAGCGTGACTACTATTGTGAGACCACCCAGAAGCAAAACACAGCTCACACAGAAGCTTTGTCTTTTTAACAGTAGTTTATATACAAGACAGCTATACATATTCATATACATGATAGGCAAATACCTGGCAATCAATCAATCTTTTTTACTCTGCATGAAGAACCACAATGGAGACAGAACACAAGGGGAGAGAGATACACCCTCTCACGACCTAACTTATATAGACAGCTTCTTAAAGTGGTAAAACCTTGTGGGACCTATCCTCAGTCTTAAGTGGCAATAACCATGCTGATTCATCCTCATTGCATCAGCCTTACAACAGCTGGTCAGCTCTTAAATCACTTAGAGACTACAGTGGTTTACTTAATGACGGTGGCAAACAAGCTGTAGAATTGGGTGCTGTCTTGTGATGCCTTGCTTAAGAACTGCACTGCTTAATGATGAATTTTTCCAGTTAGGTGATCGTCAGTTGAAAACCGGATGTACTTAATTGAATATCAAAATTGGTCCCCGCCCGGCTCCTTTCTTAACTTACCTGAGGCTGAGCAGAACATCCCGGTGCTAAGAATCAAGAAAGCCAGCATAAGCCTGCTCACGTGAAGCCCAAACTTCTTGCACACTGCCCTGGGAAAGAGAGGAGAGAAAAGGGAGCCTGTTTCAGGGGGTGCCAAGCATTTCAGGATGGCTCACCTAGCTGAGATCTCCCAGCCTTGGAAAAGGCAGGCCAGGTATTCTGCACAAGCAGCTTCCGTTGTAGCTCAAGGACAGAACAGGTGTGCTGCTTGGGGAAGACTCCGGAGCGGAAGTGAAAACGGAGTATAAGTGAGCAAAGTACCCCAGTGATCTAAAACTATGCTAAGCTGAAACTAAGGGGCTGCCACAGAGAGGAGGGGGTCAATTTTCCAAAGCACCTGAAGGCAAGACAAGAGGAAATGGGTGCAAACTAACCAAGGAGAGAAGCAACCTAGAACTAAGGAGAAATTTCTTGAGTTACAACAATTAATCAGTGGAATGATTTGCTTCCAAAAGTGGTGAATACTCCAACACTGGAAGTTTTTAAGAAGAGATTGGATAATGATTTGTCTGAAATGATATAGGGTTTCCTGCCTAAGCAGGGGGCTGGACTAGAAAACCTTCAAGGTCGCTTCCAACTCTGCTATTCTGTTAAATTAAAACTACTTCTGAAGTTACTGGACTTCAGAACTACTCAAAACTAACTAACCTCAACCAGAACTTACTATCTTGAGCCTTTCACACCTTTCCTAAGATTCCGTCTGGACATCAGCCCTTCATTAGCCTCAAAGCAGCATAGACACAGTATTATGGGATAGCAGTTATGGCTGTGCCCAATTAATCCAACATTATAATGGCTTTTTTTTAAAGGTATCATTTCTTTTTGCTCAATAACCTGGATAAAACAATCCAGAAATCTACAGCAGATTTTTAGGATTTTTAATTGATTCACGCCTTCGGTATGGCTGACAAAATGAAACACCCCAAAGAGTTTTGCCACCACAACCAAAAGTATATACAGCTAAAGTTTAACTATCAGATATTCTTTGAAACTTGGGATTTCTTTTTCCAGCAGACAACTCATCATCAGGCCAGATCATATCATCAGTGTATAGGGGAGTGATGTTTGCTGGCTGTTTATTATATAGAGTTGGTTGCCAACACACCAATTCTGCTCCTTCAGACACAGATGATGTGACCTAGCCTGGTAATGAAACATCTGCAGGAAGCCCTTCGAGATTGTGGAATATTAGGAACCAACATTTTTTTGGCTGCTGTAACCATTACACAGCAGATGGAGATCTTTGACAAAACAGTGCACAAAGATAATTGAGCGAGTCTAAAGGTATTTCACTGGAAGAGTCCTCCACTCCCAAAAGAATCCTTGATGCCACCCGGCTTGAATTTTTGGACCTGGACAACCTAGAACTATGCTGTCTACAGTTCGACTTAGGCTTAGTACACAAAATTGTCCACTACAACAATTGTCCTGTCAATGATTACTTCAGTTTCAACAGCAATAATTCACAGTGGCAAACAATAGATACAAACTCAAAGTAAACCGCTTCAAACTTGATTGCAGAAAATACGACTTCAGCAACAAGGGGGTCAATGCATGGAACTCACTCCCTGACTCTGTGGTTACATCTCAAACCCCTAAACACTTTAACCTTAAACTGTCTACCGTGGACCTCACTCCATTCCTAAGAGGTCTGTAATGGGGCGTGCGTAAGCGCATCAGTGTGCCTACCATCCCTGTCCTACTGTCCCCATTTATTTATACTCATTTATTGTGTCCATACTGATCCCTGTTTATGCTTACATGTTTATATGTTGTGTTCATGTTTTCTCATACATGCTTGACAAACTAAATAAATAAAATAAACAAACAAACAAGAAGGTCCTGGATGATACTCACTTATAAAAATAAAGCTCGCAAATGCAACTCAGGAAGGCCAAAAGGCAGCGCAGGAAGTAGAAGATGAGGACCTAGGAAGAACAGCTCCCATTACAAAATTTCTACAGACAGTGGTTGTGTTCACAGAAAGTGCAGAATGATAAAGCTACCAGGTTGTTGTTGTTGTTGTTGTTTTTCAATGCAATCCAGTTTGCCATTTGGTATGTCCGTTAGATTGACTAAATTATATTTTGATTAGACCTGGATTGAGTAGCTCAGGGTGCAGAACTGCAGGCCTTGGGAGCTGCCTCCCTCCCATTATGAGAACTCTCCCACCAGCCTGAGCATGGGGGAGTTGCCAACAAAGCCACAACTTCCCCCAAAGAAGCACAGAGCCCAGCACGAAAACACACAATGTTAAAAAAGGGGGCAACAGCTCTACCTGCTGTCCAGGAACACAAAAGAAAGGAAGGAGCAATCTTAGAGAGAGGGGACTGAAGACACAGCGGGCTTAAGAAAGAAAAATTAAGGCACAGAGGTAGTGCTTGACTTACGACCAGTCACTTAGCAACCGTTCAAAATTACGATGGACATTGAAAAGGGATTTATGACCTGCATTTGGGGCAACTGACATGTGACTCCAATTCGTGTTACCTTGTTTGTTTGGAGAACTCTAGCATGGAAGAGGGCCGGCAGAGCATGGAGCCATAGGTACGCATAGGAGCGAATGGCATAAACAGGAGAATATTCCCACGTCTGGAATCCTTTGCCATAAACGAGGTAGTGCATCTATAAAAGCAACTCACAACAACAAAGATGTCCAATGTTTTGCTTTCTACAATGTATAGGCATACAAGGAAAAATACGAAGCAGTCAGCCAGGACTTCTCAAAGTGTCTATAGAGAGTCTCAATCATCTCGGTCAGGGATCCCCAAACTTGGCAACTTTAAGACTTGTGGACTTCAACTCCCAGAATTCTCCAGACAGCTATGCTAGCCCTTGGGGGGGAGTGTTCTGTTGTGTCTTCAAGTGGCTTCTACTGTACTGCCTTCAAATGGCTTCTAATGTACAGCATGATGTTGCCATAATGGTAATGGCTTCACAGTACTCCACAAGGAGGCTCTCTCTGGTAAGGAGGAAAATCCAACGTAAGAAACTACGTTTGTTCCGGGTTGCCAAAATCAGGGCTTTTCCTGTCTAATATAGGATTAGGATAAATAAATATCAGGGCTACGCCAGGTTATCGGCTAGTATAAGAATAAAAAATGTGAGTTATGGGAGGCATTTGGTGCCCTATTGCCCTAAGAAGCTAATCTTGACAGGATCTGCGACCTGGTTTTAAAGGGTTCGGCTGAGAGCCAGTCAAGACCTTTAAATCCAGCAAGTGATTAAAAGAGGGTGATGAAACCTTCACTCTCCTGCAAGCTAATAAGAGGTATTATTATCACAGGCAAGGACGATACTCACAGGTTCCCAGTAGTTAAAGGTTTCATCACAGTCAGAGATGTTACTCAGCAGAGCTGCACAGAACCTGGCTGAGATGAGACACTTGAAAGCCGTTGATCCTTCAGGAGCCCAGACGTGGCCTGCTTTGGTTCCTGAGGACCTGACAGAAAAGCAAAGTGGCTGTTATTAACCCTGTAAATTAAGGAAGATGGAAAGCAAGGACAGAGAGGAAGAAAACAGTGCTGCTTGGACAGATATCCTGGCTTTTGGACACAACCGAGCAACCAGAAAGGCTGACGGGAGAGAATCTAGACGGCCAAACTGGGGCATTAAAGGCGTATCAGGCCAATCATGGGATGAAAATGCTCCCTTAGACTCAAACCTCATTCATTCTTGCTTCAATGCTACTGAGAGCTTATTTTAAATCACGGCTCTTCAAACTTGGCAACTTGTGGACTTCAACTCCCAGAATCCCCCAGCCAGCATGTCAGGTAGTTTATGAAACTTGGGATTTCTGGCTGGGGAATCCTGGGAGTTGAAGTCCACAAGTCTTAAAAGGTGCTGAGTTTGGAGATCCCGTCTCAAATAAATCCAATACTACTTGCATCAAGGTTTAAAACTGGCCATTTCTAAAAAAGAACAAACCCTCCCCGTGAAGGAGAACCTGGTTAAAGGGGTGTGTGTATGTATATGTGTATGTATGTATGTATACATATACACACATACGCGCGCGCACACACACACACACACACACACAGATATATATATTTATATATATATTTATACATATAGTTATATATATAGTTTTATATATATATATTATACAAACACGCATACGTGGACTTCAACTCCCAGAATATACAAGTGTTTGTGTGTGTATATATATATATATATATGTGCTGTTTAGCTTCCTTCGGGTATTATCCCACGTCATTGTAGTTCTGTTAAAGTTGTAGCAACGTTTCAGCAGAATCTCATCTGCCATCTTCAGGCTTCTGTATGGATATCCAGCCTCAAATTTAAAACCAGGAGCTGTAAGACCCATATCCATACAGAAGCCTGAGGATGGCAGATGAGATTCTGCTGAAACGTTGCTACAACTTTAACAGAACTAC
>BLBF01000059.1:2234052-2258804 GCA_015471245.1 Laticauda colubrina | reverse complement strand
GGGGGGGGGGCTGGAACAATGTATTTCGAGCGCAGCCTAGCTGGAGAGGAGAGCACATTTAGCTTAAAACGAGTCACCTGTGGAAGAAAATTCTTGCTTAAAAAAAAAAGGGGGGGGGGAGGAAACCTGAAAGATAAACAAATCTTTTTTTATTAAAAAAAAAGGAAGGAAGGAAGGAGAGAGGGAAGGAAATAAAAGAATAAAGCAGGGAATAAGGGAGGGAGGGAAGAAAAGAGAAGGGGCAGAGGAGCGGGAGAAGGAAAGAAAGAAGGGAGGGAGGAAAAGAGAGAAGGAAGGAAATAAGGAGGGAGCAAGGAAGGAAGGAAAAGAGGAGGAAGGAAAGAGAGAAAGAATAAAGGAAGTTGGGGAAAGAGAGGAAAGAAAGAAAAAGAAAGAGGGAAAAGGAAGAAAAACTAAGGGAGGGAGGAAAGAAAAAGCAGGAAGGGAGAGGATGGGGTTTTGGAGCTGGAAGGTACCTCTAGAGAGCATTTAGTCCACCCTTTTCTGAGCAATGGAGGGTGAGATGCAGGGTTTTTGTAAGGTGGTGCTTCTTATAGCACCCCAAGACCCTCTCGGTGTCTGCAAAATCGAAACAAATTGCCAGTCTATATTAAAAAATGTTACAACATATGAAAAAAAAAATCCATCGAAGTGTATCTTATTCTGAGTAAATTACACAGGTACTTTGAGCCACCCTCTGACTGAAGGGAGGGCAAGAAATCAACTCTCTGGAAGTGCTTGTGAGACATTTGTGCCCCCCCCAACAGCAAGAGGGGGGTGGCCCCCCACTGCCATCCCTCTCCTGCCCCATCTCTCTTCCCACTCCCTACCTTGCCCATGTTAATCCAGGGACAGCTAGAGACCACTTAGACATCTCTTCACACAGGGAGGAGGAGGAGGGGCAAGAGAAAGGCAACAAGACTTAAAATAACTTTATTGTCACTTTGAATGTACACTAATCGGCATACATTAACATGAAATTCCATTGCATGCAGCTCACAACCACCTCCAGTATACACTGCATAAACATTGTTGTGGCTCACCGGCAGCCGGTGCAGACAGCAACAGAATCGGGCAGCGGGGAAGAACTGGAACCAGTCCAGAAGTCTGGACTCAGACGAGAGTCCTGCATCTGATGCAGGGATGGGAGCAGGACCATCTGGGAGTGGGGTGCTGCCTTCAGAGCCTCGAGGCAGAGGAACAAGGAGAGCCTGTTCCCAATGCGCATGTGCATAGAGCTGCTAGAAGGAGAGAGAAGCTGAAACAAAAGGGGCAATTCAGGAGTAAGGTTGGGAGGTGATTGCCCCTCCCATAAGGTATAAAGGACAGGCAAAGGTAGAGAAACCTTTGCAGGAAGCAACATCATTCGTTCAGTTCAGATTCATTCTTGAAGCTCTTTGTACTTCAGTTGGTTTTTTTTCGAGTTCATTTGATACTTCTGTTATTGGCAGCACTTCACAGAAAAGAAAGGTGGATGCTTATCTCGAGGGATTGGTTGAGATTCATTACCTGCTGGGAATGAAAACAATCCCCAGTGTTGCAACAAAAGAAGACTTGTTTTTAAAATAACCATGTGCATAATTTCGGTCTAGGAAGCCTTGGTCAGAACAAACATGACCAAAAAAGCCCAAATAAATAAATTAAAAAACAACAACATGAAGACACAGCAGAAAAGCCATGCCAGGCTGGTGGGCAAAGGGACCAAAGCTCTTAGTGCCCACCTCCCTTGGCAAGATGCAGTTTGGAATAAAAGCCTCTCATCCCAACTTAGGATAGTGTCATCAGCCCTCCTCAATGACCAGGAGGTTACATCACAAACTAAACAAATAAGGGGGGAGGTTGGAGGGGGGGTTGCCTGCCCCAGGTCCCCACCCTAACAAAGCCCTTGGCACTTTTAAAATCCATTGATAGCTTTCGCACCCAGGTTTCTGAGGTGCCCCATTTTTTCCTGAGATATTCCAATTGAGAAACGGGAAAAGTAGCAAGAAAATGTGGGGTTTGGACGAGACCAGCAGTACCGACATTACCACTACAACTTCGGACTCTGAGGTATTTCTGGCTGCTGAGTGTCCAGATTTCTCCCCATTCCAGGCTGAAGCATTGGGGACAATTCCCTTATTCCTCTTTAATTATTCTCTTAGCCATCCATTTGCTAATCTGGATTAAAATGACTCCCAAGGACTTGGACAGGGGACAAAATGCAGATAGTCTTCAGCTTACAACAAGTTCGTTTAGTGGCCATTCGAAGTTCCAGCGGCACTGAAAAGGGGGACTTATGGCTGTTTCCCAAAGTTATGCCCTTTGCAGCTTCCCATGGATCACGTGATCAAAATTTGGATGCTTAATAAACGACTCATGCTTATGATGATCGCTGCGTCCGAGGGTCACACAATCCCCTTTTATGACCTTATGACGAGTAAAGTCGATGGGGAAAGCCAGAATTTGCTTCACAGCCAGGTTACTAACTCATCAACAGTCCTGATTCATTTAACACTTGTGACAAGAAGAGTCGCAAACTGGAGCAATAAAACTCAATTTTCCAATGTCTCTGTGATGACCCAAAAGGGTGTGGCACAAAGGCCACATAGTCAGATAATCAGTAGGAGTCCCTTTATTACCTCCAGCTTTGCCCCAATGTCCAGGTTACCTTCTGGATGGAGAAAAATTCTCCCAGGAACAGCCTTTTGACTGCAGAGAATCAAGTCCAAAACATGGTCAACAAAAACTGCAACTTTTAAGTCCAATCAAACCAAACTGAGGTAATTAGGCAGGAGGCAGGAGCAAGAATTCCAGACGTGAAAGCACAGCAATAACACAACACGGTTGGGAAGACGTCAGGAACACAGATAAGCTACAACGATACAAGATAAAGTCACTTTTGCTCCCAATAGCTGCTTCAGTCAGCATTCAGTTCTTATAAACTTTCATTCCCAGGTGTGGCAAATAAAGGGAATCAGGGCCCTTTCCTCCCCCATAAGCCACACAACCCACGTTGCTCCCTTCTCCGTTCCTCCCTGCGTGCCCTAAGATGAAGAGAGGGTGGGCCTGGGTCTTCCACTGAACTCCCTCTCCCCTGCTCTTCCCAGCCGGACTTTGCCTTTCCCCAGTTTCCTCCACAGCCAACAGAGCCACAATCCTGCTCCCTGTCAGCTGTTCGTCTTCCTCCTCAGATTCAGACTCCAACAGGGGCATGACAGTCTCACTTAACAACAGAAATTTGGGGGTCATAAGTCAAGGACTACCCTATACGTATTGGTTGCCTATTGCTTGAATTTAGTAGATCACGTGACTGTTTGATTGTAAATGCGAGGACCAGTCATACACCGCCTTTGGGGGGGGCATTGTTGTAAATTTGAACGGCTGTTAAACGAACATCTATAACTCAAGGACTGCTTGTAAGGGCTTTTTTGATTTGCCATACAGCCCTTGGCCTGTTTTCCTGTCTCCCATCAGGACATGTCCCTGTCGTGCTTCTTTAATCCCCTTCATGGCTGCTTGCTCCACGCCGATGGCCACGGGGAAGTGTGGACGGACTGGAACAGCACGTCCAAGTTCTTCCAGTATGGCTGGAGGTGCACCACCAACGAGGACATGTATGCCAACAAGACCCTCTTGGGGAATTGGAACGAGGAGCGTTACGACATCCAGAAGAGGAGGCAACTCCAACCTCTCCCTTCCCAGGTCAGGCTGTCCTTGGGACGGGATTCTGCTCGCTAGGGCGCCACACAAAAAAACATGAATTATCCAGTGCTTTGGGGCTTTTTAGAATTCTTTATTCCTTGGTGCTCTCTGAGCTTGGTTCTTTTTTTGCAGACATTTCATAATATTATCAGTGCCGGAAAGGAGGTGGGTTTGTGGAGAGGAAAAGAAGGAGGGAGGAGGAGGAGAATTAGGGTTTTATAATTTTATAATTTGCAAATCTCGGAAGCCCAACTTTTAGAACTCACATAGGGCTGGATGAGATGCGCATTCCTTCCTGGTCAGTGGAGATAAATAACTCTGCATAACCTGGAGGCAGGCAGCAGCATTGAACCTACCCAACATTTGTTTCAAACCATGGTTTGTTGAATAATGTACCATAAGTCATGATCTTTCAAAACTACCGGAGATGGCGTTCATGGATGACTCTCGTGCAAAACCCGGAAAATCCACATTAAGATTTTGTGCAGTGTGAGTTCTCTTTCAGCCTAACCTGTCACCCAATGTGCATAAGAAAAGGTGGAGGAAAAAGCCAGCTCTCTGGGCCTCTTATGAGACATCGGTGTAGTTAAGCAATGGCCACAGAGACGATATTTAAACATTCCTGGGTCTGCACAGCCTCCAATCTACATGAAAAGTCGCTTTAAGAAATCAAGCATTCTGAAAAATGTTGTGGGAACACCTTCCGCCTGTTATGAGCAGGAGGTTGGACTAGAAGACCTCCAAGGCCTCTTCCAACTGACCTATTCTATTCTATTCTTTATTCTGTTCTTATTTCAATTCGATTCAATTCAATTCAATTCATACTCTATTCTTAATTCTTTTCTATTCTAATTCTATTCTTACTTCAATTCGATTCTTCTGTTCTTAATTCTATTCTTAATTCTGTTCTATTCTTATTTATAGAATAGAGGAGAATAGAAGAGAACAGAATAGAATTCTTTATTTGAGCAAGTGTGATTGGACACGTAAGGAATTTGTCTTGGTGCAAATGATCTCAGTGTACATAAAAGAAAAGATTCTATTATTTCTATTCTATTCTCAATTCTTTTCTATTCTTATTTCTATTCCACTCCATTAATAAGTAATTGTTGTGTCTTACTTTCTCTCTCCCTGTGTGCCCAATTTTGGGGGGTAGCAAACTGATTGAGCTTAGCAAGGCTGACTTCTGAGTTCAGGAATGTGGAGGGGATCGTGTCACACGCCTCATTTCCCGCTGTGCTGGCTAAAGTCTCTAAGCCTAAAGTCTCTAAGCCTAAAGTTTCTAAGCCCCGGGGTTCGCTTTGGGGAGAAAGCCCCCTCTGCTTGAAGGCTGGGCTTGAGTGAACCAAGGGGCCGTCTGAAGGAAGTGTGCGCACACTGACCCTGGGCTTTCCTTTGCAGTACACGCACTATTTCGAGTCCACGTACGCGTCCGACTATTCCAAGGAAAAACCTCGCAGATTGAGAAGTAGGTGTACGAAACTAACACGCAGGAAGAAAACACGCAGCCAGGAGAAGCCAGGGCGTCTGTATTTCCTCTCCCACCTCCAAAAGATTCCTAGCAGGAGAATCGAAATGGGACAGATACAAGCATTGGTAGTGTGTGAGCTGAGAGACCCCTCAAGGGTTCTCAGATCAGAGTTGATATCCCAAGCCAAGACTCGGGAGGGGGCAGGGGTGCGATTCAACTGGTGTAACAACCGGTTTTAGCATGCAGAGCATTTGCTACTGACCTTCTCCAGCAAACTCTGTGTGAATCAGCTGAGCTTCGAAACCAGGATGTAAAGCACAGACAAGAGCTGGGACAAGCGGGTGGGCCCAACAGCTGATCATCGGAGCTACCGGATCGTTCAAACCAGACCGAATTGGTAGAATCCCACCCCTGGGGAGGGGATCTCAGGCGCACCCCAGTATGCCGGGGTGAAACACCCAGGTGTGAAACACCTTCCAGTGAAACACCCAGGTGTGCAAGGGAGCCATTGCTCCTCCCTTTTCCCAGCGTTTTTTGGGTTGGGGGATTCTAGTTAAGCCCCCCGCCCCAGGAGCCCAAATGCTTGGGCTGGCATAAGGGTCCAGGTGTGATTTTTTCCAAAGCCAGGAAGATACAAAAGCAGGCAGCCAACTACAGTCAGTCCTTGACTTAACAGCTGTCCGTTGAGTGACTGTCTGAAGTCACGATGGCACTGAAAAAAGGGGACTTATGACCGTTTTTCACCCTTACGACCATTGCAGCTTTCCCCACTGTCACGGGTACAACTTTGGCAACTGATCCATAGTTGTGACAGTTGCCATGTCCCGTGTGTATGTGTGAGACATGATGCCCATCTGACAAGCAAATTCAATGGGGAGCCATATTTGCTTAACAACCGTGTGACTAATTTAACACTGCAGTGATTCACTTAACGGTAGCAAGGAAGCTGGTCAAATGGGGCAAAATTCACTTAACATCTGTCTTGCTTACCAATAGCAATTTTGGGCTCAGTTGTGGTCATAAGTCAAGGACTATCTGTATTGAAATTCTTGCAAAGCAGGGCATGCTTATTGGCCTTTCGGGCCATCCTTTTCATTTGGGGGATTAGTTAGGGGGAGGTCCCCTTTCATTTGGAGGACGCCAGGCCAGGGCTGCCTTGGGCTGTTGCAAAGGGAGCCCAGTGTGTGGGTTAAGTGTTGCAACACAGCCACACCCACACACACACACACACACACACACACTTTGCTTTCCTGCCTTTCCCCGCCCTCTCTGTGCTCCTAGGGGTGACGCGAGAGCCTCACTGGTTCCCCGGACACCAGCCTGAGCTGGAGCCGCCTCCGATCAAGCCCACCGCTCGGTCGTGCTACATGATCGATTACGAGCCTCCGCAGGGCAGGGCAGCCTGCTCCTTGGCCGAAGGGAAGCCCAAGGAGGTAGCGGAGACGCCGCTGAAGCAGTAGGCCGCTGCTCCAGGATCCCCTGGGGCTGGAAAATCTCTGCCAGGGAGGGGTCTCCTTGCCCCACCGCCGAGATTGGAAGCGTGGTAGATGGGCAGCCGTTCCTAAAATAAAAGAAATGCCCACCAGGAGAGTCCCGACCCCTTCGTGTTTCCGTTCTGGTTCCTTCCTAGTTCTGTGTGCGACTCTCTTCGCAGTTCCACAGCTGGATTAATCCCTCCATTCAGGACCGAGCCTTAGCTAAGATTGAAGCGGGCCATGAAGACTGAGGGGAGAAGCTGCCCCGCTGTTTATTTGTTACTAAAGAAACTCTCATGCTTATCTTTGCACAGAGAAATAAACAAAGAAGAATCGATTGGCTCTTTCGGTTCCATGAAAAGGCTTTTTTCTTTGGTATTAAAAAAAAGGGTCAGGGTCTCCGGGAGTCTTTTTATTTCCTTGGTCCTGGGAGGAGGGCCGATCTTTTTCCCTCATGACAGGGATGCTGCGCTCTGGGATTCCCTTGAGTTTCCTTGGTCCGTTCACCATCAGGACGCCATCCGAGGAGAGGGAGGAGGTGATGGTGAGGGGGTCCACGTCGGCTGGGATTCGGTACTTCCGGTTGAACTCGCGGGCGATGAAGCCGTGTTCGTCCTTTGGGGAAGTGGGGAGAGGTAGAAAAGGCACAGCACAGTCAGTTTGGGAATCGTCGTGCTGGAGCCTGTTTGGTCCAGTGGTGTAAGCGGCGGTCTGGAAACTAGGAGACTGGGAGTTCTAGTCCTGCTTTGGGCATGAAAGCCAGCTGGTTGACTTTGGGCCAATCACCGGGAGACGGTGAGTTCTAGTCCTGTGTTAGGCGTGAAAGCCGGATGGGTGACTTTTGGGCCAGTCCCTCCTTCTCTCAGCCCAATCCACCTCACAGGATGGTTGTTATGGGGAAAATATAGGAGGAAGAAGGAGTATTAAGTATGTTCGATGCTCTGAAGTACTTATAGAGTAATAAAGCCAGGATATAAATCTAATGAATAAATAGATAAAATAAGCAGCATCTTGCAGCAGAAAAGTTCTCTGTTCGGCCTTCCAATTGATGTCCAAAGAGGCAATTGGACTTTCTGGTTTTTCTTTGGTTTCCTGTGATTTCCCTTCCTCACCATCCAGCCAGATCTGAAGAAACTTATTGGATGAGAAGCGAAAGGTCTTCAAAGAAAAACCAGAAAGTCCAGTTGCCTCTTGGAAAAAAAAGCACCTTTGGGACAACCTGGAGAATCTCCATAAACACTTTCCAATTTAGGTTACTGGGTACCAGATCAAGAGCCATCCTCTCCCTGAGGACAAGCCACCCCAAAACAGCCTGGGCAATTACTGATCTCGTGATAAACCTCATCTCTGGCTGGTTTGAAATGAAAGAATAAGGCCTCCCTATATGCCCTGCCGTAGGCATCGTTTTGGGATCCTTCCAGGTGCAGCTGGTGTGGCTGGGTGATCGCTTCGGAGGGTGAGGAGTCGCTTCGGAGGGTGAGGTGAGCGACCTATAAACTTAATCCATTTCCCTTCCTGTTGCCGTACCAAACGGGCCCATCCCCAAAGAGACCCACCTGGCGCTCCTCGTGCTTTCCCTGGACTTCAATCACATCTCCCCACACCTTGACCTTCAGCTCCTCAGGAGAGAAATGCTTCACATCCAGGCTGACGGAAAACTTGTCGTTGTCCAAATGCATCTGATGGCAAAACAGTTCGGGTTAGGAAAGAAGGTTTCGTATTTATCAGGAAGTCAGGAAATTCCGGACACCAAACACTTCAGCGTGTTGGACACCTCGTTGCAAACTTTGACCCCCGAAGTTACCACAAAAGTACGTACCAAATAAAAGATATGGACCCTTTAGACCCCTTGTCAATTTTGCAAAATTTTGCATCTTGTGGAAGTTGCTATGAATCTTTCTCTGTTCCTGCATTGGGTTGGTTCTGCAAATACGTTTAATCATATCAGTGCAAAAGGAGCGGATACATTCTCATGACATCAGAAACTTGGCTTGCTTCATCTTTAGCTCACTTTTTTTGTGGTTTTGCATGATGTGAGAACCCCGCCCACATCTTTGGTTACTTAACAAACTTAGTCCAACTCCAGAAAACCCCAGATAACCCTTATTTCCGTGTTTTCTCCAATGACCAATTGCATTCCAACTTTCCACTTCTTTGGAGATTCTTGTTTTTATCCTCCCCCTTTTTAATTTTTCCTTTATGAGGTCCAGTTTACTTGTTTATTTATTTAAAACATTTTATTTAAAACATCTATATAGCCACCCATCTTACAAACAACCCTGGGCGGCTCCCAACCCCAGATTAAAAGACCTATGAAACCACAAGGAAACTCTAAAAATAAACCAGTCAAAACATTAACCCAATCTAAGATTGCAAGCAAGGTATGGCTTGTCTTTGGAGTGGAAAATACCAAGCTCTTTTAGCTGGTGGCATGGAAAGGAGCAATGCACCTGTTTGCATCTGAACAGAAGAGACAGGAACAATGTTCATTACACAAAGAAGTGAATCCTCGGTACAACAGAAGAATTACTGCCTCCTGCTCATGGCCAGCTGGGATGATGGAAATTGTGGGTCAACCTGTCTCAACAGAAACTATCAGAAACACCCCAAATTAAGAGGCTTTTGCCATGGAGCCTCCACACTCTCGCTCTACTGCAGGAAAACCGCAGCAAAGAGAACAACCTTGGGACCAGACTCGCTGAAGGACTATCTCTTCCCAGTTACGTCCACTGACCCATCAAGAACGGGGGAGGCAAGAGATGTTACAGGCCTAGTCTCTTTAAGGAGGTCCATCTGGTGGGACCAAGAAGAAGGGCCTTCTCCGTGGTGGCTCCTTCCCTATGGAAACATCATCATCCTTGCAGAAATACATTTGGCTTCGCTTTGGCACTCAAAGAGGCCCTGCAGATGTGGTTTTGCCATCACACCTAGGGAGCTGGGGATGGTATGGAGCCCATCAAGTGGCTGGCCTGATCGTTGTCACTTTGTGTGTGTGGGCGTGCATGTGGGTGGATGTATGTGGGTTTGTGTGGGTTGAGGGTTTATTGGGTTTTGTCTTAAGGTTTTGTAAGCTCCTGGAGTCAACCTGAGTGAGTTGGAGCAGCTGTATAAATTTTCTTCATGCAATAAATACATAAGCGGTCAGCAGGTGACCTCCGTGGGCATCCTGGCATCAGCGCAAGGGGAAGGGTTACCTTGGGCAGTCCGTTGTCTATCCACCCGGCGTTCCTGAAGGCGAAGGGCCTCCCCAGGGGCCAGCCGCCTGCAAAGAGTTCGGACTCCACGAAGGGCTCCCCGAAATGCTGGCTGAAGATGGGGCTGGGCGAGGGGCCGGGGAAGAGCCGTCTGCGGAAGAAGGGGTGGTGGATGGTGATGTCCATCTCTCTCCCGTCCCCCCAAGAAAGCAGGTCCCCGGTGGCAGTGCAGACGGGCGAGCCAAGCGCCTGGCTTTATATGCTTGCCCGGTGCCAGGCACTGCCCTGGCTAAATCCCTCCAACCCATGAGGTCAGAGAGGCCTGATCCTGCTCTCCGGCCTGCGCCGGCTGGCCATTGGCTGAGGGGCTGGCAGAGGCGTCTCAGTGCCTGCATGGCGGACGGAAAAGAACACGGTGAAATTCTAGCTGGTCAGCAGAAACAGCTTCTCTTCCCACCCGCCCCCCATCCCTCCTGTCTCTGGACAAGAACAGAAAAAAGAAAGGCTCAGCCAGCGTGATCCGCATTCCTGCTCCTTTGGTCACTGGCGCGAATCCTGCCTTGACTATCTTTGTCTCGGAAAGAGTGCAGGGGAGCTGGCACCAGGCTGGCATTCGGTCATCCGGCACACAACAGCCTCCTTCTCCTCCTGGGCTAAGCGGCCAGGGGAAGGGACTTGGGACCTCACACCCTCCCCAGGGGAGTTGAGTCATCTTGGCCCAAGGAAAGGAAGGGCTGCCAAGGGTTGGCAGATGAGGTCACCACCGTAACACGTGAGGATGATGGCCATTGGGTTCGAGAACGTAAGGGAAAGGGGGAAGAGAAAGGAAAGGAAGGGTATGGAGGGTCACACTCCAAATATCTAACTTCTGTTGCTGTGAATGTCACAGCAAAAGGGTAAACAAACAATCAAGCGGTCTTGGGATGTTGCAAAGACTTTGGATGGTAGTTAGATGTTGGGTTCAATGGATCCAAAACTATTTTCTTTCTTCATTTCCTTTTCTTTCCTTCCTTCCTTCCCTTCCTTTCCTTTCTTCCCTTCCTTTCCTTCCTTCCTTCATTTCCTTCCTTCTATTTCCCTTCCTTCCCTTCCCTTCCTTTCTTCCTTCCTTCCTCCATTTTCCCTTCCTTCCTTTCCTTCCTTCTCTGCCTTCCCTTTCCTTCTTCCCTTCCTTTCCTTCCTTCCTTTCCTTTTTTTCCTCTCCTTTCCTTCCCTTCCCTTCCCTTCCTTCAATTTTCCCTTCCTTCCTCTCCTATTTTTCCTTCTTCTCTGACTGCCTTTCTTTTTTGCTCTTCTTCCTTCCTTCCTCATTCTGCCTTTTTCCTCTTGCAGACCTCTGGTTTCACCGGAAGGCTTTGGACACAGCCTGGGTCATTTGTTTTGGCCTTGGGGACCGTGGAGAGGTTGTTTCCCCGACCTCACCCCTGAGCCAAATGTTGTTTTTTTTAATAGGACGGTGAGACAGAAGAGACGAATCATTTTTCCCACTGGGTTAAATTTAAACCTCTGCGCTCAGGTCCTACGTCAGGCTCCTGCCTGTCATGACAGCACCTCCCACTGAGCATGCCATGAATGTGGTTGGACCAGTTTCCCATGTCTTGCCTTCGGTTCCTCTTTCTTCACCCCCCAACCATGTGGAGGTATAAGCGCTGCCATGCCTTTTACCCCCGAGAGCTGAGAGTTCCTCCTTGTCGGATCTGGATTCATCCTTGCTGAGTCTAAATAACCCCCCATCGCAAGAACACCTTGATGCAATTTCCAGACGCTGAGAAGAAGGTGAATTAAATACGGCTTCCTTTGTCGTCAGATGCTGGGGGGGGGGGGGCGCTCAGGGCAATGGGCTCCACTCTGCAGCTCGCAGAGTAATTAGTAGTTCTTGGAAATCAGCTCCTGGGATCATGAAGAAAGCGATGGGCATCTGAGTAGAGGACCTGTCCAAGGTTACTTGGAAATATGACCTGTTCCCTATGTCAGGACTCCAACAAATCCACCACCATTCAAATCATAAGTCTCTAGTCGCATCTCTCAGAGTAAAAAAAAATGTTTTAATAGGAATGGCCATGTCGGCATTAGCTGGGTGCAGCAGACCTTAAAATACATCATTTATTTCCCCCTTGACCCTGGTCTTTCCCCCATCTCCTGGATGTATATTCTCCAATGGAACACATCCATAGCCAAGAATCATCCATCGTGCTCTCCAGTAACATTCTTGTATGCCAAAATACTCCTTTGGTCTTTTATTTGCCATCCTAGTGGATTCTTGTCCCGGTGTTGCTTCATTCGACAAGGAACATCTGAGTAAGCCTGCATCCAGTCTCAGCAATAAATGGGCCTATTTATATGCAACGGTGAGGTCAATAAACACATGTTGTGACACTGTGAAAGGGTGGAGTGGACATTTAGCACCGTTTGGTTAGCACTCTGAACATTTGAAAAAAAAAAACCAAGAAATTTCCAAAACTTTATGCAGGATAAGTTCGGATTTTACTTTGAAAACGGAGCCCTTTGAAATAAAGAAAGCTTTGTGTATTGTTGAAAAATGTTATGGCAATAAAACCCTAAGATTATTCCTGGAGATGTAATAAAGTTTCCAGATGCAGTCGCTGGCTGTCCATAGTTGGGTGGGATCAGTGAAGGTTTGTAACGTAAGGAAGATTTATTTTTATTTTATTGATTTGTCAATTGCTTACAAACAATAGGTATAAGTATAAACATGAGTAAGAATACAGGAAATAAGTACAAAGAAATGTGAACAAGAGGACAGGGACGGTAGGCACCAAAATGTGGGGATCTTGACAAAAAGGGAATGTTTTTGAAATGTTTGAAATGCTGAAATATATAACATCTGGAAGTGAATCAGATAGACATTTCCCTGATTCAGTGTCATATAAGGAGGAGGAAGAGGAGGGAATTGTGCAGCCCCATCAGGCTTGTAAAATTCTGCTACGATTGCCCACCTCATTACCGGTAAATGTAGCTTTAGCTTGCTTGTGACATCGATTTCTTCTCCTCTGACTGCAGCAGAATTCAAGTGGGAGGAAAACCTCATCAATTGCATTCATGCCACACACTAATTCCTAATCAGCAACAAACTAATTGTATAAGGGTAATGCACAACACAACCACCTACCAGTCATAAGTATTGGATGTGCGCTGTACCCAAGACTGAAATATGGTTAGTGTGTTGTTCCATGTGCCATATGTCCAGGATCCCTGGAGCTTTTCTGTGACAGCCAGGATCAGATGCCACCGAAGCCAGCTGAGTGCCTGATCTCTAGGGCAGAGGAAGTGGAGCAGAAGCAGCGGCAAAGTAGACAGACAGGCTCCAGTCTCCAATTTCACTGTGTTGTAAACAAGGGGCATCTGTTACCCCAAAAGATGTGCAAGGAGTTTCTGATTTCTGGGCATCAGCATCGGTTAAAATCCAGAGAGTTTAAACATTGGTATTAAATAGGTTCCACATACAGATAGATAATATGACTAAGCTGCAATTAGTATAGATTTAAATCTATACATTACACATTCCTTGGTTTATAGTACTATCTATCTCTACAAACACACACACACACACACACCGCAACGTTGCTTGTCAAATCTGGAAGGCTTTCTGCCTCTTCTTCCTTTTCTTTCATTCTCTTTTAGCTCTTCTGTATTTTATGTATTTGCACGGATAGTAAGCTTGCTTCAGGTGGAGAGGCCTCGACTGCTGTGCCAGAACATAGTTCCCTTGTGAGGCCATCGTTGTGGCTTTGCACAAAGCCGCCGATGGGCTGGGTTGGGTTTTTTATTTCCCTGTTGCATGGTGTCTTCGGCCAATGGTGGTGAAGCGAGCCAGGGC
Organism: Laticauda colubrina; assembly: GCA_015471245.1. Classification (NCBI taxonomy): domain Eukaryota; kingdom Metazoa; phylum Chordata; class Lepidosauria; order Squamata; family Elapidae; genus Laticauda; species Laticauda colubrina. The sequence continues at coordinate 2,245,145 of BLBF01000059.1, read as the reverse complement.
TTTGGGCGATGGCCAAACCCAGCTCAGTCTCTCTGCAGGGCTACAGATGGTGGTGCATGAGGTACGTGGGAAACCTACTGTTGCACACATTTTGGAGGTCAGGTCTAGCACATTCGAGAAGCTCTAAAGCCGTTTGATCAACAGACTGCATGATGCCAAGAAAGGGAACAGCCCAGCCTGTGTGGGATTGTCTGTCCCTCACCTCAAGTTGGGTGTGAAAGTACCCAGGGATTTTTGCACTCTTCTGTGTGGGGAGAGTTCCCTAATTAAGCTTCATCCCCTTAACCAGGGGTGGGATGCAAATATTTTTACTACCGGTTCTGTGGGCACGGCTAGGTGTTTGTGGCCATCTGACTGGGTGGGTGTGCCTTTTTTTCTGCAGCATAAACCCCTTCCCCCACACTCCATTTTTTGGCCTCCTGGACCTTAGGCAAGCCTCCTGGGGAGCAAAAAACAGGGCGCAGCACACACACCCATGCACGCCCCTTTTTGCCTCCCGGGCATCAGGGAAGCCACCTGGGTGAAGCAGTAAGACAGTGAGGGGGATCCTGGCACAGCTGATTGTCGGGAGGAAAAAGAAATACCTTTTCTTTTGTGGTGCATGCCCCATAAGGACTGACTAGGCGGGTAGGGGAGGAGTGGGCAGAGAGGAACAGGGTCAGCCAGGGACAGATTTGTGGGTTCTCTGAACTGCGCAGAATTGTAACAACCGGTTCTATAGAACCGGTCCGAACCGGTAGAATCCCACCCTCGCACTTAACCTGGATGGTGGCAGCAACAACCATAATGAGACCAGCCAGGCAGCATCTCAAGGCAGCTGCTGTCCAATTTGAAATCCAGGAGCCACATGCGATCACCCCGTTTCCCCCAAGATGTTGCTGGTCCAAGAGGCTAGAAGCCACCCGACCCACAACGTCAGGGGCACCGCTCACCACCAGTAGGTGTTCTCCTCAGGGAAGGGGTTTTTTGCAGAGCCACGAGCATCGGGCCCTCCCTGGGGGCTCAGCACGGCATGACCCCGCCTGTCTATTTCGGTCCATCTTTTATCGCTTCCTCTCCCCACCCCAGTGGAATTTGCTTGATCCAAGTGTCCAGCTGGCCAGCTGCAAGCTTCCTAAGGAAGGCGTTGGAGAGCGAGGACATTCAAGGCAGTTTTCTCACCATGGCTCAGCAGCACAGCCTGCCCCATGCCTACCCCATGAGCCCGGAATGTGAGTTTGCTAACCCCAGCAAAATCTATGACCAGAATTTTGGAGAAGGTAAGTTGGGCAGGGACACCCCCTCTCAACTTTCCAGGTTGCAGGTTTCAGGTGTTTCCTGCTGTGGGATGGAGGGACCTTCCCTGAATAGTTAATCAGGGGTGCATTTCTCCCCCTCCCCATTCCAGTGTGCTAAAATGTGCATCACGAGCCTCATATGACTGGAGCTGGATCTTTCCCAGGCCTTGGTTGTGTGGCTCTGCAGACGAAAAGCGGGAGGTGATATTGGGCTCAGCAACCACTCTTATCGACTTGGGAGATCCTATGTTCGGAAAGGAGGAACTTCTGGATCATTTTCTTGGAGGAAGCTCTGCTGAGCATCCTACCACAGTCAGTGCTCTGTGTGTGTGTGTGTGTGTGTGTGTGTGTGTGTGTGTGTGTGTAGAGGGACAAATTTGGCAGGGGGGAAATGCTTCATTCTGGAGATCCCAGCCTTGTAAGGTGGGCCAGTTGTCCAAAAGTAACTCTGTTTCCTAAATGATTTGGACACACTTAGAAATTCCTTCTTTGCTGTAAAGTTTGTGGTATTTTTTTTATCATGCTGCTGGTTGTGTTTCACAGACTCATCGGATAGGGAAACTTATCCTCCCTGCTTCTCTCATCCCAAAGCTTCACAAAGATGAAGAGTTTTTCCAAGGGAAAGAGCTTGGCTTTGCCTTGATTCTTTGAAAGTTGGAAGGGTTCCCTTGAGGCCATTGAGCCCAACCCCTCCCCCCTGCTCAAGGCAGACAGACCCAAATGAAAATCTTTCCAACAGCTGGTCCTTTCTCTTCCACTTCTATAGGAAGGAAAGAACTCGCCGCTTGTGGTTCTCTTGTCCAATTCTTGAGGCCAGGAAGGTTGCTTGCCAGCCTGCCTTTCTGTGGTTAATTTGGATGCTTGTGGCAACGTTCTTTAATTTTAGAGAGATTTGTTTTTCATTACTTGATTTTAGCTGCTGCCCAACTCTGCCCAACTCTGCCCAGCTCACGATATAGTGAAAATGCAATCGAAAGAGGAACAAAGTAAATAAAAGACCAAAAGTAAATAAAGGACAAAGGAAAATAAGTATTCTGAAAGCATGAGGGTGACGAAGATATGTTTGCAAAGATTTAGATTTCTCCTTGGTGAGAAGCTAATAATAATCTCCATCTGGCTGCAGACAAGGAGATGTTTCTGCCCGGTCCTCCCCTCCCTGCTTGTCCCTCCCCTTCCCTGGCATGAATCGAGCTGGTGGAATGTAGTTGGCTGGCATGAAGATGGAGCTTTTGGAGAGAAAACAAAAACGCTGCTGCTGGCAGGAGACTTTGGGAAGCCCACTTAAGCGCTCCGAAGCCCAGCTGGCACGCGAGGCTGAAACGCCCCTGGAAGGAATGCAGAGGCAGCCATCAGATCCACCAGCGACCCCAACCCCACTCCCAGCCCTGTTGGGCAGCCTGTAGGGGATGGAGCTCTTCGGTGGAACAACTGTCTTGCACAAGCAGGGGTGTGGGTGTGGGTGGGTGTCTTTGTGTCCCAGCTAACAGTGCCAGGACCTCCCGGTGTAACCAGGATGGAGCCCATTTGGGGAAGAAGAACTGTCAGAAGTGGGAGACGGGAGGCCGAAAAGATTGGGGCTTTGCAGGATGGGGGAGAGATGGTGCTGCCCTCTCCTTGGAGACCCCCCCAAAGCAAAGCCATGGGAAGGCGGCTTCATTGGCAGGGGAGGTCTTTCTTGGCACCAGGTGGGGGCCCTCCTTGGCTCTGCCAAGCGGCATCTGGAGAGGGAGAGGCTGGGAAGGGAGCTCAGCAACAGAGCCGTAGTTTCTCCTCCAAGGAAGAGTCCATCCTTCTCCACCTTTTGAAGCTATTGGAAGTGGACAATGGCTTTTCAGCAGGTGTGAATGCCATGGGGTCTGCTCCAGTCTACAGAGGGGAGAGGCTTTGCGGGTTTTTCAAAGCAAGGACCAGCCTTCTGCAAAATATCTTGCTTGGCCATGGAAGCAACGGTTGGCCTTGGAGGGTCAAGTCACAAGCCGGGTGTCAGTTTCAATCAATCAGTCAATCAACCCAATCAATCAGAATAGAGCTGGAAGGGACCTTGGAGGTCTTCTAGTCCAGCCCCCTGATCAAGCAAGAGGCCCTATACCATTTCAGAAGGTGGTTGTCCAGTCTCTTCTTAAAAATCTCCAACACTTCTGATAGCAAGCAGTTCCACTGGTTAACTGTCTTCACTGGTAGGAAGTTTCTCCTGAATTCCAGGTTGCTTCTCTCTTTGCTTAATTTCCATCCATGGCTTCTTGTTCTGCCTTCAGGAGCTTTGGAAAATAAGTTGACCCCTTCTTTCATACCGCTTTCATACCGCTGCTTGTAACCTGCAGAAATTAAAATCCTTTGATTTCTCTCACAGGTTCCTCCCCCTGCTCAAAATTGCTTTCTCTCATTCCCCACTGCTTTTTCAGCCATAAAGTAATAAATGAACTATATATAACCCATAGAATATCTGTAGCTCAGGTCTGAAATGAGGGGTCCTTGGTGCACTGAGCTTGTTTTTTTTTTTCTTGCAGATGTTTCATGATCCAAGCACCATGCACTACACTGATAATATTCCCTAGCTGGGTCATGAAATGTCTGCAAGGAAACAACCAAGCTCAGAGCACCAAGAACCCCTTATAAACCATCATTTATGTTAAGCCACAGCTCTTTGTTTCTTCTAGGCCTTTCTCCTGGAGACATTCTGGCTCCAACCTTGTACCATGGTTACTATATCAGGCCCCGGATTAACAAACAGCTGGAACGAGGGATTTCAGAGGTCACCCTCAAGGAACACAAATTCCAGGTTTTCCTTGACGTCTGTCAGTTCACCCCCGATGAAATTGCCGTCCGCACTGTGGACAACCTCCTGGAGGTGACAGCCCAGCATCCTCAGAAGGTCGACCGACATGGATTCATCTCCCGTGAATTCACCCGGACCTACATCCTCCCCGTGGATGTCGATCCTTTCTCGGTCAAAGCCACCGTGACCCATGATGGCATTCTGAGCATTGAGGTCCGGCGGACGGGGAAGGCACTGAAGGCCAAAGTCAACGAGGTGGAAGTCACCTACCAAGGACAACCTGAAAGGAAAGAAGGAAGTCCAGGAAAGACCTCAGATCCCTAAAACATCCTTCTAGGTAGGATGACCTGGATGACCTAGAGCTACATTGAGTTGGTGAGCCTAGAAGTAGTCTTTCCTGGATGCCAAAAGGCCATGTCCAGTTGGTCTCCTTGGCCTCATCTTCTCCTCCCCAAATATCTAGGGCTTTCATTCCAAGAAGCTTTTCCCACAAGGTCTTCAGAGCTACAGCTTGCCTTTTTAGATGTCTTCTAACCTTTCTTTCATCAAAATATAATTCCCAGGATCGAGAGTGAAGGCCACTGCACCAGTTTGAAACCTGTGGTATGGGTAAACCAAATTCCTTTTCGTTTTTTTTTTCTTTTTCAAGGGGTGCCATAATTCCTACCATTTTTCTGCCCATGGGCCTCTTAGGAGGATGGGAGTTGTCCAAAGCATTTGGAAGACCACAAGATTGGAGAAGATGGCACTCACAATGTTGCTGGCATTAAGACACTCTCAAATGGTTAAACCTTACTTTTTTTACTGAAGAATTAATCGGTTGCCTGTTGAGATGGGCTTAGTTTAACAGCCTATCATAATTCCTTCCCTCTTCAAAGGATCAGCCCTTTTTATTTCGGAATTCTGTAAAGCTTTATTTACCACCCTTTCTTTTGTTCTTGGCTGCTTTCACTCATCTGTTGATGATTAAATGAGATTTTAAAATAAAAATAAAGCAAAGAACCTGTTTCCAGAACTATTGATGAATCATAACTTGGGAGGGGAAAATAAATAAATAAATGCAAACAGTTAAACACAGATAAAATTTAAATCAAACCTTTATTATCAATGTACAACATGCGTACAATGAAATTCACCTAACTCTAGATTAGTTAGCTAAACTTTCCTTCCAATAAACTTTTCCTATCATGCGACTATTGATAAAAAGCATTTTTTCCTGTCTCTATTAACAATTAACTTTGATAAGTTGTATAATACGTACATTACTCAATACTGATTATGTTTAGCCGATCCAGTGAGTAATAAGAGTTACAAATCAGATTTGTGCAGCCTACTAGGCTAAAATTTGGCGAGCAATTTTGCCATTCCCTGCTTCAACTGAAGAGTTTCTGGGTTCCTAAAGAAGTTTTAAGAGAGTATTATGCCTGTTGTTTCTCTTACAAGCTCTGATTTAAACATTTCTAAACCATTTCAAACCATGGTTCCTTGAAGACCAACAAGCCAGGGTCAAGCCATTCATATATATATGATGGTTTATCCTGCAAGTCCTTGGTCAGCATAGCTGTCCCTGCAGATGGAAGGGACCACATATGCACAATTGTGCAATATGTATTAGACATACAGATAATCCTCGACTTACAACCACAATTGAACCTTGTTACTAAGCAAGACAGCTGTTAAGTCAATTTTGCTTTATGTTACGACCATCCTTGCCATAGTTGTTAATTGAATCACTGCAATTATTCAGTTAATAACATTATTGTGAAGTGAATCTAGCTTCCCCACTGACTTTGCTCGATCACGCGACCATGGGGACGCCTCAACGGTCGTTAAGTGTGAAAAATGGTCCTAAGTCGCTTTTTTCAATACCATTTTAACTTCGAACGCCACTAAACAAGTGGATCGAAAGCCAAGGATTACATCACTGTGGGAATTGTGTTTTTTGGGGGGGTGGCTATGATCTTTGGGCTCGTACTTCCTGTGCCTCCCCATAAACCAGATTGTGATCTGGGTTTTCTCTCCCTGTTGAGCGCATTGCAACCACAGACCCAAACTGTTGGAGCGACTTGGGGTTTTTGATGGTCTGGGGATTCGAAGGCCACCAGCATATTTTCAGAGGGGAGAGAACAATCTGCAGCTGGAGGGGCCCATCCAACTCACAGTTGTTTGTGTTTCAGTGTGATGAGAAAACAGCCAGCCATAAAGCCACAACTGGAAAGAAAGCACATCTGAGTTGCAGTCACTGACCCACCTAATTCAGAAAGCTCATCCAGTAACAACTCTGGCTGTGTGGAACCTGTCTGCAGTGCTGGATTCTAATTCTATTTGTGGTGCTTTTTTTAAACATTTTTTTTTAAAGCTAGCTTATCCACTTTTGGACTTTCTGGGCAGGGGGTGAAGTGCGACGCTGACTGGAGCCCAAATGGACCTCTCTAATCATGGGAACATCTTCAGAAGAAGGTTTCCTGCTGGCTGTCAGACCCTCAAATGGGTTTTCACAAGTTTTATCAATCATCCAGGTCACCCTTGTTCCCTTTGATTCCAAGAGCAACACACTCGGTTTTCCAGCTTTGTCCTGACAATATCTTGGCAGAGACAAATTGGAAAGACAAGGAAATTGGATCTCCAGGGAGTGAATGGCAGGAGCCAGAATTTGGACCTGTTGTCTGTTGGTTGAAATTCAACGTGTTCTTGCTAAGAAACGGCATTTGGGACAAGGCTAAACATTTGCACCGCTGGTTAAACTATTTGCCATAAGTTGGACATTGCTTTCCCAAGGTCCCAAAACTTCCTGGACTCCAGACATTCCTGTGATCTGATCTTCCAGGGCTTCGCATAATGCCCTTTCCCATTAGCGCCCGATGATGGCTGACCTCTCATCTCTCACATAGACCCCCAACCTCCATTCCCCCCCCCAAAAAAAAACCCCAGGGATAACTTTGAATACCTGCACAAAAACGCACCCGAGGGCACTCTTCAGTGGGAGCTCTTTTTGTGCCCACAGACGTGTTATGAAAAGGGAATGTGATCAGGCTGCCAGAACTGGCTTGCTGACTCAGAGAGGGGGTGTGGGGAAGGAGTGTTGTTGAGAAAGCTTTTGTGTTTCTTGCACTTGAGCTGAAAAGTGACTCCAGGGACACAAACTATCATGCCCCTGTCGGACTCTGAATCCAGAGTCTGAATCCGAGGAGAAAGACGAACAGCTGACGGAGTGGGAGTGTGGCTCTGTTGGCTGTGGAGGAAACTGGGGAAGTGCAAAGTCCGGCTGGGCAGAGCAGGGAAGAGGTAGAACAAGGGAGAGAAAGTTTAGAGGATGATCCAGGCCCACCCCCTCTTCATCCTACGGCACGCAGGGAGGAACGGGGAAAAGAGCAATGTGGGTTGTGTGGCTTATGGGGAAGGAAAGGGCCCTGATTCCCTTCATTAACCACACCTGGGAATGAGAGTTTAAAAGAGATGCATGCTGAGTGTGGCGTATGCTGGAACCAAACGTGAGTTTATCTTGTGTTCACTTTGGTTATTTGCATTCCTGGCATCTTCCTGGCATCATGTTGAGTTATTGCTGTGCATTCATGTCTGGAATTCCTGCTAGATTAATGACTTCATCTTGCCTTGATTGGATTTATAGTTACAGTTTTTGTCGACCACATTTTGGACGATTCTCTGCAGCCAAAGACTGTTCCTGGGAGAGTTTTTCTCCAGACCAGACGGTAACCAGGACATTGGGGGCAAAGATGGAGCTAATAAAGGGATTCCTACAGTTTATCTGACTGTGTTGCCTTTGTTCCACATCCCTTGGGTCATCACACAAACCCAGAGTGGGGACCAAGAGAAGCAGCCTTGCAAAATGTAGTTGTTGGGCTTGGGTTTTTTTTTGGATTTTCCAGTCTGGCCCCATCAATTCCTTTGCTTCCTGCAAAGGTATCATCACCTTGGCCTGACCTCTATCCCTTATGGGAGGGGCAATCACCTCTCAGCCCTACTCCTGAGTCACCCCTTCTGGTTCAGCTGCTTTTGCCTTCTAGCAGCTCTGTGCACACGCACTGTGGGAACAGGCTCCCCTTGCTCCTCTGCCTCACTGCTGGTAGATTCCAGAGGCTCCAGAGTCAGCATCCCACTCCCAGATGGTCCTGGCACTATCTCTGCATTGGATGCAGGACCCTCGTCCGAGTCCTCCCCAGATTGGTCCCCATTCTTCCCCACTGTCTGATTCCTCTGCTGGCTGCACCGGCTGCTGGCGAACCACAACAAATCCCAAGCGGGAAAGTTTGCATCCATTTAGGTCAGGAGAAAGCCTCCCCCCCCCCATTTCTCCTCTTGGGGTCTTCAGGACTTTCATGTCAAATTTTATTTTACAGATAGTCCTCGACTTAACAATTGTCCCTTTAGTGGCTGTTTTGAAGTTACGACGGCATTGGAAAAATTTACGACCGTCTTTTCACATTTATGGCTGTTGCAGCAGTAGTCTCTATGGTCACATGACCAAAATTAGGATGCTTGGCAACTGGCTCATTGTTATGACGGTCGCAGTATCGCCTTTTGTGACCTTTTTGACAAACCAAGTCAGTGAGGGAAGCCGGATTTGTTTAAGAGCAGTATTCATGATTTAATGACTGCAATGTTTCACTTAGCAACCGCGGCAAGAAAGCTTGTCAAATGGGGCAACCCGCACTGAACGACTGTCTCACTTAGCAACAGAAATTTGGGTCTCGGTTGCGATGGTAAGTCGAGAAACTATCTGTATTTTATTCATTCATTAAATGTCTATGCTGCCCCTCTTGCCTAGAGGCAATCAATAGATCACCATTAGAAAACATTAAAATAATAAATGGTAGCAGTATTACTATTACTAAACAGAAGAGTAATATGGTGGCCTAGAGGCAGAGCTCTTACCTCACAATCAGGAGGCTGTGAGTTCGATCCTAGGTATGAGGAAGATATTTCTCTCTCTGGGCACAATGAGAATATATCTGCTGAACAAAACTCCGTATTGGCAACAGGAAAGGCATCTGGCCAGTAAACACTCGGCTCCATCCAGTTGTCCAGTCTCCACCTCTCAAGGGATTTATGGGGTCATAAAAGGTAGATGATGATAACTAAACACAATTCGTTTAAAATTGACACATGTTAAAGGTAAACAACGCACAGGAGACAAGGTGGGGGTCTTATCTCAGTCTGTTAACACCAACGCCCCAACCCCATTGGGGTCCCAAGCCAGTTGGCAGAGACAGGTCTTCATGCCCTTACCAAAAGCCAAAAGGAATGGGAGCAGATCTGACCTGGGGGGAGCACCATGTTCCAGAGCGCATCTCCAACCTTTAAGCCTGGCGGACTTCAACTCCCAGAATAATTAACAAATTAATAATGAAATAAATTAATAATAAATTAAATAATAAATCTGGGAATTGAAGTCCACCAGGCTTAAAGTTGCCAAGGTTGGAGAGCCCCGTTCCAGAGGACGGAAGGGGGGAGGGGGGAATTGGATGTAAGTATTTTCAGGTGTCTCCTCTGAGGTTTTGTCCACTTGGCAGCTGCCCCCTCCTGTCAGAAAAGGGGTTGTCACTCAAGAAAACACCCTGACAGGTGTCCATCTTTCTTCTTCCACCTCTTCACCTCCTGCCAAATGACACAGGCTGGGCGCCTGGCAATCCAGGCCTCCTATCCAGGCTGGCTGGGTTGGGGGCTCCAGAGGAGGGGGGCCACATGTTGCTGCTGCTGTTCTGGGAAGGGCTGCCCTCCCCCCTCCGCATTTAACAGCTGCTGCACGTATTGTACGGAGCCGCAATCCAACAGGGCTGCCCGCCACCCCCACCCCCCCCCACCTTGCAAAATGCAGCCTTTCCTGGCGGATGTCCTGTTTTTCTGCTTCCTTGGCAGATCTGGGGAAGGGGGGGGGGGTACGTAGGAGAGGATCTCCGGGGATCTGGAATGAAGCCCCCAGGAAGATCTGCTGCTGGTGAAAAGCCAAGCCTAATACACAGCCCTCCCCCCAAAAAAACCTCTGATCCCCCTCCCCACTGAGAAAACCTTGCATTGGGAGAGGAAGTCATTAAGAAGATAATGGAATGTGCCGAAATGAGTGAATTGACATTTGAAATTAGAGAACAAGGAGATAAACAATTTTATAAGATACGGGATTTATTTTATCATTGGTTAGAAAATAAAGTATGGTAATGAAATATGTAGAATTTCACAATATAAGGAGAATAGAATTATACAGAATATAATATAAACATGTATTATTATTGGATGGATTTAGGATGATAATATGAATTGTTATATTATAAATCAATTTAAAACTTTGAATAACTTTGAATATAACATGAAGGAATAATAGTTTAGTCGAATAAATGAGTAATGATGATATTAATCTATACATATATATCTGATGGATAATATGAGAATCTATACAAATAATTGTAAGCAAAACTATGGAGAAGATGCAGAAAAAATCTGTAACCAACCGACGTATGTACGTAATTGGAAGAAGGCTTTATGTTTTGTTTGTGTATGTTTGTCCAAAAATTTTAAAAAAATTAATAAAAAAAGAGAAAATCTTGTATTGAGGAAATAAAATTTTGCCTGTCGAAATGGGCACAGCGTCTTCCCTGGGAGAGTGCCAGCAGCACAGGGTCCATCAAAGGGAAAGCAGGGCAAAAAAGTCAAAATGGCAACCACAGCACCTCCAAAGCAACATGGCTTCAATGGCAGCATTGTTGGTGGCCATCTTGGCTTTTCGGTGGGTGCCCACCCTGGCCCTGGTACAGTCCCAAATCAGCTCTCCCAGCGGGGGGGGGGACTTTCTGGGGGTGGAAGCCCCCCCCCTGGCTCTTTCCTTGCGACAGCCTAAAGGTTGTGGATGATGGGAATGGAATGACTGGTGGTGATGGGGCTGAATACGGAGGATGGAGGGATGGAAGCAAAAAGGCTATGAATGCCGGGAGTGGAAAGGTTGTGCATGATGGGGCAAAATGCTGGGAGTGGAAAGGTTGTGGATGATGGGATTGGAAAGGCTGGGGAGGGTGGGGCGGGAGAGGGAT
>BLBF01000059.1:2213415-2233111 GCA_015471245.1 Laticauda colubrina | reverse complement strand
AAACACACAAACACAGACAAACAGACACAAATTCACACAAACACACAGAGAAAGAGATAAACACACACACACACACACACACACACAAACAGACCCATACAAACACAGAAACAGAGAGAAACACACACATACAAACACTAAATCATACAAACACAGAGGTTCTCTTGAGGCCATTGCCCAGGAGAGAAACTTTCATGGGAGGGGGGGGGAATGGGGGGGCTTCACTCCCTTCCGCCCCCATCGAAGGGGGTGGAATTTGGGATTTTAGCTTCTGGACACCCCCCCCCCCGGGGGTCTCCCTCCAACCTTGGCAACTGTAAAGCTTGTGGACTTCAACTCCCAGAATTCCCCAGCCAGCTTCTCTGAAGTCCACAAGCCTTCAAGCTCTGGGAATTCTGGGAGTTGAGGTCCACAAGCTTTACGGTTGCCCAGGATTTGGACACTCCCGCTTTAAGACTCTCTGGTTTTTTGGCGTGTGTGTGTGTGTGTGTGTGTGTGTGTGTGTGTCAGTCCGTGTCCGTCCGTGTCCGTCCGTCTGTCCTAAAGCCCCGCCCTGGGTTCTTCCTGGAGAAAGCGGAGTGGGAACTTCGCTTTGCTTTTAGCTTGGTGGAAAAGGCGATCCAGCTGCTGGGGCCGAATCGGAAGACACAGTGCCACCTCGGAGATATGCCGGGAAGTGTCGCCCTGATTGGGGAAGGGGGTTTAATTCTGGCAATTCATCTTGGCTGGAGTGGGGGGGGGCATTGCTTCCCTCCTTCCCATATGCCCACCTGCAGACCCCCCCGAAAAATGGCAGTGTTTGCCTTCGTCCTATACACACACACGCACCCAATCTATGCCAATCCGCTGAACGGCTCCTTTGGAAGCATTGGTTGTTGTTGTTTTTTTCCTTTTACATAAGAACGAGGTGCTTACAATGTTTATTTACTAAACTCATAGGTCAAGATCAAGGTTGAATTTTGGGGGTTTCTTCTTCTTCCGAAGGGTATATTCCCAAGGTTGAACGTTGACCTAGAATGGCATTTCTCAACTCCAGCCGCTTGAAGAGGGGTGCTGACTTTAACTCCCAGAATTCCCTAGCAACCCTTCTGGCTGGGGAATTCTGGGACTTGAAGCCCACTTGTCTCCCAGCTATGGAGGTTGGGGAAAGGATCTATTCTGAACTGAACAGGGCTGCCATCTAGTTCTTTCCCTCCCCTACAAAGAGAAAAGCAATCTGGGCCCTTTTCATTCTTTGCCCGAGATGCCAACAATGGAGCGCCAATGATGGGCTTATCCACTCTGATGCAAGGCTGAGCTATTTAAGGCAGCCTTGGCATCGGCCTTGGCTGCTGTTCCCTGTTTCTAAAGGGCAACAGGCTCTTTTGTCTTGCAGAGGGGATGAAAAGGGCTGCAGAGATTTCTTAGTCAGTCCAGGGGGGAGGGAGATGTCCCTGGAAGGGACAGAAGTGGTGGGGAGCAGTGGTGGGATTCAAATAATTTAACCACTGGTTCTCTGCCCTCATGATTTCTCCCAACACCTACTTCACCAAACTGCTCAGAAAGTTAACAACCGGTTCTCCCAAACTGGTGTGAACTGGCTGAATCCCACCACTTTGGAGGGGGGTGTGTGTCTTGAATTTCCCCCACCAAAGAAAGCTGCAGAACAGCTCTGTCCTGTTTCAAGAAGAGTTAATCCCTCTCCATGCTTGGAGGGCTGGAAAAAAGGGGGTCTTGGGGTCTCTTTGGGTCATCTGGGGATGATGGGTTTGTTGGTTGTTATGTCTGGATATTCCTCACCCCCCCAAAGGTCCTTCTTTCAGGGGGGGAGGGATTGAGGCTGCAGAGACTAGAACTGGGTGTCTCTTCAGCAGAAAGTCATCCTGTTTTGACTCGCGGCCCAGCTGCCCTTGGCATTTTACGGAGAAAGGAGGGTGGGGATGGGGGATTCCACCACAGTACCCTCCTTTTGCCATTCTCCTCCCTCCCCCCCAAATATCTCTCTGTGGATTGGTTGCTCCAATCTCTTGAAAGAGCCAAATCAGTAACTTCTCATGTTCAAACGTTTGCCAGGCCAAGGTGGGGATGATGCCAACAGGCAGATTGAAGGCAGAGCCTGAATGTGGCAAGGAAGCTCAAAGCATCCCCTGTGGGGGGGTGGGGAGAAAGATTTTCAAAGACCCTCCTAAACAAGAGCGCTGCAACCAGGAGGTGGGATTCAGCCGGTTTGGACCGGTTCAAGCCAGCCAGATGTTAAATTTACATTTGGTTCGCCAAAACCGACTGGCTGGCCGCGCCTACCCACCCCCACCCCTCCCAGGAGTCTCTACATGGCCTGTTTTGGATGCAGGGAGGTGCAGGGTCCGTGTGGAGGCTCTGGGAGGGGGAAAAACGGGCCTTCTGCAAGTTCTGGAAGTCCAGAAACGGGCCTGTTTCCAGCTTCCAGCGGCCCTTCGGAGCCTGGGACAGGCTGTTTTCGCCCTCCCAGAGGCCCGAGGGAAGCCTCGGGATTCTGGGGAAGGTGAAAAACGGCCCTCCCGGAAGCTCCGGTAGGCCACGCCCGCTATGGCCACGCCCACACAGTAACCAGGCAGCGAACCAGTTGTTGGGATTTTGGAATCCCACCCCTGGCTGCAACTGGTCACTATTTTGGGGGTCACAGAGAGCAGCACCAGCGACAAGAAGGAGCAAGCGGGGCATTTTTTTTAAAAAAAGAAGTGTTGTATTTAAAGCTATCCCGTTTGAACGGCACGTCAGAAAGGACAGACCGGTTTTGGACTAAGTAGAGCAAGGAGGTGAATTCCCTGCACTCTTGAATTCCTTACGGTGCAAGTTATCGGACCTCTCTTCTTTTTTTAATCTCATTTTCCTGTTCCTGGGAAACTGAAATGGAATTGAATGTGAAACTCCACAGGCAACTATTCAGAAAGCCACTCCTTTTACGATCCAAGCTGCTGCCAAGTCCCAGGACTTCATAATGTTAATAATGAGAAAGTGAATATTTTATAAGAGGTGGTGCAGCAGTAGCAAAGCTCAAAAGGGGAAGATTCAAAGGACAGGCAGGAGTTCTGAGTAATTAGTTCATTTTCACCCACCCACACACACCTATACCCCTATACACATACACATGTCTGTATGTCTATCCCTCTCTCTATACACACACACACACACACACACACACACACACACACACACACACACACGTCTTTCCCCCAAAGTAAGACCAGATCTTATATTAATTTTTGCTCCAAAAGACAGAGTAGGGCTTATTTTCTGGGAAATACGGTACTAAATGCATCCTTCTGTTTGATGATGTTAACTGGGGCTTATTTTTGGAGTAAGGCTTATGAACAATCATACTAGGACTCATTTTCCAGTTAGGTCTTGTTTTGTGATAAAGAGGGTGTGTGTGTGTGTGTGTCAGAATTTGAATAATCTCAAAATTCATTTGTGCCTCTTTCTTTTCTGAAATAGCAATTGCCCTTCGCTATTGAAGAGGTACAAAGAAAAACCAGGTGAGCAATAGAGATGTATTTATTAATTGATCCCGTGCACGGGCCCCAGTGAGTCTCTCTAGCCAGCATAAAAAGGCAACAAGGCAAGAAATCCATTGTGGTCACAGGTGGTGGAGGTGGCCGGACAGATGTGACAGGGATCTGGGAGAGGAGAATGCAGAAATAGTCCGGGGTGAAGAAACGTCTGAATTCAGTCTCTCTGCATAAGGCACTGTTTTCCTGAGAGTAAATACAAAAAAACTTCCTGGGAGGGAAACTGATTCTTGCAAAGCACCTTGGAGGAGAGTTTGCAAAGAAACAAGCAGAAAAATTCCAGCAATCTTGGGATCCTTCTGCTGGGCTGAACGTTGCCATGGGCACTGATGTACAGGACGCCTTGAGGCTTCATGGGAAACAGCCCACCAAGGGGATGAGTTGGGGGCCTGTTGGGTTAAAAATTTACACAATGAAGGCTGCTGGCACTCAGCTGAGGATTATGACAACGGGATCACATTCATCTCCTCCACCATGAATTGCTGTTTCGAGTGGTTTTCTCTCTCTCTCTCTTTTTTATGGTTTTATTCCGCCCTGAGAATTTTAGTTGGGAGACAATTTTTTTCTTTTTTGCTTAGAAGCAAACAAGCAGCTAGCTAGGAATTTGCATGCACGCAAAATAACACCAATCCGTGGCTTGAAAACTCACATGCTGAGAAGGCAGAACAACCCACAGCATAATTTTGCATGGTTTGTAATTGGTTAAAGATGTTTTGAATCCCATGATCCTTGGTTTCAGGTCTCAGTTAGATATGAGCCTGGATTTAAATGCAGACATTCTTCTCCAGGTAATCTGTGGGAATTTCACTCTGCTCTCCTATTTTGCAAGGTTTAACTGATTTCTCTAAATATGAAAACAGCCACAGGCTCTTGGAATTTTCTCATTCTATTCAGAGTCGTGATTTCAGGGGGCCGAGCGATGTCAATTCAGCAATTATCATCTTTTTCCTCCCCCTACAGATACAAGAATCAGTAAGCCGAGTTTACAGACCCCGGAAATCAACAAGGTAAATCAATTCTATTATCAGGGAGAGGACTTCCTTTTTATTCCATGATTTTTTAATTGAATCATGATTTGCAGAATAAAAACATGTGAGGGAAAAAGAAAATACAGGTATCCTTGACTTACAACAGTTCATTTAGTAATGTTTTAAAATTGCAATGCCACTGAAAAAAGGGACTTACGACCGTTTTGCATACTTACAACCAATGCAATCGCACAATCAAAATTTGGACGCTGGTTCCCGAGGAACTGGTTCCTATTTATGATGGTCGCAGCGTCCCGGGGAATCAGGCAATTCCCCTTTTTTGTAAACCTTCCGACAAGCAATGTCAGTGGGGAATCTGGATTAGTTTAACAACCATGGCCATAAAGGTTGTAAAACGGGGCACAATTACACTTAACAAATGTCTCACTTAGCAACAGAAATCTGGGGCTCGATTGTGTCCGTAGGAAAGTCTACCTGGAAGGGAAAGGGAAAGAAAATTTGTGGAGAAAGAGCAAGGAAACAAATGAGGAATGAGAAGAAAGAGAGAAAAGGAAAAGGAAGATATAACCTAGAAAGAAACGGCTCCATATCTTTCTTACAGGGGTTTGAACGGAGTCCTCAGCTTATGACCACAAAAGAGTGCAAAATTTATGTTGTTTAATTTAATCCCTGTCCTATGGGGTACAAACTGTCTTTTTATGTAGCTCACCTTCCTGGAGGGCAGAGTTTCCCCCAATATTTTGCGCTCTTGCTAAAGAACGGAGAGCGAGTGCCGCTTAGCTTTCAAGCTTATTCTTCCTAAAAGTTTGCTCTGAGCCTCAGTGATTTGATCTCTCTCCCTCCCTTTCTCTCTCCCTCTCTCCCCCCCTCTTTCTTCCTCTCCCTCCCTTTCTCTCTTTCCCTCCTTCTCTCTCTCCCCCCTCTTTCTGTTCCCCCCAAGGGTCTTGAGGTGGCCCCCGTCTATGATGACGTCTCAGAGTTTCCAGTCTACGCCACGGTGAGCAAGCCGAAGAACATGAAGCCGGATGAAAGCAGCGTGCATTATGCCGACATCCAGGTCTTCACCAAGCCCCGCGAACGCTCAGCCGGGGAGGTGAAAAACCTCCAGATGCAGAACGCGACGGAATACGCCACCCTCAATTTCCCCCGAGCCCCCCTGAAATATGACAACAAGAACGGGACTCTGGTATAAGTGCCACAGAGGCATTTTCTGGAGGAAAATGACATCCAGGAACTGCAGGTGCTCAGTTGTTTCAGAAAAGGAAAAAAAACAAACACACACACACACAATCTGGATCAGGTCAGAATGGACTCTTGGAGGAAGAATTGTTTTTTCTTGAGTGTGGGGAGAAAATGAGCCCTTTAGACAATGGGAGGAGTGAATAAGTTACAGAGGGAAAATGGCTTTTTGGATGGTGTGAGCAAGAAGAGAGCCAGCTGGAGGACGAAGCCCAGCTGAAATAGGGAATAAGCAACATGAAGTTTTGCAAGATTTTTTTCTTTTAAAATCTCCTCCAAGCAATTGTTGCAGGATGTCTCTATATCAAGAGGGATTGTTTTTGATATAAAGGGGTGAGGGGAAATCACACTACAGAAAAACTTTGGAGGGTATCTTTGCTTGGACAGCCATTTGCAGCAATTCCTGGGGCAACAGACGTGTGAAATTTTGTGGGTTGTTGGAAATGTTCTTCCGTTGGTAGGGAAGACATTGGTACGGATTTTTTTTGTTCTCTGTAACCAGTGGACGAATCCTTTGGCAGCTCAGCTTGTGAGGAAACAAATGATCCCTTTTTATCTCATGGAAGCACCTTGCCCAGAACAAAGAGATCCATGAGATTTTTCTACAAGAGAGGATTCCCAGCATAATTTCCACGCTGTGAAACGGATCCGGGAAAAAGACTAATTACGATGTAAAAATTATGCAGATTCCCCACATGCTAAAATTAGATTATTTTCAAGGAAAAGAGGATCAGGGCCCCGCTCCTTAGAGTGTGTATCCTTCCTTGGGAGGAAACATTTTTGGAAATTGTGTTGGGCGAGGACTTTGGCAAAAAAGGTGTGAAGAGTTGTCCTCTTTCTACATGGCAAGATCATTGACCTATCATTCTTTAAAGCAATGTTTCTCAGCTTTTAAGGCCATTTTAAGATGGGTGGTCTTCAACTCCCAGAACTCCCCAGCCAGTGTGTGGATCAGACAACTGAATAAAGAATAACAGGAATTAGAAGGAATCTTAAGAGGTCTTCTAGTCCAACCCCCTGCTCAGGCAGGAGACCCTATCTATACTATTTCAGACAAACTGTTGTCCAATCTCTTCTTGAAAACCTCCAGTGATGGAGCGCCCACAACTTATGGTGACAAGTAGTTCCACTGGTTAATTATTCTTACTGTCAGGAAATTCCTCCTTAGTTCTGGATTGCTCCTGGCCTTGTTTGGTTCTTGTCCTGTTGCTTCTTGTCCTGCCAAAAACGATAGTGGTGAGAAGAGAGGTCAGCATAGAAGGATGACCATTGAAGACACTTGACGCAAGGGTGAACTTGATATTCCCCAACTCCAATAGAGCTATGGGAGTACAGCTCTCCAATATTTGGGAGGCATTTAAATGGAGAAGGATAGTCTAGTGGATATAGTGGACTCCCAAAAGGACTTGTTAAATGTCAGAAGAGCAAATCAGCCCTAAAGAAATCACCCTTGGCTTTCTTGCTTTGCTGTTGGGTACACACTATTGTTGAACTTCAAAATATTGTCACAAATAAGTTGGTCTGTCAGGTTTGTTTGTCTGTGTTTTCACATCTAGTGAAACTAGGAAGGCAGGAAATTCGCTTTCCAGATCCAACCTTGGACTCTGTTGAATCAGTAAAGATTGGAGATATACCTGCCTGCCTGCTGTGGAAAATATAGGGAGAAAAGCTTCTTTTATCAGCAGCTACTCTGCAGAATTTTTGGCCTGCAAAACGATCGACTTTGGCTAAAGAGATTCCATATAGTTAACAGCTAATCCAATGTTTTGTGAAGAAGCACAAATTGACTGCCCTAAGTAACAGAAAAATTCACTTTTTTTTTAACAAGCACAAAATGGAAGAAATGTAATCCCCGATTTTGTTCCAAAAAAAAAAAAAGTTTGCCCCCAATAATTTATGTTTATTATTTGCACTGAATTTTATCAACCACAAAGGAACATTTTCTGTGTTTCCAAATCCTATTTATATTTATTGGACTGGAGTGAGATCAGATTAGAAATTGGGGTTGGATCTCTCAGTGCTCGGCCCGCTCAAATATTGTTTTAAAAGGATCACCATGCGAGTCCTCAAGGCAGCAGAAAGAATCTAAAAGATACTATGAAGTGGTTTTTTTTTTAATTTCTAAACTGTATTTATGACTTTAAAAGGTCTCAGGATTTTGAATATTGAGATTCACAGTGACAATAATTATATTTAATTTTAAAATAATTTGGTAAACACAGCATTCAGTGCAAAATATTGGAGAAGACAATATGTTCAGAGATGCTGAAATATGAGGAGTCTCCCAACTTAAAATAAACTGGGGAATAAAATAAATGCCAGTTATTAATGTTCATTTGATGCAAGTTATGTTTGGGCAGGAACATCAGTGTAAGCCAACAGCCATTCAGAAATAGAACTCCAGTGTCAACAAATCTTTGGAAGCATCACACCTAAATATGGGAATATTGCACGTTCTTTTTAAAGTATTAAATCCCATTTTAAAGTACCAGTTGCTGGTTGTTTTCAAGCTAATTTATGCAACACTTTTACAGATATAGCACAAAAATTTCCTTAAAAAAAAAAGAATTAGCACCTGCAAACCCTGTGAATTCTATGTGGATGCAGGCAGGTTGATCAACCTGTTCATTTTAGCTTTGGAGATGTCACCTTGCAATAACTATCATTCAGTATCAGGGTTAATTTTTAGCCAGCCTCACTGATACGTTATGAATTGCTTAAGTGTATTTCAGCCTGAACGGATCTCATTCTGGCCTTCTAAAGTCCACGAGAACGGATGTGGGTGAAATGTTTTTCTAGAACTTCAGAAGGGAAGTTTATTTTATT
The DNA here is from genome assembly GCA_015471245.1 of Laticauda colubrina. Lineage (NCBI taxonomy): Eukaryota > Metazoa > Chordata > Lepidosauria > Squamata > Elapidae > Laticauda > Laticauda colubrina. The sequence goes on along the minus strand of BLBF01000059.1, from coordinate 2,224,530 downwards.
TTATTTTATTTTATTTTTGGCCTGGTTGTGTGGTTTGTTTTTTTCTTTTTGTTTTTTGTTTTGCTGGTGTATACTGTCACACATGCTTTTCATAAGGAACAATTCTTGATCTGTTTTCTCTTGCAAATAATTAGAATAACTGGACAGCGTCCATTGGTGAAATCATAATAAAATGGAGCAGTTACTCCGTGAAACATTATATGAAGGAAATGGATTCTGAGATCCTTTTCAGCAGCGGAGAAGCTGAAAAGTGTTAAAATATGTGCACCCCCTTTTTCTAATGATCAATATTTGTTCCACCAATAGTTTAATAACCTTAGAAGTCCTACTAAAAGGAAAATTTTCTGGAAAAAAAAAAGTCTTGAAAGGTCTGCTTTCGTCCTTCTTTCGGTGTTTATAGAGAATTATCGGAGGTAGTTAATAATTTCCCGGCTCCTGGTTCATGAGCTGCACCTTTTATTACAGAAGAATAAATATTTTTTATAATTAACCCTGGAGGCTGTGTTGATTTTATTGTGGGGAAAAATGTCATCCTTCCCCTGGGTTTTCCTTCCTCTTTTTCTCATCATTGCCCATTGGATTAACTCCTGACCTGGCTTTTATCAGCAAGTTGCAAACAACTTGCCTCCATCTTTGCGTCTCTGTGTGTGAATGTGGGCCTCCATCTTTGTGCGTGTGAATGTGTGAGTGATCGCACCCTCCCAGGTCACATCCCAAGGACGGGCCACGCACCAAACAAATTTCCAGCCGGGGTGTGAGTGTGTGTATATTTTCATATTTGTAATTGATTTCCATCCGGCTGTCCATGTAGCAACTCCGGGCAGCTCTTGCCATGCAACAAACGCACACGTACACATACAAAAGGGCCAAACCTTAGCACGACTCAAATGACAGCAATGTGTGTGTTTGTGTGTTTGTGTTTTCATCTGGATTGAAAAATCGACTTTCTGCAAGAGGAAGCAGGGAGGGTGCGGTTCGCGATCCAGCCGCCAGGGGGAGGTGCGGCGCGCGTCTCCAAGGCAACGGGAACGCGCTGGGACGGCCGGCTGCTCCCGGGAGGCGAGGCAACCCCGCCGGGCCGGGCCTGCTGTTGTTGCTGCGGGGAGACCCTCGAGGTGGGTCTCGGGGTGGGGAAAGAGCCCCCAGTATTGGGTCCCCGGGGTACATGGGGGCCGGGGCCCCGAGCCTGGCCTCCCCCGGGCAGTCCCGGGGCTCCCCTTGCCGGGCCGGGCCGCTTTTCCAGGAGGCGAGGGGGAGGTTTGCTGGGTTCAAACGTTTGGGGCGCTCGCAGGGAATGGACTTTGCAATGTTGCAAAAACGTTGAGGAAGGGGCAGCAGGGAATCGTGTAATATTGCAAAATAAAAAAATAGGGGGGCACAGAGTTAAGGACTTTGCAATGTTGCAAAAATTTGGGGGGGCTCGCCAGCAGGGGGGGGAGTTTTGCAAATAGTCACAAAGTTGTTGGACTTAAAAGGAGAAAGGAAGATGGTGGGTGGGCTCTTTTGGGAGAGTGGAAAGTTTGGTGGGTTTTTGTCACTTTTAGCAACATAAATTTTGGGCTCAATTGTGGTCCTAAGTTGAGGCTGACCTCCCAGTTTTTTTTTTTGGGGGGGGGGCAGTGAATTTCTGTGCTAGTTTTCCAGTGGAAGCCTGTGCAAATTGTCCCTGTGAATAATCCGTGCGGAAAAGTGGATATTAGGAAACTTAAGAGTCTTATTGGGGCACGTTTGTTCCTTACAATTTATTTTTAATCCCCTGATGGAGAGCGTTTTAGCCCAGGAAAGCACCAGCCTTCCATACCTCCAATTAAATGTAATTATGAATTATTAAACTGTTAAATTTAGTGCTTTCATATAAGCATGTAGAAGAGCCTGTGATAGATCAGGTTTATTAGTTAGGGTTTTAATTTATATATTTATATTCCCTTTCCGTAAAAAGCAGCACTTAACTGAGGCTCCGTGCATAGAAAGAGCAAAAAGTCAGCAATAAGCTATTTAATAAGGCGTAATAACAAACTCACTTTTACAGAGGTCATTTGGATTTGTTTTTTTCTCCAATGGTGGAATATTAACTTAAAAGATGAAAAAGATGCAGCAAATACATCAGCAAAAGTTAATCAGCATTGCTTGGTACGTTTTGACATTGAAGAGAAATTTTTCAGGGGCCTTCCATAATACGCTCAGAGGAACACTGAATGTTTTGTCAGTCTACAATCTGGATGTAAATATAAGAGCCCTTTGCCAGATTATCCTCCTCTACTTCCAAAATTGAGGTGGGAATTTCCATCAATACCAGCATTTTTGCCATGGTTTTAAGAGAATGACTGCAGTTGTAGAGCGGATCATGTTAAATGAATCCAGCTTTTCCCATTGACTATATTTCTTAGGAAGCCAGCTAGGAAAGTTGCAAATGGTAATGTATTATTATTAAATTTTACTGGTTGCCCATTTATCACAGGATAACTCAAGGTGACTTACAATCCTATACCTAGAACATATATCTGTAGTATATATATATCTATGTATCAATATACGGACATATATTGATAGATGTATATAGCTAGCTAGCTACCAGTAGCTATTTATATGGTATCGAGTCTCCTGCTTGATCAGGGGGCTGGACTAGAAGATCTCCAAGGTCCCTTCCAGCTCTATTCTGATTGAAATTAAATTTAAATTGAAAAATCTAAATATATCTCATCTATAGGTAGATTTTTATATATGTGCGTATGGGTGTGTATGTGTTCCTGATGTTCCACCACAGGGTTTCCCAACTTGCCAAGATATGTGGACTTCAACTCCCAGAGGTCTATGGGTGGAACAGGAATTCTGGGAGTTGAAGTCCATACATTTTTTAAAATTGCCAAGTTGGGCAACCCTGTTCTACCAGCATAAACCTGTTCTGACAGCATAGACTACTGCAGTTCTCCTGCAACATCTGCTCTCCACGCATCTGGTTTTTATTTTCTCGCAGGTGGCATAGACAGCTTGAAGTCTTTGAAGACGGAAAATGGACCTCGGCTTGTTAGGAGATCTCTGCACCTTTGCTCATCCAGGTTTCTAAATGCCAGCATGGAGACCCCAGCTGACGAAGGAAGATCTGATTATCCGTCACAGCCCAGAGAAACTTCAGTAAGTTTTCCAACAATTAATAAATGAAGTATTTGAAGGATAATACTGATAATAAATTGATTGAACTGCTACGTTGCACAAATTGCAACAACTGTGAGTACCTTGCAACCATCCAAGAAAGAAATTACAATAAAATTGATAAAAATAAAGATAAGAATACAGCTGGGACTCACCTGGGCCCTTGATTCCCATCGATTGGGGTCCTTGGTGCCTTGTTACGCTCAAAAGAGCCTCCCGTGCACCAAGTAATCTATCTTTATAATGAGAGTAACCAATGAGATGTGTGTCCATACCTTGCCTATGTATTAGGAGCAAAATACAGGTTGGTCTCACAAGGCAGCTCTGAAATACTTACACTCAGAGGATGCATGTTAGTTTTTAAAATATGCAGGTAAAAAAATTAGGAATGATACCTGAATATACTGTGGCACAGACCATGTTGGACAGGGAAATGAAGATATTTGGGGGCAGAATAATTTATTTTATTAGAATTGACCAGCAGAGGTCATTATCAACCAGGTGTAAATGTATATTTTAGGTAGCTAAGAATTCCCTGCTGCAGTAAAATTGCTGCCTGTTTTCCTTAATTTCTGCTTATTTGAGGCTGCATTAACAGGTATCTCTGTGTAACCTTTACAGGAATACTTTTAGCAGAATGTTTGAAGTTTATTTTTGGAATTGATAGGATATTATTTGGAATAAAAAATTGGTGCAACTCACAGATTGCCTTGCTTAACAGTGGAAATTCTGTTCCTAATTATGAATGTAAGTTGAAGGGTCTTGGGGAGGGCTCACACTCGGACTGGGGTGTCATATTTTCATTTCTTTGATCACCCTGCCCATTCCTGTTGATAGCTGATCTCTTTCCTAAGCTGGCCTGAGCAGCTTTGCTCCAATGACCTCATTTATTATGATTTCTGGAGATGAATGAAAGGCGTTATTGTCCCTCTTGCAATGCAGGGACAGAAGCAACTCTCTCGAAAAAGTCTTTTTTCATTTGCAAAAAACAGACGCCGGTGATACCGTGCTCAGCAAATCCGGAGATCATTTTCTCAGCTTCCCGCCTCTTAAAACCAGTTTTCAGATTTCAGGGCTCGATCCAAGATTTCCTCTTAAGTGTTTTGAAATCTCAGCCTGGGCAAAAGAAACACCCGTTTGAAAGAATCAAAACAGGGGAGAAATTGGAATATCGATTTTTATAAGGCTGGTTTTCAGGAATCATGGAAGACAGGAATGTTACTTTTGAGGGGGATTTTTCCCTCTGGGTCTCAAATCAGCAGTAAGTTTTATATACTGTGGTTCTGGAATGACATAGGTGGTCCTTAACTTATAACCAACTGTTCCAACTTACAACGGACTCTCCTAAAGCTACTTACAACCTGGTTTCAAAATTATGATATCTGGGTTTTCCCCCTGGTCACATGATTGCAGTTTGGATACTCAGCAACCAGTCCAACTTACAGCTGTTTGCACAATTACACAATTGTGATTTAATGATGTTTTTGCCTTGCAAAATCTGCTCCATGGTAGATCATGGATTTACTTAACAACTAGCTGGGTACCCGTGCTTCGCTACGAAACTACTGTGATCCGGCTTCGTTTTGGGGAAGGAAAATAAAGAAATTTTTTTTGCCTCTGCCTACCAGCATCCATCGGTATTCATCTGGCTAGCGTCCTGTCAGTGTGTGAGAGAGTTGAGGGCTATTTGGAAACTGAAACAGTATTTGCTGTGTCAGCAAGGAGACAGCAAGGAGCATAGGCGTGGCTTAGCTCAACTGTTCTGTACTAAAGTTGCTTGGTGCTCTGAAACAAACTGAAACTCCTCTGGTTGTGTTTTTCCTTTGGAACAGATTTCTTTTCAGGTGGGGAGGGGGAGTAGAACTCCTTAGCGTCAGAGCGTTTTAATAATAATATAGGAAATACTAATGCTCTGATGGTCATTTGGAAAAATCCTTTCTTAGTGAGCCCCTAGAAGCCAAAAAGAACATAAGGGCCAAATTTCAAGTTTGTAGATTTTGAGATGATGCGTGAGTGGTATTTTGCTTTTATATATATATATAGAATTGCTGCAAAAGACTGCAGCTGCTGTATGACCGTCACAACTCCTAATCGCGGTGCTCAATCACGGTCATAACTCAAGGACTGCTTCTTTGGAGCTTGAGTGTAAAATCCTCAAATCACAGTCTGCCTATCAGTATTGCTTAGCCTGCCCTGTTGCTTCTCTTTCCAATATTTATACTGCTTTGAAGAGAGGTCGTCCTACAAATTCTTCCTGGCAGCAAACATCTCGGTGGGAATTTTGAAGGGTTTCAGAATTTATGGGAGGAAAAAAAATAGCCATTTTTAAAAGCTAAGTGCTAAGAACGAGAGACAGCTGTCCCCAGTTTGCATTCAGAATTCCCTGGTGTCTTCCACTATAAGTCCAATTTGGTTTAATTAGCAACGGCTCCCTCCGCACACACACCCCGGAGATTATAGGAGGAGGGGGCTTTTGACATACTGCAGTTGTGAATGTTTCACTATTGGGTTTTGTGGGCATTTTGACCAGACAATAATAAGCATCCTTTTTGTAATACTATATAGGGAGATGTCTGCATCCAAGAGTTGTAACTTTGGAAATGCTGTGTAAATGTTCATTTCGGGTGCACTGAGACCTCCAAAGTTAAGAAGCGGAGATCTGACATGTTTGTAACATTTTGGGAAGTCCAGCACTCAGGTGTATGGACAGATAAAGAATTAAGATGCTTTGGTAAGGCCACACTTGGAATTCTGCATCCAGTTTTGGTCGCCACGATGTAAAAAGGATGTTGAGACTCTAGAAAGAGTGCAGAGAAGAGCTACCAAGAGGATTAGGAGACTGGAGGCTAAAACATACGAAGAATGGTTTCAGGAACTGGGTATATCTAGTTGAATGAAAAGAAGGATTAGGGGAGACAGGATAGCAGTTTTCCAATATCTCAGAAGAGAGGATCAGATTATTCTCCAAAGAGCCCCTGAAGGCAGGACAAGAAGCAACGGATGGAAACTCATCAAGGAGAGAAGCAACTTAGAACTAAGGAGAAATTTCCTGACAGTCAGAACAATCAGTGGAAGAATTTGCCTGCAAAAGTTATGGGTGCTGTTAACACTGGAGGTTTTTAAGAAGAGATTGGACAATCACTTGTCTGAAATGATATAGGGTTTTCTGCCTAAGCTGGGGGTTGAACTAGAAGACCTCCAGGGTCCCTTCCAACTCTGTTATTCTATTCCATTCCATTATATATTCTATGTTCTATATTCTACTCTACTCTACTCTACTCTATCTGTCTATCTCCATGATCATAAAACAGGCAAAAAAGCCCTAAAATTAGGTTGGTCACATGGTTGACCTGTTTTACAACCAGTATGATTTAACAACCATCATAGGCAGGTTCCATTATGGTCATAACTCGAGGAATAATTATATTTATTGCAGGGGCATGAAGAGGGGGTTAAAATATCAGGATGGTGGCCACAGTGCCACTGAATCCCCAACCTTTTTCGGCATGCATTGCACATGTGCTGTCTATAAAAAGGCACCGCACAATTCCACACCCTCATTTTGATTTTTTGTTAACCCTGTCCTGCAAAATCCCTTCTTTTATGAGCTTTTATCTCATTTCTGTGCCCTTTTCTCTCTCTCAGAAAGCGGGTAAGGAAGACTGTTGGAGAACAATAGTCCATTGACTTCATTGGGTCTTTCTTTGAAGTCACCTGAGTGGCTCAGACAGGAAAACAGAAAAACGTTTCCTTGGATCGGTTGATTGAAAAAAAAAAAATCAGTGTATATAGTCAGCTCTGCAGACAGGATTATTGCTGACCTTGATAATTCCCCATCTGTTTTCTCAACAGTGTTGAGAGATCCCACCCCCCATTAAATTGTTGTTGTTTTTTTAATGGTTAAAAAAAAAGGGATACTTTTAAGAAAAGATTGGACAGCCACTTGTCTGAAATTTATGGGTTTTCCAGCTTGAGCAGGGAGGTGGACTAGAAGATCTTCAAGGTCCCTTCCAACTCGATTGTTCTGTATTCTAAAAAGAGAGAAAAAAATCTCTTCCAAAAAGAAGAGAGAAACAAAGTCACGTAACTGTGGAGAACAAAAGTTTCTTTGCACGATTCCATTTTTATTCATTGATCCGAATATGGCTGAGATATTAATTGTGTCTTGCATTAACTATCCACTTCCTGGGTCTTGCCCTTTGATGGTTGCCCCATTTTTGTGCAGATAAATAAATCAATACTTTTCTACATGGTGTTACATTCGTTGGCACTGTATTATCTCCACTCTGATCACCTGTTCAGCTCTGCTTTTTAAAACTCTAAAAAATATGCAGAAAAGACCTTAAGAGGGCAACACAACTCACGACCTCAAAGTTGCTGGAAGAACCCAGCTTCACATAGCTTTCTGTAACTACTCTGTGACTTGGTGAACCGTAATATTAAATTACGGGCTTTTTTTTTTTTTTAACCCCTGACTACAGTATATTAGTAATGTCCACCTTAAAAACAAAATGCAGGCAACGTTTCTCATTGCTTGATTTCCATCCCTATTTTCCCTAGGAACGCCCCTTGGAACTGTGTAAAATTCAAACAATGCAGCTATTTTTTGGGGATTGATTAACTTCGCTGAATGAGATTTTCCTGCAAGGCAATCTGAAGTTTGTGTTTAGAAATGAAATGTGTGTTCTGCTCGGGCTAACTTTCAGCTTTTTCTTCCAGAGTTTCAATCTGGAAGATTGAAATCTTGAAAATCCTGTTAACTTTTGGGTATTTATGTGTATATTTTATATGTATATGTATATACGTGTGTGTGTGTGTGTGTGTGTGTGTGTGCTGTTTAGCTTCCCTCGGGTATTATCCCACGTCATTGTAGTGTTGTTAAAGTTGCAGCAACGTTTCAGCAGAATCTCATCTGCCATCATCAGGCTTCTGTATGGAGAATATATGTATATATATATATTATATATATATATATATATATGTATTTTATATATATATATAAATGCATTTCCCTTTTTTAGCCAAGCACTTTGGACCTCCCCCCCTCGCCCTCCCTTCCCTTCCTCTCTTAAGTGCTCGCAGCTTCCTTGTGTCAAATGGAGAGAGAGGGAGGCCGGCATATTCTGGAAATATGTTGCAGATGTTTTTCCTGTCTTGTTCCTGGGACTTGCAGAAGGAGCTGTTCTGCGGGAACCGATTGGGAAGGCATCTCCCAAGCGACTGCTCTCCTTGGAGCATGCCCAGTGCGAGCCTTGAGCAGGGGCCCAGGATCCCCTTTGCAGTGAGGGGCTGCCCCTAACGGACCCTGAGAGAGGTTGCCATCAGCTGTGCGTCTTCGCCTTCCGTGGAAGGAGGAAAACGGAGGGGGGATCTTCTCCAAGGCAGGAGGAGTTGCTCAGCGTGATCCAAGAACTCTATGCTTAGGGTGGGAAGGCATTTGTGAAAAAAATGCTTGCCTGCCTGGCCCGGGAAAAACTGGGGGATGTCTTGCAGGAGAGCTTCTCAGAGGTAAAGGATGCAGTTGCCTTGGTTCCCAGGCGATGCTCAGTTTCTCTGGGGCTGCGTGGGGGAGAAGTGGGGCGCTGGGAGATGTTGAAGGGAGGAGGGGAGGTTTAGAGGGCCGGGGTGGAAACGCTGGGCAGTTTGGCCGGTGCTTTGCAAAGAATCATTTGTCTTGGTGGGATTTGAATTGGTGTTTCTCACACTTTACTAACTTTAAGAGATGTAGACTTCAACTCCCAGAATTCTTTTTCTGGCTGGGGAGTTCTGGGAGTTGAAGTCCACACATCTTAAAAATGGCTGAGATAGAGGGAAAAAAAAACCCGGCTTAAATTAATTCCCAGTTTGGTGAATATGGGTGGTGGAACTGTAAACTTTGCGGTGAAGTTTACTCCTGATGTTTGGAGCTTCTCATGAAAGCAGAAACCTGGTGTAATAAGAGAATGGATAAGTTCTCCTCGGCGTTTTGATTCAGGTTGATATTGCTTAAAGTCTTCTTTTGTTGAAGCAACATTTAAAAAAAAAATCTATACAAGTGGGTCCACTGATATTATTCACTGATTTGTGTCAGTAACCTGAGTCAAGTTGGTCTCGTGAAGATGTGGTTGTCTTACTTGTTGGTGTCCAAAGCAAGTTTTGGAAGGGCTTGGGAATCCATGTTATGTTTGCACGCCTGGTTGTCTGAAGGGACTTCCCGTCCAGTTCCTAGATATTTTGAGATGGAATTGCATAGTCTACCCACAACAAAGAATCATAGTTTGATGTCAGGAATGTGTCTTTCCCAGAAATACAGAAAAAATTGGGGTCCTAGCAAGATTGGAGAAGTCCAGGCGTTGTCTGGAACTGTGCTTCATGACGTAGGTTGAAACTCCAGGAGATCCAACTTTCAGTTGACTTTGTTTTCACCCATACTAAGAGCAACTGATGGACTTCTTGATAAATCTCGGTTTGCAGGTTTCAGTGGTTTTTGATTTTTTTAAATCCAATCCATGTATGCCCATCCTGTACTTTGGACACCATATGTTCATCCTTCACTTCATAGCAGATATCACCATTAGCCTGGCTTGTTCTGAAAACAATTTGCCTTCCTTTTCTGTTGTAAGAGCTTCAAATATGGGTAGGAAATAGGATAAATATGTTCTGGGTAGCTTATTCCAGCTTTCAAAGCATGCTTCCTGTGGAGAGCTGAGGCTCCCATGACTTCAGCTTTCTGACTTCCTGCTAGTTCCTTAAAAATCAGCTCAAATCTTCAAAGCGTTTGGACCCCGTGTGGAGTTTTCTTTGGGTTCAGCATGAACCTCCTTGGAGTCTGACGTTTGTATCTTCCCATCTTCTCTTCAGCTGCTGGACATTCATGGGAGTTTGTTTTGCATTTTAAGCAAAAATTGCAGTTGTATCCCAGCCCATTTAGTTGGGTCCTAGAAATGTATGAGTTGGTAAGAAGGAACACCATTAATCACAGTGATGGGAATAAGTGCTTTTAAGTGTGTTGCACGGCAAGGAACATATGGCTGCTCCTCCAATAATCCTTGTCTTGTTTTCATTCATCCCAGCCAAAATGCATTTAGGCCCTGGGGAATTTGGCAGTCCATCTGCAGCTGGGCTTGGCAAGGCTGGTGGAGAAATTTCCTTTGTTTCTGCTTCTTCCTGCCTTCTTTTTGGTGGCTCTGGGCTCCCAGCCCATCCTTGTTCAACCATGGGGGTGTATGTGTCATGGGGTTAGAAGGGGGTTTGTTTTGTACCTCCAGAACATGTTTTCAGGATGAGGAGGGCAACCCCACATTCGATTGTGCTCAACATTTAGAAGAAGGAAGGGCGTACAACCTTGGAAACTTTAAGACTTGTGGATTTCTGGATATCTTCAGCCAACAGGGAGATGCTTTAAGATGCGTGGACTTCAACTCCCAGAAGTCCTGGCTGGCTGGGGAATTCTGGGAGTTGAAGTCCACAAGTCTTAAAAGTTTTGCTGAGGTTGAGAGACCCTGCTCAAGGAAAGAGATATAAACAATTATTCTTATTCTTATTATATATAATAATTATACATTATACACTAGGGGTCTCCAACCTGGGAGAACTCTGGGAGTTGAAGTCCACATGTTTTAAAGTTGCCAAGGTTGGAGACCCCGTTATATACAATGTATATTATTATTATTATTATTATTATTATTATTATTATTATTATTATTATTATTGATAATAATAATAATATAATCCTTTGGAAGTTTCTAATTTGGGCAGCCTGGAAGATGAAGGCTGAATTAAGGAGCTGCTGATTGCCTTTATCACGATCTTGTGACTTGGAGAGTCATAAAAGGAGAAAGAAAGAATTTATTTTCCTTGAAGGGAAAAAAAAAAAAAAGGCACTGGATGACAAACACGGGATGAAACAGACGCTTAAATAGCTTTTTTTGATTTACATTTTCTTTCTTTCTTTCTTTCTTTCTTTCTTTCTTTCTTTCTTTCTTT
>BLBF01000059.1:2178742-2199509 GCA_015471245.1 Laticauda colubrina | reverse complement strand
AAGTCCACAAATATCAAAGTTGTCAAGGTTGGAGACCCCTGGACTAGGGGGCATTGCCATGGCGTTGTTGCAGAAACAAAATCTTCCAGGTGTTTGCCTCTCCTAGCATTAATCTGAATAGAGCTGGAAGGAACCTTGGAGGTCTTCTTGTCCAGCCCCCTGTTCAAACAGGAGACCCTCTACCATGTCAGATAAATGGTTGCCCGATCTCTTCTTTAAAAAGCCTCCAGTGATGAAGCACCCACAACGTCTGGTGGCAAGCCTTTCCACCGGTTAATCGCTCCTCCCTGTTAGGAAGCTTCTTTTTGATTCCAGGTTGCGTCTCTCCTTGATTGGTGTAAATTATAAATTAGTTTAGAATGAACCTTACTCTGCTGCCACCAGGTGTGAAAACTCACCTGCATAGCGTCTCTTGCTCCTTTAAGGGAAGGTGCCATTGACCTGGGTGTCAGGTATACTTTTGAGAATCCCTAAGATTAAAAGGGTGGGGTTGTGGATTTGATTAGCACTCAGAGCTTCTTATGTCCTGTTACACTAAAGATTGCCAGCCTGCAGCAAGGGGGAATCTCCAGGAGTCAGTGTCATGCTTCTGTCGGAGTCCGAGGAGGGAGACAAAGAGCTGGCAGGGAGTGGGAATGTGGCTCCGTTGGCTGTGGAGGAAACTGGGGAAGCCTGGTTGGGCAGAGCAGGGGAGAGGTAGAGCAAGGGAGAGGGAGTTCAGAGGAAGACCTAGGGCCACCCCCTCTTCACCCTAGGGCACACAGAGCGGAATGGAGAAGAGAGCAACGTGGGTTGTGTGGCTTATGGGGGAGGAAAGGGCCCTGATTCCTTTGATTAGGACACCTGGGAATGGGAGTTTAAAAGAGATGCAAGCTGTGTGTGGCAGCTGCGAGGAGCAAATGTGAGTTTCTCTTGTGTTGACTTTGCTCATCTGTGTTCCTGGTATCTTTATTGCCATGCTTTCATGTCTGGAATTCTTACTCCTGCCCTGTCGAACTAATGACCTCATTTTGCCTTGATTGGATTTATAGTTACAGTTTGTGTTGACCATGTTTTGGACTTAATTCTCTGCAGTCAAAGGCTGTTCCTGGGAGAGTTTTTCTCCAGCCAGAAAGTAACCAGGACATGCAGGCAAAGCTGGAGGTCATAAAGGGGCTCCTCCTGATTATCTGACTGTGTTGCCTTTTGGTCATCATAGTCAGTGTGCAAAGTGCAAGACCGTGGTGTGGCGTACTAACAGCGTGGGAAACTTGCGTGCAAACTACGGGAAGTGGCTGAGTTGCAGAAGAGATAACTTTCCGAATGGTGGGATTTGAACCCGGAAAAGCATGTCGCTTTTTTGTTCAGAATGGGGCGTCCCCAAAACTGACTGACCCTCCTCCTCCTCACCCCCGGGGGCTGTGTGTGAGATGCTTGGTATATATTGTCCTCGTGCACGCCAGGAGTCCCACAGGTGACACCCCCACTCCCACCCAGGCTCGGCCGTGGGACCCGAGACTCGTCCCTCTCGGGAAGGCCGGGACAGTGAGCTGGGAAAGGGGTTCCATCTTTGTTTCCTGGTCTCCCTTGTCCGGCTAATCCTTTTTCTCCCCTTTATTTCCCTTTTGTCCCGGGTACCTTTGTTGCTCTCTCTGTCTGGGAAAATGGCACGTTAATTCTTGCTCACACTTGCAAGGGGGAATTCTTTGGGGATGCATTAAATGGGTCAGTGCCTTTGGATGCCTTTCCCTGTTGTCTGGGAGAATCTCCTCGGGTGTGTGGGGAGAGGGGTCAGGATGGGATGCTCCTCTCTGGAGGAAGCCCCTGAAAATACTGTCCCCCTCCTCTCCTTTCTCTTTCTCCCTCCCTCCCTCCCTCCCTCCCTCCCTCCCCATCCCTCTCTCTTCCTCTCTTCCTCTCTCCCTTTCTCCCTCTCCTTCTTTCCCTCTCCCTCTTTCCCTCTCTCCTCCTCTTTCTCTTCCCCTTCCTCTGTCCCTCGTTTTCTCTTTCTCTCCTCTCCCTCTCTCCACCTCTCTTCCCTGTCCCTCTCTTCCCCTCTCTCTCTTGTTCTCTCTCTCTCTGTGTACAATGAGAAGTAGAGATAGGATCAGAAATGGCTTTGCTCATCCAGCAAAGGGTGTGCCTGGGAGAAGGGGGCTTGACTGACAGGTCTGAGCTCCTTGGAAGAAAGGGGCAGGAGGATCTCTTGGAAGATCCAGGAAAATGATATATTCAAGCAGAATTGGCGCCCACCCACCCCATAACTGTTTGTTTTGTGCCTCTACCCCCCAGCCTCACCTCTCCTAGTCCTATCAACAGTGCCAAGAGTGAGTTGGGTAGCACCCCTTCCGAGGAGAAGGCAGGATTTGACCTTGGCCACGACGAAGACGGAGAAGAAAAAGCAGGAACAGGTAAGGGAAAGGATCTTTCCACCTATAGATGGAGCAGGGGGGTCTTCAAACTTGACAGCTTTAAGACTTGTGGACTTCCACTCCCAGAATTCCTCCTCCAGACATGTTAGCTCAGGAATTTTGGGAGTTGAAGTCCACAAGTCTTAAAGTTGCCAAGTTGGAAGACCCTTGGGTTTGAGAGTTAAATCTGTCTATCTGTTCATCCATCCATCCATCATCCATCCATCCATCCAGCTATCATCTATATTAGAGGTCCTCAAACCTGGCAACTTCAAGACTTGTGGACTTCAACTCCCAGAATTCTCAGCCAACTGGCTGGAGAATTCTGGGAGTTGAACTCCACAAAGTCTTAAAGTTGCCAAGTTTGGGGACCCTGATCTATATCCTCTATCATCGATCCATCCATCCATCCATCCATCCACCATTTAAATTTATGTGGCTGCCCATCTCCAGTATGGGTGAATGGATACTAAATCAGAAAAACAATACTTAAAAAAGGCATATAAAGGTCATATAGACACTAATCAACGCACTCGTCCCTTGTGAAGACTTTTTCCATCGTGTTTTCTGCTGCTGTTTCTTCCTTTGGGTAAGACCATGGACTGGCTGAATAAGGCAATCCATTTAAAAATGCTGAGGCTTATTTAAAAGGGATCCTTCCTTGAATTTGGCAGCCTGCTTTTAAAAACAGATCCTGTCAATCACAAGAGCCTTTGTTGGAATGGGATCTGAAAGTGTCTCCCAACGCATGGAGAGGCCAGCTGTGGAACAAATGTGTCCCATTTCCCCTCCCCAGAAAACAAAATATTCAGAGTGATGGTTTCTACTTAAAATAGATATTTAATAATAATAAGGACCATGCAAATTCTTGTAATAGGTGATAAAGCCAGGCCAGGTTAGGCTGATGGGGACACTTCAGGGCCTTGGTTATGTTTTCCCAACTTGCCATCATCTAAAGATGATTTAGCTGTTTTGTAAATATTTTCTGCAAATATTTTTTTCCCTGCACGTCTCTGAGATCAACCCAAGCGGCTAATTGCCTGTGCATGTTACACGTAGCCAGTTTACAAAATTGTATTTTTTTAATATTGTACATATTACTCATGTGATATCGCCCTTGGAGCCTCTGGGGATGTTAAAGGGGAAAAGGGAGAGAGGGAAGAGATTGGGATGTTGCTGGTCAAACAGATCGTGTAGAGCAGGTTTCTCAACCTCGGCCATTTTAAGACAACGTGGACTTCAGTTCCCAGAATTCTGGGAAGCGCTGGGGAGAGGCCTTTAAAATGAATACAAATGAAAATAAAGATGTTTAAGGAGTGAAGCAGAAATCTACTTTGTTCCTCTCTCTCTCTTGGCTTTCCTCTTCCTCCGCAGAAACCTGGAGCCACGCTTTCCCAGAGTTAGACCACAGATATGTTGTAGCCCATGTGGAAGAAAACGGTGGTCGGTTGCCCGTGGAATGGTCCCCCAAGTGTCCTGCCCCAAGCCTGGAGACTTCGTGGGAGGAGCATCTTCTGGAACAGCAGGATCACTTGGAGAAAGAAATGGAAGAAGCCAAAAGGATGATCTCTGGATTGCAGGTCCTTCCTTCCTTCCTTTCTCCCTCCCTCCCTCTCTTCCTCCCTCCCTTCCTTCCTTCCCTACGGAGATTCATGATAGAGTCTTCAAGATCATGGTTGAAAAACACCTTTGGGACTTCCTTCCTTCCTTCTTGTCTTCCTTCCTTCCTTCCTTCCTTCCTTCCTTCCTTCCTTCCTTCCTTCCTTCCTCTTTCTTTCTTTCTTTCTTTCTTTCTTTCTTTCTTTCTTTCTTTCTTTCTTTTTCTTCCTTCTCCCTGCCTCTTTTCCTTCCTTCCTTCCCTTCTTCCTCCCTCCCTCCCACTTGTCTTTCTTTCCTTCCTTCCTTCCTCCTTCCTCCTTCCCCCGTCCCTTCTCTTTTCCTTCCTTCCTTCCTCTTTTCCTTTCTTCCTTCCTTCCTCTTCCTCTTCTTTTCCTTCCTTCCTTCCCTTCTTCCTCCCTCCCTCCCACTTGTCTTTCTTTCCTTCCTTCCTCCCTCCCTCCCTCTTGTCTTTCTTTCCTTCCTTCCTTCCTTCCTTCCTTCCTTCCTTCCTTCCTTCCTTCCTTCCTTCCTTCCTTCCTTCCTTCCTTCCTCCCTCCCTCCCTCCCTCCCTCCTTCCTCCTTCCCTGTCTCCCTCCCATTCCCATTTCCTCTATCCCTCCCTTCCTCAGTCTCAGGCTTGGTGCCAGGAGGGCCTTCCTTGCAGGGCTTCTGCCTGTGGCTTCCCTCCCTCCTTCAGGAGGCGGAACCCCCTTTTATCTCCCTGGGTCCCCTGGAAGAAGAAGGCTGGTTTCCTCTTGAGTGGGGGGCTTCCACGGGGCTGCCTGGCTGAGCGTTGTTCGCCCTTTGTCCCCCTTCTTGCCCTGCCAGGCGCTGCTGCTGAATGGGTCTCTCCCCGAGGATGAGCAAGAACGCTCTCTGGGGCTGTGCGAGCAGGACGGTTGTCTGGAAGAGCAGCTGGTGAGCCTTTTCCTCCCGGCCCTCCTGCCCTTCCCTGGCCCGGCTGGGAAAGGAGGCACTGGGCAGTAATGGCTCTCTTTGGCCTCCAGGTCATCATCCGGAGCCGCCTGGATCAGAGTCTGGAGGAGAACCAGGACCTGAAGGTGAGAAAAGGGGTGGCGGCTGCTTCCCGATGCGCCAGTGCAGGCAATCCTCGAGATACATCCATAAGGGAGCCTGCCCATTACGGTCAGAAATCCAGACCGTCATCCTCAGATGAGCCAGTCACCTGACCAACCTGATTTTAGGACTACTTTGGCGATGGTCTTAAAGCAGGTGCTGTAGTTGGTGAGGGTTCTGGGCCTTCTTGGCATCCTCTGGCCTAAAGGGCGACCAGGGTTGGGTGGGTGGGTGGGTTGGCTAGAGTCAAATGCAAGCAGGGATAGTTGAGGGTTGGGGGGGAGGCGGAAAAGGAGCTGAACCCCCCAATTCCTTTCTTTGGCTTCCTTGCAGAAGGAGCTGCAGAAATGCAAGCAGGAAAGCCGAAACCTGCAGGGAGTCAAGGTGAGAGAGAACGTTGGCCTGTCGACTCATAAAAATATTTCTATGGTCTTTTTTAGAGTTGCCAACAGAAAGGGAGGGGGGGCAGCATGGCAGCTTGCAAAGTGCATTCCATAAATGTTTTCAAAGATAGTAACTAGGTGACCGAAGTTTCTGCTGCTCAAAGATCTAACTGGAGAGCCTGATTGATGACTCTGGGCTAGGGAGGTGTCCCATTGGAGAATATGAATTAGGATACACCCAGGGGGTGGGGTGGGAAATGAGGGTCAAGGGTGACAATGAATGATGTGTCTCAGAGTTGGCTACACCCAGACAGTGCCAGCATGTTAACTCCCAATAAATCCTTTTGAAGTTTTGGAACTTTGGCTTGAGACTCAGCCAAATTTAATTGGGGTTGGTAACTGCTGGAATCCTGACATGGAGAAGATGGAGGTGGAATCAGGCCATGGTGGGGGGGGGGGGGGGGGAGGGTCTCCAGAAGCCCTTGGGGGGCAAAATTAGAGGGGCACGCTATAAATCTAAGAAACAATGAAATAACACGAAGTCAGGCTCTTGGAACTTATTGGGGTCCACTCTCAAAAAAAAAAAAAAAATAGTGCTCGAAAGAGATTGAAATGTCAGTTCAAACCCCGAGAAGAGGTGCCACTCTGTAGCATTGATTATGGGGGTGCTTGGAGCCTGAAATGGGGTGTAGTCATATTATTGTTGTTGTTGTTGTTGTTGTCATTGTTATTATTATTGTTGTTATTATTATTGTTGTTGTTGTTATTATTATTATTGTTGTTGTTATTATTATTATTATTTTTATTATTATTTTTAGGATGCTTTGCAGCAGAGGCTGGCCCAGCAAGACACGGTGATTCTTCAGATAAAACAGGAACTGCTGAGAGCAAATATAGAAAAGGAGGAGTTGCACAGCCAGAATGTGAGTGTCTTTCTTTCCAGGGGAGGGCAAGGGCTGCCCCTGCAGGGCATAGAGACACGGGAGGGGCCTTGCCAAGGGGTCTCCGGTAGGAGGAGAGGGGGCAACTGGGGGGCGGCCAGGAAGCCTCCGTTTCACTGCTGGGGAGGGAGGGGAGTGGGGAAGGGCAGCATGACCCCCATGGCCAGGCAGAAAGGCAGGTTTCAGATCTGTACCTACCTACTTCAGCCAAGGACTCAACTCTGCTGTCATTTCCTTGTTGGAGTCTGACTCTGAGGGGGAGATTGAGCAGCTGACGGGGAGTGGGAGTGTGGCTCCAGTGGCTCTGGAGGAAATGGGGGAAGGGCACAGTCCAGCTGGGCATTCAGAGGAAGACCCAAAGCCACCCCCTCTTCATCCTAAGGCATGCAGGGAGGAACGGAAAAGGGAGCAACATGGCTTACGGGAGAGAAAAAGGCCCTGATCCCTTTAATTAGTCGCAACTGGGAGAACAGGATATAAGTGGAGCGTTTGCACACAGCGCCTTGCTGGAAGCAAAGTGTGCATTTTCTTGGTCGAGGCCTGTCTGGGTTTTGGCATCCTCCCAACTGTGGGTGCTGCTTTATCCTTTGAAAGTCTGCAATTTATCACCCTGGCCTGCTGTGTTAATTACTTCAGTGTGGTTTGTGTTGGATTTTTTTATTTCTAATTATCTTTCCTTTGGGTTTGGACTGCATTTCTTCCCTTCGTAGACTGTTTTCGGAAGAGTTTGATCTCCAGCCAAGGATAATTGAACATTGGGGGCCAAGTTGGAGGCATTAAAGGGAATTTATTCTACTTTTGTGACTTTGTTATTTTTGTGTCACGCCCCGGGTCATCACATCTGTGTTTGAATCTTGCTTCTGCAGGCTGATCTCCAGAGGAAGGTGGAAGAGAGGAACCGACTTCTGGCGGAGTACAAGGTAAGGGGTCTTCCTCCCCTCCAGGGCTTGTTGGTGTGGGAGCATTCTTGGGAGCTGCCGGTTCCCAGGTAACCAGGAAGTCCTTCCCTCTCACCTTGCTGGGGTTCAGACCCAGGAGAGCTCCCCACCAAGAGAGCCCAGAGACAGAAGTCATAAGCCTCTTGGCAGCTTCTTCCTCCATTGTCCATGGAGATTCTCCGTCCTCTAGACCATGGATGTCCCAAAGGTGCTTTTTTTTTCAAGTGGCAACTGGGTTTTCTGTTTTTTTCTTTGAAGACATTTCACTTCTCATCCAAGAAGCTTCATCAGCTCTGGATGGTGGGGAATGGAAGGATTTGTATTCCTTGCAGACAGCTGGTCATTTGCATCCTTTTAGAGGGTCGTTGAGGCCACTTGGAGGTTTATCTGTGTCCACAGGGTCACCTGAGTAGTGCAAATGGTTCCTGTAGTCTGCATTTTTTTCCACTGGAAATTCATTCCTATTCCTCTCCCACCATTCAAAAGGTGTCCATCCCAAATTGTATAGCTAAAAGTCTGTAGCAGAATCCAGGAACCAGGAGCACAACTCAGTTCGGCCCTGAGGACACAATAAACTTCCAAGTGGCCTCAACGACCCTCTAAAAGGATGCAAATGACCAGCTGTCTTGCAAGGAGTATCAATCCTTCCATTTCCCCACCATCCAGTCAGAGCTGAGGAAGCTTCTTGCATGAGAAACTTTCCTTTGGGGCTCTTATTCCATCGTTCACATTCTGCTCTTCCCCATCTTGGGATAGCACCCTCCACCTCCAAGCATCTGGGGGGCTGGCCAGCGAAGGACCCAAAGTGCAGGCCCCTATGTGCTGAGCCTGGCCCCAGACTGAGCCTCCTTCCCTGGCTCCCTCCCTCCATCCCTCTCTCTTCCAGAAAGAACTAAGCCAGAAGGACCGGCTCCTGCATCAGCACCAGGCCAAGATGGAGGAGATGCTGCACCAGCTCTCCGAGGCCGGGTATCAACAGGTAGGGGGCTCCCACCCACCCCATCTCCCCGTGCCCTCCTCCCCCTCCAGCTGGGAGCATCCTGTGCTGCTTTTGTTCCCCTCCAGGCCACTCAGAGTCCCTCTGGATAGTCAGACGAGCAGCATAGTAATGTAAATATAAATATAAATAAATTCCATTTGCCCATTGGCCTATCTGCCTCTTCCCTCCCAGGCCGAGTTGGAAAGGGAGCTGCAGCACAGGGAAGCTCTGCTGGCTCGCTGCCTGAAGAAGGACGTGGAAGAGGTATGTGGCACTCCGGCGGAATGCGAAATTGGGTCCCTGGTCCCTCTTGCGTGGCTTCTGGAAGGGCAGATGTACAGGCCAACAAAGATGACATCAGTAAAGGAGAATATTCGTAGCTCGGGGTTGAAATGAAGGGCCCTTGGGGTTCTTCTGAGTCTGGTTCTTTCCTTGCAGACGTTTCATGATCCAGCCAGGTAACATTATCAGTGCTAGAAGGGAGAGGGGTTTGGGGGGAGGACTGTGTGGACCTTGATGTTCTCTGAGCTTGGTGGTTTCCTTGCAGATGTTTCATTACCCAACTGGGTAACTTCCATCAGTGCTAGAAGGGAGTAGGAGGAGGAGGAGGAATGTGGAGTTCTTGGTACTCTGAGCTTGGTGGTTTTCTTGCAGATGTGTCATTACCCAACATCATCAGTGCCAGAGGGAGTGGGGTTTCTGGAGAGGAGGAGGAGCCAAGCTCAGAGAGCACAAAGTTCCCCTCAAAGATGAGGTCAACTTTGAGTTATTTGGGAGAGGAGGGACATGGTAGATGGTTAGGATTCCTCCCAGTTTGCAGGACAGGCAGAACAGACCAGCCCTGCTCCTTCGAACGCCGCCCTGTTCTCATACTAGGTCACCTGAGGGGACAGACCCCACTGGCCTGCCAGACATCAATGGCTCCTGAGCTGAGCTTGGAAGGGGTGGCTAGTTTTCCACCTGGCCCTTCCTAGCCTTGGCAAACAGCTTCACTTCCTCTCTTGCAAAGCAGGTGATCCTCTACGGCAGCCACAACTCTCAGAGCAATGGGTTCCTCCAGTCCTTGGGGAAAGGAACGGCGTCTTCAACGCACAGAGGGGTACGCTCCCCTCGGGTTCCAAGGCTTGGGGAGGGGGGAGGGACTTTCCCCAGGGCTGGTTTTGTAGCTTTGGGGGTTAGAGCGTTGGTCTGGTGGCATCTACCACCCCCTGCTTCTGGGTCTCTCTCCTGGCAGGCCAGCGACCTGCAGCTGGTGCGCGAGGCCCTGCGTAGTCTGCGGAACAGCTTCAGCGGCCACGACCCCCAACACCACACCATTGATAGCCTGGAGCAGGGCATCTCCAGCTTGATGGAGAGGTTGCACCGCATGGAGGTGCAGAAGAGGCAGGAGAAGAGGGTAAGGAGCCACCGCTTCGATGCGGTTTGGCCTTCCCATCCCTTGAGGAACCCATAATTCCCCTTCCCGCGTTCTCAGGAGCAGCCCTCGCTCTGGGCTTAGGTAGGACGCATCTCCTTTAGCTCCAGTCCCATGGAGGTAGCCCTGAAGCCTGCTTGGAGGGCCAGTCCCAAGAGAGTTTCTGCTCTTGGCTTCCGGGACTGGTCGGTCCAGCCGCTGGGTGGATCCTCTGATGGACCTCTTCCTCTTCTCTCACCAGATCTCCCTCCTGCTGGAGCTGTGAAGGCAGCTCAGCTCCTGTCCTCAGGCAGGGTCTCCGTCTGAGAAGCTATAGACCCGTGATGGCGAACCTATGGCACATGTGCCAGAGGTGGCACGCAGATCCCTCTCTGTGAGCATGTGTGCCATTGCCAGCTGCTCTTCTGGCTTCTGGCATGCATATGTGCCAGCTGGTTTTCGTGGGTGTTGGAGTCCCCGAAAAAAGCCAGAAAGACAGCCGAAAAACAAGCTGTTTTCCAGGTCATTCCCAGCCATTTTTGGGCCATTTTCCAGCTGTTTTTCTGGCTATTTTCTGGGCCATTTTCCAGCTGTTTTCTGGGCCTTTTTCTGGCCATTTACTGGGCAGTTTCTGGCCATTATGAGGCCATTTTCTGGCTGCTTTCTGACTGTTTTTCAGGCTGTTTCTGGGCATTTTGGGGGTTGTTTTCAGGCTGTTTTCCAGGCCATTTTCAGCCTGAAAATGGCTCTGAAAATTACCCCCCAAATGGCCAAAAAACAGGCATGCACGCACTGGCCAGCTGGTCTTTGGGTTTCCTGTACCCCAACAAACGCCATGCACACACATTCCAGTTTGGGCACCTGGTATCAAAAAGGTTAGCCATCGCTTCTATAGGCCTGGCGTTCTCCCTAGAAGGCCTCCATTTCGCTCCAGTGGCGCTCAGGGCTGTGTGGATGTTGCAACCCTATACGGTGCCTTGGTTTCGAGCAGAAGTCCTTCCATCAGGCCACCCAGGTCTTCTCTCTCCAAAGGTCCCAGCCATGTTGGGAGAATCTCTTGTGTTTCTGTCCTGGAAGGACCAGGCCAGATCCTGATATAGCTGATCAGGGAACGGTCTGTTTCATCCAGAGTTTTAGGAACTCACCATTTGCAGGATTTTTTAATCAGCCTTTCGTTAGAGCTTCGGTGTAGCTGGGTGTTCTAGGCTGCTCTGAAAGAACCAATTTTGGTTCAAGCAATGGGAAATAAAAGAGACGTGGTGGCTCAGTGGCTAAGACGCTGAGCTTGTCGATCAGAAAGGTTGGCAGTTCAGTGGTTCAAATCCCTAGCGCCGCATAACGGAGGGAGCTCCCATTACTTGTCCCAGCTTCTGCCAACCTAGCAATTTGAAAGCATGTAAAAAAGGCAAGTAGAAAATAGGAACCCCTTTGGTGGGAAGGGAACAGCGTTCCGTGCGCCTTCAGTGTTTAGTCATGCTGGCCACACGACCACGGAGATGACTTCGGACAGCGCTGGCTCTTCTTTGGCTTTGAAACGGAGATGAGCACCGCCCCCGAGATCCGGGAACGATTCGCATGGAAGAGGGTCCAAGAAGCCCACCCCTCATCCATCTGCTTCCCTTGCTCAGGTCCGAGGGAAATCGCCTGCAGGCCACGTGGGGAGTGAATATCGGGAATCTTGGCCTTCCAACTCCAGTGAGTGCAATTCGGAAGTTCTCGTTCTCCGTTGGGAAACGTCCGGCTTCGAGAGGCCCATAGGCGAGGCTCCTGGCAATCACCCCTTTTTTTGGAAAATGGGGTGACTTTCCTGCTCCCCTCATTCGATTGGTCTCAGTTCTTCCTCTTGCTTAACCCACGCCTGCTGGCTTTTAACAGCCTGCCTGGGTCCTGTTAGGATAGGAGCACAAAAGGGATCAGGCACACCTCTGGATAGTAGGGCCTGTAGGAGAGGGGTCTCCAAACTTGGCAACTTTAAGACTTGTGGACTTCAACTCCCAGAGTTCCCCAGCCAGCAAAATTAGGAATTATAACAGATGGTTAAAGTAAAGGGTTAATATACCTAATATTACACATCCTGATGGCAGTGAGAATGGTATATGCCCAGCAATGGAAAAGTGAAAACACCCCTTCAGAAAAGGAAATATTAAAGAAAATATTAGTTTGCACAGAATTGGACAGATTAATGTTAGAATTAAAAAACAAAGGGGAGACAGAATACTATGACACCTGGAACAGATTTTATCAATGGCTGGAACTAAGAGGTGGGAGTTGGAACCTGAAATAACTAAGTTAAATAGATTCGGAATAAGATATTATATATGTATTAGGAGCATGTTGGTCAAAAATAATTGTACAAGACTAGCAATGTATAAGTAGAATTATTTGTCTTTTACTCCGGTGTGTATGGCGGAGAAAACAGCAGGATGACCTCATTGTGCTCAATAAACCTGTATGTAAACAATAAAAACAAAAAAACATGCACAAATCTTAAAAGTGGCCAAGGTTTAGAGACCCCTGCTCCAGAATACGTAATGACAAAAGTAACAGTAATAAATTGTATAGACCATCCAGTGACTATGGACGGTTTACAAACGGCTAAAGCATTCAAAAAGAAGGAAACAACGTGAAACCATGTCCATTTATGAGTTTTCTTTTTTTAAATTTGAAAGTATTTTAAGGAGAATCTATCCCAAAAGGCGGCTGCAACGTGGCTCCCTGAGAATAAGCTGCCATCTTGTGGTCCCAGGTGGGAATGCAGCCTTTGGGCATCCCAAGTTAAGGACATCTGTTTCGAATCCAGATGTTTCCCCCCCCTGTTCCCCATCCCCCCCCCCCCCCTTTTTTTTTTAAAAAGCCCCCACATAAAAACCCCCAGTTTCTGCCCCCCCCCCAATGGCTCATTTTGCAATTTCCTTTTTCAGCTCCGAATGGAAGCTCAGGGCATGGCGAGCCACAGAAGGGAAAGCTTTTCTGACCCATCTCTTAGTCTGTGGCGGGGAATAAATCCAGCCTGTTGGATTAAGAAGGCTTTGGGGATGAAATCTGTGGCTGCCAGGAGAATGTGGGCTCTCTGCCCGGTGGCTCAGCCTGTCTCTCTTATTTGTCTGCAGAACTGCCTCATTCTCACAGCACGCCAGCCGTGAGCAGCAGCACCTGCACCAAAGTGCTGTACTTCACCGATCGCTCCCTCACCCCCTTCATGGTCAGCATTCCAAAGAGGTAGGCCTGCATTCCTCCCCTTCCCCCTCCCCCAACCCTAGATCCTCTTTATGGGACCCCAGAACTGGTGTCTCCAAGGGAATTCCCATCCCAGCAGGAAGGTTGACATCCAGCCTGGTGTTAGCATGCCCTGTTTGGTCCACCAGCAGCTTGCGGAGATGGCAGGAGAGTCGGACAGTGGGGAGGAACATGGGCCAGTGCTGGTGTCTGGGGAGGACTCAGACAAGGGTCCTGCATCCAATAAAGAGATTGGGGCCAGGGCCTCCAGAATCTGACAGCAGTGAGGTAGAGGAACAGGGGAAACCTGTTCCCAGTGCACAATTGTGCAGAGCTGCCAGAAGCAAGAACAGTTAAGACAAAAGAGGCAATTCGGGAGTAAGGCTTGGAGGTGATTGGGTCCTCCCCTAAGACATAAAGGAGGAGCAAAGGGACAGGAGTCTTTGCAGGAAGCAACGTTTGTACTGGTTGGTTTGAAACCTGAAGCTGTGTTGAATTTGTGCTGTTTGGCCTTGTATAACTAATTGGCAATGTAGTCGTTGGCAGCATTTCAAGGAAGATAAAGGTGGGTGCTTATCAGCCTTATCCCGAAGGACTTTGGCAGACTTCCATGGGACTATTCACAAACTGTGTGAGACTCATTATGGGCTGTGAATGACTAAAATTCACAACCGTTGAAATGAAGAAAAAAGGGTTTGGGGACTAATGTGTGTTTGTTAGTGTCCCCATAAGTTTTGGTCAGAACATGCCTTCCTCTCCTCTTGCGCTTTGCAGGTTAGGGGAAGTGACGCTAAGGGACTTCAAATCGGCGATCGACCGGGATGGGACACACCGGTACCACTTCAAAGCTCTGGATCCAGAGTTTGGGACGGTCAAAGAGGAGGTAAGGGAGTACCAGGCAGGCACGAGAACCAAGAACAACATATGTAAATGTTCATTTAGTGGCTGCTCGAATTTGCGAGAACGTTGGAAAAAGTGACGTACAACAACTTTTCACACTTACAGCCGTTGCAGCATCCCCACAGTCATGTGATTTATATTTGGATGCTTGATAGCGGACTGACATTTATGGCAGTTGCAATGTCCCGGGGAAGGGATCACTTGATCCCCTTTTGCATCTTTTTGACGAGTGAAGTCAACGGGGAAGCTGGATTCACTTAACAACAGATGTTCCTCACTTAACAACGGCTGCAACTCACTTAACAGGCGTGGCGAGCAAGGTCATAAAATGGTGAAATTCTCTTAGCAACCGTCTCACTTAGCAACATAAACTTTGGGCTCAATTGTGGACCGTTGAGGACTGCCTGTGATTTCTTGACTGCCATTCGCCAGGGGACAGAATCTTGCTAGACTAAAGCAGCCTCTGCATAATTATCTGCTAAAGGCTGTGTGATGACCCAGGGTGAGATACAAAAGCAACAAAGGCACAAAAACAGGTGAAGCCCCTTTACTTTCTTCAACTTGGCTTCAAAAGTTCAATTATCATTGACTGGAGAAAAAACTCCCCACAAACAGTTGCGAAAAGAACTTCTGTTCAAACTCAAAATGCATATAAATTATAAATAGAAATAAAACAACGCAAACCACACTGAAGCAATTAATGAGATAAGGCAGGATAAGGGGGCTTGAAGACGTCCAGATATTGAAATACACACACTGGGAAGGACGCCAGAACTCAGATGAGAACAGACAGGCTAGAAATATTTTCACACTTTGCTTCCAGCACTGGGCCATGTGCAGTTAGTCCTCACAGCTGCAGCCCATGAAGGGGATCAAGGCCCTTTCCTCCCCCGTAGGCCATGCCATTCATGTTTCTCCCTTATCCCGTCCTCCCTGCGTGCTCTAGGATGAAGAGGGGATGGGCCTGGGTCTTCCCGTTCCTCCTCTCCCTCGGAGTCAGATTCTAACAGGGGCATGACACGCTGTGGAGGTTTTAGGGAGGATCTTTTCTGGGGCAGCTCCTGTATAGCAACACAAAGTGATTTTTTCTTCCTCCCCAAACTGAGCCCCAGAGTCTGCCCCCACAGCATTCTATACCAGAATCTTTTGTATGGACTGCAGAAGTTGCCCCACACGATGGGATGTTTTTTCTCCCTGGAGAAATACTCAGGTTCGGCTCTCACCGGTGGAGTGAAAGTCAAGGGGTAGGGAAGTGTGTGTGCGTGCACATGTATGCCCATGTGCATGTGTGAGCAGAGAAAAATCAAACCCTGCAGGCCTGAAAAACAAGAACATCCCAGTCAGCTAGAAAAGCTGTGTTTTTCCCTCCAGAGAGCTCCAGGGATGTGAATTTTGAGTTCTCACTGATTGGGTGCAGAGTGTGGTATGGTTTCTCAAGAATTGTGACGACACAACTCGACAACCTATCCTAGGAACGCTGAAGAAGAGATTGCAGGTGGGTTTCCAGGTCGAGGCAGGTGGCCTTGGGCTGTTTCACGATCTTTTAATCAAGGCTGCTGTGGTTTCTACGCTTTAATTGTATGCTGCCCAGAGTTGTTACTCTGTGAGTGAAATGAGTACAGGTGACCCTCGACTTACAATCACAATTGAGCCCAACGCTTAGGTTGCTAAGTGAAACATTTGTTAGTGAGTTTTGCCCCATTTTACGACTTTCCTTGCCACATCTGTTTAAGTGAATCACTGCACTAGTTAAATTACTAACACTATTGTAAAATGAATCCAGGCTTAAGTATCTGGATATAAATCACATGACGCTGCAATGGTCATAAGTGTGAAAAATGGTCATAAGTCACTTTTTCCAGTCCTGTTGTAACTCTGGTCACTTGAGCAGGGAGTTGGACTGGAAGACCTCAAAGGTCCCTTCCAGCTCTATTCTGATTGATTGACAAAATGAACTAGATCAGGGACTACTTGTGGTTTATAAATTGGATGGACCAACCAGTTTTTCTTAACTTTCACAACTTTAAGATGTGTGGTTTTCAACTCCCAGAGTTCCTAAGTCAACTGGAGAATTCTAAGAGTTGAAGTCCACACATAGTGATGACCTGGGGTGTGACACAAAAATAACCCAAGTCACAAAAATAGAAGAAAGTCCCTTTAATGCCTCCAACCTGGCCCCAATGTCCAATTATCCTCGGCTGGAAATCAGACTTAAAGGAAACAGTTTACGGAGGGAGTAAATGCAGCCCACACCCAAAGTAAAGTTAATTCAAAATAAAAAACCCAACACAAGGGGTTTTTTATTAACACAAGGGTAACCCAACATACCGAAGGAATTATTACTGCAGGCAAGGATGATTAATTGCAGACTTCTACCAGATAATGCAATAACCACAGTTGGGAGGAAGCCAAAACCCAGATAAGCTCCGACAAGAGTAATGCACGCTTTGCTTCCAAACTGCCATGCGCAGTTTGTCCTTTTAACCAGTCCTCCCAGCTGCAGCCCATGAAGGGGATCAGGGCCCCTTCCTCCCCCATAGACTACACCACTCACGTTTCTCCCTTATCCGGTCCTCCCTGCGTGCCCTAGGATGAAGCGGGAGTGGCCCTGAATCTTCCTCTGAATGCCCATCTGGCCTGTGCCCTTCCCCAGTTTCCTCCATAACCACTGGAGCCACACTCCCACTCCCTGTCAGCTGTTCCATCTCTCCCTCAGAGTCAGACTCCAACAGGGGCATGACACACATCTTAAAGTTTGCAACATTGAAAAACATTGCTGCGGATGAGTGGGTGGGTGGATGGAATGATGGACTGATGTTTCTCAATCTTGACAATTTTAAGATGTGTGGTCTACAACTCCCAGAATTCCCTAGCCAAGATTGAAAAATTGTTGTGGTTCGCTGGCAGCAGGTCCAGATGTCTGGGGTCTCAGAAAGTGAGGACTGAGATGAGGGGCCTGCGTGTGATGCAGGGATGGGGCCAGGACCATCAGGGAGTGGGGTGCTGCCTTCGGAGATTATGGAGGCTGGCAGCAGTGGTGCAGAGGCCCCCGAGAAGCCTGTGCCCAGTGCCTGCAGGGTTGCTCAAAGGAAAGAGCAGCTGCAGCCGCACAGGCGACTCAGGAGCAAGGCTGCAAGGTGATGGCCCCTCCCTTAAGAGATAAAAGCCAGCTGAGAAACCAGAGTTCTATGCAGGAAGCAAATAAGTTTTTGCACTCAAGCCTTGTGGAAGTTTGGAATATCTTGGTTGGCGTTTGGAGACACTTTGTGTTTGAAATATTTCTCAGTAACTTTATCTGGTGTTGTTGACAGCCTTGCACCACCTTGGCAAGGCTCGTTCTCATCAGAGACAATTAGTTTGAAAGAGCCTTTTAACCAGGAAGGAACGGAATTTGTAAAGAATCATTAAAAGGTTTTGCCGTTACCTCCGTTTTGTGTTTGTTTCCTTGGAGCAAGGTTTGCGTCAGAACAGAAATATTGCTGTGGATGGATGGATGAATACTTTCCTTCTCTTTGCTTTCCATGTAGGTTTTCCATGATGATGATATCATTCCTGGATGGGAGGGGAAGATTGTGGCTTGGGTGGAAGAGGACCACGGAGAGAACTAAAAGCTTCGCTGCTGGATGTGCCAGATACTCACCAAAAAAAAACCCCAAACCTTCACACCAATGTTGATACGTGTGATTTAAACTGCCAAAAGAAAAGAACCACGATGAACTTGGGGCTTTGAGGAAGGAGGTCCTGCACGTTACAACCAAATACGGCCCCTTTTTCGGCCGTTCCAACACACTGCCTCTCGACTCGGTCAGGGATGGCCCCAAAAGACGTGACTTCCTGCTGCTTCTCGATCATCTGGAGAAGTTCAGTCAACGAGAAGATTTGCAGCCCGTTTGTGATGGCCAAAGCTAGGAACTCTTTCCCAGCACCGTTGTAGCTCTTGCCAGCCAATTTTCCCACCCCAAGGAATTCTGTACCCAGGCCACATCAGGCACCAGCAAGATCTCCTCTGGAGATCCAGTGGTTTGTGGTCCAGATCAAAGAAGGTCTAGTCAAAAACATTGAGTTGGAAGGTGCCAGGATTGTTACATCTGATTTTATTGTTTTGCATTCTGGTCTTGAAGCTTTTCCTTACTTTATTTTGAGGGTCTGTGTGCAAAATATTGTTACCCGTTGCTTCTCCGCCCAGGTTGCCCCTTCTGGCTTTGCCTGGGAAGAAGATCCTAACCTTCCCATCTCTGCTTTTCCAGGATTGTGTTGGCACCACACAATCTCCTCTCTGTCCTACTTTCCCTCTGGATGCTCTTTAATTAATTCATCACCAGCAGCATCAGTGGGGGAAAGCTGACCTCTGGTTTCCCCATAGCTTGATCTGAATTTGGCATTGATTTTTCTACTTCATGGCTAATTTCAGCCTGCCTTAAATCAGCTGAGTTGGGTAGAGAAGAGGAGGGGGATATGAGAAACTTCCACAAAAACATTGCAGTTAAGATCCCTGGAAGGTCTGTGAGAGAAAGTAAAGCTCCAGACCCCTTTTTATGGTTTGATGGTATTATGTGCAACTCCAGCAAGTGTCAAGTGGTCTTGTTGCTATTGTCCTGCTGGCTCTTCTGCTGACAGCAAGTAAGTCACCTGCCTTGTTTGGCCTCAACCAGAAATTAATTTAGGACCTCCATGCTGGCCCCAATCAGCCCAGTGCAGACTGCAGTGGTGTCAGCCTTTGGAAATCAGCCCACTGGTGATCTTAGCTGCTCTGGAAGTTGTAAGAATATTGCACCAGTCAGATTTCAAACATAAACAGCATAAACTTTACGGACAAGTGAGTTTGTACAGAGGTTGGAGATAAATGCACTAAGGGGTGAATTACTCATTCTTAGCTTGAGAGGGAAACAACCCCGGACAGGTTTTGAGCATTTAAGGGGGACTATTTCGATACACAAAAGTGTTTGTCGTTATTCTACACAAGCCTCAGTTCCTTAGGAATCAGGCAGGAGACCAAGGGTGGGATTCAACCGGTGTTACTACCAGTTCGGTCGTTTTGCACGCTGCGCGCATGTGTAAAACAATTGCAAAAAACATCAGCTGTGCCTGGGTGCACAGTGTTTGAAAATCCACTTCTTTCCTGCTTTTTCAACCTCAGCTGTGCTGCGCAGAGCAGCTGAGTTGAAAAAGCAGGAAATAAAGGATAGCCAAGAGCCTGGGCAGGCGGGTGGGCCAGACAACCAAAAGGTTTTTGCCGTTTCGCTGTCTGCTGCTCTTCAGAGCTACGGGTTCTCTAGAACCGGGCCGAACCAATAGCATCCCACCCCTGCAGGAGACCCCAAGTCACCAGGTGTGAAGTCACCTAGGTAAGGTATGCCTATAAGAGGCCATTGTGATGTCACATCCCCTGCCCACCTGTGGTGTCTTGTGATCACAGGGTTACTTTTCCCTTCTAAACTTCATGTTTTGTGCTCAAAAATGCTGTATTAGGAGTTGGGAAGTCTCCCATTTTGCACGTCTTGTGAAACCAAACATCCTGGCCCTGCTTGACTGAAAAATGGGGGCCCAGTGAAAGCCAGGATGAGGTTTGCTCTTCGCTGTTCCACCTTTCCTAATGTTGCAAGCCTCGTGGCCACAAGTGCGCACCAGCCACTGGAAGGACCGATGTCCGTCTGTCTTCTGTGTCCTTACAGGGAGGCTGAAGGTCAACAAGAAATCGTGTCGTTGAACATTTTATAGATTTCCACACGTCTGTTGGGTAAAACTTGTTCCTGTTTCTTGGAATTTCTTTGTATTGCTTCACATCGTTGTTGAACAAGGACAGTGTGTATATTTTTATACCAGCGTTGAGTGCTGTTTTTTTCTCTGTATATTTATGAATATTGTATTTTATCTGTATTTCTAGGAAGTGCAGAAAGGCTTTAGATGGGCCTCTTGTGAAATGCCAACCCACCTGGTTCCCATAATTAGCTTTATTTTGCTATGAAGGTAATATCTTAAGTCCACAGCGGTCTTCTCTTTTACTTTTTTGTTCGTTGCAGATTGAAGATTTGTATGTTGTTTGTCCTAGTGTGTCCTCTGTGTACAGACAAGAACAGGCCTTTTGAAAGCCTGGGTTTGTATCTGCAGTTACACTTTGAGTGTATCCTATTCGACAGGAGCTTTAAAGTTGGCTTTTGAGAGCGGATGAGGGGATGTCATTCCTGGAAAAAAAAACCTTTTTTTTGTGACTGGTTTGACTGTTGCATGAATTTAGTGGGTTGCAAAGAGATTGCATGGAATTACGGTTACTTTAAAAAAAGTTTATTTCAGCAAGAGATGTGCTTTAAAGTTAAAATTGTACATATTTTTTTTAAAAAGAACATATTTTATTTAAATTTAATTGAGACATCTTTATCACGAGGGCTTTATCGCCAGACATGGGGAAAAATAGAAGTGCAAGAGTGTTCCATGACCAGTTTGGCATCTTTTATTTCCACAAAAATAATCTCCTTTTCTTTAACCTCAGTATCTCTGAACTTTGTCCCTGAAACAATATAAACAAGAGTTGCATTACCAGTTTCGGAATCATTTATTCTGCCTTGGCACCATCCCCGGCCTGTTTGCTCTTGAGATGGAGATTGGAGCCGGTCTTAACCCCTGGGGACAATCCTAGTTGGGGATGATGGGGTTTTTAATCCAGCAGGAGAACAGGATTTTTAACTTTTTAATTTTTTTAACTTTTAAACCCTTGGCCCCTTTTTAAGCCTTGGCAACTCGAGCTCCCAGAAAAGGAGCAGAGAAGCGACCTTAACCAAGGTCAAAAGCATGGTATTTTTCATTCAAGGGTTTTCGAACCTGTGACTCGTTATACAGAGGGGGGGGGGGGGAGAGACAGGTCCCCTGCCCCAAATGTTGTGGGAGGAGTGAGTATTTTTCCACAGGGCAAGAAAGAAAGAAAGAGAGAGAGAGAGAGAGAGAGAGAGAGAGAGA
>BLBF01000059.1:2140937-2172137 GCA_015471245.1 Laticauda colubrina | reverse complement strand
GCTGGAAAATTCTGGGAGTAGAAGTCCACAAGTCTTAAAAGTTGCCAAGTTTGAAGAGCCCTGGCTTAGATGGTTGCCCAATTATTCCAGTTTAAACCCCACCACCATTTCCTCCCTTTAAAGGTGCCCATCTTCCTATTCAGTTAATATTCTTTTTTCAACCTCAAACATTTCCTGGATCTCAGTTGGTCTTGAGTCCCATCTTCAGGCTTGAGTGGGTTGCTGGTGGCAGGGTTAGAGAACAGCCATCCGTTGATTGTGGCTTAAGATTCCTTCTTTCTTTTAGGCCCGAACTTATTGGCGCCTTCAAGGATTATACTTTGGATTCAGCAGCTGCCGCCCCACCGGCTTCAGTGCCACCTCCGCCTCCTCCAGCAGCTCCCCCAAAACCAGCAGCTCAGCCATCCAAACAAGCTCCAGGCAGCTCCTATCCTCCTCATATGCAGGTACGTCCCACTCCCACTTTGCATTCTTTCCTCACCCACTTTTCTTATGGCATATTTTGGCTTCAGACCCCTCATAACCTCCAGTCTCTGTGCTACAACCGGCCTGCCATGAGCCTCATTTGCTGAGGCAGCAAGAGATCACCTGAGCTGTCTAGATGGATCTGAAGGCCTAGTGGAAACAGAGTGAACGGTTCCACTGTCCAGGCATGGATGGGACTTCCAGTATCTCTTGAGTGACTTCGATTCTGGATGTGGAAATTGAAACTCAGAATTTAAATGCGCTGGTTATATAATTAGAACGTTCCTTTGCATGATGCTCATGTCTCTCTCTCTCTCTCTCTCTCTCTCCCTCCTTCAGAGGAATTTCCTATCCAGTTAAATGCCCACAGTGCATTTTACTTTATTTTTTAACACAGGCGAGAATGGCACATGTTGAGTCGCGGTAGTGCTGGATTTTGGAATGCATATCAGTGCAGGGCTGCTTTTTTACTTCTCCTAGATAGTTCTTCCTGCCCTCTCTCCTACGATGACCATGGGCACTGTTCAGAGGTGGGAAAAGAAAGTTGGCGAGAAGCTGAGCGAAGGAGATTTATTGGCAGAAATTGAGACGGACAAAGCAACAATAGGTGAGATTTTCTCCATCCTCCGCAACAAAATCTTTTAGGGGTGCACAACATGGTCAAGATCCCCCTTTTCACAGTACTAGGTGAGAGCACTGGATAACACTGCCAGAACAATATATGAAGCGTTACTCAACAGTCTTGGAGGGTTAGATATTTGCCCAAAATAAAATAAGTTCCAGATTCATTTGTCTTGCGGGTGACACCTCCATATTTTCTAATTGAATGGAGGGCCCGCCAATGATTCTATTTGTTGGAATGCCTGATGACTTATTCCGTCTCCAAGCTTGGTTGAAGCTACTCCTTTCCCTTCCACGCTGCTTATTTCTCTCTCCCCTTTGAAGGCTTTGAAGTGCAAGAAGAAGGTTACCTAGCGAAGATCTTGATAGCAGAGGGTACCAGAGATGTTCCCTTGGGAACTGCACTCTGCATCATTGTGGAGAAGGAGTCCGACATTCCTGCTTTCGCAGACTACAGGGATGCTGGGATCGCCGATATCAAGCCTCCGGTGTCCCCACCGCCTCCGCCCCCAAGCCCTGTACGTACAGCCTCCAGGAGGTGACCGGGGCAGGGAAAGCAAAGTGTGGGGGAGGCCCAGCTGATTTCTCAGAGCCCAGAGAGATTTCAGCTCCCGTTCCTCTTGGGAAAGAGAATTTCCTAGCTGGAAGTGGCCTCTAGACCTCCCTCCCTCCCTTTCAACTTCCTTCTTTATCTTTCCTGCCTTCCTAAAATTTATTGGTCACCCATCTTACCACAAGGTAACTCTGGGCATCTTATAATAATAAGAGATAATATATATACTAAAACACAATAGCCATAAATGCTATTTACAGAGGAAGTGCAGGACTGTTCCTACACCTTCTTTACCTAAAAAAAAGAAATTCTCTTTGTAAAAACTTCCTGATAAAAAGGATGTTTACCAGTTTAAAGAAAACATTTGTAGTAGGGTGGGGTTGAAGCTTCTGTTGGGTGGCAGAGAGATTTTAAGAGAGATTGGACTGAACACATTTAACAAGCAGACTTTCACTAGCCCTCGTGAGTTCAGACTATGTGTGAACATAGCCCTGCCAGCCGATCTACCATGCTTCCCTGAAAGTAAGACCCTGTCTTATATGTTTTGCCACCAAAAAAAAGGCGCCAGGTCTTATTTTCAGAAATGTCATCAACTGACTAACCTCACTTGTGCACATCGCCCCCGGCTTCCTTTCCGCTGTCAGAGGCGTTCAGGAACTTTTTTTTCTGCGGCTGGCAAGGCTTTCCTGAAGGCCTCTGCAGCCGATAACTGAGCTCTGGGTCGATCCGCAGTTTTGTTCTCAGCTCCAGAAGCCTTCACAAAAGCCTGGCCAGCCTTGCCAGTTACAGAAGAAATGGGCCGGCAAGGCAGGTGTTGGGGTGTGCCAGGCCTGGCTACAACTGTCCAAAGGTAAGTAGTAGGGCAGCTCCACACACACACCCCGATCCCCACCCTAGTTTAATTTTTCCCGTCCACTCTGGAGTGGGCGGGATCTTAATTAGGTCTTATTTGGGGGTTAGGGCTTCTATTGGGTGCAGGTGTAAAATCAAGTTAGGACTCACTTTCAGGGTAGGTCATATTTTCAGGGAAACAGGTTATAGTGGACTAAAGAGGACTAATGCCACATCCTAGGTGTATGTCCAGCAGAGTCAATAAACATGGGACGGTGAAGAGTTCCCAAAAGTGTCTATCTTACAAACTTGGCTGTCTTTTTATTTCTTAAGGCGGCTGCTGTTTCAGCCCAACCTGCGACCTCTCCGGTCCAGCCTCCTGCACATAAAGGGAGGATAGTAGTGAGCCCTCTGGCAAGGAAACTGGCCACAGAGAGAGGAATCGATCTATCGCAGGTGAAAGGTGAGGCATCTTTTCTGAGGCCGCGTCAGCCGTTCCCTGAAAATGGTTTGGTTGCCTCTTGGGTGAGAGAGATTTTGTTTTCCCTTGCACGTCTCATCAGGTACAGGGCCAGATGGGCGGATCACCAAGAAGGACATCGACTCGTTTGTGCCACCTAAAGTTGCCCCGGTGAGTAGCCACGTTGGCCCTTCAGTGTTGAGCAGGAGCTTTTCCGCAGAGGATCACCGAGGCTGGGATCTGATTTAGGAGGAAACGTCAAAAATGTATGTTTGCCTCGTATTTCTAGGGAAGGTTCTCCAGAGAAACATCAGCTTATAAGGGAGGAGGTGGAATTAAGCTGTCTTAAGCTGATGTATTTTCTGGAGAACCTTCTCTAGGAACACGAGGCAAGCGTACATTTTTCACCTTGCTTTCCAAAGGCTACCAGGTAGAGTAATACGTTGGTAAACCTGCCGAGGATTTGCTTACTGTATTTGGGCTACTCAGCCTGCTTTGAGAAGGCGTGGGACCCCGTGAAGGTTTGCAGACTGCAAGACAAGACCTGGCTAGGGCAAGAGTCGGTTGGCTTTTTCTCTGCCATTGCCACTGCGGTGTCTTTTTTTTGCTGCCCCTTCCCTAAATCTCCCCAGTTTGTTCTTCCTTTTCAACTGTCCTGAGTTTCTTCAGCTGAAAGCTTTCCTTGAAGCGCCAGGCCTGGCCTATAGGGACCGGATGAAGCAAAGGGAAGAGTCGGAAGCATCTTGTCGGCTTGAGAAAATCAACCTCAGGGAGGGGGCTTTGCGGCAGCTTTAAACCTCTCCGGGAAAACCATGGTGAATCCTAAGCTCTCTGCCAGCCGGCTTTTTGGCGCTTCTTCATTGGCGTGCTTGTGTTCCCACAGGCCCAGCCGCCAGAAGCAGCCCCTCTGGCTGTGCCAGCTCCCACAGCTGCCCCCACAGGTGTCTTCACTGATATTCCCATTAGTAATATTCGAAAGGTAAGTCAAAGCCCTTGGCGCATCGCCTGCCACAGGCAAAAAGACAGATTGAAGAGGGTTTAACCTTGGCCTCTGTACAATGTAAATTGAAGCCCACACATCTTACAATGGTCAAGGATTAGGTTAGGTTAGATTAGGTAAGGAGAGACAGACAGATATAAAAGATATATAAAAGATAGATGAAGTAGATAGCTATAATATAGATATAAAAGATATGATAGATATAAAAGAGATATCAAAGATAGATAGATATAAAAGAGATGATACAGACAGATGAGAGAGAAAGAAAGAGAGAAAAAGAAATGAGAACTTTCCTTTGGAGTTGCTGATGGGGGACATTTGCATTCAAATGTCCCTCTGGACAGAGAAAGTTGGAGTAAGAATTAGCCAGAAATGATTAGACAAAGCTGAGATCAGGGACCAAGTATTTGGAGGACATTGTGACTAATAGTTGGGGATTTGCTTTTCTGGATATTTGAACAATGGTACACCAAAACTCCCAGCTTTAGTCTGGTCTACATTAAAGCAGTTTAACTTCATTTTTAAGTCATGTTACCTTCTTTTGTGCATCCTGCTTTCTTTATTCTTAGGTGATTGCCCAGCGTTTGATGCAGTCTAAGCAAACTATACCTCACTATTATCTCTCTGTTGATGTCAACATGGGAGAAATATTGGTGCTGAGGAAAGAGCTCAACCAGGTAACTTAATGATTGTGACTTATGCAGCAAACTGGATGTTTCTGTGGTTCTGCCTCTCTATCCTTCCAATTAGCTGCGGATATTTCCTTAAGTTTGCATTTCTAGGATGTGGAGAATGTAAGGGAGGTACTGTAATTTGTTCAGGGCTAATTCCACAGGAAAACACAAGTTGTACAATTAGAAGGAAGTAACATACAAATGTGATAAATCAAATTAAACCTCTGGGCTTTAAAGTAAAGCAAAAGCATTTCTTTCTAGAACTTGGCTTTGAGAAAAATATGCGCGTTCTATTTGGAAAGCATGGGAACAGCAAGGTGTGGGTGGAATCCCAGTTTCTTAGCTGGGTTATTCTGGCTGCACAACTGTTGTAAGTTTGGATGGCAATGGGATCACACACATCTGGCTGTTGGTTTTCTTGAATTAAATGCCTTCCTGATAACGTGGACTTCAGTTCCCAGAATTCTCCAGCCAGCTGGGACAGTGCTGAAAAATCATGGGAATTTGAAGTCGGTTGTTTATAAAGGTTCTCCAGTTGGGAGAGAATAATTCTTTGGTAACTTTGCTCACTGATCAATTTGACCAGCATTTCTTCCCTTGGCTGTTCCTCTCCAGGAGATGCCACAGAATACCAAGCTCTCAGTCAACGATTTCATTATTAAAGCTTCAGCTCTGGCATGTTTGAAGGTGCCTGAAGCGAATTCTTCATGGTTGGAAACAGTCATTAGGCAGTAAGTATGACAGATGGTCCAGGCAGGGGTGAAGGTTTGGCTCCTCCTGGAAGGCCAGTTAGATCATTGAAATTTCAAGCAGCATTTTGCCCTATGGTTTTGTGAGTGGTTGCGGAGACACATTTTCTGTCTTTCAGAAATCACGTAGTTGATGTAAGCGTGGCGGTCAGTACGCCAGCAGGGCTTATAACTCCAATTGTGTTTAATGCACACACCAAGGGGTTGGCATCCATTAACCAAGATGTTGTGACGTTAGCCAGCAAAGCGCGGGAAGGCAAGCTTCGGCCTCAGGAGTTCCAGGTGAGGCCCCTTCCCTGGATAGCTCTGCCTTTGGGTGGTTCAAAGGAGATGTTTTGTAGACCTGGTTACGACATCTTTTGCCTTTCCTAGTTCACAACGCCCAACGCCGTGATTTGCGCCACAGCCTTAAGGGGTGTGTCTGTCTCTTTGCAGGGAGGAACCTTCACCGTCTCCAATTTAGGAATGTATGGCATTAAGAACTTTTCGGCTATTATCAATCCACCGCAGGCTTGTATCTTGGCGGTTGGTGGCTCTGAGAAGAGGCTGGTGCCAGCAGACAATGAAAAAGGGTAAGTGTTTTCCTTTTCTTTAAAAAAAAAGTTTCAGTGGAAAAATCAGCATCTGATGAAAAGTGGGCTATAGAGCGCCACGGTGATGCAGTGCAGAACTGCAGCTAATTCTGCTGACTGCAATTTGCCAGTTTGAATCTCACCAGGCTCAAGGTTGACTCAGCCTTCCCTCCTTCCAAGGTGGGTCAAATGAGGACCCAAATTATTAGGGGCAAGAGGCTGACTCTGTAAACTGCTTAGAGAGGGTTGGAAGGCACTGAGAAGTGGTATATAAATCTAAGGGCTATTGCTATTTCTTTTCTCTCTCTCTCTCTCTCCCTCTCCCTCTCTCTCTCTCTCTCTCTCTCTCTCTCTTCCCTCTCTTTCCCTCCCACCTCCTCCCCTCTCTCTCTCCTTCCTTCCTTCCTTTACTGGTTGGATTTCTATTCCTTCCTCCCTCCCTCCCTCCCTCCCAAAGATTCACTCAGCCTTCCCGTTCTCTGAGGTGGGTAAAATGAAGACCCAGATTGTTGGGGGGCCAAAGGCTGACTCTGTAAACCGCTTAGAGAGGGCTGTGAAGCAATATGAAGCGGTATATATAAGTGTAAGGGCTATTGCTATTTCTTATTTTGGCTATGAGAAAATACTAAAGGTAGCATTCCCTCCCTTCCCCCACAGGTTCGATGTGGCCAATGTCATGTCTGTGACGCTCAGCTGTGACCACCGTGTAGTGGATGGGGCCGTGGGGGCCCAGTGGCTCGCAGAGTTCAAGAAGTTCCTGGAAAAACCGGCCACGATGCTGCTATAATTTCTCAAGGACTTTGGCGACCTAATCGCTTCATTCTAAAGAAGCTATTTATATATCGAAGGGTTAGACTTTTAAAGAAAAAAAAAAATGTTTCCTTTTATTTTTTAAAAAAAGTCTATATATAAACAGCGGCTGGTGATTTTTGAATGACCAGTTAAGAGAGATTTAAAGGTTCTGCAGGTGGCCTTCCAAAGCCAAGTACAGCTCCGCTATATTGTATTCAGTGGATGGATTTGCAAACTTTTCCCCAGTTGTGGAAAATAATCATGTGTTGTAATGCTTCTGATCACAACGGTGCAGGGTATTACGGCCTCCTCCCCCTCCCCACTCACCCCACCAGCTACCTGCCTCAGCCTTCATTTTCCATAAAACCAGGGATTTTAAGACGAAATAAGGAAAAAAAAAAGTGAACCGTAGATTTGGGACAATTTAAATTTTCAGCAGAAAAAGGGATTAACCTTCCACGTGTGTTTTAAATACTGCAGGGGAAAAAAAAAAAAACTGAGAAGATGCTATCACTTGGAACAGAACAGAGCAGCTGACATTTCAATTTTGCAAAATCCAACTGTAATCAGACTTTCTAGCAACAGGGAATCCTTTTATCAGGCTGCAAGAGAAAATGAATGCTCAAGTCAGAGCAACTAAACTGAACAGCCCTTTGAAACCCTTCTGATGATTTTGCCTTATGTGAGTTTCCGTAATTCGAGCATGTGTTGTTTTGCTTCCTTTTCAGGTCAGTAAAAGCTCTTTTACTCAGTTGTTAAGGGAACTGGTGGAACTGGGTCAGTTAAAGACAGGCCACCTATGCGCTCCTTATACACTCCACCATAGGTTCCCTCCTCCCCCTCTTAATGATCTAGGCTGGGCAGACTGGGGCTACTGTCTTACCGAAAGGAATGTGAGGCTGCAGTTCTGCCATTTCATGCAGGAATATGGCAGGGGGACGGGGGGGGGACGACTTTCCTTCCTACCACGTTTGAGGGTGCAGTTTTGTGAAATGTCCCGTCCCACATGGGAAGCTGCTGTTTCCCCGGCAAAATGGGCTGCCTTTCAGCATGAAGCACTCCAGAAATTCCCAAAATCAGCCCGTATTGCAACTGCCTCCAGCAGTCTTGCATTTGAAATGGGACGTTGACCTCGGAATAACTGAAATGAGAACTTTTGCATGGCGCTAATCGTACGAAAAGAAGGAAAAAAAACTCCCGATGCCTTGTGATCAAGCGGCCCAACCAGATGTGGATTAGTTGTGCTTGAATTCCACTGAAATCAGTAGACTAATTAGGCATAATCACTTAAGAGTCCCAAGAAATCCAGAACCAACCTTTGCAGGATCTGACTGCTAATCTGGAACAGCTTTGCTTTCTTGTCCCGTTCCTCCCACACACCCCAGCCTCCAGAGAAACAGAACGCCATAAGTCATAAATGTATATACATCTTTGCTGGGAGTGAGATTTCTTCAAAACGGAGCCCAGCCACGGTTTTAATGGTGCCCTAGGTATACAGAGGCTCTAATGGGAAATGCCTCTCTTGCTTGCCAAGCGAAAAGCTAATTTTAAAAGGTGGATCATGTAATGGCTAAGTGGTGCAACCCGAGCAGCTGAGTAGACTATTGACCGATACACCCCTGTGTGAAGTTGTACGTCACTTCATTCAATATTGTCTCTTGTCAATTTGCGCTACTGAATCCACTACAAATACATGTGTACATGCAATTAAATATTTGTTTTTTTCTGAGTACCAATTTGTGGAGTTTGGTTATAATTCAACCTTTGATAAGAAAAGTGCTTTAAAACATCTTGACTTGGTTACAGATTGGCATTAAAAGTTTGATGTTCTTTGGACTGCTATTCCTTCTCCCGACTGCTAGTTTTTTTCTGCTTAGCTGTGCGTAGACATTGAATGTAATTATTTGGTGAGCAAAAAATGAATAAAGTGGGATGACACTTTGCAGCTCAAGCCTGGAAGGCCTTTGCTGTTAACTCTGGAGTCATTTTGAATATTTTTAGTGATTATTTTTTTTAATCCAAGTGAACCAAAAGGTAGGAAAGACTTCCTTTGCAATATTCAGCACTTGAACGAACATTTTGCTAAGAAATCATGTCCTTGTGTTCTTGGGGTAAAGCAAAAGTCAATATGGCAGCCGTAACCAGATCAAAATTCGGCCCATTTTTATTTGAACACAACTTTAAACATATGGTTGCAGATGTAATCTTGAATGTTTTGTCCACATCTGCAGATACCACTTCTTTCTTCAAGTATTCTTTGAAAGTGTGTTTATGTTAAAATGGCAAAACAATGAGGAAGGCTTAAAAGAACAAGTTGGCTTTGGGTTCAAAAGTGTCCCACCCATATAGTATTTATTTCCACTGAATCTCCAAGAAAATAAGCTGAGCTCTAAGACTACAGGAAGTTCTCAGAACTGTTAAAAATAATTTAAATCCAGCAGTGATTGTGAACCATAGTTTTTTTCCTCTTTATTGTTTTGGTTTATGGAGGAAACAAGATACAGAGTTCATTTATTTGTTAATCTTTTACAGTAGAAACTATGCCTTCAGAACAACCCTCAAATGTTAAAGTGTGTATTTAGAGGTGCATTTTATCCTGGGTTTTTGCATCTCCAAAGGGCAGCAAGAATTTTAGCCTTAAAACTCAAGAGAAATAAAAAGCAGGCATGTAACCAACACACTTGTTACTAACCTGTGCAAAAGGCTGAATGGGAAGTGCTGAAAAGGAGAGGAAGTGAATCAAGAGAAGGGGAGAGTATATTCCCACACTGCATCAGCTCATGTCATTTCCCCTGGTACACAGGCATTCTGATGTGCAAGACTCCTTCCTTCTTATAAAAAGTGGCTGATGTTGCTTCTTCATCCACAGACGCTGGAAGATCCACCTGCAGTCTGTATTTTTCAAGGCACTCAACCAAGACATCATCCTGAAAAGAAGATGCAGGGAGGCACCTGAAATTCACAGGAATCTGCCTGGCAAAAGCGGGGGAGAAGGGAGCGAATAATACGCAATTTGTAGCTGCCTCACCTTAGACACGCTCAAATTACACTCAGACACACCGCAAACACCTGGCAATTCAATCTTCAGCTCGACCTCTAAGGGTTTATCATCTGCATCTTTCTTGGTGGTCATTTGGTAGGCAGGCTTGAGCTCCTCTGGCTTGTTTGTGGTGGAAATCTCTTCAATTAGACGCTTTTTGGAAGCTGCGGGGTTCTTTGCTGGTGGTAGAATAAGGCCACTGCTGTCTTCGGCCCTGAGGCTTCTCAGCTGGCTGAGGGTCACTTCTTGCCAAGAAGATTTTCAGAAGAGTTTAGACAAGTCAGTGGAGTGCATTGCTTCAGAACAAAAGCATCAGTTAAATAGCAATGGCACTTAGTATATCACTTCACAGTGTTTCACAGCCCTCTCTGAGCAGTTTACAGAGTCAGCCCATTGTCCCCAACAATCTGGGTCCTCATTTCACCGACCTCGGAAAGTTGGAAGGCTGAGTCAAACTGCTGGCAGTCAGCAGAATTAGCCTGTAATACTGCATTCTAACAGAAAGGAAGGAAAGTAGCACGTAGACGTATATACCGCTTTACAATGCTTCACAGCCCTCTCTAAGAAGTTTACATAGTCAGCCTCTTCCATTTCCATTGTTTGCAGTGATGTATTAACAGTCCACTAAAATTAACTGATGAGAGAAATCTTAGCTGCTATAATTGTGCAGTTAATCGTATATTGGAATGAAACACACTTCTGTATGTTGTACAGGCACGCTTTTCAATGCGTGTCTGTAGAGAAAGCCATTCCCATCTATTTCAAATAAAGAGGACAACTCTTCAAGTAATACTTGCCAAGTGGCAATGTTTTATAGATATTTTTATAGATATTTGTATTTTTTTACATTTCTATACCACCCTCTCATAAGGAGATAACTAGGAACAAATTCAGGAAATAAAAATATTTCCCAATATTATCAATTCTCAGGCAGTTTAAAAAGGATGTTTTTCAGTGCCTTATGAAAAGCTGGTGCAAAATACCTCTAGGAAGCAGCATATTCCTACAGTGGGGGCCCATGTTCCTCTTCAGGGGATAAAATCCTCAGATGGTTCCCTTTAAAATACACAAAATGGGTAGGATAAGCCTTCCTCCCCATCTTGAATGCTACTTACCTTTGTTGGGATGCCTCTGAGACACAGCCAAGGGGGGTTGTTCTCTTCTCAGGCTCGCTCTCATCCTTTCAAGGCTTCCTTTCAATTTAAATTTTGCCACACTCCAGGATTTGGACAAAGTGACGTTGAAATGCTCCTCGGCGTACTTGAGTAACATGCGGATCAACAGATCCTTCTCCGGTGGGTTATCCTTGACTCGCTCAAGAACAGATGGATTGTATGCCACGTCAAGAATGCTGCAGATCTCTGCAAGAAAAGCAAATACAGTTTATTCTGCCCTCAAATGTATCCTGGGTTGAGTTTACCACTCGACCAGCTGAACCATGTATGTTTCATTCCTGATATCCTATTGCTATCCATGCCCAATATGTCTTTTGAAGGGACAAAGCAATATAATTCCTCCAATCATCTTGTAGAAGTTATTTCAGTAGGCTCAGGTTACCTGAGATTTTGTAATGGAGATTACCTGGATTATCTGATGGCATCTCCATTTTGCCAGCGCTCAACAGAATTGGCTCCGAGGGTGACTTGGGAGCTGGGATCCTACTCCAACTGCACAGATTTATGAACAGGCAGGTTTTAGTAGGTTCCTAGGAGGAAAGCGCAAAACAAAATAAAATAACCTTAAAAACATTACATGATTTATTAAAAGAGACACATTCATTTCATTAACGATCGAATATTCACTTCAAGCAATGTCTCTTACTGCTCTTTTTGACTGAAAAGATGATGGTGCATCTGGAATAATTTCACTGTCTTATCAATGCCTGATGCAAACAAAGAGAGCACTTATCAAATGTACACCCTCTGCATTATATTCAAGTCAAAAGAAGTCTATGGAAACTCTCAGTCCTCCAGGTCACAGTTGTCCCAAAAGTGCTTTTTCAGGAGGCAACTGGACTTTCTGGTTTTTCTTTGAAGATGTTTTGCTTCTCATCCAAGAAGATTCTTCAGCTCTGACTGTATGGTGGAGAAGAGATAGATCTAAAAGGATGCAAATGACCAGCTGTCTGCAAGGAATATAAATCCTTCCATTCCCCTCCATCTAGTCCAGGGGTCCTCAAACTTGGTAATTTACTTGTGGACTTCAACTCCCAGAATTCTCCAGCCATCAAAGCTGGCTGGAGAATTCTGAGGGTTGAAGTCCACAAGTCTTAAAGTTGCCAAGTGTTGAGACCTCTGATCTAGTCAGAGCTGAAGAAGTTTCTTGGATGAGAAGCTAAATGTCTTTTTTTTAAAACCTCAGAAAATCAATTTGCCTCTTGAATAAGCACCTTTGGGACAAGTCAAAGGAAGGTTTGGCATTCTGCTAAGAGGAGAAACTGTATTTGGCTCTTTATGTTTTTTTTGCTGTTGCTCTGCTGAATGTTGTCATACCAAAATGCAGGTCTTCAGGCACAAACATGGCTCTGGGGGAGCATAATGCTGCTTTGCTTCCTTTAGTTGCTGTTGCATGAAGTGGCAATAACTTTTAGGGTTGTTCTCGGCCATGTCATCCAGCATCGTCCACAGCTGAGTTGCTTTGGTCAGCATCTCCTCTGAGCTGCACAGAGCTTCCATGGCTGTTCCTTAATGGCAAAAAGATGCTTCTGCCGTCCCAGACAAGTGAAACTATTTCAATCCGAAGGTCTTCGGTGATGCTGCAGGACCACTCTTGCTGGTATTAAACCTTAATTGGATAAAGAGAAAAACAGTTGAAGAGAAAAAAAGTTTGAACCTAGAAAGGCTTTCTTCATTAGCTCCTAACATCACTGGGTGGGTGCGAATGAGTTTTGTGTTGTTCTGGCAAGCTGCCTAGTCTAGTTAAAAACCCAGCTGGATTGTACAGAAATGGCAGCTTTATTTTCCCCTCGGCCTCTACTATACGTGGTACTACCGGTAGTAAGAATGTCATGAAATAAAACACAAACACCACCATTGATCCTTTGAAAGGCAACCATGATAGAAAAAGTGATGGAGGCCAGTCAGAGACAGCAGAATCCACTGGTTTTGTCTCCACAGGGGCAGCGATGGAGGGTCTCTGCTGAGGGG
Source organism: Laticauda colubrina (assembly GCA_015471245.1). Lineage (NCBI taxonomy): Eukaryota > Metazoa > Chordata > Lepidosauria > Squamata > Elapidae > Laticauda > Laticauda colubrina. The sequence continues at coordinate 2,159,234 of BLBF01000059.1, read as the reverse complement.
CTGGGGGCTGCCCTCTTTCCCATCCAGCCAAAGTGCAATGGGACAATTTCTTTTTGCGGGGGGGCGGGGGGCCGATGCCTTTCAGTCTTGGCACCTTTAAGAGGGGAGAACTTCCAACAGAGCTGGCTGGGGGGGTTCTGGGCATTGAGGTCCAGCTCTCTTAAAGGTGCCAAGGTGACCCGGAGCTTTAAAAGGCTTCCCTTGGGCACCATTCGGGGCTCCAGGTCTGGTGCCCCCCACTTGCCAGGGCTTCGTGCATCCCCTGCCCCCTCCTGGCAGGGATGCGCCCGCGGGCCGCCTGTTGAAAAAGGAAAGGCGGAAACGGAAAGAAGCCCCGACTGGATGGGCTCTTTGGAGTCCTTTTCTCTGGCGGCCCCTGGGAGGCAAAGGGGACGTGAGACCCACACGGAGGACCCTCCATGCCCTCGCCCCAGCAGGATGGTTTGCCCTCCCAGGGTCTCGGCCCTGGAGGCGAAGGCCCACGAGCGGGGGGCCTTCCAACTCCATCATCCCCAGCCGAAGGTGCGGCAGGTGCAATGAACCCCCACATTACCATTAGGGCGACACGATTAAACCCCACCCTTTGGCCGCCGTTGCCAGGCGGCCGCCGGTCGTCATGGCAACCCCGGAAGCGGCCCTGCCGGAAGTGGCTCCGTGGCCTTCCGCCGGCCGGCTCGCTCGCTCAGCCGCGCTCGCGGGTTCCGGGCTAGCCACGGTGGCGGAGCGAGGCCAGGCCAGGCGCGCTCCCGTCCCGGGTCCGGCGCGGAAGGCGAGGGAAGTGGCGGCGGCGGCGGCGGCTGCCAGGCGGGGCCGGAGAGGCGCCCCCCCGTCCCCCCTCGGGTGTCCCGCCCGCCAACCCTGCGAGGTAGGTCAGAGCCGAAGCCCCTAAGGCCGGTTCTGTTGCGCGGCGGCCGCCAGGCTGGTCGGGGATCGGGGCGCCAAGCCGGGCAGGGGCTCCCTCGGCTGGGCCTGCCCGCCTTCCGGAGGGTGGCCGAGAAGGGGCCTCCCTCGCCTGCCTGCCTTTCTTTCCCTTCCTTTGTTTTGCTTTCTTTCCTCCCGTTTTCTCTTTTTTTCCTTCTTCCCTCCTTTTCCTTCTTTTCCTTTCTTCCTGTCCTTCCTTTCCTCCTCCCTCCTTTCCTCTCCTTCCTCTTCCCCATTCCTTCCTTTCTTCTCTCCTTTCTGCCCTTCCCCTTCCTTTCTTCCTAGCCTTCTTCCTCTTCTCCATTCCTTCCTTTCCCTTCTTCCCTTTCCTCTTCCCCATTCCTTCCTTTCCTCTCTCCCTCTTTCCTTCCTTCCCCTTCTTTTCCTGGCTTCCTGTCCTTTATTTATTTTATTTTATTTATTTTGATTTGTCAATTGCTTACAAGATAATAGGTATAAGTATATACGTAGTTATGAATACATGAAATGGGTACATGTAAGAAAAATAAAAGAAACGATAAGTGCGCTTATGCACACCTTCCTTTCCTCCTCCCTCTCTCCTTTCCTTCCTTCCTTATCTTTTCCTTGCTTCCTTCCCTCTCCTACCTCTTCTTCTCTTCTCCTTCTTCCCTCATCTCCCACTTTCCTTCCTTCCAGGGCATTTTTTTTGCCGCCTGGCTGTTGTGGAAAAGATGTCCCGCGTCCCTTTGGGAAAAGTCCTTCTGCGGAATGTCATTCGCCACACAGACGCCCACAATAAGGTAAGGGGCTGGTTTCCTCCTGGTTTCCTCCCCAGGAGTCCTGTAAGCAGAGCAGCCTGGCTTCCACCTTTCCCCAGTGGTTTTATTTATTCATTCATTCATTCATTCATTCATTCGTTTTGTTGCCTGTTCCAGATTCAGGAAGAGTCCGAAATGTGGAAAATACGCGAGATGGAGAAGCAGAGCCAAGAGGCAAACTGGGGCAAACAGGAGAGGACTCTTCTGAACAGCTCCAGGTGGGATTTCAACAAAGCTCCATTACTCCCAAATAGGTTTATTGCCACTTTGAATGTATCCTAATCGGCATGCATTAACAATTGAAATTCCGTTGCATGCAGCTCTTCCAAGGGTTTCCACCTCTTGGCCCTGCCTTGCGGTTCAAGCTAATTTGCCTGCTTGCTTTGTCCGGAAAACAGAAGTGAGTCCGCCCATTTCAGCCCTCAAGCCTTAGTGAAACAAGGGAAGGGTAGAACTCCTCTTTTCCTAAAGACGGTACCTTTTAGAAAATAGTAGAGCTGCCTGTGGGTCAAAAGGTGGCAGTCCTGCCTTAAGGGAAGAATGCCAAAGTTTAGGGAGAAGGTTTTTAGTTCAGCCAAAGTGGTGAAACTGGTCCCTTGACTTATGGAACTTGGATAGTCTGCCGGATCACTGGGGGGCTGGGGAGGTCAGTGTGGTGGATCTTGTTTCCGACTCCTGGCTGGAACAGCTTTCCCCACAAAGCTCACCAGCCCATCTCCCTTGGTCTCTGCAGCAGCCGGATGCGTAGCGATGGCTTTGATGAGGACAGCCAGCAGGCTTCCTGGAGGACAAGGAACATGCCAGTTATGGCAGTGACCCTTGAAGATGATCTTCGACACGCCCGCTATTGGAACAAGAAGCTCTACGAATGTGAAGCTAACATGCCTGACAGGTACTACTGTCCCATAAGTGGGAGGTTTGCAATTAAAAACTCCATGGCTATCATTAAGTGTTGTACCTGATGATTCTTGATGAATGTATCTTTTCTTTTTTGTACACTGAGAGCCTTTGCACCAAGACAAATTCCTTGTGTGTCCAATCACACTTGGCCAATAAAGAATTAAAAAAAAAAAAGCAGGCCTTTCTTCCATTGATTTTTCTGCATGAAGAGGCTCTGTGTAATCTTCACATGCTTATTCCTTTTTTTTTTTTTTTTTACAGATGGGGTCACAGTGGCTACAAAGAGCTGTATCCAGAAGAATTTGACACAGACAGGTAAAAGCTTTAAAATACCAAAATCCTAAATGGTTTCCTTTGAACACTAGAATAGTCCAGGCTTTAGATTCATGCATTCTGCCTCCTCTTTCCATGGTACCATCAAAAAGTTTTGCTCCTATACCAAATATAATTTCCCCACTGCACTCTGGAGGAAAATTGGTTAGTTCCATTGATCCAAACTCTGGTTTATGGTTTTCACTAATTTAAATTTCTAAATAGAGCAGCGTGTGAGTTAATGGACATTTTCTTATCCAGGCAAAGCCTTGCTGAACGGTCTCTTTGATTACTAGGATAGCGCAAAAATGCACCACAAAGGGCTTGCCAAGGTTTACTTCATGTCATTTCATCCAATAGGGTCCCCGGTTTTGAAGAACTGAACTGAAAGAAATGTCACAATTGGGCTTAAACATTTGCAGTCCTGGCTCCACTAAAATATTAGGAAAGTTTAAAAAAAAAAAACACAATTGTTGCTTTTGGCCAGTTTTTTTTTTTTAACCTTTTCAGAGAAGGATCCCAGAAGTGAAACCCATCCTGGTTGTCATGCCCCTGTTGGAGTCTGACTCTGAGGGAGAGATGGTACAGCTGATAGGGAGTGGGAGTGTGGCTCCGGTGGTTATGGAGGAAACTGGGGAAGGGCACAGGCCAGATGGGCATTCAGAGGAAGGCCCAGGCCCACCCCTTCTTCATCCTAGGGCATGCAGGGAGGAGAGGATAAGGGAGAAACATGAGTGGCATGGTCTACGGGGGAGGAAGGGGCCCTGATCCCCTTCATGAACTGCAGCTGTGGCCCAGTGCTGGAAGCAAAGCGTGTATTATTCTTGTCAGAGCTTATCTGTATTTTGGCTTCCTCCCAACTGGTTGCTGTGTTATCTGGTAGAAGTCTGCAATTAATCATCCTTGGCTGCTGTAGTAATTCCTTCAGTGTGGCTTGTGTTGGGGGTTTTATTTCGAATTACTTTGGGTGCAGACTGCATTTACTCCCTTTGTAAACTGTTTAGGAGTTTGATTTCCAGCCGAGAATAATTGGACATTGGGGCCAAGTGGGAGGCATTAAAGGGACTTTCTTCCATTTTTGTGACTTGGTTATTTTTGTGTCACGCCCCGGGTCATTGCAACTGGTTGTATTTTGCAGTGACCGGGAACCCGACCAAGAACAAAACTCCATGAACGGCAAAAGAAAATCCCAGTCGGGCAAGCCAAGCTCCGCGAAGCTGCACAAAAGGAAGAAGGCCAAGAAGTCACACAAGAAGAAGCAGAAAAAGAAATCTCACAAGAAGAAGAAGAAGAAGAAACGTGAGGCGGGGGCGGCATCTTCCCAGGAGTCCGAGGGCTTGGAGGGCGAGCCCCCCAAGAGGAACAAGAAGAAGCGGCACAAGAAGGACAAGAGGGCCCCAGAGGGGCCTCCCGCCTTGTCCTCAGATCCAGGCAGCGGCTCCAGCAAAGCCAGCAGTTGCCTCTCCAGCCACTCTGGGGACAGTGACTCAGAGGAGCCGGCCAGGAAGAGGCGGAAACACCAGGCGTCCCTGTCTGAAAGAGCCGGAGACAGGGCGCCGGAGAAGCGCAGCAAGAGGAAGAACTGGAAAGTAGCGGCTGACGAGAACTCTGAGGACAGCTCAGAGGAGGATTAGAACCCAGCTCCAAGACAGCGCTTCCTCTCCCCACCTACCCCCAAAGGCCCAGCTCTACTTGGAACAAACTTGGATTTGGTTCTGCTGGCAGGGGCAGGGGGCGGTGCGAGTTTCCCTTGGACCAGAGAGGAAAACAAAAGGCTTGGACTCCTTTGACCTGGCTTGGAGTCTAGGTGGACTGTCCCTTTTGTCCCCCATCGGGATGGACCTTCCAATTTCTAATTTCTGTTCTCAAAAGCAGCCGTAATGCTGGATGGTTTAGTCCCCCTCTTTGCCTTTGACAAAAATCACCTGGAGTTTAATTATTTTTAATTGCCCAAGACTTGCAGATGGGTTGCAATTAAAAGCACGAGGGAGAGAGGGGAGGTGGTGTTCCCCAAGCAGGTCGGCAGGCCTCGCTCTCCACTTTGAACGGTGTCCTCAACTGTAGAGGTAAGGGGGCAAAGCCTGGCTCGGAGTAAACCCAAACAGACCCCACTGCAGCCTCAGGGTTGACTAAGTAGTCACCTTGTGAAAGAGCGCCTCTCTATACCTGGAAGAATGCAGGTCATCCTATCCATTCACGTGCCGTTGGGGGACTAGATCTCATTTCGGCTGGCTGAGTCCTCTTCTTAAGTTATCTCTTGCTGCCAGAAATGAATTCCAGAGAAAATGCAGCGAGCCCTCAGCTTCTTGTAGCCATTAATGTTCATCCTGAGCAACAAGAGAGAATCTATCTTTGTGTACGGTGCCTAATTAAGAGCCATGTTAAGGGTGGTATTTTGTTTGTTTTTGGTGAAAATATTCATGGTTAATGCCAGTTAAGTAGCTGTGGAAGGAGGACTCACGAAAGAACATTCCCAGGAAAGAGCCCAAATCACATCTGTCTCCTACCTCCCCAGACAACTGCAGTTCTGCAAGAGAGACTGAAATATGGGGGAAGCCTTGAGATAAACAAAACAAAGAGATTTTGCTAAATACACCTTTACTCATCAAAATATACTGAGCAGATTTGTTGAAACTAACACCTAGCAGTTCTCTGTTGCTGGCCATCCCCAATTCCCCTTCACCAAGTTTTGGGAAATACTCACTTCAGCCTTCTGCCAGTTTTGTATTTCAACAGTTTTTCCTCTCCTGGTCTTCCCGCACAACTGTCTAACATAAAACGTCTGGAATGAATGACCCTGTTCTAAAATGTAGAATAATAAGCTGGCCTTTTTTTTTTTTTTCCGTCCTTTGTGTACAGGGATATAAAAAGTATTTTTGGAAATAATTGTTGCTATGAGAAGCAAAGCCATTGAAATTATTTCTATGAAAAATCATATTTTTATACATACAAAACACTGGCATGAGTTGATTTAAATGGTCTGCAGAAATAAACAGTGTTGACTTTCGCCAAAAATCAGGCCGCCTTTGACTGCATTTCTGATTTGTGGTGTGGGAGCAAAGGTTCTTGGATTACACTTGAAGTGTGTCTGGCATCGAAATAGACAAATCTAAGATGACAAGAAATTCCAGAGAGAGGCAAGGTTGGATTATTTTTTTCTATCTTTACTTTTCCAAAAGAGAGCACTTGGCTTACTATTCTGAGTGAAAACAGCAGGTTCCTCTGTGCAGCTTTATAGGCCAAAGTGCTGTTTTCTAGTCTGTTGTGTGGATTTAGTTTGTGTGGTCAGTTGATGGTACATTGTGCAAAGCCAGACAACCAGATTTATTCAAGAAACTATTTTTCATTTAATGATGGATGTTTTGTACAAACACTGCCGTATTTGGATCAAATAAATGTTTGATTGATCTCCCAGTAAAGGAGAACAAACTACATTTTTCTCATCCTGATATTAATGGCAGCTTCGGATCCAGCCAAATTGCTCTGTGCACAACATTACTGGACTGAATCTTTACATCCCCTTGTGAAGAACGGAACTATGACACACCTTCAATTGGATTAAGTGGGCATGTTTAACGCCATCTGGGTGCATTCACTCCTGTTCTCTTGCCAGGGCAAGAAAGTAGCGCAGCGCTGTCCCAGCGAGTCCACTTTTGCTGATTCCTCCACCAAGTCCCCTTCCTTGGCGGTCGGGGAAAGGCCGCCTTTGGAAGGGCCCCCAACCCCGGAGCTTGACGGGGGGGGGCCCGGTCAGTGGCCGCCCTTCTGCATGAGCTGCGCAAAGCGGTTGGTGACGGACAACGTGGTGTCGATGAAGCGGTTGACGCAGTTGGCCAGGCAGGTCTCCGTCCGGGAGTCGAGCTTGGAGCCGGGCTTGTCCACGCACTTCTCCCAGCAGGCCTCCATGAAGGCGTGGACCTGGAAGGGGGGAGCGAGCAAGCAAGGGGGGGCTCAGCCCCCGAGCCCTCCTGTCTTCCCACCCTCCCCCAAGCCCCCCAAGTCTGCTTGGCCCGTCCCGTAGTCGGGCCCCCCCCCCCCCAATTCGGTCCTCAGGTCCTCCCTCCCGCCACAGTGAGGAGAAACGGTCTCTCTGCCGGCCAGCCCCTCCTCCTCCCCGGCGCACCTGGGCCGTGAGGCGCGCCCGCTGCTCCTCGGCCGCCACCATCCGCTGCAGCTCCGCCACCTCGGCCTCCTGGCCCAGCTCGGCCCCCATGAGGAGAAAAGACGAAGAGCCCTCGGCCGGAAATCCCGCCTCCTCCTCCTCTGCTTCCGCTTCCGGCCGGTGCCCTTGCGCGGCGGGGGCAAGATGGCGGCTCCGCTACGGCTGTGGTGGTGGGCCGGGCCGGGCGGGCGTCCGGCGTCCGGTGAGTGGGGATTCGGCCGAGGCTTCCCTTCCGAGGGCGCGCGGGGCCCGGACTCCCGGTCGGAAGGGCCCCTTGGGTCGCCGCTTCCCTTCCTTCGCGGTTGCCCTCCTGGCTGGGAAGCGCAGCGTCGCCCTTGAGCGGAGAAACGCGTCCGGCGGCACGTGTGAATGGCTGCACGGGCCTTCCCTGTTTCCAATTTAAACCCCCCCCCCCCACCTCCCTCCTCCGGGCACGGCGGGGAAGCCTCTGAAACCCTTGAACGTTTCCCCTGGGCAGGCGCCTTACCTTGCCCAAAGGGGGAGGGTGGACGTAGGGATGGGCGAGAGTGCTGGGACACCCGGGGGATTCGCCCTCGGTGCCGAAGCTCTCAGGGCGGACACAACAGCCCAGTGGATGGGTGTCACCCATCCTCCGTCATACTCGCAATCATTAACCGCATAAGATAACGGGGGATAAATCAGAAGGTGCCAATAGGAGGAGACAGCAGGAAAGAATGCCAGGAATCTGCCGGAAGTTTCTCTCGTGTGTGTGTGTGTTTTTTTCTCACACACACACACACACACACACACAGAGGGAATCCATAGATTGGGGGGGGGCGGAGAGAGAGAGAGAGAGAGAGAGAGAGAGAGGCCATCTTGGCAAATCTGCGCTTTCCCATCAATTAGCAATGTGTGAAGAGGCCTACTCTGTGGGGTTGGAATGCTCCCAGCATCACTAAAAACACTGGAATTTGATGGATGGCAGTATAGAGCACCGCACACCAAAACAAGGACACAAGGAGAGTTTTTTCCCCTGAAAGTCATCATCCCTCTGCTAAACAAATTCCCTCCACACTGTCCCAACTATTCACAAAGTCTGCACGACTATTTCTATTAATCTACTCATCACTCCTTATCACCCATCCCTTCCCACTTGTGGCTGTATGACTGTAACTGTGTCTCTTGTATCCTTATGATTTATATTTACTTTCCTAGTATGATTTGATTGCTTATTGTACCCTTTGACTATAAGTGTGGTACCTGATGATTCTTGACTCTTGATGAATGAATGTCTTTTCTTTTATGTACACTGAGAGCACTTGCACTTAGACAAATTCCTTGTGTCCAATCACATTGGCCAATAAAGAATTCTATTCTATTCTATTCTATTCTATTCTTATTCAGTGTTGTACCTTAATGATTCTTGATTCTTGACAAATGTATCTTTTCTTTTATGCACAGAGAGCATTTGCACCAAAGACAAAATTCCTTGTGTGTCCAATCACACGTGGCCAATAAAGAATTCTGTTCTATTCTGCTCTATTCTGTTCTATTCTTATTCTATTCTAGTTCGCTGCTTGTGCCCGTTAATTTATGGGCTGCTTCACACATTTCACATTCAAGTGATGATAGATGACAGGTTGGGGTTTATTTTTCTACACTCTGAATAGTCCTCAGTGGGCTAATTAGTGCTATCAAAGATGCTTGATGCTTCTGAACCTCATAGTTTCTATTTTAAAGTGTTTCAGTATAGGTGAGTTGCTGTTTCTTCACTGCATTAGTGCTTGGTTTTTTTTTATTTCTACAGTCTACAGCTCTAACAAAAGACTTTTTTTTTTTAAAAAAAAAAAGAAGCATTGTGATTGTGTGTTTTCAAAGTGTGTAATAGGCATTAGTGGGATCTGGAGATCAAAATGGCCTTATTTACAAAATGAGATACCTCTGTTCTGCTTGCAGTTGTCTTGCACAAGTATCTCTTGGCTAGACCAGTGGCTGCCTTGTTTAGACCAATTGAGGACTTTCATCATCATCACCATCATCAGACGCGCAAATTTCACACATCTCCCAGGAGTTTGGGTAAGGTCTCCCTTTAGTTCCTTTTCGTATGTGTCTGCTTTGTGTGTCATGCTAAGTCTTATGATTCATTGACCCCAATCTCAGAGGGTGGGAAAAGAAAGAGGAACTTTCTAAAACAACTTCACTGTTCTTTTCTGAATAATTTCCCTGAAGGTTATGGATTCCATCAATTCAATGAAAAAAAAAAATCACATTTTCCCTTTCTTTGTGGTGAAAAGTTATGCTCATGTCTCTTCTGTTTGAGTCATGGCTGCATTCAATTGAAAAATTGAATTCAAAATTGGTTTTGCTGCTTGGGATATTACAAGGTTGTAACGAGGCTGTAAATATACACAACACTCTCCCTCTCTTGTGATGTAATTGTTTAATGATTGGACAAGCAATGATATAGTTTATCCAATTCTCGATTACTCTGGGTGGCTAACAGCTGTCAGAGTACAAGAAAACCGATAAAGGATTAAAGAAAGATAAAAGTGGCCAATGCAAATGAAGTTTTACTCTCGCCGGCCAAAGGCTGGGTTCAAGAACTCAGCCTTTGCATGTCTTCAAGCAAAGAGGAGAGCGGGAGCCATTTAGATCTTGGGGGAAGCTTGTGCCAGAGATTTAAACCAGAGGCCTTTTGTCCAGCAGTGCTAAGCAAGGTGCCTTGGCTCACAGTATTGATTCTCAAACGTTACTTTCTTTTACTGTAAAAAAATTCTAAAAAAGCAAGTTTCTACTCCTCATGACTGTGGAAATAGGTTTGGACCCCTACAGGAAAAGGCTTTGATATTCAGAAGGCCATGTTTCTTTGGAAGGCTGCCCGCTGCCCTTTCCTGAGCTCCAGTTAAGGTCCTTTACCAAAACGCTCTAGAGCAGAGATCTCCAACCTTGGCCACCTTAACACTTGTGGACTTGAACTCCCACAAGTCTTTTTTTATTTTTTTGCAATTTTTTTTTATTTTTACATTTTAAAAACATCTCTTTCAGTGAACAATGTGGTTCCAGGTTTTTACACTTCAATATAAACATGACCTTAGTATATATTTATGCTTCACATTCAATTCTATATCATATCATTACTTCTATCTTCCCATAAATTTTCTCCCATGTTCTTATTTTCTTTACACTTATTAAATTCATTTATATCTTAACTTAATTCCTCTTTCTTTAAATATTCTCACATCTTGTTTTATAATCTTATATTCTTATTTTTTTTTCTAAATTCATTATACCATTATGCTTTTATCTGTCACATTTGCAATTTTGTCGTGTACTTCTTCAGTCAGTTTCATCTTAAATCTAATAATTCCAAAGCTTTCCCCCTTTAATTACCAATTAGAGCGTACCACCCCTTTGTCTTATACGTTCCTCAATTTGTTCCCCTTTAATCCATAATCAAAATTTATAATATAATCACTTTATAATTATCACATTCTGGTTCAATAACAATAATCTCCAAACTACTATATATCACATATGCATATATATTTATGTTAAGCTAGAACAAGTCTTAAAAGTGGCCAAGGTTAGAAACCCCTGCTCTAGAGGGTCCCTCTTTTGCTTGTTCATTGATGTTTCTGCCAGCTACCCACAAGCCCAAACAAGATACAGGTTGTCTTCAGGTTACAGGTTGCTTAACAACTTTTGGAAGTTATGACCAATGACCCAGATTTGAAGTTCTGACAGTCTGGCATGTTTCTTTCTGGGGTCCATTTTGAAAGTGGGGTGGGGGAAGGGAACTTCTTGATTTGCTGCATAAAATTATCCTCAGATTTATTTGATGTGGTTCAAGATGACCCTGAGCAGCTTACCGCAAGGTAAATTGCATCCCTTTCATCTCCACCCTTCGAGCGTTGCTCCTACCTCTCAAAGCAAGCCATTTCTCAGGCATTAAAACGCTGCATCTCTCTGCAGCTGGTTCAAAGGCTGCCTCTCTCCATTGGACCAGCGAGCGAGCAGTCAGCATCCTCCTGCTTGGACTCCTGCCAGCAGCCTATCTGTATCCTGGAGCAGCTGTGGATTACTCCCTGGCAGCAACCCTCACACTCCATGGACACTGGTAAGTCCGCAACAACCAAATTTGGAAGGGGGGGGGAAATACTTTTAAAAAGTAGTGGATAAGACTGGAAAGATCGCTTTTGTTCACACTTCTGTTTGACCAAACTTCAGTAAGACAAACACATTTTGTCTGTGGTTGTAATTATTTTCCCTTCTGCCCTTCGAAACAATTCTGCTTGGTACCATCTTGTGGCAATCAGCAAGTGCTGTGCTTGAGGAATTTGGGGGTGTCCTCCTTTGGGTAAAGGTGTGTGTATGTAAGGGGGAGGAAAAATCTCTCTCGGCAGCCACTTTCGGGGTCCCTTCAGGCTGCTCCCTGTCCAATGAGCAAGAATTTAGGTCTTGGAAACAGGAGTTATTAGGAGAAAAATCTTGCAGGCCAGCCCTTCCCCAGGAGGGTTTTTGAACTAACATTCTGTCCTGTGCTAAGTGGGTTCCTGGAAAGGGTGAAGTTCTTTTTTTGTGGCTGGCAAGAAAGTTTTTGTGCTTCTTGGGAAGTGAGAAAATAGTTGGATTGTTGCCATGTTTTGAAGCCTGGCCCTGCCAAAAGTGGATTAAGGGCTTTAAAAACAAGTGGTTTTATGTTTCTGCTTTTCCTCGTAGGTTTCCTTCCCTTGTTTTGGGAAAGCTCTTGTTTCTTTGATAAAAGTAGTTCTCACCCTTGAGAAATCTTTTCTCCCCGCCCAGAAAAACAAGAGTTTTCCTCTTTGGCTCCCTTCGATCATTTTCATTTCCTGCATTGGAAGAGGGGCTTTTGGTGTCTTCATGCCAGGCTGTTCATCTGAGAACTTGGAAGCAGATGGTGTCTTGCGGGCCAACAGGATTTGACCCCCACGGGAGGCTCAGGGCAGCCAGCCCAGCCACAAACTGCTTACTTTGAGCATTTTTAACATTCATTTGGAATCTGGCTGCCTGTAGTGAAAAGAGACAGCTTTGCTGGCTGGGGAATTCTGGGAGTTGAAGCCCTTCCTGCAGGCTTAAAGTTGCCAAGGTTGGAGACCCCTGTCCTGAAGGAGAACCAAGAAAATGTTGGGCTTCATTTTCTGACTCTCATCCTATGGTCCCTCAGTCATTTTCTCGAGGTTAAACGTGACTGGTTTGTCCAATATCCCACATAGGATTTAAGCTTCTAGTCCCTGGTCTTCCTCCTTGTGGCACTTCTCAGCTTTCTTTCTACTTCTGCCTGAATCCTCAAATAAACAAAAGAGGGCACAATCCCTGGGATGGGATTTAAGGACGATCACATCCTGTGATTTAGAAACAGTTTCTCTGCTGATGCAATCCCAAATGACATTCTTGTAGCTGCATCACACAGCTCCCTGGATTTCTGTGTCACTTGCATAATTTCCTTCCCATTCTCGGATGACTGGCACGTCATTTCATCGTTGTTTATATTCAGTTGTTAGAGCAGGGAAAATCCCAGCTCTTCTTCAACAAAGGGTTTTTTCCCTGTCCTTAAACTAATTATTTGATATATTTTGGTATTTCCAATTATTTAAGTTTATTGGCTGCCCAACAGTCTTGTTCCCCCTTCAGAGTAACGTTTGCGTGTTGTTTGTTTATTAAGCCACCTGGGTGACTTTAGGCCAGTTCTAAACCCACCCACTCACCTCAGCCAACCCACCTGACAGGGTTGTTGTTTGGTACTTAGAGGAGAGTCCCTCCTCTCCCATCACCATTCAGGCCCTGTAAAAATGCTGAACTCTTAAAGCCCCAAAACAACTCCCTTAGTTGAGAAGATAGAACAGAGCAGAACAGAACAGAGAATGGAGTGAAATGGAATGGGATAGAATAGAATAACAGAGTTGGGATCTTGGGGGTCTTCTAGTCCAACCCCCTGCTTAAGCAGGAAACCTTACACCACTTCAGACAAATGGCTACCCAACCTCTTCTTAAAAGCCTCCAGTGATGAAGCATCCACAATTTCTGGAGGCAAGCTGTGCCACTGGTTAATTGTTCTGTCAGGAAATTTCTCCTTAGTTCTAGGTTGCTTCTCTCCTTGATGATTTTCCATCCGTTGCTTCTTCTTTTGCTTTCAGGTGCTTTGGAGAATAGCTTGACTCCCTCTTCTTTGTGGCAGCCCCTGAGATACTGGAACACTGCTATCATGTCTCCCCTAGTCCTTCTTTTCATCAGACTAGACATACCCATTTCCAGCAACCATTCTTTATATGTTTTAACCGCCAGTCCCCTAATCCTCTTGGTAGCTCTTCTCTGCACTCTTTCTAGAGTCTCAACAGCCTTTTTTTAGATCGTGGCGACCAAAACTGGATGCAGGATTCCAAGTGTGGCCTTACCAAGGCGTTACAATGGATCAGATGGGGCTGAGTTGGGTGGAAATTGGGGTGCGGCCACATCTGGAGGGCATCATGCCTCCCTGGATTTGAGTTAAAGCTTCTGAGAAGTTGTGAACTTTTTCAACCCTCCGTTGAAGGAGTAGGCCAAAATCAAATGAAACAACCTTTGGGGAAGTGGGAATACATTCTTCCACATTGTGGTTTCTCGCGGACAGCTGAGTAATCAGCAAAGTGACTGTGAGCTGGGCCCATTCTAACTCGACTCAGCCCAGCTTGAAAAGCTTTGGAAGGATTTGAAACATGTGTCCTTCAGCCAGCTTCCTGTTTTTCTTTGTCTCCCTTCCCTGCAGGGGCCTGGGGCAGTTGATAACTGACTATGTCCACGGAAAGACCTCCATTAAACTGGCCAACGCCGGCCACTTCCTGCTTTCGGCGGTCACCTTTGCCGGCCTCTGCTACTTCAACTACCACGACGTGGGCATCTGCAGGGCGGTGGCGATGCTGTGGAGCCTCTGATGCCTGCCCACAAGAGTCCAGCAGCTGTTCACTGCTGCCTCTGCTGCTTTACATCATTAACTGAGTCTTTGGGGGGTGGGGGGTGAGAACAACCGAGTGCATGCCCTGCATGCAGCAGGACGGCTGGTGGGAAACCTCCGTGGCCATGTCCACAGCTGTTGCCATTCAGAAGATCTCTCCCAAAGGCGGGAATGAGACCCGAACCAAGCTAGAATCAGAGGAAAGCATCTGGGCAAAAGCTTTGTTATTACGTTGGGAGCTTCTGCAGATGGGAGCCCCCCCCCCTCCCCCCAGACTGAGGTCAGCATCATTTCACGTTGATATCCTGTCTCGAGTTTCTGGCTGTCTTGTTGCAATGAATGAAGTATGTACATGGCATCTTGCACAATGCAAAAGGGGAATCTAAACTCTATACAATAAAGGATTTTTGGAACCCACAGCTGTGTGTGAGTCTGAAATCCATTCCGTTGTCTCTGGAGGCGTCAGGTTTTGTGGGGCAGATTTAAGAGCTGCACTTCATTTGGAAGATTGAGGAGAGTTGAGGGGGCAAAAGTACACCCTTCATTTAAATGTCTCACAATGTAAAAAAAAAAAAAAAGGGGGGGTGGATATATTTATACCCTGGCCTCTCAAACTAACAAACAGAACCATGCAAAAAAAATGCCTTGATACAAGTTATTAAAAAAATAGACCAGTGGGAGGTTTGGAAAAATCACCCTGTTTACACATGCACTTGCAGACATTAAAACCAAAAATGAAAGTTCCTCTTTAAAAAATCTGTGGTTTAAGTGGAGCATTACAGCTCATTCTGATCCCTTATCAGCGTGGAGGTAAAATGTCTCAAACACAAATCATGTATGCATTTGGGTCACAGAATTGCCTCTTGCCCAAACCAAGTCCAGCTTCTGTGCTTCCTTCATGAGGTTGAATTTAGCATAGGCTGGGTACCTGATGACTGATACGGAGCTTAGAAACATGCCTTTTCCATCATAAGATCTAGAAACTTGCTTTAGAAATAAACAGATTTCCAGAATTTGCCAATATGGTTATCCTAAGATTCACCCTTCTCTTTTGTCTTGTGTTCTCTGATTTCTATCCCTAAAATTGGTTTGGCCTTTTTGACACCGAGATTGCAACTGGATTGTCTTTTTGCTCCAGGCCCAAAAAAATCTCCATCTTTGTTTAGAAAAAGATTGTGATTTTGACCTTGGCCATTAAATCTTGGCCTTTCAAGTGAAAAAAACCCTATCTTGTCTTTGGGTACCTTTCTTTTGTGTGGAGTGAAGGATCAGATGCTGGAATGTATGTACAGAGGAGGCCCTGGGGATCAGAGGAAGGGTCATAAGTGGAGATAGGACCCAGGTATGGATGGAATAGGCATGAGAGTGAGGAATATGAATTCTGAGAAAGCATTTTCTCTTGTCTTCGTTTCTGTGCCTTACGCAGCCTTGCTCCTTCCTGTCCCTCTCTACAGAAGGAGGGGGACTGGGGGTGCTGTCTCACACAAAGATTGAAAACTGCTTTTACTTTTCTCTGCAGAAAGGGGGAGGGTCGCGGAGGGGGGAGCTACCTTGAGCTGCTCTGCCATAGGAAAGGGGTTGGAACCGCACGTTCTTAGCGAGGCAGAGATCAGCACCTTAAACCAGCTTGCCAGGATATTAGGGGCAAGAATAGTTGCCCCTCAAACGACATAGCTGACACATGAAACTAGGACACTTTGCAAGAGACCTGTGACCTGGGGTGAAACACAGGTGATGCGATATTCAGCCACGTAGGGGGCTGAGGTCCAAGTAACCAATATTAACTGCTATGCATGCACTATTACAGGAAGGGCAAAGGGCTGAATGCGACCATCCCTTGACTATAAAAATTGCTATAAGGTTCCCATCAGGGCCCTTGGTCAGCTTTTGAGCCAGGGTCATTATATCTTGGTACCAAAATAAAAGCATAATTTTGTACCACACTTTTGTGACTGGTGACTTCGGCTTCGACACCAAGCAAGAGCCCAGTTTTGGAGACAACAGGAGTGATTTTCTGATTGCAATATGGGAGTTTCCCTGCATTTTGAAATGTTTTTATAAATAATGAGCTAAAAGAATATATCATTTCAATAGAGGAAAACATACAGTTATTAATAAACATGCACAGCTAGAATCGGTTATCAAGATGATATATCCAGGAGAGTTTTTTAAACAATGAGTAACCAAAACTTTCCAAATCATAAATCTGTGCCAGTGAACAAACACATTGACCTCTTGGGACCATAATTTCTGGAGCTAAAAGCAGTTATTAAATTGAGTTGCACCCAGTTTTATGATCTACAAAAATACTTGCAAGAAATAATAACAAAGTTTTTGGATTGATTTTTTAGTTATTATTAAAAATATAACCTCTCAATTGAAAAAAAGACTCAGCCTAGATAAAGTTTGTAATGCTGACATTCCATTAGATTTGCCTAGCATTTTTGTTTGGCTATTGTCTAGTTTTTTTAATTTATTTTTTGGTAATTGATTGAGATTCCTTGCAAAGCCATGGGTATCTGTGTGGCTTTTCTAGTGCAATTATTGATCCCACCCAATTTTAGATACTGTTAATTAGACAAATCCATGGATCAGTTTTCCAAATATTAAGCAGGGAAAGTGAGCAATTGTATAATATGTTCTTGAGGCTAAATCAACAATTCCTTTACACTACATTTTACTTGGGTTTCCTTGTCAGAGGAGCGTAGCGTGGTGGAGCTTGGTGGATTCATCCACTTCATCTGCTGGTTCTACCTTCTTGACCACCAGTACGGTCTCAGAGCTACCTTTGACACACTCAAAGGCCAGGAAATAGCCACGTTCCAGAGCAGATTCGAACTTGTAAAATTGCCGGCTGCCACCCGAAAACTGTGTTTTGATAAAGATGATGTTGCTGGTGTCTCCTTCAATGTTTTTGGGAATTGTCCCTTCCTGAAATGGAGACCAAACAATCCTGAAAGGGATCCCTAGGAAGAGGCACTTATTAGAAAGACCACTAGCCAGAATTCAGGACGTTCCACCCACCCCTTGTGAAAGGTCTTAAAGAAGAGTTGACTGGCTGCTGCAGTTGTTCAATGAGAGAGAAACTGCTTTATTTAAATCAATTTTGCACTTTTGTTAATTTAATTTTGTCCTAAAAGGTGCTTTTTCAAAAGGCAACTGGACTTATACTCCTAGTGGGTGGATGGACAATTAATTGGGAGTAACTGGAACAGTGACCCATCAGCCAATATCCAATAATGCTCCAATGGCTATTATTACTGGGAATGTTACTGACTCCACCACCACTAATCAAAATTTCCACTTTATTTGCAGAAATTGTTTGGTTAGAGTAATCCAGAATTCACCCGGTGCATGATCTGAACTCTTAACCGTAATGAATATGAACTATAGTTTGGCACTACCTCGGACTCAGTCTTAATAAACATGATAAGAATGTCCTTATATAAGATTAAAGTCTATTTAATTCTTTTTAAACTCAGGTTTTGCAGATGCATCCAAGCTATCTGAAAACTTTTTAAGAACTGCCTGTCTTAAGAAACACAATCCTCTCTCTGTTTCTTTGCTGTAACCAAGGCTAGCACTGAAATTATAGTTAGGCTATAATCTTCCTTTTTTTTTTATTTTTGCATTCTGGACAAAGGAGATTATCAACGTTGCAATTCAGAAAAGATAAATAAGCTGTTTTAAACAGTAATGGGGTGTCATGAAGGTGTTTCTGAATAATTTTTATACAGATAGTCCTCGACTCAAAACAGTTCATTTAGTAACCGTTTGAAGTTAATGGCACTAAAAAAAGTGACTTATGGTCACTTTTTTTCACACTTACGACTGATCAAGGGACAAAATGTATTTAATGAATGCCTTGCTTAGCAACAGAAATTTTGGGCTCAATTGTGATACCATAGTAAGCCGAGGACACCCTGCATAGCTGTAGCGTTTTTATTTTTAAAACCATTTATAGCAAGGACTGTAGCCAGCCTCGGGAAGCAAAGTCAGCGATAATTATACCATCCAGATAAGGAATATCTAAGATAATAATAAACAATGAAAACCAGTCAATTAGCCTCTTAGCCCAACTCCAATTGACAGTAGCGTACCTTAAAATTCACCCTCATTTTGTTTTCCTTTTTCTCCACACACATGTGGTAAATCTGGTGGTTAAATTCCACTGTGAAGGCCACACACAGTCCCTTTGGCTTGGTGTCTTGGTAACTGTGGATGTCAAATTTGATTCCTGATACTGCCGATAAGAGAACAAGAGGTTAGAATAGAATAGAATAGAATAGAATAGAATAGAATAGAATAGAATA
>BLBF01000059.1:2113461-2140927 GCA_015471245.1 Laticauda colubrina | reverse complement strand
TAGAATAGAATAGAATAGAATAGAATAGAATAGAATAGAATAGAATAGAATAGAATAGAATGGAATGGAAATGAAAATAAAATAGAATAATAACTTTATTGTCACTTTGAATGTACACTGATCGCCATACATTGAAATGAAATTTTGTTGCATTTCAGCTCTCAAAGAGCCTCCACCTCCAATATACACTACATAAACATGACAAAATAAGTAAATAAATAAATACAAAATTATACATGTACCCACATATATTATGTGACAGAGAAACAACACAGTCTAGTTTGGATGTATATATATATGTACATGGTGAAAAATATAAATCTTGTGAGTTTTCCAGATGGATGGCACAAGGGAACAAAGCTGTTCCAGAATCTGGTAGTCCTGCTAGAAATAGAAAGGTTGGATTTCTTCTTGTGAGGGTCTAGCAGTAGATAAAATAACCTCAAACTTGGCTATCACTTTTTCCTATGATTGTCTGTAAGGAAGGTTTCTTCCAAAATTACTCAGTGCATGCATCAGGCAATCTTAAAAGCTCAGTGCAGTTTTTTAAAAAAATCATTTGACTAGAACGAGAGGGCTTGTTCAGACTTGCCATAAATGATCAGAAAATGACTGGAAGAAGGCACCCATAAAATTTCAAAAGATTTTGTGGCTCATTTCAATATTTTTCTGTCCTGAAGAATTGCCTTGACAATCTATGAGAAAACAGGTTTCACTCAGGAACCCTGCCTGTTCCAGTAATATACTCTTATGATGCATAAAAAAATAATTTCCTAATATAATTCTTTATCCCCATCGCTTTTACAAAGCTATTCTCAGTCCTGATTGCAACCTGCTTCTCTTCTTCTCCAAGTTCTTTTCCTGGGGGATGAAATAGGAGAAAAAAATGAAAATAGAGTGAGACCCTTTTAATTTGTTCAGACATTCAGAGGTGCAAAACCACTACTGTACCGTTCCTAATTTCCTGGTCTGTTCTGCGTTCAAATACTGCAGGGAAATCTTCGTCAACTGGGCGTGCTATGAGGACGTGATTATTAGGGCTTCTGAAGACTTGGGCAGGTTCACATTTTCCTGATGTTTTCCAGCTGTCTGTTTCCAAAACTTAGAAGAAGATGATAAATCTGACATCAGAACAGGGAGCACATTTTCTCCTCTAGAATGTATCTGAACACTATTTTTAAAAATATATAAATATATACTGTATATAGCAATAATACTTGGACTTATATACAGTTTCACAGTGCTTTACAGCCCACTCTAAGCAATTTACAGAATTAGCATCTTTCCCCCAATATGTAATGTATATTAATAGATAATAGATAACAGATAATCAGAGCTGGAAGGGACCTTGTAGGTCATCTAGTCCAACCCACAAGCAGGAGACCCTACACCATTTCTGACAAATGGCAGTCCAATCTCCTCTTGAAAGTCTGAAGTGATGAAGCTCCCACAACTTCTGAAGGCAACTTCTGTTCCATTGGTTGATTGTTCTCACTGTCAGAAAATTCCTCCTTATTTCCAGGTTAAATCTCTCCTTGTTCAGTTTCCATCTATTATTCCTTGTCAGGCCTACAGGCATTTTAGAAAATATCTTGACCTCCTCCTCCTCCCTGTGGCAGCCCCTCAAATATTGGAAGACCTCTATCATGTCTCCCCTGGTCCTTCTCTTCACTAGACTAGCCAAGCCTAGTTCCTGCAACCATGCATCATATGTTTTAGCCTCCAATCCTCTAATCATCTTGGTTGCTCATCTCTGCACAGTCTCAAGAGTATAACACACAACACGCACATATACACACCATAACTTCTTTATCTTTGAAAAGAACCATATTTTGAATTGGAAAAAATGCAGAGAAGAAAGAAATCAAATATCTTATATCACCAAATTAAATCATAATTGGTGACTTTATACTTTATTTCATTTCAGTGAGTCTGTAATTTTTTATAGTGAAGCAATAAAAAATGGAGAAAGGTCTTTGCAGTTCATGAAATTAACTTAAAGATCCCTCATTCAGTAAAGCCATAATAGAAGCAAGCATGTAAAGTAAATATATTGATGTACAGATTGGGCAGAGTCCCATTCGGCTTTTTGGCCTGTTTCTAATAGTTTCTCTTGATTTTTAAGCAGCCATTTACATCCAGTCTTTGAAGTCATATTAAATCTAGAATGAATTTTAATTCAATCCTGACAATTCCTTGATTTGCTTTCTTTTGCTCTCCTTGCTGTATCCATAATCCATATTAATAAATAATCCATACTATAATCACATTGCACCCTGATGTTCAGGTGGATTAGTGAAACGTGTGGCTCTCCCCAATGAATAATTATGAAATTGCAGATAAAAGCTGATATGGGGAGGGGAGGGGAACGGCTGGGCACATTTTGTTGTTTCATTATGGAGTTGACACTATGACACATGCTACGGTATGTCTGCAAAGGTGGCCACTTTAAGACTTGTGGACTCTTGGCTGGGGAATTCTGGGAATTGAAGCCCGCAAGCCTTAAAATGGCCACGTTTGCAGATACCCCTGCTATAGTGCTACCTTGTGAAATAGCAATTAGAAAGAAAAGTGGCACATTTAAAAAAGAAAGCCAGCCTTCAAGGTTCAGAGAGGCGTTTGCACTGCTTACCTTGTGCTTCGTTTCACCAGCAGGAGGAGGCAAGAGGGAGAGAAAGGGGGGTGGGGAAGAAAATATGAAATCATTATCTAAATTCAGGCAGAGGATCGTCCTGCCCTCCCATTCTCTGTCTAGAATAAAATGGGGTCCGCAGCTGCAGGCTTCCTTCCTTCCTCGGTGCCAGCTGGGAGAGTTGCAAGCGGGAGTGCTTTTGAGGCTGCAGACTGTGGTGCCCACAGGCAGAGCTTCCTCATTCCAGGGCAGGAGCAAGCCCTGGGCTCAGCCGGGAAATCCACCCCCCCCCCCCCCCCCCCGGCGAAAAGCCTCCCGAGAATTACCTTGGAAATAGAGGTTGCCCCCTCGGTCCAAAATCACCGGCAGCATCTGGATCATATCGCTGCACATCTTTGCTCTCTGGGGAAGAAGGAGGAGACCTTATGACTTCGTGTTGTTGTACTGATTCACTTAATTTGAATTTAATATGGTTTATTGGGCGCCTTGGCGAGGTGGCGGCCGAAGCCCAGGGCTTCCTGCGGGCCATCTCCAGGCGTGGCGCCCTGGCATCCCGCGCTCCAGCTTCTCCCGCCTTCCCAGGGGATGCTGAAAAACCGGTTCTCCGGGTCGGGTTGGGATGCTTCCCGGGCTCGCCGCTCGCCCCCCTCGCCGGGCAGAGCTCGGAGGAGCGCCCGGGGGTCCCGCTGCCAGCTCGGGGATGGGTGGGCGCCGCCGCAACCCTCCGCCCCGCGTCCCCTCCGCTGCCCAGCCGAGGCACCCACCTGCCTGCGCAGCGGCCGGAGCTCGGAGTGCAGGCGGCGAGCGGCGGAGACGGCCGGGAAGCGGGGCCGCCCCGCCTCCGCCCGTCCCCCTGGCCCCGAATGGCGAAGGCCACGACACGGCCGCTCCTTTCCCACGCGCGGAGCCCCGCCCGGCCCGGGATGCCCGCTTGGCTGGTGCGCAGAGCTTCTCGGGGAGAGACCGGCGCTCGGCTCGGCGCGGAAAGCCGGGGCACGGCGGAGCCGGGCAGCGCCGAGAGTCGTTTCTGCACCCCGGGGAAACACTGCGCCCCAAATCAGCGCGGGGAGAGGGGGGAAGGGGAAGTCCTGTCCGAAAATCAGGGAGGGAGGAGGAGGAGGAGGAGGAGGAGGAGGAAGAGCGAGGGCTCAGCTCCTGCCCGACAAGAAGAAGAGGGCGGGCCGAGCTGGACCACCTGCGCTGCCCCTGGCCCGCCTCTTGCAGGAGCGAGGCTGACAGGTGCATCCATTCCCCCAGGGAGGCGAGGGTGCAGGGGGGGGGGGCACAGCAGAGAAAGCCAGCCCCCCAGGAGTGCCTTGCAAGGGAGGCCGTGCAGGGAAGGCGCTTCCTCCTGGTTGGGCTACCCTTCCTCCACCTGGGAGGGAGGGAGGGAGGGAGGTGTGTGTGTGTGGAAACCAAGGGGTCGAGGTGGAGGGGCGCGCACTCCAGGATGGCGGGATGGGGTGCTGGTTGCTCCTTCCGTGGCAGGGAGGAGGAGGGGGAGAAGGGAAGCGGGTCGGGCTGCGCTGCCCAGGTGGCATCTCTAAGGTCTGTGGGCCTCCCGGATTCTCCCCAGCCAACCTGGGGGCTTGGGGGCTTCTGGGGTTTGAAGTCCACAGGTCTTAAAGTTGCCAAGGTTGGGCAACCCTGCTCTCCGGAGGCCAAAGGAGGAATGGGCAGGAAGGGAGGGAAGGCTGTGATGGGCAGGTTTCCCCTCCAGGGGGAAATACTTGCACCCCAAATCAGAGGGCTGTACTTTTAGAAGACACCCCCCCACACACACCACACACACACTAACTGCTTGGGTGGGATGGGATGTTTATTTCCTTTGAGGTAACATTTGAGTTTCTATTTGTGGGAAGTCTTGGGTGTCCCTTGGAAAACAGCTTTGCCCATCTGAATGTATAGATGGATCAGAGCAGAGCCTGTTTAAAGCCTCCGGTGTACTACACTTTCTAAATTTGGTGGCAGAAAATGTGCAGGTAAATAAATAATCTCCCTCCCCCCCCCCCCCCCAAAAAAAAAAAAAAAAAAGATTGAAATGGCACAGATTCCCTCTCTGAGGGACTTCAAGGGAGAAAGCAGTGTTCTGCCCACAAAGGCCTCTGTCTGTTTCATTCCTGCAAACACCATCTTCTCCAGAAGTTATCTCCAGGAATGCAAGGACCCCATCATCCAACCAAGCCTCTCTTAAATACCTGGTTCTGGATTTATACCCCACAGTTTATTTTATAGCCTACTCAAACTCTTTTTTTTTCCTGACTCTTTGGTTGAGTAATATCAGTGGAATCATCCTTAGTTGTTTTGCTTGAAAGAATTGTGACATTTTAACCTATTTTGACTTCTGTATTTTGTGATTTCCCATTCTTCTGACACATTTCTTTCCGGCAGGGTTGCTTTCCTCTTTTCCTGAATGCAGGGTGGTATGGCTGACCCTCTACCACTAGGGTCCTTGTGAAATAATTTGGAAAGCTCTTCTAGATCTTTCCTTGCCCCATAAGCATCTTAAAAACCACTTGGGCTGGTGGCAGGGAGGTTAATAAACTGTTATGGGTCCCAGGGGCTGGTTACAGCTACTTACAGCTTGCTGCCTTGGCAAAATGGGACTGGGAGCCCTTGGTAGTGCCTGAGTAGAGGTCTTCTTTTGAGTGGAGATCTGGGGTGAGGGAAGAGGTGGGAAGCAGGGCTGAAATGCCTTGGTGTACCCAACTGGTTGCCCTCCAAGGTAGATCTCCATCTCTCTAGAGACCTTGGATTCTCATTAGAATTTCAGGCCTGATTCATAGCATTTTAAGAAAGGTCATAATAACATTTTAGCGTGGCGTCCGTGCCTCCTTTGTAACTTTAGAAAACTGAACTTTTGGCTGAATCTTTTCCATTCAACCAAAGCCATTTTCCTTTGATGTCCCAAAACCCCCAGCCTTTTCAGCAATCAAATCTTAGGGTGGAAATTCTGACATCCTTAGACTGCAAGCATTGAAGAAACAAACCCATATAGGGAAAGGAAGAGAGGCAACATATTTATAGCATGTCTGTCCTTTTGCATACAAACCATGTCAAGGTCTTCTGTTGTGAGGTGGAAGCAGATAAAAAAAACCACCAAAAGATTTGTTGATCCAAGGAAAACAAGGTTTTATTCACGTGTCTGCAGAGACAGGTTCCCTCAGGCATTGAAGGAACCCAGAGCAAAATTCAGGCAGCATTTTTATACCCTAACTGTCCGCCCCCTCGTACGAGGGCTCGGCTCACATTCTTTCTGTTTTCAAATTGACACATATATTTCGAAGGTTCATACTAGCTCCCTATCTAGCAAAAGCAGTTACACGGTTTCTGACATCGCAGCACTTTATTACAATTCCCCATTGTTCTAGCCTTGTTTTTTTCTCTTGTGCACAAACTGGAACACTTTCTTATTTAGCAAAGCTATTGAGTTTGAGACACACTTCCTTATTCAATTCAATGGGTCATCCAACATGACTTCGGTTCTGCTCACACTATTATTTGGTGTGTTGCTTTCTGACACATCGCAAAAAGTGTGAAACCTTCCAACTCTGGGATTTTAAAAGACTTGTTTGGTGTAAGAGCTGTGGCACCAAACTCTTAATCAGGATTAAGCCTGACCAAGATCAGCCTCTATAATTGCACCTGCCCTGGGATTCTCCAGGATCGAAAGGCGGCATGAAGGTTGCTTCCCCACATGAGGGATCTTTCCTGCTTCTAAGACTCCTTAAGTCAAAGCAACGTTTCTCAATCTTGGGCACTTTAAAGAGGGGGGTGAGGGCTACAGAGGATGGACTTCGTAATACTTGAAACATGGTTTTGTAATACTGGCTAATTAACACGGTTTTTCTGATATTTTAAATTTACTTTTTTGATTATATTGCTTATAATTTCCCATAAGCCTTAACCTTCAAGAAAAAGCCTCTCTTTCAGGAACCAGGACTAGCAGGAGAGCATTCAATACATGCTAGATAACAATTTTGTTTTTAGCTGCTAGACAAAGAAAATAGCCAAGCCATCCTTGAGAAGCACTGAGAATGTACATTACCAGATTGATGTTTTTCCTTTGCAAATGTTACTTTTGTTGTTAGTCAGAACACAATGCTCTTTTCTATGGCTAAGCTGTAATTCTTGTTGATATATCTTGTTGATATATTTCTAAACCAATCAAACTTTTTGCTTTGAAGTTCTTTGTTGCAATAACTATAAAAGTGAATATAATCCATTTCTCAGGGTTCCCCCTTTTCATAGGGAGAATACATTATCTCTAATAAATTGCTTTTAAATGCTCTTCCAACGTGGTTGCTTATTGGAAAAGGTAAACCAAGGTATGGCCAAATCAACTAATGAACTTACCCTTGTTCACTCGAGAATTGAAAGGAAACAAATCAACACTCACCAAATTTCTTTTGAACAAACTTCATCTGGATAGACGACTGTTCTATCTCCTTCAGGACCCCTATAATGAATGATCTTCCTTTTGCATCACTGGCTACAGTTTCCTAAATCTGAGATAAAAATCACAGTGTAAAAAGAAATCAGTTTGAAGCTTTTCCATTGATAGTGATCTGCAGTACAAAAAAAAACTGGCTGAAGATTCGGCTGACTCACCAATTTTGATGGGCAAATCTGGCCCTCGGTTCTACCTCAGTTTAAGAACAGCTAAAAATGAAATTCTTATCTGGAACGTGTTGAATGCTCTCCTCCCAGCCCTGGTACCAGAAAGAGAGGCTTTTTCCTTGAAAGTTAAGTTTGGGGAAATTAGAAATAGAATGAACGAGCTGGAAGTTAGTTTGCTTTATTGTCATTCAACCTCGTGCAATGAAATTAAATGCCATCTTCAGTGTACATTATAACTATAAAATTAAAACACAAACACGCATCCTTCACATTGTATACAATAGAATTGAAAACCCCTGATATTGCATTAATATTGCCCTACACTGTAGAATTCAATAAAGTTCCTGCCCTGGGATAGAAGCTGTTTTTCAGCCTATCTGTCCTTGTTTTTATTATCCTGTACCTTATGTCAGATGGTAATAGCTAAAAAAAAAAAGGGGGGGGGGGTGAAGCCAGGATGAGATGGATTTTAAAGAATGTTTTGAACTTTCTTAAGGCAGCAGGCTCTTCCAAAGAGGGGAGAGGGCAACCCATGATCCTCTGGACAATGATGTTCACCCTCTGGAGTGCTGTCCTATCTGCCACTGTGCAATTGGAAGATATGACCTTTTTTTTCTCCTTTCTCCAAGTTTTTTATTTTATATTTACAATAAATCCATCTTTCATTTAAACAGTGTGTTGACTGGGTACATATATCTTGTGCTAACAATTATAGTTAGTACTTTTCTTACCAAGATAACAATAATCACATTTCCTTTATCAGTCATTGTCTCTTACCTCTGTTATCTCTGTAACACTCTTCACTTATTTCTTTAGGACCTTGGAGGTCTTCTAGTCCAGCCCCCCTGCTCAAGCAGGAGAATCTAAGTGACTGTCCAGTCTCTTCTTAAAAACTTCCAGTGATGAAGCACAGGCAACTTCTGGAGGGAACTTCTGTTCCACTTGTTAACTGTCCTCCCTGTTAGGAAATTTCTCCTTAATTCCAGGTTGCTCCTGGATGATCAGATGCTGGAATGTATGTACAGAGGAGGCCCTGGGGATCAGAGGAAGGGTCATAAGTGGAGATAGGACCCAGGTATGGATGGAATAGGCATGAGAGTGAGGAATATGAATTCTGAGAAAGCATTTTCTCTTGTCTTCGTTTCTGTGCCTTACGCAGCCTTGCTCCTTCCTGTCCCTCTCTACAGAAGGAGGGGGACTGGGGGTGCTGTCTCACACAAAGATTGAAAACTGCTTTTACTTTTCTCTGCAGAAAGGGGGAGGGTCGCTGAGGGGGGAGCTACCTTGAGCTGCTCTGCCATAGGAAAGGGGTTGGAACCGCACGTTCTTAGCGAGGCAGAGATCAGCACCTTAAACCAGCTTGCCAGGATATTAGGGGCAAGAATAGTTGCCCCTCAAACGACATAGCTGACACATGAAACTAGGACACTTTGCAAGAGACCTGTGACCTGGGGTGAAACACAGGTGATGCGATATTCAGCCACGTAGGGGGCTGAGGTCCAAGTAACCAATATTAACTGCTATGCATGCACTATTACAGGAAGGGCAAAGGGCTGAATGCGACCATCCCTTGACTATAAAAATTGCTATAAGGTTCCCATCAGGGCCCTTGGTTAGCTTTTGAGCCAGGGTCTTTATATCTTGGTACCAAAATAAAAGCATAATTTTGTGCCACACTTTTGTGACCGGCGACTTTATCGGCTTCGACACCAAGCAAGAGCCCAGTTTTGGGGACAAAACCTGCAGTCACGTGTATGTATTTTTAAATACATACGTTAACTAGCCAGTGCAATAGTATTACAAAAGCCATGTTTTGAGGATTACAGAGTCCAGCCTCTGTGGCCCTCCCGTGGACTTCAGTTCCCAGAATTCTTCAGCCAGCTATGCCATGTTCTGAAATCCTGGGAGTTGAAGTCCATCCCATGACTTGAAGCGCCCATGATTGGGAAACACTATTTTAGGGAATGGATTTGAACATAATTTGGTGGGAGTTGCATTTCTGAGATTTGAAATCCACAGACCTTAAAAAGAAAAGAAACCACAACGTTGAGAAAGCCTGCTTTAGAAAGACGCCCTGCTCGGCATCTCCAACCCAGCGTCCTCCCGGAGCGACTCGTGACACTTCCCGCCAAAATCCCTCCCCCTCTTCCCAGAGCGAGACGCTGCTTAACCGTCGCCCGGCGGGGCGGTGTGGCGCATGCGCACTGGCGTCCCCCAAGGGCCTCAGGGCGTCGGAGGGTTCGGCCTCAGCCGTGTGAGGCGCGTTCACACGAGGCGCGCCGAGGCGAATCCCCGTCGACCCTTTCCCCGGGAACGTGTCCTGTTGGTTTCACGCGGCCAAATTCGCCCCCTCAGGGGATTCCCGCGGATCTAAAGTCCCACCCCCCTCAGCCCGGCTGGACCCGGACTGGGCTCAGCAGGGGCTACTCGGACCCCCGAGGGGCGATTTGGGGACAGGGAAACCCGCGAAAGGTGGGGGGGGGGGACTGGGGAGTCCCATCATCCACAGCCGAGGAATTTATAACGCCAGGGTTTATTTTGGGTTGGTGAGGGTGAAACGAGCCCCCCCGGCCTCCCCCCCCCCCTCGTTTTGCCAGGGATGGCTTGGGAATGATATATATGTGCAGACCTTACATATATTTTATTACAATGCTATACTATAGTTCATTTGAATTTTTAATTTAAAGGATTTTTGACTCCCATAGGACTGGGCAGCCAACAGCTAGGAATCAAAAGCATATTTTAAAAAGGCATAAAAGAGAAGAGCCATTCAGAGGGCATTCTGAGAAACAGCCTGCTAGGGCAGGTGGGGTTGCTCTGTGTTTATTTTATAAAAATTACATTTCTATGCCACACATCTATCGAGAGCTTCATCCTCTGCCCTGCATTGGGCCACCCGTTTCCCACAAATCTTGCCTTGTGGCAAATCTTGCAAACCACCATTCCTGGCACTAGGGTGGGTCTGGATGGAAGCCCTGCATTTCTTGAAGGTGGGTGCGTGGGAGATGCTGCCCAGTTTCCCTTTGCTAGAGGATGGTCAATCTGCAAAGCGCAGCGGTGGTGTGACCCTAAACCTGAGAATTAAACCCTTTTGGTGGAATTTGACAACTATCATAATGCCATTAACGTTGCATTATCAGAGAAACAGATTCCTGACCACAAAGCTAGGATTTCCCACTTAGGTTGCATAGAGTGGTGGCAAAATTGAATTTTCACAGGCTGTCTTTAGGTGCAAGATATTGTGTCATCTTTTCAAACAGGTGTTTGTGTGTGTGTGGTTTATTTTTTATTGCATCAGGAGAGCCTGGTAAACTTAGGATGACTGGGGTTTTTTTGTGCTGTTATCTGGTATTCCGCAGATTTCTTTATCCACAAATGATGACCTTGTACTTTGTAATCAGGTAACAATGGCTACCATCGTAAAGTCAGATGAACACAAAAATAAGCGTAAAAAAGAAGCAAAGGTGAGTTTCAACTAGGTAGTGTCATTGTTTAAATTGCAGTAATTTCCTTTCAGCTTGTGTTCTGTTTATTTAAATGATGGATACAAAGGTATGGCATGGCTGGGGAAATCCATGGATGTTATTTTTTTTTTAAACTGTCACTCTTTTTCTCTTTATAGAATGAAACTTCAGGAACTGCACAATCGGGTTTTTTTGAAAAAAATGATCCGATTCCTGAAAGCTCCCAGAAATTTCATAAAACTGATACTTTGGAAACCATTTTAAAGGGTATTATTTTGAAAAGAATATTAGCCATTCTTTTTGCTTACATTTACATCCAAATTTTAATTAAATATTTATATTAACAGATACAGGCAAAGAAATCAATGCTCTATTATCAAAGTATGCACAAATTTTGAGGCAAGTAAATTATTTTACTTTTGACAGTTTAAACTTTCTTGAACATATATTCAGCTGTTGATGTAACTGATATTTCCCAAATTGTGTTTTAGTCCTTTTTATTTACTAAGAAGCAAAAATAAATCAACTGTTTGCCCATTGTAACGAAATGCTTTCAGCTAGAAAAACAGATTTAAAATATATAGCAAGATCCAAAGTTATTTAATGTCTGTTTTCTGAACCAACGTACTCTTTAACTGTGTACATTGCATAGGTAAAATTCAGTTAAGTTGTTTTGCTGCTTTGTTTTTGTCAGCAGTGTGCACAGGGGAATACTATCTTGTAATAACTCACAGTGTATCTTTCATGTCTGCCCTGGCTATTTGGAAGACCCTAGAGCTGTTTTAGGAGGTGTAGGGAGCTTCAGATATGAACAGAAAAAAGAAAAAGCTCCATTGTTTAAGTGGACTGTCACAAAAATGTATTTTACTCAAAGTGTTCAAAGCAAAACAGCATACTCCCCACATATTGATACAACAAGTGAGCACTTTATATAAGCAGAACACCACCATATATACCGCAAGTTCAATATCTTCTAACTAAAGTTTTATATTTATGTGAGGAAATACTCTCCCACAATATGTATTTAATAGCTTACCTTCACGGTTTTAAAATGCTTTAAACAACAACTGAAAACATCGATACAAATTTTAGTTTTGTATGTAGCAGTTTAAACTATAGGTGTTTCTTTTCTTCCTTTTTATGACTAAAGTGAGAGAGCAGCAATGGATGCTTCGTATGTAGAGGAGCTTGAAGGAATCCTGAAAGAAGCTTGTTCTGTAGAACATCACCTGAAATTGAAAAGGGAGAATCTGAGGCACAGTTTTGCAGCAATTGCAGGCCCTCTACAAAATGAAGAGGGTGTATCTGGCAAATGATTTAAGGCATGCGCTTACTTGTTCTGTTGTATGGGAGAGGGGGAGCCTTTTAACTTCCATGACATTTGTACTTCCTTTTTTATTGATTCAGAGAGTAGTTCATAATTTCAAAACTGTATAACTTAGAAGGAGCCTCAGTAGTTCTAATTCAATTATAATTAAGATACTGGTTTAGAACAGTTACGTAGGACTGCTTTTCTATGGAAAAGCTTATTAACCTTTATTTGAATGACAGAGTAGAGAAAAATCTGGCAATACCATGAACTTGAGTTATTTTGACAGCTACCCAAACTACATTTCATTTTCCTAGGAAAAAGTTATGTGGTTGAGTCACAGTGAAATCTTGGCATATAAACCTTTACTTTTGGATGGGTTGTATATGTTATACTTTGATATAAGACTAAAAACTTGTTTTCACTAAATAGTTTTAAAAAGTGATGTTTTTCTTTCCTTTTGAAATGAAAATAAAATAGGAAGAAAATAGTAATAATGTTCTTATTTTGCTTGTGCATTATAGACTTTGTCCCAAAATAAATCATGATTTAATGTTAATTTTATGGGATAATTACTTTATACATATGTATAGGTTTTATGATTAAACTGTTCATTATATTTTCTACCTCCAACGTGGTTCTTTTGTTTTTCATTGCTTTTGAACATCTAACTGTTACTTTTCTTTCCATAAACCGTTTTCATTGGTTAGTGGGTTAGGGTTGAACATTATTTAAACTTAAACCTGTAATATCTGATCAGAATAATAATTCCTTATCTTCAAATCTTTCCCATCTTCTTGTTAAAGCAAAGCATCCCTAATAGATCAAAAACAGCCTTCAATTTTGTCTGGTCAGTTTCAAGACCAGGTTTAAAATCAGTTTCACATTGAATACTTTTCTTGTCATGTCTGGCGCATTGGTAAGAAAAGGAATATTTTAATAACTGTCCTATTTGTGAATGGTCACTAATCACAGTAGTGGCTGAGAGGTGGCTGTATCCATGCTAGCAACATCAGGCAAGAAGCTCCCTTAGCTTCTTTTGAGCAATAACCCAAGCCTCTCATCTTGTGCACCCACACATGGATCAAAACAAACAGAAGGTTTGTCTCCCAGTATAAACACATCTTCCAAAGCATTGCTTAATATTTGTTTTGTCCTCATCACATTTTGCTCACACTTTTGCTTGTAGGAAAATGATTAATTTTGAAGGAGTTAGGCTACTTTTAGAATTGTGCCAGAATAATTGAAGCATTATTCCTTTGGACCTGCAGCAAGATAGGAATAATACAAAATCATTGAGATATTATTGATGTGTGCCATTGATCTATGACTCTAGAGCCTGCGCATAAAGAAGACTGGCTGAATCAGATGTAATTACCAATATTTAGCAGCTACTGCAGACAAGAAAGCTGCTGAAGGACAGAATCCTTAGCATATAATGCTTTTAATTTGGTAAAATGTATGCTGCTTTGAACTTCAGAAGAAAAGACAGAGTATAAATCTAGCAGAAAAACTTTTGCCCTTAGTTGATTAATGTCTCTGTTGTGAGGTTTGGCTGTAATAAACATGGAGAAGAACAGAGAAGGCTGTTTAGGAAGAATTAAAAAAAATGAATTGTGGGCAAGAAGTTAATTTCTGTTGATCTTGATCTGTTCTAAATTGCTAGCAAGAGCCCTGGGCAAAAGGTGACTGCAACTTGCAAACTCAAAGCAACATTTTTCTCCTCCATGCGCTGCTTTTACATGCTCTGCTTGCCTGGAGGAATGCATTGGCACTTCAGAAGCAAAGGACTCAGAAGGGCTTTGATTTCCCTGGGAGGGAAGACAACTTTCCTGGTTTTGGATAGTAGATCAAAATACTCATCAGGTGGCTGCCGGCTGAGTTCTTCAGGAACTCTCACCCACCAACTGAACTGGTTTCCCTGCAGTTTTGTTCAAAAGTGACATCAAAATGCCAACTAGTCGACTGCACTTTAGTGCCCTGGACGTACCTAGCCTGGATAGTTAATAGTTGGATATATTAATTCAATAGCTCATGATGCACTATGAAGCAAACAGATGATGTCTTAATCATGTGAGGTTTTACAGTTTAGGTCTGCTATAATTCTGTTTCTCCTCCCCCGAAAAGCGATTTGTTCAAACTTGATATGAGAGGTTTGTGCCTTCCTGTTTCTGCCAGTTTAATGCTGCCTTGTCTCCTAACCTTGTTCAATCCTGAAAGGAGGAGGCAGGCTTTTATTGTGAAATGTTGTGCTAAGCCAACAGATAATCCATCAGTGCCTTGCGTGTCTCTATTTGCGACTTGCTATTTTCTCCCAGCTCAGCATTGTGAAAATGCTTTTCTTCCTCGCTTCTTTCACCGGCTTCCTGCTTCAGAAGGCAATCCTTGCTCTTGTGCCTTTGCTGCAATATATCCCAGGTAAGAATGTTTCCTTCCCATCTCCTGCTAATGGCGGTTTTTTAAAAAAGCTTTGAGCCATGTAAGATCCACAGAGATCTTATTGGGGTTGCGACCGGTTAGGAGACAAATCCTGATGCTTACAAGCTAAAGGCTGATTGAGTTTGAATTGTGAGGATTCATGCAGTCTTCTCAGAACAATATGTAAATTATCAACATGCCTTCCCTTGGTCTGGGTTTTTATTTTATGTAATGACCCGGCACGTGGCACAAAGGAAACACAGTCAGATCAGCAATAAGAATCCCTTTATTACCTCCAGCTTTGCCCCCAATGTCCAGGTTACATCTTCTGACTGGAGAAAAACTCTCCCAGCAACAGCCTTTGACTGCAGAGAATTAAGTCCAAAACATGGTCAACACAAACTAACTATAAATCCAATCAAGCCAAACTGAGGTCGTTAGTTTGGCAGGGCAGGAGCAGGAATTTCAGACTTGAAAGCAGGGCAAAACTCCTGCAGTTGGGAAGACGCCAGGAACACAGATAAGCCACAAGTCATGTCTGCTCCCAGAACATCTTGCTACACTCAGCTTCCTCTTATATACTGTTCCCAGCTGCAGCTAATGAAGGGAATCGGCCCTGTCCTCCCCCGTAAGCCACGCAGCCCACGTTACTCTCCTTTTGTCCCTCCCTGCGTGCCCTAGGATGAGGAGGGGGTGGGCCTGGGTCTTCCTCTGAACTCCCTCTCGTTCTCCCTCTCCCCTGCTCTGCCCAGCCGGACTTTGCCCTTCCCCAGTTTCTCCCACAGCCAACAGAGCCACACTCCCACTCCCTGTCAGATGTTCTGTCTTCCTCCTCTGATTCAGACTCTTGACGGACATGACATTTTATTTTATTTTTTTCATTTCCCAATTGATCTGAGAGCCTTGAAATGATTTTTTTTTTCAGGATCAGCTAGGAAAGGAGGGTGTAAACCAGGAACGTTCTCTCCACAGCCAGTTGGCTATGCAAGAATGTTAGATTTTGTACAGAGGGAATTGTTCCAAATATGAAGTTAATCTTTAATGAGATTCACAGCCTTTGGGCTGGTTGAGTCCTAACCAAGGATCCAGGAACTGTTCAGGTAGCATCGGAGGATATAAACTGTTCCAGGTAGGGTGGGTTTTTTGTCGAATCCTGGTATTCAAGTCTGATAAATTCAGAATTTCCAAATAGCGAGGTAGCACTTTAGGTGTTGCTCCCAGGGTTCCAGTCACAATTGGGATAACACACGTTTTCTTTTTCCAAAGTCGTTCAATTTCAATTTGTCAGTCCCGATACTTTGTGATTTTTTTCTTGCTGCGTGTCTACAATTTGTGCATCACCAGGTATTGCAATGTCAATGAACCAACCCTTTTTCTTTTCAACTATTGTTTAAAATATTATTATTATGACAGTATACACAGCAAATGAGATAACCATGCGGGGTTTCGTATCACAAATCACTTTTTGAACACTTCCCAAGTATTTAGGACTGCATGATAAACACTTGGGAAGTGTTCGACCAGTAATTTTGATGTGAAACCCAGCATGGTTATCTCGTTTGCTGTGTATACTGTCATATTACTACTACTACTACTACTACTACTACTACTACTACTACTATTATTGGAGAAAGGATATTTCATCATGGTAGTGATCCAAAAAGCAGCATTAAACAATGTGGTTTGATTTTTAATTTAATTGTCAGCCTTTGTCAGAGACTTATTTGAACTCCTTGTGTATTTGGTTCTCCAAACCAAAGATTTCTAAAAATGGTTGCATTTTCTTCTAAACTAAAGCCTGAAAAAAATGTTATGTTTATGACATTAGCACTTTATGGGGCAAGAGGGGGCAGAGACAGAATTCCACTCCCAAGAATTCCAGATATTAAAGCAATATCTGGACATGTCAATTCAAATACAATTCAGATCTGATTTCGTAGGAATGAAGGAAAGAGCTGGTAAGCAGGATCAGATCAAATTAGTTTTTCAGAAGTCATTGTTAATTTCTTCTCTCTTTTGCCCCCTTTTTTCTTTTTGAACCTTTCAATTCCCTCCTAGTTCTCTTAACCCTGCTAGACATAATAAATGAATTCTGATTGAATTGGTGACACTCATTCTGAAAGGCAGAGACCAGCCTTGGACATCTCTTTCCTCTCTGGTCAACACCCTATAAAAAAGGAGAATTGCCACAAACCCCTTCTTGAACCCAGGTACAGTAGGACTGTGGAGAGAAGCGCTCCTGGGAAGATGATGGAGCATAATGCACCACTTCCAGAGCATGCATGTGTATTTTTGGATGTTAACCCCTTTGCTTGGTTTGTCTTTGCAGGGATAAAAAGTCTGTTGTCCAAACAGAAAGCACCAGTTACTTATAGCCACAAGAAGGGCTTAGAATGCATCTCGCCATTATTCTCCACCGTACAAGAAACACCTCAAGCGATCCCAGTAAAACTCCAAGGGCAGATTCCCAAATGGTTGAAAGGAAAGTTATTGAGGAACGGGCCAGGAAAGTTTGAGTTCGGACCAGATAAGTACGCTTATTTCACTTGCTATGGATGCTGCTGTCTGCTCTGCTAAGGATTAAAAAGCCAATAGATAATTTTATTCTGGTCTGCAGTCTTGATCAACTTTCTCCATTCATGTACTTCAGTAATTCGACCCATCAGTTGTGTTTTAGGTAGAACGAATGAATCCTTGAGTATACATTTTCTTGATTTAAGGGAGATATAATGACAACGAAGGACATGGAGAAAGCTGATTTGGTAATAAACTTTTTTGAGGTGGGGGTTGCCTTCTTTAGAAATAACCTTTTTAACAATTCGACAATAATAGCTTTGCAAGAATTACAGTCTTTAAAACCTGAGGTACATTTTGTGTGCACTTGTACATTGAAAGGGGCACTTTTCGTCATCTAAGTGGATGTTTGGAACAGGTTAGGGGTAAGCTTTGCACATGGCTTTCTCTTCCTCTAAGCTGGATTTGTCTTCTCCAAATGAAGGTACAACCACTGGTTTGATGGCATGGCACTAATGCATAAGTTTGAAATTGAGGATGGGGTGGTGAAATACAGCAGCAAGTTTCTCCGGAGTGATTGTTACCTGACCAATCGCAAGAACAACCGAATCATGATCTCTGAATTTGGCACTTTGGCCATACCAGATCCTTGCAAGAACATTTTTGAACGCTTCATGTCAAAGTTTGACTTGCCAAGTAAGTATCATTTTTGGATGAGGTTTTTTGTTTTTTTTTGTAAGAAGAGGGCAAAAACATCTGGACAAAGTTGGTCTTCCAACTGTGTCCTTGGCAATTTCACAGAAATTGGCTTTAAGAAAAGGCGTAGCAGAACAGACTAAGTCCATTTGTGACATGTAGAAGTTCTAGGCTGATTCCTCTTTTGACTCCGCCCCCAGTTCTGCCACTCCTTCTCCTACACTTTCAGTCTTTTGATCCTGGCAACTTAGTGACAATGGAAATGTTTTCTGTATTGAATTTATGACAATCCAATGAGATGAATTTTGTATTGCAGAAGAGACAGACAACTGCGTTGTGAATTTTGCGGTCATCAAAGGTGACTATTTTGTCAGCACAGAGACCAGTCAAATGCACAAAGTGGATCTAGACACACTTGAATCAAAGGAGAAGGTAAAGCAATGGAGTAGGCTACTTGGCATTGAGTTAGCTTATTACCTAAATCTGGATTGACAGGCAGTTTTTCAGGAGCTGTGGAGATACTGAGGATTTAATCTGGATCTTCTACAAAAGTTGTCTCCAGGTTCATGAGTAGATAGATACGCCCTTGTGGAACAGTTGCTGGGAAACCTAATTGGGGAAGAGTAGTTGCCCTCATCCTACTAGTCATGGCCATCCCACAAAACAGCTTTTAGACTCGGAAAGAGGACCATGTTTCACAATGAGTTGTTGAAATCAGCTTCCCCTACTCTGGTTCTGTCCAGATGCAGTGACCTCTCAGCTGGTGTGGGAATTCTGAGAGCTTCAGTTCTATCTGGAAGGTGTCCAGCTCAGGTAAGATGACCTGCCTGCCGTCCTTATCCTTGCAGGTGAACTGGAAAGAATATGTTGCGGTGAATGGAGCCACAGCTCACCCCCACTATGATCCAGATGGAACAGTCTACAACATGGGCAATTCTTACGGGACACATGGTAAGACAAACAGAAATATCTGACCAGCATTTTAATGTCTGGAATTAGATACTAATCTCAGGGTATGGTTTTGACTTCATTGGTGAGTATGCCTCCTTTCTAACCAACCCAGGTCCTTCTTGGCTTTTCATGCCAGACTGACAGTTACTTAACATCAAAAATCCTCAATCAATTCAAGGATGATACAAGTATTTTTCCAATGAGTAGATGCATAGGCTTTGAGTCAGATGTTACAGCCCTTTTAACTGGATCAGAGGACCTGGAAAACCTGGTTTCCAAGACATCTGAGGGCTCATATGTTTGATTTTTTACACTGAAGATGAAGTGGCCGTGGATTTCTCTGACAGTGCATGATCTCGGTGGTCTCCCCTTCCAAAGCTTTGATGGGTACTGCCTATACCTCAATTCCAAATTCAATTATTGCAGTTCCCAAGAGCCGGGCTTTCTCTCTTACAGGCTCCAACTATAACATCATCCGTGTTCCTCCCCAGACGCCTCAGCTGAGTGACTCCAGCCTGCAGGGCGCAGAGGTGTTGTGCACCATTCAGCCAGAGAACAGAATGAAGCCAGCCTATTATCACAGTTTTGGTGAGAGGACCATCCTCCTTTTGGCCATCACCATCTTTACTAAAAATGCCAGAAAGAGGCAGCTGGAGTTGCAAAAGTGAAATGGTGAAAAGTGGGCCTATAATTTGGAATGCCGCTGATGTGATCTATCACGCAACCTGAATAAAATCAAGGAGAATAGGAAACGTAATAGGAAAGATTAAATTAATGAAATTCATTGCTCCAAGCCATGAATGATCTACCAGAGCAGTTCATACAAAAACAATGTAACATCTTTTGCGAGCTGGTGGCCATAACAAATTGAAATTGAAATCATGCCCTGAAAGATACTTTGAAAACAATGTCAGTGAAACTATGAAGCAGAACAAAAATTGTTGGCTCCTGGCTGTACCCCAATTGCTGGCCTTCCATTGGAAGCTAGAAGGGGGATTATGTAAATGAAGTTTGGCAATTCCTTTTTTTAAAAAAAATGATTAAAAAAAAGCATGGCAATTCTTAAGTAGGTGGTGTAGCAGCACCCTAAGGCATTACATTCACAAAGTGTTAAATTGAATAATTTGAAATTACTGGCCGTTATGGTGAATAATCTGAAATTGTTTTGGTAACAAAGGATGGAGCTGGCAGGTAGAAAGATAAAGCAACCTTGTTGGAAAAGTCCACGTAATTCAAAGGAAGAATCAGAATCAGCTCTTCATGAAAAGAAGTGGCCCAACTCTTTCTGTTTCTAGGAATGAGTGAAAACTACGTGATTTTTATTGAGCAGCCCGTCCAAATAAAGTTATGGGAAGTCATTACAGCCAATTTTTCTGGGAAATGCTTTCTGGATGCACTGAGTTGGGAGCCTCAGCTAAACACTCGCTTTTATGTTGTGAACAAGCAC
The DNA here is from genome assembly GCA_015471245.1 of Laticauda colubrina. Taxonomy (NCBI): domain Eukaryota; kingdom Metazoa; phylum Chordata; class Lepidosauria; order Squamata; family Elapidae; genus Laticauda; species Laticauda colubrina. The sequence continues at coordinate 2,120,876 of BLBF01000059.1, read as the reverse complement.
ACGGGGCAGGTAGGTCGCCTGTTTGGCTGGACCCAGTAACTTCCTGATATGCCTTCTCTGGAGTCTGCAGGGCCAGGCAGAGAAGAGACTGTTGCTCTTCTCATCCTGCGTAGTAGAAGGTATCAACAAGCAAACCAAAGTTTTCCCCAGATTATTTTGGGGTGGCTGCTCCCAGAATGCCTCTATGCTATTGGCCAGAGTGGCTGAGAATGGTGGGGGAGTTGAGCTCCTGAGATCTTTGGAGAATGTTAGATAAGGAAAGATGACTTCTTAACTTCTTTGCTTTGCCCATCTGTTAAAATTCTTTCAAGAATCACCCTGATACATAAGTAAAGATTTTAAAGAAGTTGTGCCCAGGACCAATTGTTTGGGTGTCCCTGAAGAGCAGGAATTCACCCCCATGTCTTCCCCTCTTGTTGCAGACATTACCTGTGCAGTACCATAGCAAGGCCTTCTGCTATTTCCATCAAATCAACGCCTTTGAGGACCAGGGGTGCATTGTCCTGGATCTCTGCTGTTTTGATGATGGGCAAGTTTTTGACATTGTCCGACTGCAGAACCTCCACAAGGCTGGAGAAGCTCTTGACCAGGTACCGCTGCTCTGCCCTCCCCTCCACATTGTGGGCACTGAAAGGGAGCTTCATGTTGCAGACCAGCTTGGTATCTCCCAGGGGTGCTGGACAGTGGTGCTCCAGTCCTAGATAAGGGTGGGATTCTGAGGGGAAGGAATACAGGGAGGTGGAGAAGTTCTCTTCCCTCTTGGCTGTCCTGCTCTTCATCCTTGTGGCGTGATCATAGAACGTGGAACTGTTTCTCTGTGCAATGGCTTTTTTTGCTGTCTTGGCAGACTTATAACATGCTCCCAAAGCCATTTCCACGGCGCTTTGTTCTCCCCATCATGGTGAGCTCCAAGGCTTCTGTGGGGCAGAACCTTAACCCTTTGTCCTACACCTTGGCAGAAGCTGTGAAGGAGGCAGATGGGAAGGTAGGCAATTTGTGTCTGTGTCTCTGTGTGTAATTTAGAAAGAATGAAAGCATTCCATTTTTCTTGTTATCCTTTGGAAATCTTACCATCCTGCAACAGACTTGGCAGCTAGACTTGGGAAAAATAGTGGGAGTTACATAAATGGGACCATTTTTTCCAAAGACTTAACTGAATGAAGCTGTGGAGAACTTGGATCGAAGGTTTCGTGGGTTGAAGCTTAAACTCACCCAATGAAGGCTCTTGATCTGGGATGTTTAAGAGCCTCGTGGTGAGGTAGAGCTCATTTCATACTCACGAGAAAGTTAAGAACTGACACCCGAAGTTTGGAAGTCGATCCCTCCCTCCTTGCTCATGGTAAACTTGCTTGCTTCCAAGAGACTTGCCTCCCCACCTTACCAATTGCTCTTCAAACTGAGATTTTAAGGTTGCTCAGAGAGGTGGTGGTGGGTTAAATACCTTCATGCAAAGGTAAGTCAGCCACCGGGTGTGCTTAGATTGCAGAACTGAGCAGGGGATGGATCAACGGCCTTGCCATTGCTCAGGTTTTGTGCCAGTGGTGCAAGGGATACGCAGAGCTGCAAGGAAGAAGTGGCATTTTCTAACTGAGAGAGAAAAAAAACACTCCCCTCTTTGCAAGATGCTGTTACTCCCAAGGAGGTGGGAATGGAACTGAAGGCCTGAAGGACCATGGCAGTCATTCTGCAATTCAACTAAAAAGCAAAGCCTTTTCAGAAAAAATAGTGTGTTGCCTCCAGAGGATGAGACCATCTAGAGATAGTCCTTGACTTACAACCGTTTGTTTTTCGACTGTTCAAAGTCACGATGATGCTGAAAAAAGCGACTTATGACCAATCCTTGCAATTATGACCATCGCAGCAATCCTCAGTCACATGATCAAAATTTGGATGCTTTATGGAGATTGCCACATCTCCGGTCATGTGGTTGTCATTTGTGACCTTCCCAGCCAGTTTCCAACAAGCTGTGTCCGTATGGGGAGGCTTACTTAACAACTTTTTGATTCACTTAAGAACTGCAGTGATTTGCTTAAGAACCGAGGCAATAAAGGCCATAATATTGGGCATGACTTACTTAATAACCACCTTAGCGATGGAAATTCTGCTCCTAATATCCTGGTTGTAAATTTGAGGACTACCTGTACGCTTCAAGTAGCAGGGCCCCAAAACAGAAAGCATTGGGTGCCAGGAAAGGCTCCTGGAGAAACTTTGCAAGTTCAAGTAGTAGATGGATAAGGATTCTACAAAGTGATTGATTCCACGCTCACTTTTCTAGATCTGGTGCACACCTGAAAGTCTGCACAACGAGGACCTCAAAGAAGCCGGAGGGGTGGAATTCCCTCAGATCAATTATGCACATTACTCTGGGAAAAAATATCGTTATTTCTATGGCTGCGGCTTCGGTCATGTCGTTGGAGACTGCTTGATCAAGGTTGATACCGAAACCAAGGAGATGAAGGTGAGAAGGGGACAGCGATACTCTTCTGTTGTAGTTACTGGTGTGGTGGGGATGGAATTCCACCTCGAAAGCTCCTGAGAAAAATACCCTTCTGTGCCCTTTGCTTTGTCCACCAGATTTGGCGCGAGAAAGGGATGTATCCTTCTGAGCCCATATTTGTGCCAGAACCCGATTCTTCAGAGACAGAAGACAAGGGAGTGATCCTCTCGGTGGTGCTTACCCCCAAGCAGGTAATTTAGGCCTCGTGGCAGAGATCAAGGTCTGCTCTTTGAATATTCCTTTTAGATGGCTGAAAATTGATTTTTCTTGTGAACGCTGCAGGACATCTGGGGTTTCCAAATGCTGGGATTTTTTGGAGCATGTAAAAGTGAACATGATTTACTTTTCTTCTCTAGACCCCTAAAAGAGCAGAGGAAACAGATGCTTTGCACGGGGAGGCACCACTAATATATCCCTCTTTCTTTCAGAATGAAGGCAGCTTCCTTCTTGTTCTGGATGCACAGAATTTCACTGAACTGGGTCGCACTAAAATCCCTGTCCAGATCCCCTACGGCTTCCATGGTGGCTTTGTCCCCAACAAAAATGCCCACTGCTGAGACATCAGAGATTCGGGGACCTGCCCCGTAATGTCCAAAACGCTGTGGACAAATTACTTCTTCTAGATGTGCCTTAATTTCCAAGGCTACCCAATTGGGCTCTACGTTGATGGACAGAGAAATAGCCATTTTTCTCATCTTGGTCAAGTTTTCAAATGCAAAGCAAGACTTCATGATGTGATGCATATTGACCAGTGGGAAGTGATAATCAATTAATCAGAATAGAGCAGGAAGGGACCTTGGAGGTCATCTATCTCGTCCAACCCCTGCTCAAGAAGGAGACTCTATATAATTTCATACAAGTGGCTGTCCAGTCTCTTCGTAAAAACCTCCAGTGATGAAGCACCCACAATTTCTGGAGGCAAGTGGTTCCACCGGATAATTGTTTTCCCTGTCAGGAAGTTTCTCCTTAATTCTAGGTTGCTTCTCTCCTTGAGTAGTTTCCATCTGTTGTCTCTGGTCCTGCCTTCTGGTGCTTATTACTCATGTGCTGCCCATATACACAAGCTTTTTAAAAAAAATTTAAAAAGAGGCTTTGCTAAACATAGAACAGAATAAATTCTTAATTTTTCTATTAATTGGTTTAATTTACGATGGGATGTAGTCTGGATTCCCAGGAGGGAGAGACTGCATCCCAGATGGCAAAGAGGTAGCGGAGCTGGGAAAGTTTGGTGGAGGGTTAAAACAGCTCCTTCCTAGCGATTTCCAGAATTTATCTGCAATTGTGCAGATAGCTAGTTTAGTCTGGCAAGAGTCTGTCTATCAGGGAAGAGTAATAAAGGAACTTACTCTTGAGTAACTCCACGTGTCATTCTTGGTCCTTGTAGCCCAACTATCAGGTTTGAACTGGCCCAGAGCCCTTCAGACACTGTTGAGAAATCTTGGCAATCATATCAGGTATGTTTTTTTCCTCTTTGTACAGGGGGCATCTCAGTCCATTAACCTTTGGCTCAATTCAAGCTGTAGTTGGCTCACCCTTGAGGTCCCACCTTCTCAAAGTTCTTTGAACCCATTTCTCTGCGAGAGTGGCCGTTCTTCATATTGGGAGAATCCACTCCTTTCTCAATCCCCACTCTTGGGCTGGCCATCAAAGGGGCAGAGAGCATGCAGAGGTCTTTTGCTTATCAAGGCTTCCCTGGGTTTGCCCACCACAGATAGGTGGGGCTTCTTACAAAGAACTTGAACCTAATTCCAACCAACAATCCCAATTCCTTCCCTCACCCCAGATGTCACAAAGAAGCACCTTGATTTCATCTTCTCCCTTACACGCTCAAGCTTTTGAGATGTACCAAAACAGCTGCTTATTCTCTAAACCAGGGCTGGGCTCAGGATAAGCAATAGAGCCAGGGGTCTCCAATCTTGGCAACTTTAAGACTTGTGGACTTCAACTCCCAGAATTCCTGGGCTGCAGTAGACGGTCCCAGCCACTTTCTCATCCCATCCAGAAACTATTGTTGGCAAAGGCAAGAGAGCAAGGTGAGAAATTGAAGGTTGGGAAACAGTTGCCAACCAGCACATGGGAAGCCCAAGTGGGGATCATTGAGGCTTCCCAACAGCATCAACCTCTCTGATCAGAAATGGCCTTGAAAGCATTGAAAAATATAAATGAATCGTAGCAGAGCAATGAGGACATCTGGAAGTTCTAAAGATGTTCTGACTGGTAATTATGTTTGATACCTCAGAACAAGACTCAATTAAATGCAGTTTCCCCTACAATTCTGTTCCTTTCCCAGCTACTGCATCCACCCAACGAGGGTTTGGAAACAAACAGCCTTCTGTGTGGAAAATCCCTGGTGCCGAGAATGTCCTGGCACAGGCCAGGAATTCAGTCATAAGCTGAGTAGAACTTCAAAGGTTGAGATATTCTGAGAAGGAGGACATTTCCTGGGCCAAGATCTTCAGAGGCCAACACTTTCCGACCTTGTGAGAAGTTTGAGGAGGGGGCAATCAAAGGTCTGGATTAAGGAAGGCTGAGAAACACCTAGGGTAGGGGGTCTCCCAACTTGGCAGCTTTATGACTTGCAAACTTCAAGAATTCTTCAGCCAGCACGGGAGTTGAAGCCCACAAGCTGCCATGCTTGAAGAGACCCCTGATCTATGGGGCATTCTGGAAGCTTTCCAGACAAGTGGGGCAGCAGGCTCCAGTTCCGAGGGGGAATTTTCCAGGGGTCTCCTGAAAAACAAGGATTTAATGCAATTCAGCAGATGAAAAAAGGGAGGGGGTGGTGTCTTCTGGATTCCTAACCCGCTTGAGATGTTCAGTCTGGAGGCTAAGGGGAGAGACCAGAAGATGCCAGAATTCCAGATGCCACAAAGAAGGCCAGGGATTGTCTTCCATAAAGCAGGAGCAGAACCAACTGGTCTAAATGGCAGTTGCCAAGTTTCCATTTAACAATAACAGAAGACTTCCTGATGGGAAGATCTGTTGAACTGTCTAGTAATAATTCTCCTTCTTGGCAAGTGGAAGATGTGTTGTCTTCAACTCCCACAATTGGATCCTGGAATTCTGAACTCTGGGTGGCTCCCAATCAAAAGTTAACACAGCACACAAGAAGCCCCATAAAAAACGATTAAAAACCCATGAACAATCTTAAAACAACAACAAAAAAGGAGTCATCTTATCCAGTGTTTGTGTTTGCATTTACACTTATGGCACAGGAAGGGAGCAAAGAAGGGAGGAAGGTGCCAGGGAAGGTAGGGGAGGGGTCCAAAGCCCTTCTTCGCTCTGTAAACTGATTGTGCTCTTGTCAGTTTCAGGCACTGCTTGTTAACTTGGCTGGGGCTTTGCAGGGAAGCTCAGATGCAGGATTGAAAAGCCCCGACAATATTGGACCTTTAATGCCACATACAAAAATAATAATAAAAAAAGAGGGCTTGTCCACCTTTGGCCGGACACCTGGTCACTCTCGCTAGCTCTCTCTTGCCCCTTTGGCAACCTGGCCTCTGCCCAGGGCTGGAGAGGTCCTGCGGGTGGGCCGAAAGCTCGCTACAACCCCCCCCCCCACCCTCCCGCAAGGGACGGAGGAACAGCCACGCCAGCTGCGGGCAGGCGGCTTCTCCCGGGCTCGTGCCAAAGTCCCGGGCATCCCCTGCCACGTGCTCGGCCCCGCCTCCTTTCCCAAGCCCGGGCAGAGGGGCGGGGCCGAAGCTTCCGAGCGCCTCTCTTTCTCACCCCCCCCTCCGCCCTCCCTCCTCGCGCACGCGCGGTGGCGCCCGAAAGAGCGAGAGGTCCCGTTGCCATGGCGCCACCGCCCGCCCGACGGGCCCGGGTCTCGCGCTCCGCGGCCTTCAGCGCCTCCCACCGGCTGCACAGGTGACCGGGGGCGTTCTTTTGGGGGGTGGGCGGAGCGAGAGAGCAGGAAGAAAGGGCTCCTGAGCGCGTGCAGAGCGCCGGGGGCCGGCCGGGGAAGGGCGTTCCCGGGTGTGGGTGTGTGTTGGTGGGTGGGCGCAGATGGCAAAGCGGCCATGGTATCTCCCCCCCCCTCCAAAAACTTGAAGGGGGAGCTGTTCTTATGCCTGTTTTTTTAAAGAATTGGGAGCCCTCCCTCCCCCCCTCCCCCAGGCGGCTCAGCGCCCACTAGGCGCCCCGACCCTCTGCCCCACCCACAAACCCCCATGCTTGCCGAAGAGCAGGCAGGAAGGGCCCGGGGCCCGGCGCTGCCTCTGCCCAGGTTTCTTTATGCAATCTGAAGGATGGAGGTCATCTAATCTGTCCTCCCCCCCCCCCCCAGGACAGGGTCCTTCTGAGCATTCCAGGTCAAGGACTGGGTCACCCGGGCTTCAACCCCTCCCTCTCCTCCATCAGCAGTCTTCAAACAGGCAAGGTGTGCACCCCCTCCATCTCCAGGTCAGGAAATCCCTCCTGATCCTGCCTTGGGATCTCCCTGGGCTTAAGCTTCCTCATGCAGGGATCCGGTTCTGTCTTAGGACCCTCTGGAAAGCCCGCCCAGCTCCCTCTTCCAACCCTCTGGCTTGCTTTGGACCCCTCGGTGGGGTCTCTGGGTTGGGGGTCCCCACTGATGAAGCTCAGCCGGTCCGGTGGGTGAAGCCCAGCCACAAACAATGGTGTGGAGTGTCGGTGATCCAGGCCATTGTACCAGGCACAACTCCAATTTTTAAGACCCCGGGGTCTCCAACCTTGGCAACTTTATGACTGGTGGACTTCAACTCCCAGAATTCCTCAGCCAGCATGTGTTGGCTGAGGAAGTCTGGGAGTTGAAGTCCACCAGTTGTAAAGTTGCCAAGGTTGGAGACCCCTGGTTATGAAGGGAAGGGAAGGGAAGGGAAGGGAAGGGAAGGGAAGGGAAGGGAAGGGAAGAGAAGAGAAGAGAAGAGAAGAGAAGAGAAGAGAAGAGAAGAGA